>LR738710.1:915329308-915505212 GCA_902687465.1 Secale cereale
AAATGTTAGATGAATTACATATATAGATGTTAGATGCATGTTTTTATTTAGTTTTTTATACTTTTAGTTATATAAATGCCGTCCCCGAAATGTTAGATACAAAGGTTTTAGATGAATTAATGGATTAATTAGATTTTAGTTTTTTTATAGTTTTAGTTATAAAATGTTAGATGAATTTTAAAAATGTTACTTAGTTATATAGAAATGTTAGATGAATTTTCTAATTTTATAGTTTAGTAGTTTTTTTAGTAAGAACTAGTTTATTTTTAGTAAGAACTAGTTCATTTTTATTTATAGTAAGTGCTTATTAGTTGAACTAGTTGAATTAATAGAACTAGTTGAATTAATAGAACTAGTTGAATTAATAGAACTAGTTGAATTAATAAAACTAGTTTATTCTTTTAGTTCAAGCAATTATTCCCGCATCGACGTGGACGATGCCTATCCCGCATCCTCGTCGTCGACTCAGCGGAGGAGGCCTGCTTGATTAGAGGGGTCATCTTCGGGACTGGTCTCCGCCGGGCTGGTACTAGGAGGTGCTTCATTCGGGGGGTGCAACTTGGTGAGGAGCCAGCCGGTTGTTGACCCGAACCTTCTTTGGTGGCGGGCGCGTGGGCCAGTGACGGTGCGGAGGCTTGAGGACCCCGCGGAGGTTGTACATTACCGTGTCAGCGAGGAGGACGAGCACGTCCGTCGCTACATGGTTGCGTTGGAGGGCAAGTTCAACAATACCTGGCAGGTTCTTCAGGGATCTCACTGGAGCTATGATCCTATGATGGTTCCTTCTCTTTGGGTGTCCACCACCTGCGCCGATACCCGTTGTTCGCTAGGGTTTTAGCTGTATTAATTAGTGATGTTATATGTATGATACTATTCGAGATGTATTAGTGATAATATTCGACGATGTACAGACGCAAGAGATGATTTAGTTTTGCTTATTGAATGCTCAAACTGGAGTCCAGCCAAATCTCCATGTTAATATGAGTCCTATAATTAAGATATTTTGAAATGTTTTTGTTCATATTTTGAACCATTGAATTTTGGCATGACTTGTGCTACAATATGTAGGAAATGTCATCTGACGATGACGATAGGATCCCGGCGTCCGACGACGACCGGGGTCAGTGCGAAAGGCCACACCTGGTAGACGGTCGATGCTTCAGTGTTAAGCTCGATGAGGCCTTCAATTTTGAGACTGTATGCAACGACAAGTCTTGTTTGGTAATTAATCATGACTTATGCTTCTTCAACGTGTAATTTTCGTCTTTTACAATTCGACTAGCTTATCCCATGCCATGCAAGACGCTATGTCTTGGAGCATCTGGATTTCGAAGATCATGAAAGTATGGTGACAAAGAAAATCCATCTCAGGACCCATCATGATTATGATTTTCTTGTAAAGCTATACAATTCGGAGAGCGTAACCCATTTTGGTTGCTCGAACTGGAGAGCACTATGCAAGGCATATGATTTTCAGGAGGGTATGTATGTCACCTTTGACCTTGGTGATGATGATGATGGCATGTGGGTCCTTGTTGATACGCTTCCAGTTCTACTTCTACGTGAGTTTCTCAAACATATTTATTAAGTAATTTATATTGTTTATTTCAAAATAATTGACAGCTTATTTCCATTAACAACTTATTTCCATTCTTCAAGAAATGTACGGAAGATGGTAGACAGAACCTATTACACTGATGGTGTAGAATTAACTTGTCAGAAGAAAGATCATCTTGTCTCATTATTTACATATCTTGAGAATTACAATATCTATTCTAAAACTCCTGCACATTATGGTCAATATGTGCCACTAGTGCACGTATTGAACTACGGTAACATCCATGGAGATGTCATGGTAAGATTTGTGCCCGATCATCTTTTGCATAAATTCTTCTAAAACTAAACTACATTACTAACTGCGAAGTTATCACTATGTTTTTCAACAGAAAATCCCTTCGGATTGTTGCCTCATATGATGTTTCTGAAAGGTCACCTTAATGTTATGAGCTTATTACCGTACTCGTCAGGTCATCATCCTACGCATCACTGCCCGTACCGGATTTCTAAAACCAATGAAGACATGACAATCAAAGATTGGAAAAAATGTATGGTCAATCATAGGCAGCTACATGGAAGCAACATTATGCGAAGGCCAAGAATTGGAGACAGGATAATCTGCATTCTCCATAATGGAGAGTCAGGGCCTATCTTGTTTTATGCTATTTCGCCTTAGAGAGGGTGTACTTAATTAAGTACTGGCTATTCATGATCATGTGCTAAGAAGTTGTTAGATGACTATGATGATGATGATGAGTAGGACTTGTTATTATGACAACGAGTAGAAGTTGTGAGATGACGACGATGTTGAGTACGACTTTTTTATTATGACAACGACGATGATTTATTATTAATTATGATGATGCATTATTATATGAGCATGATGACTTATTATATATATCAGTGGTGAAATGAATATGGACTAGTTTGAAGTGGAGGCAACTTGTGGTGCACATACTGCTAATCCAAACAATATCAAGTTTGGATTAGTATAGTACTTTCGACATGCACCACATGTTACCTCCACTTTGAATCTAATCCATGTTCATGCACTAGTAGAAAAAGGGCCTAGTGTGAAATTTTATTTATATACATGCATACGTGTACAATATGTAGTATCGTAAAATACCAGCAAATGAAAAATAATTAAATGGAAAACACAAAATTAAAGGAAAAAGAAATCATAAAACCAAAACCCCTTAAACCTTTTAGTACCGGTTGGTGTTACCAACCGGTACTAAAGGTCTCCCCGCCCCACGCGCTGGCTCGTGCCACGTGGTGGCCCTTTAGTGATGGTTCGTGCTGAACCGGTACTAAAGGCGGGGACCTTTAGTCCCCACCCTTTAGTGCCGGTTGCAGAACTGGCACTAAAGGGCCTTACCCTTTAGTGACGGTTCGTGCTGAACCGGTACTAAAGGGGGGGGGGGACCTTTAGTCCCCACCCTTTAGTGCCGGTTGCAGAACCGGCACTAAAGGGCCTTACGAACCGGTGCTATTGCCCGGTTCTGCACTAGTGAAATCACTCTCTTCATCATATGCCGAATCGAATATGACAAACATTTCATGCTGAAATAGAACAACAAAATCAAACCAATGCTTGTTGTGTAAAGTTGGATAGTGCACCTAAAAAACCAAAAAATAGTAAAGACTCATAACATGAACAAATATGTAAAAACATAAGAATACGAACTGATAAAAACATTAATGAACTATGTTTACTTCATCACATGTATGGATTGTTCTCGCACCATTAGCCAACTGAAAACACCTGTGAACCATAGTGGACTTTTCTTCATACAACTCCTGAGTATCATACGAGTCCATGTTGAGAAGACGTTCCTGTTGAATGAGATAGTTAGAAGAAAATGCACAAGCTGAAACTGAAGTATAAAGAAACAAGCACAAAGAGAAAGCCATATAGAAAAACAAAAATGTACTCATATAAATGAGGTGTGAAGTGGAAAAATGATGCACTTAGGAGTTCTTTGGCTTGTTGTCTAAAGACAATTTACGACACCAAGCATTAATAGTATATGTGTCAACACGACCCTCATTTGCAAAAGAAGTGCGAAACAAAAAAACATCACTGTAACCTTGCCATAGTCAATACATGTTTTACTACAACCAAAAAGATAACAAAAGAAAATGAAGGCGTAAGATAACTTAACAAAAATAATTTATGAAACATATCAACATAATGGAGAATGAATGAAAGGCAAACTTACTATTTGAAGTTCTCATCAAGAGACAAATTGACAATGGCATCCTAGAAGTGAATCAATCTTGTACTGATAGAATATTTTAACGATTTCTCATTCACATAGGGAGATGCAGTATATTTGCTGGGATTTACAATCCTTTTTGGTCCATATCTGTTCACCTCTCTTCCAGATTTACTACCAAAATGATTGTTGATTTTTTAATTGTAAATATCTTTAGAATTAGTAAGCAACTTGTTGTATCTATCAGATTTCTTAACTTCATATAAGACCTCAACATCAGGAGAGTTTCCAGGGCTACCGTGACAACCAGAATCTAGATCAATCTGATAATATAAAAGAAATACAAGAAAACATTACTGAACTAAAAATGTGTAAATGAAAACTTCGAATAGATTACTAAAAGAATACGAAGTGGGAATGAACATTTAACCTTAGTGACATGAACAGGTGGTTGAGATGTTTAGCCCAGAAATTCATTGCGGTTAGCAGATTTTGGTCGTGACCATGACTTGGAGTGCCATTAGATTTCTACAAAAATCCAAATTAAGTAGAAAACATTAACACTATAAAGTAAAGGAAAATGGAAGTTGATATAAATTTAATGCTCATGATGTGTAGCATATTAGAAGTATACCTGAGAACATTGTTTGTAGAAGGACTAGACACATGAGTAAAAGGAATGTTTGAAGTTGAATGGAAGTTTGATATTGTGACCCCTGTTACATCATATGAAAAATGATTACATATGAAAAAAGAACATTTTAGTTTGCATAAGAGAAAAAGGATACAAACGGTATACACAAAACCTTGCATGAAAACATTTAAGAAACTTACAGTAGTACATATATAAGCATAATTTTGCACAAAAATAAACTTGCACAGAGTACATGGAGAAGTTGCACAACTAGGCAATAAGCAAAAAATATATAAAAATATGAAAACGAATGAGCACCTCATCATGCTGTTGAAATTGATGTTGGCTTGGTGGCATAGATTGCTCATAAAAATATTTTTGAGAGGAGATGGCAATACATTCTCTTACAAAAATATTTCATGTCACTGAAAACATGCAGAAGAACACAAAAAAAGTTGAAATTCAATATCAACAATGAAACATACAAAATAGTGAGAAAAAGAATAATACCATTCTTGCTTGTTTTCAACCTTAGTTTCTCAGGGAAAAATGACTTCTTCTTAACGCTCATAATCTTATTCAACGTGGTCTGTGTAGAAGTCACTTTTGAATTGGCTCCAACTTCTGCATTTGTATCAACCAGATGCTTGAAACTCATGCTTTTCCCTTGTCAATAGAGCACTCATAGCGGTAGGCTTAGGGGGGGATAAGTTTTCTCATAAGCTTTACTTGCTGTACTTATACCAAAAATACCAAAAATATTATACTATCATATCTATCAGATCTCACTTTCGTAAGTGAACGTGAAGGGATTGACAACCCCTTATTGCGTTGGCTGCGAAGTTCTTATTTGTTTGTGCAGGTGCGAGGGACTCACACGTGATCTTCTACTGGATTGATACCTTGGTTCTCAAAAACTGAGGGAAATACTTACGCTACTGTGCTGCATCACCCTTTCCTCTTCGAGGGAATACAACGCAAGCTCGAGAAGTAGCAAGAAGAATTTCTGGTGCCGTTGCCGGGGAGATCTACGCAAAAGTCATATACCAAGTACCTATCACAAACCCTTATCCTTCGCACTACATTATTTGCCATTTGCCTCTTGTTTTCCTCTCCCCCACTTCACCTTTGTCGTCTTATTTTCCTTTTTTCTGTTCGCCTTTCTGTTTGCTTGTGTTGTCATGTGCTCTCTATTAGCTTGCATCTTCGCTTGCTAAATTATGGATCCTCATCCACTTGCTAATCTTTTTAAGAGATCCAATTATGATGAACCAATTACTAGTGAGCTGTGTGCACTAGATTATCTTTATGAGGTTTTGCTTGAAATTCGTGAGTCTGAAAATTGTTATGAAGTGTTGAAAGAAGAAGATTATAAAGTGATTCACAATAGCTCCTTGAATGAAAAGCATGATTGCAACGATGTTATTATGAATTCTATTAATGTCAATTGTGCTAATGATATGCAAAACCCTAAGCTTGGGGATGCTTATTTTGCTATGTCCACTACTTGTTGCAATGATCATGATTGGGTTGATTCTTCTTATGATCTTGAAAATTTATTTAATCCCCATGATGAATATAAGATTGATAATAGTGTTTGCAATAATATTGAAAGTGGGTTTGGAAGAGTGTCAACTTTAGATCTCACATATTTGGAGAATGTTCAATCTTATGAATTTTTTGATAAAAGTGGGTTTGGAGAGGTCATGACTTTAGTTTATGTTAATCCCACTATTTTGGAAGAGTGTCAACTTTGTATGCATGTGGATCGTGTTGAGAATATGTTTTTTGATAGATATATTGTTGAATTTGCTTATGATCCTACATGCAATTATTATGACAGAGGAGAATATGGTTGTAGAGATTTTCATGTTACTAATTTACCTCTCGTTATGTTGAGATTGCTATTGTTTCTTCCTTCTTCCTTGCATATGCTAGATCTTGCTTGTCTTGCTAATTTTTTTCCTATAAAATGCCTATGCATAGGAAGTATGTTAGACTTAGATGTGATTTTTACATTCTATGTGATGCTCTTTTTGTGCTTCAAGTCTTGTCTTTCATGTGAGCATCATTGAATTCCCAAGCCGATCTTAATGGCTATAAAGAAAGAGCTTGTTGGGAGGCAACCCAATTTTATTTTATTTTCTTTGTTTTTGCTTCTGTTTAGGAATACATATTGCATCTAGCTTCTGTTTAGATGTGGGTTTGTGTTTTAATTAGTGTTTGTGCCAAGTAGAACCTTTGGGAAGACTTGTGTGAAGTTTATGTGATCATGCTGTAAAAAATAGAAACTTTAGCGCTCACGAGATTGGCTGTGATTTTTACTGGAGAGTGCTCTTTAGTTGATTCTTTTTGCAGATGATTAATAGAAAAATTCCTCACGTTTAACAATTTATTTCAGTTTTTTTGGAGTGCAAAAGTATTCAAAAGTTACAGATTACTACAGACTGTTCTGTTTTTGACAGATTCTATTTTTCGTGTGTTGTTTGCTTATTTTGATGAATCTATGAGTAGTATCGGGGGGTATGAATCATAGATAAGTTGGAATACAGTAGGTTTAACACCAATATAAACAATGAATGAGTTCATTACAGTACCTTTGAGTGGTGGTTTGTTTTCTTATACTAACGGAGCTCACGAGATTTTTGGCTAAGTTTTGTGTTGTGAAGTTTTCAAGTTTTGAGTATGGATTTGATGGACTATGGAACAAAGAGTGGCAAGAGCCTAAGCTCGGGGATGCCCAAGGCACCCCAAGTTAAAATTCAAGGACAACCAAAAGCCTAAGCTTGGGGATGCCCCGGGAAGGCATCCCCTCGTTCGTCTTCATCTATCGGTAACTATACTTGGGACTATATTTTTATTCACCACATGATATGTGTTTTTCTTGGAGCGTCATATATGATTTGAGTATTTTCTTGTTAGTTTGCCACAATCTTCCTTGCTGGAGACACCTTTTAAGGGAGATAAATATGAATTAGAATTTATTAGAATACTATATGTGCTTCACTTATATCTATTGAGCTAGATAGTTTTGCTCTAGTGCTTCACTTATATCTTTTAGAGCACGGTGGTGGTTTTATTTTGTAGAAATTATTGTTCTCTCATGCTTCACTTATATCCTTTTGAGAGTCTTTTAGAACAGCATGTTAATGTGCTTTGGTTATGAAACTAGTCCCAATATGATAGGCATCCAAGATGGGTATAGTAAAAACTTTCATATAAAGTGCATTGAATGCTATAGAAGTTTGATACTTGATGATTGTTTTGAGATATGAGGATGGTGATATTAGAGTCATGCCAGTAGAGTAGTTGTGAATTTGAGAAATACTTGTGTTAAGGTTTGCAAGTCCCGTAGCATGCACGTATGGTAACCGTTGTGTGACAAATTTGAAGCATGAGGTATTTCATTGAGTGTCATCCTTTGTGTGGAGGTCGGGATCGCGCGATGGTTAACTCCTACCAACCCTTCCCCTAGGAGCATGCATGTAGTACTTTGTTTTGATGACTTGTAGATTTTTGCAATAAGTATGTGAGTACTTTATGACTAATGTTGAGTCCATGGATTATACGCACTCTCACCCTTCCACCATTGCTAGGATCTCTTGTACCGCGCAACTTTCGCCGGTACCATACACCCATCATATACCTTCCTCAAAACATCCACCATACCTACCTATCATGGCATTTCCATAGCCATTCCGAGATATATTGCCATGCAACTTTCCACCATTCCGTTTGTTATGACATGCTTCATCATTGTCATATTGCCATGCATGATCATGTAGTTGACATCGTATTCGTGGCTAGGCCACCATGCACAATTTTTCATACATGTCACTCTTGATTTATTGCTCATCCCGGTACACTGCCGGAGGCATTCATGTAGAGTCATACTTTGTTCTAGTATCGAGTTGTAAATCAATATAAGTGTGATGATCATCATTATTAGAGCATTGTCCCAAAGAAAAAAAAAGAAAAAAAGAAGGAAAGGCCAAAGAAATAAAGGCCCCAAAAAAGAAAAAAAAGGCCCAAAAAAAGAAAAAAAGGGAAAAAAGAAAAAAAGAAAAAAAAGGGACAATGCTACTATCTTTTTCCACACTTGTGCTTCAAAGTAGCACCATGATCTTCATGATAGAGAGTCTCTTGTTTAGTCACTTTCATATACCAGTGGGAATTTTCATTATAGAACTTGGCTTGTATGTTCCAACGATGGGCTTCCTCAAATGCCCTAGGTCTTTGTGAGCAAGCAAGTTGGATGCACACCCACTTAGTTTCTTTTGTTGAGCTTTCATACATTTATAGCTCTAGTGTGTCGGTGTACTAAAGTAGGGGTACCCTTAGTACCCCGAACTGGTGCACGGGCAGTTGCAGCGTCCCGCGGCAAGGCTTGTCGGGCGACCACCAAGGTCCTCCGTGGTTCCTCTGGAGCCATTCAAGAACAAAGTATTCGAACCAAGGAAACAAGGCCCCAGCAAGAGGAGCTTCCCGGGAAGGCCACTCAAGGCACGAGACCACTCAAGGCACAAGGCCCCGGCAAGAGGAGCTTGCCGGGAAGGCCTACCAAGGCATCTCAAGAAAACTTACCGCGACGCGCCACGCGTCCCGGCAAGGCCCGGTGAGCGACAAGCTCCCGGAAACGACAAGATAGCGACCGCGGCAAGGCACTTGCCGCGGCGAGCATCCACTCAGTACCCGCGCTCCAGCACATCCACCCACGTGTCGCTTTGGGACCATTCCAGGCGCACGTGGCGGAAGGCTGTGCAGCTAGGGGTACACGGTGGCAAGCAGCGATGACAAGGCTACCGTCGTGGCGGACGGTGGCGCCCCTGACGGCCACTTTTTGCACTGTTTGGGTGACGGCGACGGGCATTTAATGCCCTTGTCCCCTGCCGTCTGGGTTAGGTATGGAGCACTGTACAAACACTGTTCCAACTACCACTCTTTTTACATTTTTACTCCCATCTGTGTTGCCACCTGTCGGTGACCCCTTTGACCTATAAAAGGAGGCCCATGCGCAACGTAGAGGGGATCCGAACATCGATCATTCCCACGCTCGGTCTTGCTAGCGGTTAGAGTGTACTGTAGCTCTCCTCGCTCCCGAGGAAGAACGCAATACAAACCGAAGCAGGAGTAGGGTTTTACGCATCCGTGCGGCCCGAACCTGGGTAAACTACTCGTGTGCTCGCCTCGATCCGCTCTTTGTGCGATCTCCGCCCTTTGCCGTACCGAAAAGGGGCTCCGGTCCCATAGGTGTTCGTGGGCGATCAGTTTCCCCGACATAGTGCATCCGTTGCATGGCAATCCCTACTCACTCACATTGATATCTATTGATGGGCATCTCCATAGCCCATTGATACGCCTAGTTGATGTGAGATCATCTCCCTCTTTTTTCTTCTCCACAACCACCACTCTATTCCACATAGTGCTACGTCCATGGCTCACGCTCATATATTGCGTGAAAGTTGAAAAAGGTATGAAACAAGTGCTTGGATGAAACCGGGGTTGTGCATGATTGGAGTATTTTGTGTGACGAAGATGGAACATAGCCTAACTATATGATTTTGTAGGGATGAACTTTCTTTGGCCATGTTATTTTGAGAAGACATGATTGCTTTGTTAGTATGCTTGAAGTATTATTATTCTTATGTCAATATAGACTTTTATCTTCAATCTTTCGGATCTGAACATTCATGCCACAATAAATAAATTACATTGAGAATTATATTGGTTAGCATTCCACATCAAAAATTCTGTTTTTATCATTTACCTACTCGAGGACGAGAAGGAATTAAGCTTGGGGATGCTTGATACGTCTCCAACGTATCTATAATTTTTGATTCTTCCATGCTATTATATATTCTGTTTTAGATGTTTAATGGGCTTTATTATACACTTTTATATTATTTTTGGGACTAACCCACTAACCCAAGGCTCAGTGCAAATTGTTTTTTTTGCCTATTTCAGTGTTTCGCAGAAAAGGTATATCAAACGGAGTCAAAAAGGAATGAAACCTTCGGGAGAGTTATTTTTGGAACCGTATCTTCACAGAAGACTTGGAGTACACGCGAGCGAACGAGAGAGGCGGCCACGAGGGTCCAGGACGCGCCCAGGGGGGCAGGCGTGCCCCCCACCCTCGTGGGCCCCCCTCTGGCTCCCCCGATGCCCTCCTTACTCCTATGTATATCCATGTACCCTGAAAACATCGAGGCAACAGAAAAAACCATAATTCCACCGCCGCAACCTTCTGTTCCCGTGAGATCCCATCTTGGGGCCTGTTTCGGAGCTCCACCGGAGGGGGGATCGATCACAGAGTGCTTCTACATCAACACCATAGCCTCACTAATGAGTTGTGAGTAGTTTACCACAGACCTTCGGGTCCATAGTTATTAGCTAGATGGCTTCTTCTCTCTTTTTGGATCTCAATACAAAGTTCTCCTCGATCTTCGAGGAGATCTATTCAATGTAATCTTTTTGGGGTGTGTTTGCCGAGATCCGATGAATTGTGGGTTTATGATCAAGATTATTTATGAACAATATTTGATTCTTTTCTGAAATCTTTATGTATGATTATAATATCCTTGCAAGTCTCTTCGAATTATTGGTTTGGTTTGGCCTACTAGATCTATAGTTCTTGCAATGGGAGAAGTGCTTGGCTTTGGGTTCAATCTTGCGGTGTCCTTTCCAAGTGACAGCAGGGGCAGCAAGGTACGTATTGTATTGTTGCCATCGAGGATAGAAAGATGGGGTTTATATCATATTGCTTGAGTTTATCCCTCTACATCATGTCATCTTGCTTAAAGCATTACTTTGTTCTTATGAACTTAATACTCTAGATGCATGCTGGATAGCGGTCGATGTGTGGAGTAATAGTAGTAGATGCAGAATCGTTTCAGTCTACTTGTTACGGATGTGATGCCTATATATAATGATCATGCCTAGATATTCTCATAACTATGCACTTTTCTATCAATTGCTCGATAGTAATTTGTTCACCCACCATAGAATTCTGCTATCATGAGAGAAGCCACTAGTGAAACCTATGGCCCCCGGGTCTATTCTCATCATATTAATCTTCCATCTACTTTACTTTGCTTTCTTTACTTTCTGTACTTATACCAAAAATACCAAAAATATTATACTATCCTATCTATCAGATCTCACTTTCGTAAGTGACCGTGAAGGGATTGACAACCCCTTATCGCGTTGGCTACAAAGTTCTTATTTGTTTGTGCAGGTGCGAGGGACTCGCGTGTGGTCTCCTACTAGATTGATACCTTGGTTCTCAAAAACTGATGGAAATACTTACGCTACTATGCTGCATCACCCTTTCCTCTTCGAGGGAATACAACGCAAGCTCGAGAAGTAGCAGCAGCATGCCTCATAATTCTTCAGGAAATACATCTGGATACTCACTGACCACTGGAATTAGTTCCACCTCTTCTGCCACGGCTGTGAAAATCATATCCTCCTTGGGTATGTGCTTGCGGGCATAAAAACTTATGGTGTGACCTTCCGTATTTTTTAGGGTAACCTCTCTAGTCGCACAATTGATGCATACTTTATATTGGGTTAACCAATTCATGCCCAGAATAATATCCAATTTGCTAGAGTCGAGGATTATCAGAGAGGTTGGAAACTTGATGCCATTGATGTCAATTTCCAAATTGCGGCAGACAAGATTACTTCTGAGCAGGGATCCCAGGCTTTGTACCAGCATGTGTTTTCCCAAAATCAAGCAATGAAAATTGTTTTGCGTAGCAAAACTTCGCGAAATAAAAGAGTGGGAAGCCCCAGAGTCAAATAAAATTACGGCGGGTATGTCATTAATGAGAAACATACCAATGACGAGTTCTGGGTTTTCTTGGGGTTCGCCTGCGGAGATATGATGGATCTGCCCTTGGATGGCACTTGGGGCGGAATACTGCTCCCTGTAGTTGACTTGCGGACGGAATGGAGCTGGGTGTTTGTTGTTCTTGGGGCATTGTTTGTCGTAATGTCCGGGTTGTCCACAGCTGAAGCATGAATTGTTGCGCTGACCATCTTCACGCACCGGGATGGCCACGACGTTCTTGACTTGAGTGGTGGTCTTGTTGACATTTTGCTACCAGTTGGGTTTGTACTCAACCTAATTGTGCTGCCAGGTACGAGCCTTCTGCATTGGTTGCATATCCTTCTTAGGCTCGAGTTTGCGCTTGTGGTCATTCATGGCTGGCTTGTTGTCGTGGAGGAGCTTGTGTTCCCTTTCTGCAATGAGGGCCTTGTTCACCAGAGTTTGGATGTCCGGAAAATCAAACATGCTGAAAGTGCACCTGAGATGCTGATTCAGTCCTCCAAGAAATCTGTCGATCTTCTGTTCTTCGGTGGCCACATCGTGTAGAGAATAGCGGGCCAAATGGTTGAATTTATTCAAGTACTCGCTGACTGTCATGCTGCCTTGAGTGAGGGTGAGGAATTCGCGCTGCTTGATCTTCATAATCCCGGTGGGAATATGATACTTGCGGAAATGGTCCTTGAATTTAGTCCACGTAATTTCCTTGTCCGCGAGCCACATGGCCTTAGCATTATCCCACCATATAGCGGCAGCCCCTTCAAGATAATGCGTTGCGAAGAGAACCTTGTCTCCCTCTTCAGTGCGAGCAATTTCCAGTTTCTTCTCAATAGTCCTTAGCCAATCGTCGGCGTCCAGTGGATCAATTACTTGGCTGAAGCTAGGAGGCTTGGTCCGCTGAAAATCTGACAGCTTGGAGTGATGAACATTCTGATTTCCATTCTGCCCAACTAAAACCTGCACACTTTTCAATATTTCCAATATATCGTTGCTCCTTCTTTCTTCAAACATTCGTAGGATTTGCTCAATGGAAGGTGGATGTGGCGGTTGAGACGGTGGTGGCTGGTATGGCTCGGGGGAACGTCCTGCATGCCTTGCGGAACGACGGACATGTACATCCTCACAAGCTTGGCTATTGCTACCTCCTCGCGGCATCCTATTATTTATTTTCCCAATACATTGCAACCGTGATGAGAAAAATCCAAAAAGGGAGGAAAGCCGTCGACAAATCCCGGAAGAAAACTGCGAGAGAAAACCAAATCGAATAAAAGGTTCCAACATAATTATACATAGACTCAGCATGAAAGTAAACATACGTGCGATTACACCCATACATCATACTCATGACTAGAGCGATACTCTAACAGTCTACTGCTCGGACGGTGCTGCTACAGGATCCTCTCCTGAGCCAGACCCAGATCCTGAATTGATAGTAGAGACCTCCGGGTTAAGAGAGACGCGATGAAGCTTCCTTGAGGGCTCTCCCTCAAAGACAGGCGCACGATGGGATCTAAGCATAGGGGCGGCAGGAGTAGCGACAAGGGAAGCCCATGCAACAGGAGCACTGTGTGGGGTTACCGTCATAGGGTTAACGGTACCCAACGAAGTCACCGGGGGAATGGAGGCTAAAGGAATGGGAGTAGTGAAGATGACAGTGGGAAGAGGGTTCCTAGTATGAGCTGCGGCGAGAGCTGTCCAAGTGCGTGCTAGCTCACGAGCTAACTCGTAGTTTAGGAGATAACTGGCAACGATATAACGAGAAAGGTGGCTAGTGGGACGATCACATGCCGGATTAATCGAAGGAAAATGGATACGCCCATTCTCGTGCAGAGATGGATAATAGAAAAGACCTGGGTGGGTGTGCATGCAAACCTCATTGTAGCCCAAGTCTACAAGAGTCTCGAGTGCAGCAAACTGGACCGCCTGAGATGGCGTAGAAGCGAGACCACCCATAGTGGAACGAGTGTAAGTGCCGGAAGTGAAACTATGGTGTAGAGTGACTTCAGCATAATACTCATATACTGCACCGGCCAGATGCTCCCGATACACCCGATACTCTGGATCAGCACCCTCTGGGTAGAGTCCTCGCCACATGTTCTAAAGCAAGTGCGGCGATGTGTACAGAGCTGGCTCAGGATGATACAAGATCGGTACTGGAGCCATCTACACTCACAAACCATACGGTTACTAATAACAACAGATAAACATGCATGCAATGCAGCGATCAAATTCTATGACTATCGGCACTCAGACGAAACTATTTATCGTTTCACTAACGCACTAACGGTCTAGCGTGTCCTACAATCAGCGTGGCTCTGATACCAAGCGTTGTGGCACCCCAGCTCAGAGCAACCGGTTTACCTTGCATTGCCAGCCCAGAGATCAAGTCTTCTGGCAATACACAACAACATGGTACAGAAACAACCGCCTTATTGATGCTAGCGGATTACATAAGTCTGATATTACATTGAGGTACAAGGCCAAGCAGTACACACGGTGTGGCTGAACAGTATGTAGATTATTTAATGAACATGACAGTGGCCTAGATCACACGAACTACGCGGCAGTGGAAGAACGACGAAGTGGAAACTCCATAGCACAGGGACACCGATGTCGACACAGCCTAGATGCGAGATACACTCCAATGCGAACCGTCTTGCCTGAAAGCTAGCATGACACGCCAGGTCAGTACATTGAATGTACTTGCAAGCTCACAACAAACATAAGCATGGTGATAGACAATATCATGAAAATTAATCAGATTAATGCAATGCAAGGAAATATTACCGATGCAGTGAAACCGACATGCACCGAGTCACGCAGACTAGCTTACCGAACGGGTTACCTTGTAACCATACGGTGACCATACCTGGTTCACAGCTAAAATTCAACCACTCATGAACAACCCATGAGTTCAAGCCTCATCACAAAGACAAAGCTAACAACAATTTAGTTAGTGTGCAAGATTAATTATAAAAGTTGATCCATGGTATGACTTACTTCCGAGCTATGCCCATAACCGAGGACGCGGCTATCGATAGATTAAATACACTCTACAGAGGTAGCGCACTTTACCCATGATACGGAATCCATGGCCTCGTACTCCCATTAGGGTGGACTAACGGCATTCCAATGAAACCCTCCCTTTGACATGGCACTCTTCCGGCCACTCCGACCAACTCCCGTTCAGGGCTAGGTCTTGGGTGGCCCCGTGCCTACCAAAGGCACCAGCGGCCATTGTCATGGCAAAAAAGGTCCCAAACGGGGACAAGGTACCATGAAAACAAAAACGAGCACACATGGTTATGTCTGCTTACTGGGCCAGGGTATGCACGCCCATAACCTTCCCTCCCGGAAGGCACTGGTGAGAGGCATAACAAAGGACCAAGTTAAGACCCCCCCCCCATAAAAGGTAAATGTGGTTGCACTGAATAAAACCCGATTCAGTGGCACCATGATGTGATCAACATCATATTCAGGTTGGAATTAATCAGGTTCACTTTGATATAAAAACTTTATGAAAGTCATACCACATGCTACTATCGTTATGCGACTATTCGCCATGCAAAGCAAACAACTCATAACTACAGATCAAACTTATCAACATAAATATCTTGCACTACTCAAGATCAGAATCCTTGCTGGTTCTACTCCATTTTTAATATCATGCAAAAAAATTATTAACTCATTATTTATATGAAAATGCCACGTAATAAAGGAACTATCATTAATTAGCATAGTAATATAACTAAGGAAAATTTTTATTCTACTAGACAAACCATGTCCATGTATTACACCAGAAACTTAAATAAGCATTTCAAGCATGATAAAGTAACTAGCACTTAACAAAATTTATTTAACAAATTTTAAATGCAAATAAGCACTCATATTCAAGTAGAAAATAATGGATATTGAAATAACACCATCCAAATGCTGGTGTGGCTTGCCTTAGTGCAGAGGAGGATCACACTCCTCTTGGTTTACTTCAAGACAAGCTTCTCCCTCTGTAAATAATTAAAAACCACAAAAACAAATATCAAAAACCTTTCTGAAAAAGCACCAGAAATTCTAGACAGCAAGGAAAAATCCACCCTTTGGGGTGCTGCTAGAGCTTTCTGAAACAAAGACAATGCAAAAAGAATCAAATCATTTGGACTTATGGTTTAAAACTTGTGGCTGGTCAAAGTTTGGGTCAACTTTGATTAAATTTGAATAATTCAGAAAATCCTGGGGGTGATGTCGAAGGCGTAAAGGAGGAGTGCGCCACCACTCGTACCGCTTCGAGCGTGAGGGGTGAGGCTGACGCGCGGGTCCCACCCGTTAGGAGAGAGAGAGGGGGGAGTGAGATCAGAGCGCGGCAGCGCTCCACCGGAGCTTACGCTGGCGAGGAGGGAGTTTGGGGCTAGACCAGAGGGATAGGATTGAAGAGGGGTTCACAGCGCACCTGCCCGTACCCGTGGCGTGCCGTGGGATGGCCGGAGCTGCTCACGGTCACGCTCGCAAGCTTCAGTGGCAGACGGGGTTCGCCAGAGATGGAGAAGGTGACGACCAGAGGCGGCTCCGGTGGCTCAGCAGCGTCCAGGCGGCACCAGAGGGCCTCCAATGCCACGCCCGAGCAGCAGGTCGAGCTCGAGAGGCACCGGAGCGAGGTGGCCATGCTGTGGAGGTCGCCGGATTTCTTTGGTCGGGGCCGACGGCCAGAGGCCTGTCCGACCGGGCTGCGGCTCTTCTACGTGTTCATGGAGGTTGGGTGGAGAGGTGTGTGGCTTTGAGGCGAGGAGCTGGGCTCTATATATAGCCGGAGCAAGAGAGGGTAACGTGGCGCCGCCGGAGCACTCTGGAAGATCGGTGAACGGCGACGAGACGCTCCAGTGTGAGGGGGCAAGGTTTCAGTGTCAAAGCGGAGACTGTCCGCGCTCGCAGACGAGCACAGGGAGCAGGGGGAAGAAGACAAGGGCACGTGCGCACTATGGCGTTTGTCCGCGACACGCTCGTGCTTGCTGCGACGTCTCGGGTGTCAGCGAGCGCCAGGGAGAGGTCAAGGGTGATGGGTCGGGGTTGTTGGTGTGGCGCGGCAGTCGTCGGCGAGCTCTGGCTCGAGCACGCGCCGAACAGAGGCGTTGGCGCTACCCAGAGTGCGTCGAACGCATGCCAGGTGCCGTGTCTTCACGTGGTCACCGCCCTGGCATGGTCAAAACGAGGCCCACGTGCTGCCAAACCTTGTCTAGGCTAAAGTCCGTGCAGTGTTTGGTCTAGGAGAGTTGAAAACACACAGCTAGGCCAACCAGATTTGACGCAACTAAGATGGCAAGTTTCTGACCAGAAACTTGGTCGCCAAGTTTGGCAAGCTTCTAGATGGCCATTAGGGCTGGTCTCCTGGGGTTTAGGTTTTTTTTAGGAGGGTAATTTGGCTCAAGAAAAATCAGGGCCAAAGGATCAAGGAAAAATGCACTTGTTGTACAAAGTGCATTTCAGGACCAGAAAAGAAATGATTTTCTATAGCCAAAATATTACAAAAAGTCATGTAATATTTTTTCTTGGGAGGATGTGCCAAGGTCCAGAGAATATTCAGGATTTTTGGAGCAATAAAAATGAGGGTTGCTTTGGAGCACAAGCTTCCAAAAAGAGTTTCAGAGAGGAAAATGAATATTTTTCTTTTATGAAAAATATTCATTTGATGGTTTTGGGGATTTATCATAGAAATAAGGTTGAATGAGGAGTAGATAGGTCACTTGGGTTAAAGTCAAGGAGATGCCCAAGTGACAAGTCCAAAAGAAATGATTCCAAAATCCAAAACAAGGCAAGGCAAAAAGGCAAAGCAAAAACCAAGTCCGGAAAAAGAGAGAGGGCAAAATCTAGGCTGTCACAACAACTGGTTTAGCATCAGGTTGTTGGGGAACGTAGTATTTCAAAAAATTCCTACAATGACGCAAGATCTATTTACTATAAGCATAGCAACGAGAGGGGAGAGTGTGTCCACGTACCCTCGTAGACCGGGAGCGGAAGCGTCTAGTGACGCGGTTGATGTAGTCGAACTTCTTCGCGATACAACCGATCAAGCACCGAACATATGAAGCCTCCGCGTTCAGCACACGTTCAGCTTAATGACGTCCCACGAGCTCTTGATCCAGTAGAACCTCGCGGGAGAGTTTCGTCAGCACGACGGCGTGGTGACGGAGATGATGAAGTTATCGTTGTAGGGCTTCACCTAAGCGCTGCAACGATATGACCGAGGTGTGTTTCTGTGGAGGGGGGCACCGCACACGGTTGGGAGAGATCAACTGATCAACTTGTGTGTCTAGAGGTGCCCCCTGCCCCCGTATATAAACGAGCAAGGGGGGAGGCCGGTCGGCCCTCTATGGCGCGCCCTAGAGAGGCAATCCTACTAGGAATAGGATTCCAATCCTATTCCTAGTAGGAGTCCACCAAGAAGGAGAGAGGGTGAAGGAAGGAGAGGGAAAGAGGGGGCCGCGCACCCTCCCCTAGTCCAATTCGGACTCCCCTTTGGGAAGGGGCGTGCCACCTCCTGGCTGCTGCCCTCTCTCTCCCCAAAAGCCCACTAGGGCCCAGTACTTCACCGTGGGGTTCCGGTAACTCCCCCCGACACTCCGGTTTTATCCGAAACCTTCCGGAACACTTCCGGTGTCCCAATATAGTCGTCCCATATATCAATCTTTACATCTCGGACATTCCGAGACTCCTCGTCATGTCCGTGATCTCATCCGGGACTCCGAACTACCTTCGGTACATCAAAACTCATAAACTCATAATATCGATCGTCATCAAACCTTAAGCATGCGGACCCTAAGGGTTCGAGAACTATGTAGACATGACCGAGACTCATCTCCGGTCGATAACCAATAGCGGAACCTAGATGTTCATATTGGCTCCTACATATTCTACGAAGATCTTTATCAGTCAAACCGCTTAACAACAAATGTTGTTCCTTTTGTCATCGGTATGTTACTTGCCCGAGATTCGATCGTCGGTATCTCAATACCTAGTTCAATCTTTTTATCGGCAAGTCTCTTTACTCGTTCCGTAATACATCATCTCGTGACTAACTCATTAGTCATTTGCTTTCAAGGCTTATTATGATGTGTATTACCGAGAGGGCCCAGAGATACCTCTCCGACACTCGGAGTGACAAATCCTATTCTTGATCTATGCCAACACCACGAACACTTTCGGAGACACCCGTAGAGCATCTTTATGATCACCTAGTTATGTTGTGACATTTAATAGCACACAAGGTGTTCCTCCGGTATTCGAGAGTTGCATAATCTCATAGTTATAGGAACATGTATAAGTCATGGAGAAAGCAATAGCAGTAAAACTAAATGATCATAGTGCTAAGCTAACGGATGGGTCTTGTCCATCACATCATTCTTCTAATGATGTGATCTTGTTGATCAAATGACAAATCATGTCTATGGTTAGGAAACATAACCATCTTTGATCAATGAGCTAGTCTAGTACATGCATACTAGGGACATACTGTTTTGTCTATGTATTCACACATGTACTTAGTTTCCGGTTAATACAATTCTAGCATGAATAAAAGACATTTATCATGATATAAGGAAATACAAATAACATCTTTCTTGTTGTCTCTAGGGCATATTTCCTTCAATCTCCCACTTGAACTAGAGTCAATAATCTAGATTACAAAGTAATGATTCTAACACCCATGGAGTCTTGGTGCTGATCATGTTATTCCTGTGGAAGAGGCTTAGTCAATGGGTCTGCAACATTCAGATCCGTATATATCTTGGAAATTTCTATGTCTCCCTCCTTGACTAGATCGCGGATGGAATTGAAGTGCCTTTTGATGTGCTTTGTGCTCTTATGAAACCTAGATTCCTTCACCAAGGCTATTGCTCCAATGTTGTCACAAAAGATTTTCATTGGACCCGATGCACTAGGTATCACACCTAGATCGGATATGAACTCCTTCATCCAGACTCCTTCATTTGCTGCTTCCAAAGCAGTTATGTATTCCGCTTCACACGTAGATCCCGCCACGACACTCTGCTTGGAACTGCACCAACTGACAGCTCCACCGTTCAATAAAAATACATATCCGGTTTGTGACTTCGAGTCATCCGGATCAGTGTCAAAGCTTGAATCGACGTAACCGTTTACGACGAGCTCTTTGTCACCTCCATATACGAGAAACATATCCTTTGTCCTTTTCAGGTACTTCAGGATGTTCTTGACCGCTGTCCAATGATCCACTCCTGGATTACTTTGGTACCTCCCTGCTAAACTTATAGCAAGGCACACATCAGGTCTGGTACATAGCATTGCATACATGATAGATCCTATGGTTGAGGCATAGGGAATGACTTCCATTTTCTCTCTATCTTCTGTAGTGGTCGGGCATTGAGTCTTACTCAACTTCACTCCTTGTAACACAGGCAAGAACCCTTTCTTTCACTGATCCATTTTGAACTTCTTCAAAACTTTATCAAGGTATGTGCTTTGTGAAAGTCCAATTAAGCGTCTTGATCTATCTCTATAGATCTTGATGCCTAATATGTAAGCAGCTTCACCGAGGTCTTTCATTGAAAAATTCTTATTCAAGTATCCTTTTATGCTATCCAGAAATTCTATATCATTTCCAATCAACAATATGTCATCCACATATAATATCAGAAATGCTACACAGCTCCCACTCACTTTCTTGTAAATACAGGCTTCTCCAAAAGTCTGTATAAAACCATATGCTTTGATCACCTCATCACAGCGTATATTCCAACTCCGAGATGCTTGCACCAGTCCATAGATGGATCGCTGGAGCTTGCACACTTTGTTAGCACCTTTTGGATCGACAAAACCCTCTGGTTGCATCATATACAACTCTTCTTTGAGATATCCATTCAGGAATGCGGTTTTGACATCCATTTGCCAGATTTCATAATCATAAAATACGGCAATTGCTAACATGATTCGGACAGACTTAAGCATCGCTACGGGTGAGAAAGTCTCATCGTAGTCAACTCCTTGAACTTGTCGAAAAACTTTTGCAACAAGTCGAGCTTTGTAAACAGTAACATTACCGCCAGCGTCGGTCTTCCTCTTGAAGATCCATTTATTTTCGATGGCTTGCCGATCATCTGGCAAGTCAACCAAAGTCCACACTTTGTTCTCAAACATGGATCCCATCTCAGATTTCATGGCTTCAAGCCATTTTGCAGAATCTGGGCTCATCATCGCTTCGTCATAGTTCGTAGGTTCATCATGGTCTAGTAACATTTCTTCCAGAACTGGGTTGCCGTACCACTCTGGTGCGGAACGTACTCTGGATGATCTACAAAGTTCAGCAGAAACTTGATCTGAAGTTTCATGATCATCATCATTAGCTTCCTCACTAATTGGTGTATGAATCACTGGAACTAGTTTCTGTGATGTACTACTTTCCAATTCGGGAGAAGGTACAATTACCTCATCAAGTTCCACTTTCCTCCCACTTACTTCTTTCGAGATAAACTCCTTCTCTAGAAAGGATCCATTCTTAGCAAAAAATATCTTGCCTTCGGATCTGTGATAGAAGGTGTACCCAATAGTCTCTTTTGGGTATCCTATGAAGACACATTTCTCCGACTTGGGTTCGAGCTTATCAGGTTGAAGCTTTTTCACTTAAGCATCGCAGCCCCAAACTTTAAGAAACGACAACTTTGGTTTCTTGAAAAACCATAGTTCATAAGGCGGCGTCTCAACGGATTTAGATGGTGCCCTATTTAACGTGAATGCAGCTGTCTCTAAAGCATAACCCCAAAACGATAGTGGTAAATCGGTAAGAGACATCATAGACCGCACCATATCTAATAAAGTACGGTTACGATGTTCGGACACACCATTACGCTGTGGTGTTCCGGGTGGCGTGAGTTGTGAAACTATTCCACATTGTTTCAAATGAAGACCAAACTCGTAACTCAAATATTCACCTCCACGATCAGATCGTAGAAACTTTATTTTCTTGTTACGATGATTCTCTACTTCACTCTGAAATTCTTTGAACTTTTCAAATGTTTCAGACTTGTGCTTCATCAAGTAGATATACCCATATCTGTTGAAATCATCAGTGAAGGTCAGAAAATAACGATACCAACCGCGAGCCTCAACACTTATTGGTCCACATACATCAGTATGTATGATTTCCAACAAATCTGTTGCTCGCTTCATTGTTCCGGAGAACAGAGTTTTAGTCATCTTGCCCATGAGGTACGGTTCGCAAGCACCAAGTGATTCATAATCAAGTGATTCCAAAAGTCCATCGCTATGGAGTTTCTTCATGCGCTTTACACCAATATGACCTAAACGGCAGTGCCACAAATAAGTTGCACTATCATTATTAACATTACATCTTTTGGCTTCAATATTATGAATAAGTGTATCACTACGATCGAGATCCAACAAGAATAGACCACTCTTCAAGGGTGCATGACCATAAAAGATATTACTCATATAAATAGAACAACCATTATTCTTAGATTTAAATGAATAACCGTCTCGCAAAAACACAAGATCCAGATATAATGTTCATGCTTAACGCTGGCACCAAATAACAATTATTCAGGTCTAAAACTAATCCCGAAGGTAGATGTAGAGGTAGCGTGCCGACGGCGATCACATCGACTTGGAACCATTTCCCATGCACATCGTCACCTCGTCCTTAGCCAATCTTCGTTTAATCTGTAGTCCTTGTTTCGAGTTACAAATATTAGCAACCGAACCGGTATCAAATACACAGGTACTACTACGAGCATTAGTAAGGTACACATCAATAACTGAACCAGCCCTCTATGGCGCGCCCTAGAGAGGCAATCCTACTAGGAATAGGATTCCAATCCTATTCCTAGTAGGAGTCCACCAAGAAGGAGAGAGGGGGAAGGAAGGAGAGGGAGAGGGAGAGGGAAAGAGGGGGCGCGCCCCCTCCCCTAGTCCAATTCGGACTCCCCTTTGGGAGGGGGCACGCCACTTTCTGGCTGCTGCCCTCTCTCTCCCCTAAAGCCCACTAGGGCCCAATACTTCCCCGGGGGGTTCCGGTAACCCTCCCGGCACTCCGTTTTTATCCGGAACCTTTTGGAACACTTCCGGTGTCCGAATATAGTCGTCCAATATATCAATATTTACGTCTCGGACATTCCGAGACTCCTCGTCATGTCCATGATCTCATCCGGGACTCCGAACTACCTTTGTTACATCAAAACTCATAAACTCATAATACCGATCATCATCAAACATTAAGCATGTGGACCCTACGGGTTCGAGAACTATGTAGACATGACCGAGACTCATCTCCGGTCAATAACCAATAGCGGAACCTGGATGCTCATATTGGCTCCTACATATTCTACGAAGATCTTTATCGGTCAAACCGCATAACAACATACGTTGTTCCTTTTGTCATCGGTATGTTACTTGCCCGAGATTCGATCGTCGGTATCTCAATACCTAGTTCAATCTCGTTACCGGCAAGTTTCTTTACTCGTTCCGTAATACATCATCTCGTGACTAACTCATTAGTCATTTGCTTGCAAGGCTTATTATGATGTGTATTACCAAGAGGGCCCAGAGATACCTCTCCGACACTCGGAGTGACAAATCCTATTCTTGATCTATGCCAACACCACGGACACTTTCGGAGACACCTGTAGAGCATATTTATGATCACCCAGTTACGTTGTGACATTTGATAGCACACAAGGTGTTCCTCTGGTATTCGGGAGTTGCATAATCTCATAGTCATAGGAACATGTATAAGTCATGGAGAAAGCAATAGCAGTAAAACTAAATGATCATAGTGCTAAGCTAACGGATGGGTCTTGTCCATCACATCATTCTTCTAAAGGATCGGTAGGAGGCACAACAATAGCAGCAAGACCAATAATTTCATCCTTACTAGGCAATTCTTTATCACGGGGTTGTCTATGGAATTTGGAGAAATTAAAACCATGAGACATATCCCCTAAACCGGCAGTAACAATATCTTTGTCGCAGTCTATCTTAGCGTTAACCTTTTCAGGAAAGGTCTACCAAATATAATGGGACAAAAGTCATCTTGTGGGGAACCAAGAACAAGCGAATCAGTAGGATATTTTATTTTCCCACACAGTACTTCAACATCTCTAACAATCCCAATTGGTGATATAGTGTCTCTATTAGCAAGCTTGATAGTAACATCAATTTCTTCTATTTCAGCAGGTGCAATTTTATTCATAATTCTTTATACAAGGTAAAAGGGAATGCGCTCACACTAGCACCAACATAACATAAGCCATGATAACAATGATCTCCTATTTTAACATAAACAACATGCATGCCAACAGTAGGTCTATGTTTATCTTTAATATCGGGTTTGGCAATTCTAGCAGCTTCATCACAGAATTAAATAACATGCCCATCAATATTATCAGCCAAGAGATCTGTAACCATAGCAATACTAGGTCCAACTTTAATTTGTTCAGGTGGTCTAGGTGCTCTAATATTACTTTTGTTAACCATAGTTGAAGCTTTAGCATGATCCTTTATTCTAACAGGAAAGGGTGGTTTCTCAATATAAGCAGTAGGGATAATAGGATCAACATTATAAGTAATAGTTTCTTCTTCAACTTTAATTGTTTATACTACTTTCACTTAAATGAGAGGATGATTTTTAAACCACTTCTCTTTGGGGAGATCAACATGAGTAGCAACTGATTAACAGAACGAAGCTACTATCTCAGACTCAAGTCCATAATTAGAGCTAAATTCATGAAAAGCATCGGTATCCATAGAAGATTTAACACAAGCAAACTTAAGGTTTATACCTGACTCATTACCTTTGTCGAGTTCCCGGCATTCAGAGTTGTGTTAATTCTTTCCAACAAATCCCATTTGAATGCAATAGTCTTCCTCATAAAAGAACTAGTACAAGAAGTATCAAGCATGGATTGATCATTACGAGAAAATCGAGCATAAAAATTCTGAATAATAATTTCTCTTGAGCGCTCATGATTGGGGCATGAATATAACATTGAATTAAGCCTCTCCCAAGCTTGAGCGATACTTTCTCCTTCACGAGGCCAAATATATATATATATAATTCTGATCACGATGAACCAGATGCATAGGATAAAACTCCTGATGAAATTCCAATTTCAATCGGTTGTAGTTCCATGATCCAATATCATCACATACCTATACCATGTCAATTCCTTTCCCTTCAAAGATAAAGGGAAGGCCTTCTTCTTGACATCATCCTCGGGCAAACCTGCAAGGTTAAATAATCCACAAACTTCATCCACATAGATTAGGTGCATATCGGGATGTAATGTTCCATCTCCTGCATAAGGATTAGCTAGCAGTTTCTCTATCATACCCAAAGGAATTTCATAATAAATATTTTCAGTAGGTCCAGTAGGTTGAGGGGCAACTCTTTTCACTTCCAGTCGGGGTGAAGATACCTCGAATAAACCCCTCAAAGGATTATTTTCCATAGTAACAAGTGACTGTAAATTTTAGCACACTGTATAAATGTTTCCTTAATAAATTCCACTTACCAAAGGCGCTTCACTCCCCGGCAACGGCGCCTGAAAAGAGTCTTGGTGAACAACAAGTATAGGGGATCTATCGTAGTCCTTTCGATAAGTAAGTGTGTCGTACCCAACGAGGAGCAAAAGGAAATGATAAGCGGTTTTCAGCAAGGTATTCTCTGCAAGCATTGAAATTATCTGTAACGGATAGTTGTGTAATAAGATAATTCGTAATGGGTAACCAGTAACAAAACAAACTAAGGTTCAGCAAGGTGGCCCAATCCTTTTTGTAGCAAAGGACAAGCCTGGACGAAATCTTATATAAAGCAAAGTGCTCCCGAGGACACATGTAAATTGTTGTCAAGTTAGTTTTCATCATGCTCATATGATTCGCGTTCGTTAGTTTGATAATTTGTATGTGGGTGGACCGGTGCTTGGGTGCTGCCCTTACTTGGACAACCCTCTCACTTACGATTAACCTCTCTCGCAAGCATCCGCAACTATGAAAGAAGAATTAAGATAAATCTAACCATAACATGAAACATATGGATCCAAATCAGCCACTTACGAAGCAACGCATAAACTAGGGTTTAAGCTTCTGTCACTCTAGCAACCCATCATCTACTTATTACTTCCCAATGCCTTCCCCTAGGCCCAAATAATGGTGAAGTGTCATGTAGTTGACATTCACATAACACCACTAGAGGAAAAACAACATACATCTCATCAAAATATCGAACGAATACCAAATTCACATGATTACCTATAACAACACTTCTCCCATGTCCTCAGGAACAAACGTAACTACTCACAAAGCATATTCATGTTCATAATCAGAGGGGTATTGAATAGCATTAAGGATCTGAACATATGATCTTCCACGGAGTAAACCAACTAGCATCAACTACAAGGAGTAATCAACACTACTAGCAACCCACAGGTACCAATCTGAGGTTTTGAGACAAAGATCGAATACAAGAGATGAACTAGGGTTTCAGAGGAGATGGTGCTGGTGAAGATGTTGATGGAGATTGACCCCCTCTCGATGAGAGGATCGTTGGTGATGATGATGGTTTCGATTTCCCCCTCCCGGAGGGAAGTGTCTTCGGCAGAACAGCTCCGCCGAAGCACTATATTGGTTTCCCCCAGGTTCCACCTCGAGATGGTGGCGCTTTGTCCCGAAAACTTCCTTATGATATTTTTTTCAGATCATAACACATGATATAGCAGAACATGGGCATCGGGGGCCTTCCAGGCTGCCCACAAGGCAGGGGGCGCGCCCCCCACCCTTGTGGATGGCAGGTGGCCCCTGTGGTACTTTCTTCACCCAATATTTTTTATATTTTCCAAAATAAATCTCCGTGAAGTTTCAGGAATTTTGGAGTTGTGCAGAATAGGTCTCTCAAATTTGCTCCTTATCCAGTCTAGAATTCCAGCTACCTGCATTCTCCCTCTTCATGTAAACCTTGTAAAATAAGAGAGAGAAGGCAAGTATTGTGCCATAATGTGTAATAACAACCCACAATGCAATAAATAATGATATAAAAGCATGATGCAAAATGGACGTATCACTGGATCAAGAGAACGATGGACGTCGTCAAGCTGAACCTATTCAGAACTCAGAGGCGCCGTACATTCCGTGCTTGATCGGTCGGAGCTAGAAGAAGTTCGACTACATCAACCGCGTTGTCAAATACTTCCGCTTTCGGACGACGAGGGTACGTAGACACAATCTCCCCCTCATTGCTATGCATCTCCTAGATAGATCTTGTGTGAGCGTAGGAATTTATTTTGAAATTGCATGCTATGTTTCCCAACACTTTATTTAAGAGAGAAGACTCTAGAAACCTATGGCCCCCAGGTCTATTTTACATATGTTATTTTCGGATCTATAAAACCAAAAAACAAAAAATAGCTTGCTGCAATTATTTTTTGTTTACTTTACTTTGCTTTTTTACTTTAGTTTTAAATCTATCTCTATCAGATCTCACTCTTGTTTGTGACATTGAAGGGATTGATAGCCCCTTTTCTTTGTCGTGTGCAAGCGTTTGTTAGTTGGTGCAGGTGCATATATTGGGGACTTGCTTGTCCCTCCTACTAGATTGATATCTTGGTTCTCAACTGAGGATTATCTCTACTTTGCTGCATCACCCATTCCTCTTCAAGGGAAAAACCAACGCAAGCTCAAGAAGTAGCAAGGACACCGCAAGATCGAACCCAATACAACGCACCTCTCCCATTGCAAGAAAAACCAATCTAGTTGGCCAAACCAAATGGATAGATCGAACAGAAATACAAAGCTATCTTAATCATGCATAAAAGAGTTTAGAGAAGACTCAAATAATATTCATAGATAATCTGTTCATAAATCCAAAATTCATCGGATCTCGACAAACACACCGCAAAAGAAGATTACATCGAATAGATCTCCAAAAACATCAAGGCAAACATTGTATTGAAGATAAAAGAGAGATAAGAAGCCATCTAACTACTAGCTATGGACCCATAGGTCTATGGTAAACTACTCACACATCATCGAAGGGGCAGCAAGGTTGATGTAGACGCCCTCCGTGATCGAATCCCCCTCTGGCGGAGTATCAGTAAAGGACCCAAGATGGGATCTCATGGGAACAGAGACCTGCGGCGATGGAAAAGTATTTTCATGGATGCTCTAGGGTTTCTAGAATATCTTTGAATTTATAGGCCAAAGACTAGGGTCATGGGACTCTCGAGGGGGCCACAAGCCCAGGGGGCACCACTCCCCCCCTAGCGCATGCCCCTGTGGCTTGTTACCTCCTCGAGGATCTTCTGACTTGAACTCCAAGTCTTCTGGATGTCTGGGAATTATTGTCAAGCTAGTTTTCATCACGCTCGTATGATTCACGTTCGTTACTTTGATAATTTGATATGTGGGTGGACCGGTGCTTGGGTACTACCCTTCCTTGGACAAGCATACCACTTATGATTAACCCCTATTTCAAGCATCCGCAACTAAAAACGAATTATTAAGGTAAACCTAACCATAACATGAAACATATGGATCCAAATCAGCCCCTTACAAAGCAACGCATAAACTAGGGTTTAAGCATCTATCACTCTAGCAACCCATCATCCACTTATTACTTCCCAATGCCTTTCTCTAGGCCTAAACAATGGTGAAGTGTCATGTAGTCGACGTTCACATAACACCACTAGAGGAAAGACAACATACATCTCATCAAAATATCGAACGAATACCAAATTCACATGACTACTTATAGCAAGACTTCTCCCATGTCCTCAGGAACAAATGCAGCTACTCACAAATCATGTTCATGTTCATAATTAGAGGGGTGTTAATATGCATAAAGCATCTGAACATATCAGCTTCCACCGAATAAACCAACTAGCATCAACTACAAGGAGTAATCAACACTACTAGCAACCCACATGTACCAATCTGAGGTTTTGGGACAAAGATTGGATACAAGAGATGAACTAGGGTTTGAGAGGAGATGATGCTGGTGAAGATGTTGATGGAGATTGACCCCCTCCCGATGAGAGGATCGATATGATGGTGATGACGACGGTAATGATTTCCCCCTCCCGGAGGGATGTTTCCCCGGCAGAACAGCTCCGCCGGAGCCCTAGATTGGTTTCGCCAGGTTCCGCCTCGAGACAGCGGTGCTTCATCCCGAAAGCTTTCTTCTCATTTTTTCTAGGGCGAAAGACTTCATATAGCAAAAGATGGGCACCGGAGGCCTGCCAGGGGGCCCACGAGGCAGGGGGCGCGCCCTCCGATACGTCTCCAATGCATCTATAATTTTTTATTGTTCCATGCTATTATTTATGAAGTCTTGGATGTTTAATGGGCTTTATCATTCACTTTTATATCATTTTTGGGACTAACCTACTAGCCCAAAGGCCCAGTCCAGATTGCTATTTTTTGCCTGTTTTAGGGTTTTGCAGAAAAAGAATATCAAACGGAGTCCAAATGGAATGAAACCTTAGCGATAGATATTTTTGGAGAAAATTACGCACGCGGAGCTTGAGAAGCAAGTCAGGGGACAGAGGGCTGGGCCACGAGGGTGGGGGCGCACCCCTTCCTAGGGCGCGCCCCCTGCCTCGTGGCCCCCTCGGGCGTCCCCCGATGACCTCCTTCTTCATATATAAGTCTACGTACCCCAGAAACTCCGTGAACAGAGAGAAAAGCCTAATTCCACCGCCATACCTTCTGTTCCAGTGGAGATCCCATCTTGGAGCCTGTTCCGGAGCTCCACCGGAGGGGGATCCATCACGGAGGCCTTCATCATCATCATCATCATCATCGCCCTCACCATGAGTTGTGACTAGTTTACCACAGACCTTCGGGTCCATAGCTAGTATCTAGATGGCTTCTTCTCTCTCTCTCTGGATCTCAATACAAAGTTCTCCTTGGTCTTCGAGGAGATCTATTCAATGTAATCTGTTTTTGCGGTGTATTTGTCGAGATCCGATGAATTGTGAGTTTATGATCAAGGTTATCTATGAAAGATATTTGGTTCTTCTCTGAAATTTTTATGTGTGCTCATAATATCCTTCCAAGTCTCTTCGAATTATTGGTTTGGTTTGGCCTACTAGATCTATAGTTCTTGCAATGGGAGAAGTGCTTGGCTTTGGGTTCAATCTTGCGGTGTCCTTTCCCAGTGACAGTAGGGGTAGCAAGGCACGTATTGTATTGTTGCCATCGAGGATAAAAAGATGGGGTTTATATCATATTGCTTGAGTTTATCCCTCTACATCATGTCATCTTGCTTAAGGCGTTACTCTGTTCTTATGAACTCAATACACTAGATTCATGCTGGATAGCGGTCGATGTGTGGAGTAATAGTAGTAGATGCAGAATCGTTTCGGTCTACTTGTCTCGGACGTGATGCCTATATACAATGGTCATGCCTAGATAGGCTCATAATTATTCGCTTTTCTATCAATTGCTTGACAGTAATTTGTTTACCCGCCGTAGAATATCGCTATCATGAGAGAAGCCACTAGAGAAAACTATGGCCCTCGGGTCTATTCTCAACATATCAATCTACATCTACTTTACTTTTATCGCTTTTATTTGCTGTTCTTATAAAATAAAAATACCAAAAATATAAACTATCATCTCTATCAGATCTCACTTTCGTAAGTGATCGTAAAGGGATTGACAACCCCTTACCGCGTTGGCTGCGAAGTTCTTATTTGTTTGTGCAGGTCCGAGGGACTCGCGCGTGGTCTCCTACTGGATTGATACCTTGGTTCTCAAAAACTGAGGGAAATACTTACGCTACTATGCTGCATCGCCCTTTCCTCTTCGAGGGAATACAACGCAAGCTCAAGAGGTAGCAAGAAGAATTTCTGGCGCCGTTGCCGGGGAGGCTTACGCAAAAGACATATACCAAGTACCTATCACAAACCCTTATCCTTCGCATTACATTTATTTGCCTCTCGTTTTCCTCTACCCCACTTCACCCTTGCCATTATTTGCCCTTCTTCGCCGTGTGTTTATCGTTCACTTGCTTCTTGTTTGCTTGTGTGTGTTGGATTGCTTGCTTGTCACTATGGCTCAGAGCAATACCAAATTGTGTGACTTCTCCAATACCAACAACAATGATTTTATTAGCACTCCGATTGCTCCTATTACCGATGCTGAATCTTGTGAGATCAATGCTGCTTTGTTGAATCTTGTCATGAAAGATCAATTCTCCGTCCTTCCTAGTGAAGATGCCGCTACCCATCTAAACAACTTTGTTGATTTGTGTGATATGCAAAAGAAAAGGGATACGGATAACGATATTGTTAAATTGAAGTTATTTCCGTTTTCACTTAGAGATCGTGCTAAAACTTGGTTTTCCTCTTTGCCTAGAAATAGTATTGATTCGTGGAATAAGTGCAAAGATGCTTTTATCTCTAAGTATTTCCCTCCTGCTAAGATCATCTCTCTTAGAAACGATATTATGAATTTTAAGCAACTAGATCATGAGCATGTTGCACAAGCTTGGGAGAGAATGAAATTGATGATACGTAATTGCCCTACACATGGTTTGAATCTATGGATGACTATTCAGAACTTTTATGCTGGCTGGAATTTTGCTTCTAGAAATCTTTTAGATTCGGACGCCGGAGGCACTTTCATGGAAACCACCTTAGGAGAAGCTACCAAACTCCTAGATAATATTATGGTTAATTATTCTCAATGGCACACCAAAAGATCTACTAGTAAATAAGGCATGCTATCGAAGAAATTAGTGTTTTGAGTGGAAAGATGGATGAACTTATGAAATTAATTGCTGCTAAGAGTGCTTCTTCTAATCCTAATGATATGCCTTTGTCCACTTTGATTGAGAATAACAATGAATCTTTGGATGTGAATTTTATTGGTAGGAATAATTTTGGTAACAATGCTTATAGAGGTAATTTTAATCCTAGGCCTTTTCCTAGTAATTCCTCTAATAATTATGGTAATTCCTACAACAACTCTTATGGAAAGATGCCTTGTGAATTTGAAACTAGTGTTAAGGAGTTTATGATCTCGCAAAAGAATTTCAATGCTATGCTTGAAGAGAAATTGCTTAAGGTTGATGAATTGGCTAGAAGTGTGGATAGAATTACTCTTGATGTTGACTCTTTGAAACTTAGAACTATCCCACCTAAGCATGATATAAATGAGTCTCTCAAAGCCATGAGAAAATTTCCATTGATGAATACAAGGAAAGAACCGCTAGAATGCGTGCTAAAAGATAAGATTATATTAAATCGTGTTCTTCTAGTTATCATGAAAATAAAGATGAAGATCTGAAAGTTATTGATGTGTCTCCTATTAGATCCTTGTTTTCTAGTATTAATCTTGATGAAGATAGGATTGGAGATGATTCTGCTTTAAGGTGTCCCAATGATTCAGAGTTTTTAGATCTTGATGCTAAAACTGCTAAAAGTGGGAGTGAAGAGATTAAAACTTTGCATAGTAATGAACCCACTACTTTGGATTTCAAGGGATTCAATTATGATAATTGCTCTTCGATTGATTGTATTTCCTTGTTGCAATCCGTGCTAAATTCTCCGCATGCTTATAGTCAAAATAAAGCTTTCACTAAACACATAGTTGATGCTTTGATGCAATCTTATGAAGAAAAACTTGAGTTGGAAGTTTCTATACCTAGAAAGCTTTATGATGAGTGGGAACCTACTATAAAAATAAAAATAAAAGATCATGAATGCTATGCTTTGTGTGATTTGGGTGCAAGTGTCTCCACTATCCCAAAAACTTTGTGTGATTTGCTAGGGTTCCATGAGCTTGATGATTGTTCTTTAAATTTGCATCTTGCGGATTCCACTATTAAGAAACCTATGTGAAGAATTAATTATGTTCTTATTATTGCCAATAGGAATTATGTTCCCGTAGATTTCATTGTTCTTGATATAGATTGCAATCCTTCATGTCCTATTATTCTTGGTAGACCTTTCCTTAGAACGATTGGTGCAGTTATTGATATGAAGGAAGGAAATATTAGATTCCAATTTCCGTTAAGGAAAGGCATGGAACACTTTCCTAGAAATAAAATCAAATTACCATATGAATCTATCATGAGAGCCACTTATGGATTGCCTTCCAAAGTTGGCAATACCTAGATCTATCTTGTATCGTGCCTAGCTAGGGGCGTAAAACGATAGCGCTTGTTGGGAGGCAACCCAATTTTATGTTTTTTGTTTTTGTTGCTGTTAGGGAATAAATGTTGCATCTAGCCTCTGATTAGATGTGGTTTCATGTTTTGTTTAGTGTTTGTGCCAAGTAGAACCTTTGGGAAGACTTGTGTGAAGTTTATATGATCTTGCTGTGAAAAACAGAATCGTTAGCGCTCGCTAAAGTAGTCTTCAGATTTTACTGGAGCGTGATTTTTAGTTGATTCTTTTTGAAGATGATTGGTAGACAAATTCCGCAAATTTACCAATTTATTTTGAATTTTTTGGTGTTCCAGAAGTAGGCAAAACCTGCAGATTACTACAGACTGTTCTGTTTTTGACAGATTCTGTTTTTCGTGTGTTGTTTGCTTATTCCGATGCATCTATGAGTAGTATTGGAGGATATGAACCATAGAGAAGTTGGAATAAAGTAGTTTTAACACCAATATAAACAAAGAATGAATTCATTGCTGCACCTTTGAGTAGTGGTTTGCTTTCTTATACTAACGGAGCTCGCGTGAATTTTTGTCTAAGTTTTGTGTTGTGAAGTTTTCAAGTTTTGAGTATTTCTTTGATGGACCATGGAACAAGGAGTAGCAAGGGAATAAGCTTGGGGATGCCCATGGAACCCCAAGTAAATTCAAGATAATCAAAAGCCTAAGCTTGGGGATGCCCCGGGAAGGCATCCCCTCTTTCGTCTTCATCCATCGGTAACTATACTTGGAGCTATATTTTTATTTGCAACATGATATGTGTTTTGCTTGGAGAGTCTTGTATAATTTGAGTTTTTGCTTGTTAGTTTGCCACAATCATCCTTGCTGGAAACACCTATTTGAGAGAGTTAAACATGGCCTGGGAATTGATAGAACACTCTATGTGCTTCACTTATATCTTTTGAGTTGAATAGTTTTTGCTCTAGTGCTTCACTTATATCTTTTAGAGCACGGTGGTGGTTATATTTTGTAGAAATTGTAGAACTCTCATGCTTCACTTATATCCTTTGAGAGTCTATTAAAACAGCATGGTAATGTGTTTAGGCTAAAAGAACTAGTCTTCACATGATAGACATCTAATGTCAATGTAGTAAAAAAAAATCACACCAAGTGCATTGAATAGAATGAGCTGTTGGATGCTTGATAATTCTTTTGAGACATGAGGATAGTGATATTATAGTAATGCTAGTGGAGTTATTACGAAATTGAGGAATACTTGTGTTAAGGTTAGTGATTCCCGTATCATGCACGTATGGTGAACCGCTATGTGACGAAGTTAGAGCATGAGGTATTTGTAAAGTACCAACCTTTGTGTGGAGGTCGAGGGCACGCGATGGTTAACTCCTACCAAACTCCCCCCTAGGAGCATGCGTTGATTGCTTTGTTTTGATGACTCGTAGATTTTTGCAATAAGTATATGAGTTCTTATGACTAATGTTGAGTCCATGGATTATACGCACTCTCACCCTTCCACCATTACTAGCCTCTCTTGTACCACGCAACTTTCGCCGGTGCCATAAACCCACTATATATCATTCCTCAAAACAGCCACCATATTGTTCCTCAAAACAACCACCATACCTACCTATCATGGCATTTCCATAGCCATTCCGAGATATATTGCCATGCAACTTTCCACCGTTCCGTTCATATGACACGCATCATATTGTTATATTGCCATTGCATGATCATGTAGTTGACATCGTATTTGTGGCAAGGCCACCATGCATAATTTTATACATGTCACTCTTGTTTCATTGCACATATCGGTACACCGCCGGAGGCATTCATATAGAGTCATACTTTGTTGTTGTAGTATCGAGTTGTAATATCGAGTTGTAATGAAAGTGTGATGATCATCATTATTAGAGCATTGTCCCATGGGAGGAAAGGCTAAATCTATAAAGCACCTCCGCAAAAAAGGGGGAAGGCCAAAAAAGGCCCAAAAAAGAAAAAAAAGAAAAGAAAAAGGGACAATTGCTACTATCTTTTTTCCACACTTGTGCTTCAAAGTAGCACCATGTTCTTCATTGTAGAGAGTCTCATGCTTAGTCACTTTCATATACTAGTGGGAATTTTCATTATAGAACTTGGCATGTATATTCCAACGATGGGCTTCCTCAAATGCCCTAGGTCTTCGTGAGTAAGCAAGTTGGATGCACACCCACTAGTTTCTTTTGTTGAGCTTTCATTCATATTTAGATCTAGTGCATCCGTTGCATGGCAATCCCTACTCACTCATCTATCGATGGGCATCTCCATAGCCCATTGATACGCCTAGTTGATGTGATACTATGTCCCTCCTTTTTGTGGGAGTTGTCCACGGAGCGGAAGCTGAGGATAGATCGGAATCTGGTGGTGAGACCGTTGTTTATTCCGGCGACGATTCATCTACCGGAGAGACCGAGTATTTATACCTATTGCAGGATGGCCGGTCTGGGGGCTATTCCGATGGTGACAGTATTCCGGACACCCTTGATCCGCCAAGCCGGGTTGCGGTCTTCATGGCCGGGTCACAATCTGTGCAACAATCTTCAACTGCGGCAGCATTAATGTCCGGTCTGGCGACAGCAGCAGGAGGCCCTATGTAGTCGCCGGCTCAAGTCCTGTCCGGTTTATTCGACACTTTGACAGTGTTGTTGACCACGGAAGTCAGCCAGGCTGATAAGGAGCAGCACGATGTAGAAGTTGCTAAAGTAAGGGGTCAGATAGACCAAGCCAAGGTGGACCTGGCAGCTGAAAACACCAGGATGGCCGCGAGAATGCGCAGGCTTATCGGCTCCTGTTGAATCAGAACACGTTAAATGATGTAATGAGGAGAAGGCGCCAGTCTCGCCTACCTCCGGTTTATGAGGCAAGGAGTCTCTTTAATACGCCAGGAGCAAGAACCAGCAATCAGCTAGTGGTAAACTGGGCAGAAGTGCCTGGAACGGGGGCTTCGGTCCAGCCGCACACAACGGACCCATCTTGTCAGATCGTTCCATCAGAGCGTGCACCGACACCTCCCGGTCATTACTCCAACCCCTTGGATAACATAGTCGCAGCCGCTTCATGATTGGCGGCCCTTCCCATTGAAGGAGAATCCCCTATAGCAGTGGAGGCGCGACGAGCTAGGGAGTTCCTAGAGACGGCTTTGACTCAGCAGCAGGCTTATTCTCATAGCCGCGAGAGGATTCATTCCACCCCCCGCCCAAGCTGGAGTTACAGCAGGCATATGGATGAACCGGCCATATCAAGTAGTGCGCGGAACCGTAACTCGCCTCAGAGGGATAACCCGGCAGGTGGAGGTGCAAATGCTCAGGATGTAGTAGACCAGGGTAGACATCGTCGAGAGGCCGAGTTAGTAGCACAATATACAGCCCGTCAGCTTACCCCGTTTCGTCCAACTACTACGATAGAACCAGTAGTATCTTCTGGTTCTTTGGGAGTGCCGTGTCTCACCCCCGCTTTACGTAATGTACGGCTGCCTACAGATTTCAAAAGACCATGAAAGGTGCCCAATTATATTGTTGATCTATCCTCTGAAGTGTGGGTTGAGAGCTATGAGATGGCGATGGAGATGCTGGATGTGGACGATGCGGCATGTGCTAAGTACTTCACCATGATGATGGAAGGAACGGCTCGTACTTGGTTGAAAAGTTTACCAGCTAATTCCATTGGATCATGGGCCGAGTTAAGGCGCCGGTTTATCAATAATTTCAAAGATACATGCAAGCAGCCCATGTCAATTGTGGACTTAGCTGCCTGTGTCCAAGGGGAGAACGAATCAACAAGTCATTGGGTGCGCCGGGTTTCCGAGATCCTACATTCATCAGACCGCATCAATCCGGACACAACAGTCTTGACATTGGAAGGCAATTGCCGGTTCGAGCCTCTGAAACTGGAGTTGGGACAGCTCAAACGTCACTGCGATGACATGGGAACACTTATGGCAGCTCTGGTGAAATACGCCGATTCTGATAGTGCCAAATATCTAGAGTCTGACGACGAGAAGTCAGGAAAGGGAAAGAAGAACAGTAAAGCGCCGCAGTCTAATCCGGCGAGTGATGGGTACAATGGTAACCGTAAAGCCGATAATAATTTAGATTTCGTGGCTAACACTAGTACGCAGAATGATGGTCAGTGTCGTAAGGGTAGGCTGCCCCACGTAAGCGTAAACCTTCTGACATGCTAGGTGTACCGAGAGGACTCGCTGAGCACACTCTTAATGTTGATCCCAAGTTCAAACCGGTCAAACAGTTCCTCCGCTGCTTCAATGAGGAAAGGTGCAAGGCTATTGGTGAAGAGGTAGCTAGGCTCTTGGCGGCCGGGTTTATTGTTGAAGTGTTTCATCCTGAGTGGTTGGCTAATCCGGTGCTAGTGCTCAAGAAAAATGTCACTTGGTGTATGTGTGTTGATTACACAGATTTGAAAATGGCTTGCCCAACCGATCCTTTCGCTCTCCCCCATATTGATCAAATCATTGATGCTACGGTGGGTTGTGAGCGTTTAAGTTTTCTAGATGCATATTCCGGCTATCATCAAATCAAAATGGTAGTTAAGGACCAGGAGAAGACAACTTTTATAACTCCCTTTGGAGCCTTCTGCTACGTATCTATCCCCTTTGGGCTCAAGAGTGCCCAAGCGACTTATCAACGTTGCATGCAGAATTGTCTTCATACATAAATTGGGCGTAATGTTCATGCATATGTGGATGATATTGTAGTAAAATCCAGAAAGGAGGAGACGTTGATAGATGACTTGAAGGAAACTTTTGATAATCTCTGGGTTTATAAGATGATGCTTAACCCGGCCAAGTGTATTTTTGGTGTACCGGCAGGCAAGCTCCTGGGGTTTCTGGTATCAAACAGGGGAATTGAAGCTAATTCAGAGAAGATCAAAGCTATTACGTCCCTGGCTAAACCGATGTGTATTAATGATGTTCAACGTCTGGCAGGCCGCATTGCAGCACTAAGCCGGTTTATCAGCCGATTGGGGGAGAAGGCCATCCCACTCTACCAGATGATGAAAAAGATAGACAACTTTGTCTGGAGTGATGCTGCTAATGCCGCGTTCGAGGACTTCAAGAAATAGTTGGCAGAGCCGCCTGTCCTTGCTGCTCCAGTAGATAATGAGCCACTGTTACTATATGTGGCCGCTAATGCCTGAGCTGTCAGTGTTGCCATTGTAGTGGAGCGCAAGGAGGCTGGGAAGGAATATCCGGTTCAACGGCCAGTTTACTACATTAGCGAGGTGCTCATTGAGTCTAAACAGAGATATCTGTATTGGCAGAAACTGGTGTATGGAGTCTTCATGGCAAGCCGGAAGCTTAAGCAATATTTTCAGGGTCATCCCATCACTGTGGTCAGCTCTGCCCCTCTGGGAGATATAATCAAAACAGAGAAGCAACTGGCCGGGTTGCCAAGTGGGCCATTGAGCTTGGTCCTCACGGGCTAAAATATGTGCCTCGTACTGCAATCAAATCCCAAGCACTTGTGGATTTCATCAATGATTCGACGGAGTTACAGGCGTCGGAAGAAAAACCGGATCACACGTACTGGACTATTCACTTTGACGGATCCAGGCAATTGGAGGGCTCGGGGGCTGGAGTCGTATTAACTTCCCCATGAGGTGATAAATTTTGTTATGTTCTCTGTTTAATGTTCCCTTGCACTAACAATGAAGCTAAATATGAGGCTCTCCTCCACGGTCTTTGAATGGCTAAGGAGATGAATTTAAGCCAGGTTAAATGCTTTGGTGACAAGGACCTGGTGGCTCAACAAGTGTCTGGTACTTCGGATTCCAAGGACCCGCTCATGGAAGCATATCATCGAGAGGTGGATATTGTCGTTGGGCACTTCAAGGGTTATCAGGTGGACCATGTGGACTGGCGAAAGAATGAAGTGGCGGACGCATTAAGCCGTCTGGGTTCCCGACGTAAACCGGTTCCACCTAATGTTTTTCTGGACGTTCTGCATAATCCGTCGGTTAAATTACCTTCAGAAGAGGACTTGGCTGTTCCTGATCCAGAGGCTCAGTTGGTAGCGGCGCTTCACGCTATCTGGATTGGACAGTCCCATACTTGGCGTATATGAACCGAGGTGAGTTACGAGAGGATGAATTCTTGGCCAGGCAGATAATCCGGCGGTCCAAGTCAATGACTATTGTCAATGGAGAATTGCATCATTGCAGTGTAACGGGGGCGTTTGAGCGTTGCGTGTCTCCGGATGAAGGCCGTGAGATTCTACGAGAAATCCACGAAGGAGACTGTGGTCACCATGCCGGTTCAAAGTCCTTGGTAGCTAAAGCTTTTCGTCACGGATTCTATTGGCTGACGGCTCATGCTGATGCGGAGGACTTGGTCAAAAAGTCTGATGCCTGTCAGAAATTCTTAAGGCGTGCTCATGTACCGGCTTAAGAATTGAGGATGATTCCAATTACTTGGCCGTTTGCAAGTTGGGGGCTAGATATGGTTGGGCCCTTTAAGAGATCTCCAGATAAGAAGACCCACCTTTTGGTGGCGGTTGATAAGTTTATGAAGTGGGTCGAGGCAGAGCCAGTCAGCAAGTGTGATGCAGCAACGGCGGTTCAGTTCATCAAGAATGTGATTTTCCGGTTTGGCTTTCCACACAGTATTATAACTGATAATGGCACTAATTTATCCAATGGGGCTATGAAAGAATTTTGTCAACGAGAGCACATCCGGCTTGACGTATCTTCAGTGGCTCACCCTCAATCTAATGGTCAAGCTGAGAGAGCCAATCAAGAGATCATGAGAGGCATCAAGCCCCGGCTTATGGTTCCCTTACAAAGGACGCCGGGTTGTTGGGTGGAGGAGTTACCTTCTGTATTATGGAGCATCAATACCACGCCCAACAGATCTACGGGTTACACGCCTTTTTTCATGGTGTACGGAGCTGAAGCAGTTCTCCCTAGTGACATCCGTCATGATTCGCCTCGCGTGGTGGCTTATGTTGAAGCTGACAACGAGAAGGCACGACAAGAAGCATTGGACCGGTTGGATGAGGAACGTGACATCGCAGCGGCTCGGTCGGCAATTTTTCAGCAAGATCTGCGTCGATACCATAGTCACTGGGTTAGAACCAGAACGTTCCAAGAAGGCGATCTGGTACTCCGGCTCATCCAAGACCAGACAGATATGCACAAGCTATCCCCGCCTTGGGAAGGACCCTTTGTGGCCAGCAAGAATCTGCACAACGGGTCATACTATCTCATCGACGTTCAAGAACACAAGGACTCACGCACCACAGAGGAGGAGACCCAACGACCGTGGAACATTGCTCATCTTCAGCCTTACTGCACCTGAGCCATAGGCTCCCTTTATGTACATATATTCACAATGTATATATTATTATCAATATAATAAACCGGCATCCCTGTTAAAGCGGGGCCTCTGCTGTTTTTCCATAAGAGTTTGTCACATGGGGGCTTCTGTGTATAAAATGGAGTTCTCATGGCCCTCTTAAACCGGCTATCACGCCAATATTATCATAAGAACACAGCTCTGGTTACTTCGGTAATCCGGCTATCAAGCCAACATGATGATAAGGGGCAAAAGAGAGTTTGATGCATGGCACAACTCAAACAAAGGCACCCATTGAGCACAGCTCACAATGTTACTTGGGGGCTTTTGTTGCACATCAACAAAAATCTTTTAAGGCCCTTGTAATAGGCTATCAAGCCACGGCTTGGAAGCTTGGTGTATACACCTAAAACCCCGGGTTAACCTGCCTGCATCAAGTAAGTCACTCCATCCAGGTAAACCTGGTATGACCCATCGAACGATTGACAAGTCAATCTTATACGGACCCTGAACTTGTCAACGTTAAAACGACGATTGGTTAATGTGAGGTCCATCTTAACAGGCTTTGTGAAATGGTTTAACTCAGTGGCCTGGCAGCCCATGAAAAGCCTCGAATTTAGGCCTGGCAGCCCATAAAAAGCCTCGCATGATTTTTTTGATAAGTTGCTTTCCCTTTTGCGATTTACAGCACCTTTTTTCTATATCCTAGACTGGTGTTTATTGACTCGGCCTAGAGATTGACTATAAGTCATTATCATCAAGTAAACCGGTGTTTATTAAACCCGGTCTAGTTTGATTACAAATCACCAGTGTTATCTGCAGCTAATCCGATGTTTATCACAACCCAGTAAGGTTTTATCATAAACTGGCGAAATATTGCACGAGTCATCAATACTAACAATTTGGGATTATCACCCTTACTACAAAAGTTGGTAAAGCCAGCGATATGGTTTGATATCACAGGTATGATATATTTTCATATCTATTTCAAAGTGCAGCCTGGGTTATAAACCTAGGTCATGTATTTGGGCATTATGACCCGTCCGACGATGAACCGCCAGGACACTTTAAATTTGTCTTATGCAGAAACAGATTGAGTAAAGTTGTTCAGAAGAATAAGCAGAAATATTATAAAGCTGCCGGATTAAGCAATATTATGCAGAGGAAATATGCACGATGGCATAACAGACCAAGTGTTTTCAGCTAGCCTATTACAAGGCGTTTTGCAGCCCAAAAGAATAGCAGTTGCTCATCAAGTATCACAATATATTGAAGGTTAAACCGGCCCCGGTTCATGACTCCTCGCCAGCCCGGCCAGACGGCTGCGGATCACCCTGCGCTCTTTCCTCCTCCTCGTATCCACCCAGCAGCTGGAAGTCAGTGGTTGCCCAATTGATCCTAGTTAGGGCCTGGAAAACAGCTTCATCGCTTATAAGCTGGGACGGTTCAACATCAGGGGCGTAAGTGTGCTTACGGACGGGCGGGATGAAATCCTCCACATCATGAGTCGGCGCATTAACCCATTTGTTGTCAGCGTCATAAACCGCCTGGTAGTGGGACAGATCAGCTTCTCCGGCTAACTTGCCGGCCAAGGGCCGCATTTCGTTCGTTAAAGCTCGAAATTCATCATTGGTAAATTCTTATCCGTCCTCTTTCCAGCTCGGATAGCCATTTACTACGTCAGCCAGATCAAGGTCGGGTACCCATGCTTTCGCCCGGGTTAGTGCAGTTAAAGCACCTGCCCTTGCAGTCGATCTCTTCAGCTCTTCAAACCGGGCAGGCAGCATTGACAACTTCTCCAGGGTTTCCTTGATCAGGGTTGGGGCGGTTTGTTGTGAGCGGCAGTACAAATGATCTGTTGCGCGCCGGTATAAAGTTGCTCTATAAGTGTATAGGTGATACGTCCAAAATGTATCTATAATTTCTGCTTGCTCCATGCCTCTTTTGTGTGATATTGCTATGATATTTATGCCCTTCCATACACTTTTGATCATATTTGGACTAACCTATTAACTCAGTGCACCTCAGTGCCAGTTTCTGTTTTCTGCTGTTTTTGTATTTCAGGTTTTCCCATTACGTAAACTGCCAGAAAAATTCCGGGAAAAATATATAAAAAATCAGCGTTCCGGAAGCTTCCATGCGGCCAAAGTAGGGCCGGAGGGGGGCCACCAGGGCTCCAGGCGGCCAGAGGGCGCGCCCCCCTCCTGGCCGCGCCGCCAGGGCACCTGGGCCCCCCAAGCCTCCTCTGACGCCCCCTTTGGCATATATTTACACCGCGTCCCGAAACCCTCGAGGACGGAACCCTTTTTTGCGATCTCATCTCTGTTCCGCCGCTGCCGCGCTTCCAAGATCGGGAGCACCAGGAGAACTCTTCCCGGCACCCTGCCGGAGGGGAGGATCACCACCGAGAGCCTGTCCACCACCATGGACGCCTCCCGGATGAGTTGTGAGTAGTCTCCCTTGGACCATGGGTCCATGACCAGTAGCTATGTGATGTTCTCCTCCCCTCTTTGTTCTTCACTGGTTAGACCTCGTGAGCCGCCCTACATGATCGAGGCACATATGTAATCCTTATGCTGTTGCTATGATGAGTTTGCTGGGATCCGATGGATTATGAGATTATGTTCAGATTGTGTGTGAGTAATATATTTGATTCACCTCTTTTATATTTATGTTCTTGAGTAATTCTTGCATGTTCTCCGTTGCTGTTTATTGCTTTGGCCAAGTAGTAGGTAGCAACTCCAAGAGGGAACGTTATGCTTGATTGTGGGTTCATGCCCCTCGATGACTAGCTTGAGTGACAGAAACATGAGTCTAGGGGATGTGTTGTTGCCACAAGGGGGAAAACAACGGTGCTTGTACTTGCGGGTGCAAGGATTGTTTACTTTACGCAAAGTTCTTTTAATGCAGTTGTCTGTTGCTTTGGGTTTACACTATGGGTGGGACTCGCAACTTAATACCAGCGAGATGTTCTGGATAGATATCTCAAGGTGGATGATTAGTAGTAGATGCAGATGGATTTCGGTCTACTTGCCTTGGCGTACCGCCCATGATTTTGAGCCTCTACCTTTCTTGCAGCATAGTTAGCATTGGTTTGCGCACATAATCCTGTCAATTGCCCAGCTGTAATTTGTTTACCTCGCTTAGCTGTTTTATCGTCTTTTGGGAGAGAGACATGACTAGTGAACATCATGGGACCCCGGTCCATATTACCATCACTGATCACATCCGCTATTTACTTTCTGTTCTTACTTACTAGTTGCAGTTATACCTATCACTATTATCTCTTGTGTTTGATCCTTTGTAAACGACAAGGCCGGAGGGATTGACAACCTCTCTGTACTCGTTGGGAGCAAAGTTATTTGTATCTGTGTGCAGGTCCAGTCAATTGCTAAGTATCTGGCGCCGTTAGCGGTTGACACCTTCTTTGCAAAAACCTTTTGGCAATCTTGAGAAACAGTAGACCTTCAAGAATATACTTATTTCCAGCAAGGAAAAATTATTTTATTATGGGTACTAACCTCGCTAATCAGATTATGATGAGTTATGTATGAAGGGAGTTTTCAAGTGTGCGAGGGAAGATGATAAAAAGATTCAGGAGTGTCAAACGCTCAAGCTTGGGGATGCCCCCATGCACCCCCAAGAAATATTCAAGAAGACTCAAGCGTCTAAGCTTGGGGATGCCCCCGTGCATCCCCTTCTCCATCAACATTATCAGTTCGTCTTTCGTTCCACTATATTTTTATCACTTCATGTGTTATGTGCTATGCTTGGAGCGTCTTGCTTTTAGTTTTCTTTAGCTTTGCTTGCTTTTCATAACGAGTTGGAACTCAGCCTTCTTTGTGTGGGAGAGAAACACGCTCCACTTCAACCTAGAACATAACATAGAATTTTCATGTCTATCTTTGCTGTGTGTGTTCTTTGTCTTCAATAGCTACTGTCATGTTCAGCTCTTAGTTTTCATGCTTTACTTTTTAAAAGAGCTTTTGTTTAGTTGGTCGCTGGAACTCTCTTTAGTTATCATGCTTATCTTGTTAAGAGAGTTGGCTTCTGTTGCACTGGTTGATATGTCTATGATAAAAATGCTATGTGCATAATGGTGCTTAGTAGTTCATGTTTTCTTATGGTTAGTCACAAATAGCTGGGGGGTTCTCAATGTGTTATTGGAGTACCAACATGATTTGTTTGCCTATGATGTGGTATGGTTTAGTGATATCTTCCTCCAAGAATTTATTTTGATTGACTTGGCATATGCTCACGCATATTTAAGACTGTAAAGAAAGTCTATCAAGCCTTGATGATGTTTAATTTCTGAGTAGCGATATAACTTCCATGCCCGATTCAATGTTGCTTTGTCGCTCTGCATGATTATGACCGTCATTGCTCTCTTAGTTGGTCGCTCCCAGTCTGTCGGGGGAAACTGTCCGCCACGAACACCTATGGGACCGGAGCCCCTTGTCTGTGCGGTACGAGGGCGGAGGGAGCACAAAGAGCAGATCGAAGCAAACACGCGGGCAGTTTTACCCAGGTTCGGGCCGCACGGAGGCGTAAAACCCTACTCCTGCTTGGTTGTGTATTGAGTTGAGTGCTCGGGAGCTTGAAGAAGCAGCTACACCGAGCGTGAGAGTGATCTAGGTTCCGAACCCCATCCACGTTGTGCATGGGCCTCCTTTTATAGTGTAAGGGGTCACCGACAGGTGTCAACGTAGGAGAAAAGGGTAGAAATGTAAAAGAGGTGGTAGTTGTAACAGTGCGGGAACAGTGGAGCTACAGTACAGAACAGTGGTCTATACCTACTCTAACAGTGGGGGACAAGGGCATTTAATGCCCGTCGCCGTCGACCCCAAAAGCTCCCGCCTTAGCGTCTCCGTCCGCCACGGCGACGGATCCATCACCGTGGAGTGCCACCGTGTACCCCAGGCTGCACAGCCATCCGCCACGCGTCCCTGGATAAGCCCCAGGGCGACGCGTGGGCCGATGAGCTGGAGCGCGGGCACACAGCGCAACCTCCCCGGCAAGCACCTTGCCGGGGGCCTCGATCTTGTCGGGCCCGGGAGCTTGCCGCTCCCCGGGCCCCTTGCCGGGGCGCGTATAGCGCCGAGGCGTTGTCTTCTAGTCTTCCTGGCAAGCTCCTCTTGCCAGGGTCTTGTGTTAGTGGAACAGTCTTGAGCCTGGTACGGCCTTCCCAGCAAGCTCCTCTTGCCGGGGTCTCGGTCTTATGTCTTGTATACTTTGTTTTTGAATGGTTTAATAAGGAGCAGGAAGGTCTCCGGCGAGCCCGCAGTAGACCTTGCCGCGGGAAGCTGCAACTGCCCGTGCACAAGTTGGAGTACTGGGGTACCCCTACCTTAGTACACCGACAGGAGCCCCCGGGCCTGGGCCACACACGGTGCCGAGCGCTGTTGGGCCAGGCCCAGAACAGTGCACGGGCACCCGTGGCCCGCGGCGCGCCGAATCCACTTCCATATCCGCTGCACCCCACGGTAACGGCACGCGTCGATCGCGGCGCCGTGGGATGGGACGTGCCCACGATCTCTTAATGGAAAGGGCGAAACGCCCCCCACTCCCCCATAAAAGCAGAGGTAGCGGGCGCGGTTCCCCTCCTTGCGCTCTCATTACGTCGTCTTCCACCTGCAAAAGATTCCTTCTTGTGCTCCGCCTCCACACCTCCGCCGCCGCCGAGCTCTTCGTCCCCCTCCTTCCACCGCGTCCGCCATGGCCCCAAAGACCGACAAGGCGAAGGCGGAGAAGGCCAAGAAGGAGAAGTCGGAGCAAGCGGCCAAGCTCATCGCATACCGGAAGCGGCACGTCGTCTTCCCGCCGAAGCTCGACGTGCGGGAGCTCTGGAACAAGTATTACTTGTTCTGGTCCAAGGGAACCGACGCGCATCCCCGCACGCGAGCATACCCGGCCGCCGCCAAGGACAGCTATCCCGGCGGGTACTACTTCTTTGCTGCCTTTTTCCATTGTGGTCTCTGTCCTCCTTTCTCAAACTTCTTCTGCGATGTCATGAACACATATGGCTTCCATCTGCTTGACTTCACCCCCAACGCCATTCTCACCATGGCCGTTTTCGCACACATGTGCGAAAACTTCATAGGAGTCCACCCCAATGTAGCCCTCTTTAGACACTTCTTCACTCCTAGAGCCGAGGCCGATGCCCCCCTCTCCGGAGGAATTTCTTGGATCTTTCGTCTGAATAAGAAAGGGGCGTACTTGCCGGGGGAGCTCCGCGGCAAGTGGGAGGAATGGCGAGCGGAGTGGTGCTGGATCGTAGAAGACCAGCCGCAAGCCTTTACCGCGCCGCGCACAACGCCCATCGTGCGCGGCAGGGACTGGAGTGAGCTGGACTCGGACGACGTCAAGCTCAACATCGCCCTCGTCCGTATTCTTCGTCTTCGGCTGGCCAATCTGTCGGTTGCCGAGGTGGGCGCAGATTTCCTCCGCCGGCGCATCGCCCCTCTCCAAGACCGGAAGAGGCCGGCCTGGGAGTACGGCGGCCCGGCAGACATCATGAGGTTGCGCCCCGGGCTCAACTTCAACTTCACCACTCTGGAGCTGCGGGGAATGGTACGAGAACTCTTCAAGTACGACCCGACGCACCCCGAGTGGTTCAGGACTCCCCGGGAAGTGGTGCCGCTCTGCAACAACGCCGTCAGGGATCGGATCCTTGCCATGATGCCCATGTGTGACTCGCATGGCCTGGACCGCACGTGGATCGCCCCGAAGCCCATCGACGTCCTCAACTTCTACGACAACCTCGCCGAGGTGGCGAAGAACAAGGAGGACCTCAAGCTGCATACGCGGGACACCACCGACCAGGAGATCGCCTACATAGCTTCCCGGGCTGAGGAGGCCGCCGCAGCCGCGGCGGCAGGAGTCTTCGGATTCTCGCCGGAGGAGGCGGAGGCTGAGGACGCGTCCACCCAGGCGGAGGAGGCGGAGATCCGCAGGTTGCTGAATCCTCCTCCCGACGCGCTCGCCGGGGTCCCCTCACTGAGGCACTCCGGGATCCATGGGAACGCGGCGGAAGCCGCGGCAATGGAGGGCACCGCCGGAGGGAGCAGAGGCGCCGCGAGGGGCAGAGGCGCCAAGGGAAAGGGGGCCGCGGCGCAGGACGCCGGGCCCAGCGAGCCGGCCGGGGCGGAGGTGGAGGAGGAGGAGGCCGAGGACTCCGGCAGATCCACGGAGTTGTACGCCGACGACCTCTCCTCGTCGGAGAGCTCTCCGCCCCCGGCAAGCCCGAGGCAGTCCCCGGCAAAGCGCCTCCGCAAGGCGGCGACGGGGGAGAGGGCGCAGGCGCCCCGGCAGCAGCCACCTCGCCGGGCAGCTCCCCGGGGGAGCCAAGCCGCGCCAAGGCCGTCCGGCGCACCAGCCGCAGCGGAGGCGGCCCGTGCGCGGACCACAACTGAGGCGCCCCGCAGGCCGGCAGCGAGCCGGCAGGGGTCTTCTCGGAGCGGAGCAACGGCTCCGCCCGCCCCCCGGGCGCCGGCAGCCACAGGGGCTGGGTCTTCGCAGCCCCCAGCCCCGGTGAGCACCAAGCGCGCGAGGGAGTCTTCGTCTTCCGCTCCTCGCGCCGACGCGCCCACGGTGGAGTATGACTTCTCCGCCCTGAGCGAGGACGACGAGGAGGATCAAGAGTAAGGATTCGGGACCTCATATCTTCTTGATTTCTGTCTTGATTTTTCTGTTGATGCTGACTCTGTCTACTGTTTTGATTTCAGGACCCTGGCCCATCGCGCAGCGAAGAAGGCCAAGGCGCCCGAGGCCGAGGTCGCGGAAGGCTCAGCAGCGGCGGCAACAGGGGGTGTGCCGGAGCCAAGCCTGCCGGACTCGAGCACTGCTCCGATGAGCAGCCCCCAGCGCAGCCCGCAGCGCAGCCCCCAGCGTAAGTCTGGGGTTCTCTCTTTTCGCTTTGGGGAACGCCTGAGGATTTGATTTTGTCTTCACGTATTGACATCTCTTGTCTTGTTCTGTGCAGAGGTGGAGCCCCAGCGGGAAGAGCGCCCGGAGACCACCGCCGAGGAGCCGCAGGCCCCGCCATCCCCGCCAAGGCAGAACTCTCCGGCAAGGGAGAGTGCTCCGTCAAGGGCGGGTACTCCGCCAAGGCAGAGTACCCCGCCAAGGGCGAGCAGCCCGGCGAGGGCGGCCACTCCGCCAAGGCCAAGCTCCCCGTCGAGGGTGACTACTCCGACAAGGCCGAGCTCCCCGGCGAGGGAGCCCGCCGCTGAGGACGTCCGCCAAGGTAAGCTTTGTGACTTGTCTTCTTGGCCTGTCTCTTTTTTGGATATTTGCTTGAGCCTTGAACTTCTTTTTCTTCTTCTTAGATCTTCCTCCTCCTGCGCCCATGGAGACGGAGGTCATCGACCTTGAGGAGGAGGGCGCGCAGGGCGACGGCGGCGACGCCCCTGTCGTCGAGGAGATAGCCGAGGCCGCCGAGCCGGCCGCGCAAGAGACTGCTCCGGCCGCAGACGCAGCGGCCGGGGAGAGGGACGGTGACCGCACCGCCAACCCGGAGGCGGCGGGAGCATCAGATGCTGCACCGGTCACCGGCCCCTCCGCCGGCGAGGAGCAGAGGTACTATCTCGAGGCCCCCAACGGCGTCTTCATCCAGATGCCTTGGGGGTCTTCATCGCGAGCTCCTGCGGAGGGCGAGGCGTTCGACGGAGAAGTCCTCGCCTCCGCAGGCTTGAAAATCGTCGAGGCGCCCGGCGGGAGTGAGGGGCCCGAGGAGGAGAGGTTGCTGCACCAGCTCCTGGCCCTTTACCGGGCCAGGCAGGCGAAGCTGGCCTCCCGGGAAGCCCTTGCCGCCAAGGCCGCGGCAGAAATGGAGAAGCGTGCGGTGGAGCTCAGCGCCGCCAATCAGGCTGCCCTCCGCCAGGTGGCGGAGGAGCGTGAGCGTCTCGCCGGCGAGTACCAGGAGTGGGTGCTCGAGAAAGCTGAAGCCGACGAACAGCAGCGGCTCGCCGGGGTGGAGATGTCCCGGCGAGAGGGAGAGCTCGCGCAGCGGAAGGTCGAGCTCGACTCCCACGAGGAGGACCTTGTCGCTCGCGAGGCTGCCCTTGGCGGGGAGCTGAAGGAGGCGAAAGCCGCCGCGGTTGCCGCGGAAGACGCCAAGAAAGAGCTCGCCGCCAAGGTTGAACAGTTGGAGAAGGCGATGAAAGTGAGCGCCGAGAAGGTTGCCGCGCTCATCTTGGAGCGCGAGAAGGATGCTCACACAAACTCCGAGCTTCAGGTGAGTCTCTCCAGGAGGGGCGACGAGCTGAAGGCCGCCAAGGACTCCATTGAGGACTTGGAGCTGAAGGTCACCACTCTGAAGGAGTCGCTCGATGCTGCCCGAGCCCAGGAGACCAAGTTGAAGGATGAGCTCCGCAAGGAGCGGACCTTGGTGGAGAACGTCAACAAGGCGTCCGAGCTCTTCCGGCAGACTATTGAAGTGTGGACCGAAGAGCTGGTTTCTTCTGCGTCCAATATTGACCAGGAGTTGCTGGCGTTGAAGGTCGAACATCTCATCTACTCGCCGGATCCGGATCTCCCGCACAGCGCCAGGCTCAGCCTCTTCTTCAGAGGGGTCGCGCCGGCCCTTGCAAGTCTCCGGAACCGCATCCCCGCGCAGCTGGCCGAGGAGTCGCGCCGGCTCTGCGCGGGAACTCTGGAGCGGGTGCTGACGAAGATCGTGTACCGCAACCCGGGAATCAACCTCACGAACGTCCTTCGCAGCTTGCCGGCTGATGCAGACACGGAAGCCCTGAAGGAGCAAGTCGGCCATATCATCGCCAAGGTGGCAAAGCTTGGCAGGAAGGAAGGCGACCGCGTAGACTAGGGCTCCATTTATCTTTATCTTTTTGTTGCTGCACATTATGTCATGAACTCATTAGTCCATTGCGACAAGTTATCCTTGTAAGATATTTACTTTATCTTGATTAATCGGTGCAATGTTATCTTCCTTGTTTCAATCTTTGACTTTGTATGTTTTTCACCCTACGCTCCCGGGGAGCATGCCGGCAAGGGGCCTTTGCCGCGAGCGCTGAGTGCTAGACTCTGAGCAGCCTGCTGGTCAAGGTCTTCGCCGGCAAGCAACCTTGCCGCAGCTAGTCGCAACGCACTTAGCTTGCTGAGCGTACTCGGAAACGAAGCAAGGGCGCGACACTTGTCGCAGCTCACTTAAATCGTTGAGTGAACTCGAAAGCAAGATAAGGGTGCGGCAAGCTACGGGTAGGTTCCTCCGCGCACAGGTTTTCCATACAAAATGTGATCGTTCAAGGAAGACAACTTAAAATTTAAAATTTGAACTGGTCAAATTCTAACAACTTATCTTTCATATGCTGCTTGCTTATACTGCTTGCTTTTCGGTAAGACTTCTCTTTCTTGAACAGCACTTGGTTCCTCCTCCACCTCCTTCCCCCCCGGCAAACTTGTGCGCGAGGAATCGTTCCTTCTGCTTAAGAGGAAAGAAAAGGGAGAGGGAAACAAGTATATGGCCTTTCGGCGTGCTAATGCTTACCGTACACTTGAGTGTTGCATCGAAACACCAAATAGAACATGCAAATAGCAAGGAAAGGCATGTAAAAGGCAATCGATGCGAGAAACACGAAAACTTTACTGATGCACGGGGTCTGCGCCCGGCTTTGTACAAAGGGTTACATGCAACAGCGGCAAAGCTTGTACAAAAGGTGGTTGCCGGAGCGGATCACGGCAACCGCGCCTTAGGGGTGAAACTTGCGAAGATGCTCTATGTTCCAGGAGTTGCTCACCGGTAAGCCTTCTTCGGTCTCGAGGCGGACAGCGCCGGGCCTCGTAACTTGTCTCACCCGATAAGGGCCTTCCCACTTCGGCGTCAACTTGTTGGAATTCTTGGCGGACTGAACACGCCGAAGAACAAGGTCGCCTTCCTCGAGACTCCTGGCCTTGACTTTGCGGCTATGATAGCGGCGCAAAGCTTGCTGGTATCGAGCAGCTCGTACAGCAGCCTGGAGACGTCCCTCCTCAAGGAGCAATGCGTCATCTTGCCGCAGTTGCTCTTGCTCGAGCTCATCATAAGCGAGTACTCGAGGAGATCCGTATACGAGTTCCGTGGGGAGAACTGCCTCTGCTCCATAGACTAGAGCAAAAGGTGTCTGTCCGGTGGCTCGACTTGGTGTCGTTCTGATTGACCAAAGAGCCGCCGGGAGCTCCTCTATCCAATTTCTTCCGCACTTGCGCAGCCTGTCAAAGGTCCTTGTCTTGAGTCCGCGCAGCACTTCAGCATTTGCCCTCTCCGCTTGACCGTTGCTCCTCGGGTGAGCAACAGAAGCGAAGCAGACCTTGGCGCCAAGGTCTTGGACGTACTGCATGAAGGTGCGACTAGTGAATTGCGTACCGTTGTCGGTGATGATCCTGTTAGGGATCCCGAAACGGCAAACAATCGACCTGAAGAACCTAACTGCTGACTGTGCTGTCACCTTTCTCACTGGCTCCACTTCTGGCCACTTTGTGAACTTGTCGATTGCAACGTACAAGTACTCAAAGCCCCCGACAGCTCGAGGGAAAGGGCCGAGGATGTCGAGCCCCCAGACCGAGAAGGGCCATGATAAAGGGATTGTTTGGAGAGCTTGAGCTGGCTGATGAATTTGCTTTGCATGGAACTGGCACGCTTCACACTTGGTTACTAGTGCAGTTGCATCTTGGAGGGCTTCTTGCCAAAAGAACCCTTGCCGGAAAGCTTTCCCGGCAAGCGCCCTTGCGCCAATGTGGTGGCCGCATATGCCTCCGTGTATTTCCGCCAACAGCTTCTGTCCATCTTCTCTGGAGATGCACTTCAACCTGACACCGTTGAGTCTCCTTCTGTACAGCTCGTTATCCACGAACTGATACATACTTGACTGCCTGGTTATCTTCTCTATCTCTTGAGGGTCGTCGGGAAGTTCTCCAGTTTGCAGAAAACGGACGATCTGCTGCGCCCATGCCGGAGCCCGAGGCTCGACGACAAGGACTAAAGGCTCGAGGGCCGCTGCGGGAACCTCAGCTTCTACGGCAAGGACCTCTGGTTCTGCCGGAGCTGACGGTCCCCCGGCAAGCTCGCCGGGGCGAGGCTTGCCGGGAACGCTTGCTTCAACTGTACAAGCCCGAGGACTTGCAGGAGCAAACTGTTCCTCAGCGTTCTGGTTGTTGATCTTGGGGACCTTGGCGGCGGTTTCAGGAAGATCCGCCGGCAAGTAGTCGCCGGAGACCAACTTTCTCTTCTTGGACTGCCCAGTTGATGGTGTAACGGATGGCTGAGTCAGCTTGAGTAAGAAGGTCCCTGGTTCCATAGGTAACTTCATCGCGGCGCACTTTGAAAGGCCATCTGCAATTTCATTTTGAGCTCTCGGGACGTGCTCCATCTGCAAACCTTCAAAGTGCTCTTCAAGCTTTCTCACTTCATCAACATAAGCTTCCATCAAAGGGCTCTGATAGCTCTTGTTAACTTGCCGGACCACCAACTGAGAATCGCCCCGCACAATCAGCTTTCTGATCCCAAGTTCGGCCGCAATCCTGAGGCCGGCAAGCAAGCCTTCATATTCTGCAGTGTTGTTTGTCGCTTGCTCCCTGGGAAAGTGCATCTGGATAACATATTTGAGGTGCTCTCCGGTGGGCGCGATGAGTACCACGCCAGCACCGGCGCCTTGCAGCGAGAAGGCACCGTCAAAATACATTACCCATTCACTTGTCGCTTCTTGTACGGGTGCACTTGTTTCTTGAACTTCTTCTTCTGGTGTCGGGGTCCACTCAGCTATGAATTCTGCCAAAGCTCGGCTCTGTATGGTTGAAGTACTTTCAAACTTGAGTCCAAAGCTCGACAGCTCCAGTGCCCACTCAACGATCCTGCCTGTTGCTTCTGGATTGTGCAATATCCTCTTCAACGGAAAGCGAGTGACCACTGTTATCTCATGGGCTTGGAAGTAATGGCGCAGCTTTCTCGAGGCCATGAGAAGGCCGAAAAGCAATTTTTGCACACCAGAGTATCTTGATCTAGCCCCCTGGAGAAGGGAACTTACAAAATACACTGGGCGCTGCACCATCTTCTTCCGCACCTCTCCTTGTTCCTGCGCAGAGTCTTCCTTGTCGGGGCCAGAGCTTGTCGGGACAGCCCTCTGCTTGTCGCTGGATTCGCTTGCCGGTGATGCTGACTCCTCGTCGGACTCCCTCTCCGCTACTAACGCAGCACTAACCACCTGGTTGGTTGCCGCTAAGTATAGCAACAACTTTTCCTGTGGTCTAGGTGCGACAAGTATAGGGGTGGAGGACAGGTACCGTTTCAAATCCTGCAACGCCGCCTCCGCTTCCGGAGTCCACCTCATAGGACCTGCCTTCTTCAAGATTTTGAAGAAAGGTAGGGCGCGTTCTGCAGACTTTGAAATGAACCTACTGAGGGCAGCAACACAACCTGCAAGCCTTCTGACATCCTTGACGCGCTTCGGGGCTTCTATCTGCTCAATGGCTTTGATCTTGTCGGGGTTGGCTTCAATCCCCCTTTGTGATACAAAGAACCCGAGAAGCTTGCCGGAGGGGACTCCAAAAACGCACTTCTCGGGGTTCAACTTGAGCTGTATCCTGCGCAGGTTCTGAAACGTCTCTTCCAAGTCTTGAATTAGGGTTTCTTTGCTCTTGCTTTTCACCACGATGTCATCCATGTAAGCTTCTACATTTCTGTGGATCTGTGGCTCAAAAGCAGTGTACACTAACCTTGCGAAGGTTGAGCCTGCATTCTTCAACCCAAATGGCATGCGGATAAAGCAATAAGTGCCACATGGAGTGATAAATGCAGTCTTCTCTTCATCTTCCTTAGCCATGAAAATCTGATGATAGCTTGAGTATGCATCAAGAAAACAGAGTAGCTCACATCCGGCAGTGGAGTCAACGATCTGGTCAATACGCGGCAAAGGGAATGGATCCTTGGGACATGCTTTATTCACATCGGTGAAGTCTATACACAATCTCCACTTCCCGTTGGCCTTGCGCACGACGACTGGGTTTGCCAACCACGTCGGATGGATCACACCTCTAACTAGGCCTGCTGCCTCTAGCTTCTTGATTTCCTCGTTGATGAACTCTTGGCGCTCCACGGCTTGCTTCCTCACTTTTTGCTTGATGGGCCGCGCATGAGGACAGACAGCAAGCTTGTGCTCAATCACCTTCCTGGGAACACCGGGGATGTCAGATGGTTGCCAGGCAAACACATCGACATTCGCCCGCAGGAAGGCGACGAGCGCGCTTTCCTATTTGCTGTCAAGGGTGGCACTGATGGTGAAGGTACCACCAGTGCCGTCCTCCTTTGCGGACACTTTCTTGGTTGCCGGAGGAGCAGCCATTCCTTTCTTACTCTTGCCGGTGGAGCTCGATGGAACGTCCTCGACGGCAGCGCAGCACTCCGAAGAGGTGCGGTTGCCGGAGTGGGTCCCAGAGCACTTGCCGGACTTGGTCTTCGTCTTCTTCCCCCCGGGAGCTTCAGCGGCAAGAGTATCCTTCTCGGCCGCAGTTGCCGCATCCCGGTAAATCTTGTCGGCGCAAATAAGTGCATCCTTCTTGTCGCTGTGGACAGTGATGACGCTTATCGGCCCCGACATCTTCAGCACGTTGTAGGCATAGTGGGAAGCTGCCATGAACTTGGCGAGGGCGGGACGGCCAAGTATTCCATTGTAGGGCAATGGAATATCGGCGACGTCAAAGGTGATGCGCTCAGTTCTGAAGTTGAGCTCCCCGCCAAAGGTCACCGGCAGAGTGATTTTTCCCTTGGGCTTGCTCCTTCCCGGGTTGATTCCTTGGAATGAACCGGTCTCTTCGAGCTCGCCATCTTGAATCTGGAGTTTCTTGATCACAGCGGAGGAGATCAAGTTTAGCCCGGCCCCGCCGTCTACCAACATTTTGGTGACCTTGAGGTTGCGGATGGTGGGGGAAACCAGCATCGGCAAGCACCCGACCGCAGTGGTGCGGTCAGGGTGATCCTCAAGATCAAAAACGATGGGCGTGTTGGACCATTTGAGGAGCCTGCGCGACTCCACGGGCGGCTCCGCTGCGTTCACCTCACGCACCCACTGTTTTAGCTGGCGGTGGGAGGTGTGCAGGGAGGCGCCACCGTCGACGCACAGGACCTCCGTGGCCTTCTGGAACTCCTGCTCGCTGTTCTCGTCGTCCTCCATGTCTTCATCGTCGTCTTCGTCGTTGTCGCGGCCCCGGGGAGGTCGATCTCCTTGCCGCTGCTTAGCCTTGCCGTGGCGTCCTCCCCGGCCGTTGAACGGCCGCTTCTTGCTGGGCTCTTCCCCGCCACCTTGGGCCTTCTCCTTGTCGCGCCTCTCGTACTCAGCTTTCTGCTGCTCGACGAGATACTCGACGCGCTTGCAGTTGGAGAGATCATGACCCTTGGTGCGGTGAATCTTACAGTATTGCTTGTCGGAGCTACCCGGCTTGTCGGCCGCCGCCGCAGGGGCCGGCTCCTTGCCGGAGCCGCCAGCCTGCGCTTGCTTGGCGGGGGCCTCCTTGCCGGACTTCTCGACGGCAAGCACCTCCTTCTTGCCCTTCTTTCTGTTGTTCCGCCGCCGGCTCTTCTTTGCCGGGGCGGCGTCGTCGCTGTCGCTTCCTCCTGCGCCAGCATCCTCCCCGAGGAGTTTCCTCCCCTCTTCTGCGCGTGCGCACTTGTCAGCAAGAGCGTAGAGCTCGCTGACGTCCCTAATCTTGGTCATCGCCATTTCCTCACGCATGCGGCGGTTACGCACGTTCTGATGGAACGCGCTGATAACCGCGGCAGGGTGAACGTCAGGGATGTTGTGCTGCACCCGGCTGAAGCGTTGGATATACTTGCGCAGGGGCTCGCCTTCCTTCTGGGCCAAAATATGGAGATCGCTCTCCTGGCCATGGGGTTTGTGGCCGCCGGTGAAGGCGCCAACAAACTGGTGGCAGAGGTCGGCCCAAGAAGAGATGGAACCTTCCGGCAAGTGCATGAGCCACGAACGGACGTTCGGCTTTAGCACGAGCGGGAAGTAATTCGCCAAGATCTTCTCGTCGCGCCCCCCGGCAGCTTGCACTGCGATAGTGTAGACGCTGAGAAACTCCGAGGGGTGCGTCTTGCCGTCGTACTTCTCCGGTACGTCGGGCTTGAAATTCTTCATGCTGGGCCACTGGACGCGCCGCAGCTCGCGGGTGAACGCAGGGCAGCCTGCCGCGTACGGCAAGTCGCCTGGTTCACCGGGCGCGTGCGCGTCGACAGTGTTCCCAGCCCTCTTGTCGGATTGTCGCCGAGCTTCTCGGCGGCGCTCGATTGTGGTCCGAGCGTCTTCATCTCGCCGGTCGTCGAGGACCTGGCGCTGGTCCCGACGGGCCCGCGGGTCCGACGAGGCTGTGGAGCCGTCGTCGGGGTTGTTCCGGCGGGGCGGCGTCTTTTGCTTCTGCGGCGGGGAGTGCACGCTTGTCGCACCCCCGGCAGTCTTGTCGCCGATAGCCTTCGTCTTCTCAGTCTGCCGCGGCCATGAGGCCGACGACTGCTGTGGAGAATCGTTGTTGGCGAAGTCTATCAGGCTTCGGATGGTGGCCCTCCATTCTTCGGCCTTGTCGGCCGCCGGAGGAAAATCAAGGAGCAGCTGCGCCCTTGCGAGCGCTTCTGCTGGGGTAGAGGGGAACGCGGGTGAGCGGTGCGAGGAGCGGGATACGCTCGGACTTCTAACAACGTTAGAAGGAGCGGGGTCCCGCGCCGGCGCCTTTGCTTTGCTTGTGCCCGGACGGGGGTCCGGGGCGTCCCGCGAGCCTCCGGTTTGGCCTTGCCCCAGCAAGCGGATACCACCTCCCGTGGTATGGCGTTGCGGGGTCGTCGTGTGCTGCGATGGACGCGGCGCGTCCACGGAGACCGAGGTCCGGTCGTCCGTCCTGTTCTTGGATCTGGTGGCACCGTGAGTGTCCTCACCGGCAACCACCCTTCCGACGGCGTCTCCCCCACCCACCGTTGGCTCTGGTGGCGGCGGGTGAGACGCAGACGGGCCTCCGACCTCCGAAGGCTTCTTCTTCGGGGCCATGGAGTTGTCGCTGATGAAGTTGCTGATGAAGCTGGAGAGGTTGATGAAGAATGCGCCCGCGCGAACGCCGGATCAGGTTCGCACAACCTCGACGCCCCCTACCTGGCGCGCCAAAGATGTCGGGGGAAACTGTCCGCCACGAACACCTATGGGACCGGAGCCCCTTGTCTGTGCGGTACGAGGGCGGAGGGAGCACAAAGAGCAGATCGAAGCAAACACGCGGGCAGTTTTACCCAGGTTCGGGCCGCACGGAGGCGTAAAACCCTACTCCTGCTTGGTTGTGTATTGAGTTGAGTGCTCGGGAGCTTGAAGAAGCAGCTACACCGAGCGTGAGAGTGATCTAGGTTCCGAACCCCATCCACGTTGTGCATGGGCCTCCTTTTATAGTGTAAGGGGTCACCGACAGGTGTCAACGTAGGAGAAAAGGGTAGAAATGTAAAAGAGGTGGTAGTTGTAACAGTGCGGGAACAGTGGAGCTACAGTACAGAACAGTGGTCTATACCTACTCTAACAGTGGGGGACAAGGGCATTTAATGCCCGTCGCCGTCGACCCCAAAAGCTCCCGCCTTAGCGTCTCCGTCCGCCACGGCGACGAATCCATCACCGTGGAGTGCCACCGTGTACCCCAGGCTGCACAGCCATCCGCCACGCGTCCCTGGATAAGTCCCAGGGCGACGCGTGGGCCGATGAGCTGGAGCGCGGGCACACAGCGCAACCTCCCCGGCAAGCACCTTGCCGGGGGCCTCGATCTTGTCGGGCCCGGGAGCTTGCCGCTCCCCGGGCCCCTTGCCGGGGCGCGTATAGCGCCGAGGCGTTGTCTTCTAGTCTTCCTGGCAAGCTCCTCTTGCCAGGGTCTTGTGTTAGTGGAACAGTCTTGAGCCTGGTACGGCCTTCCCAGCAAGCTCCTCTTGCCGGGGTCTCGGTCTTATGTCTTGTATACTTTGTTTTTGAATGGTTTAATAAGGAGCAGGAAGGTCTCCGGCGAGCCCGCAGTAGACCTTGCCGCGGGAAGCTGCAACTGCCCGTGCACAAGTTGGAGTACTGGGGTACCCCTACCTTAGTACACCGACACAGTCTTTTGCTAACCTTCGCCTGTACTAAGCGGACTGACTGCTTGTGCATCCAAAATCCTTTAAACCAGTTATGCCATATGAGTCCACCATACATTCCTATACATGGTATTTACCTGCCATTCCTAACGAAGACTTTCATGTACCATCTCGAAATTAATCAAAAAAGCATTTCTCTTTTGTGCCTCTGTTTTAGCTCATGAGGAAGTAGTAGTTAATTCATGATCTTTTTAAGTTGGACAAGCTTCACCCCGGGATTGCATGTCTAATGTGCAAACCCCTAATACGAGAAGGAACTGGCATAGAGTGCGCCCGGCTCATTAAAAAATAATACAACAAACAAACCCTCCTTCACGCTTTGTTCATGAGAAATCAGAAAACTTTGGCAGTGATAAACAAAGGAGATTAAGAGGATGTGATCGTCCTCATGCGGGAGCCGTTCCTCGAAACTTGTCCAGCTCGAGAAGTAATTGAGTTATCTGCTAGCATTCGTTGACGAAATATGCATACCCCAAAAATAATTTTATCTCTGTTTTAAAAACCAAGAGCTCTGGTACATGTTTAGTTTTTGTTTCCGACCACGGGTTTTCAACCTCGCCAACAAAAGCCACGGTTCGAGAGTCTCCACCTTCTTTAAAGCACCAACTATTGAGAGCATGATTGTCATTCTGAGTGTAATGTGCATTGTCCCAAAGTACCATTGTCTTTTGCATGGTTATGATATCGTTTATTCTGAAATCATTGTATCTAGTCGTCACTTAAACTTTGGAGGTGCCGCTGCATTTATGTTTTGCTTCACTAAAGGGGGCAAGCGAGGTACCACTTTATCATATTTGCACACCATGCTCACTACAAATCTATTTGATGTTTCAGTATCATATTGTAAAACTTTCAGTTCTTTGTGATTTTCTCATGAGGCAACTTAATTACTACAGATTCATTGCCTCAGTAAGCTTTTGTCATGTGACTGTGAAAAGTCCTTATATGGTTAATAGCATGTCACCACAGAAATTATGCTTGTTATCATTTACCTACTCGAGGACGAGCAGGAATTAAGCTTGGGGATGTTGATACGTCCAAAACGTATCTAGAATTTCTGCTTGCTCCACGCCTCTTTTGTGTGATATTGCTATGATATTTATGCACTTCCATACACTTTTGATCATATTTGGACTAACCTATTAACTCAGTGGACCTCAGTGCCAGTTTATGTTTTCTGCTGTTTTTGTATTTCAGGTTTTCCCATTACGTAAACTGCCAGAAAAATTCCGGGAAAAATATATAAAAAATCAGCGTTCCGGAAGCTTCGATGCGGCCAAAGTAGGGCCGAAGGGGGGCCACCAGGGCTCCAGGCGGCCAGAGGGCACGCCACCCCTCCTGGCCGCGCCGCCAGGGCGACTGGGCCCCCCAGGCCTCCTCTGACGCCCCCCTTTGGCATATATTTACACCGCGTCCCGAAACCCTCGAGGACGGAACCCTTTTTCGCGATCTCATCTCTGTTCCGCCGCCGCCGCGCTTCCAAGATCGGGAGCACCAGGAGAACTCTTCCCGGCACCCTGCCGGAGGGGAGGATCACCACCGGGAGCCTGTCCACCACCATGGACGCCTCCCGGATGAGTTGTGAGTAGTCTCCCTTGGACCATGTGTCCATGACCAGTAGCTATGTGATGTTCTCCTCCCCTCTTTGTTCTTCACCGATTAGACCTCGTGAGCTGCCCTACATGATCGAGGCACATATGTAATCCTTATGCTGTTGCTATGATGAGTTTGCTGGGATCCGATGGATTATGAGATTATGTTCAGATTGTGTGTGAGTAATATATTTGATTCACCTCTTTTATATTTATGTTCTTGAGTAATTCTTGCATGTTCTCCGTTGCTGTTTATTGCTTTGGCCAAGTAGTAGGTAGCAACTCCAAGAGGGAACGTTATGATTGATTGTGGGTTCATGCCCCTCGATGACTAGCTTGAGTGACAGAAACATGAGTCTAGGGGATGTGATGTTGCCACGCGGGGGAAAACAACGGTGCTTGTACTTGCGGGTGCAAGGATTGTTTACTTTACGCAAAGTTCTTTTAATGCAGTTGTCTGTTGCTTTGGGTTTACACTATGGGTGGGACTCGCAACTTAATACCAGCGAGATGTTCTGGATAGATATCTCAAGGTGGATGATTAGTAGTAGATGCAGATGGATTTCGGTCTACTTGCCTTGGTGTACCGCCCATGCTTTTGAGCCTCTACCTTTCTTGCAGCATAGTTAGCATTGGTTTGCGCACATAATCCTGTCAATTGCCCAGCTGTAATTTGTTTACCTCACTTAGCTGTTTTATCGTCTTTTGGGAGAGAGACATCACTAGTGAACATCATGGGACCCCGGTCCATATTACCATCATCGATCACATCCGCTATTTACTTTCTGTTCTTACTTACTAGTTGCAGTTATACCTATCACTATTATCTCTTGTGTTTGATCCTTTGTAAATGACAAGGCCGGAGGGATTGACAACCTCTCTGTACTCGTTGGGAGCAAAGTTATTTGTATCTGTGTGCAGGTCCAGTCAATTGCTAAGTATCTGGCGCCGTTAGCGGTTGACACCTTCTTGTTGAACCTTGGAGTCTCAGGGGAATTCGATCCTTGGTATCTTTGCCAAGGGAAAACTACCGCTACACTGCATCTCAAACCTTCCACTTGGGGTAACCAACGAGGGGCGAGAAGCCATCAATAGGCAGCCTTCAGCTTCTTCTGCATGTCAGAGCCTAGATGGGCAGTGTACTTTCCTGCATCAATGGAGCCAGTGTTAAGCCGGAAATTTATGGGGATGATATATTCAGAGTCGCAATAAGGGTGCTTACCAAAGACATCAGTGGTCATAGCATTTATTTGACGCTTTAAGCCAGATAGCTCTCCGGACACCGGTTTAAGGGCAGCCTCTGCGTCAACAGCTCTTTTCTCCAAAGCGGATTTCTTTGTCTCCCAATCCGCCTGTTCCTTATGGAAGTCTTTTCTCAAATTTTCCATGCTTGCCAAAGCGCTGGTCAACTCATCCTTGGCTTTGGAGGTTGCTGTTTGCTGGAACTTAAGATTTTCTTGAAGGTCAGTGGCTTGAGATTCCTTCTGGTTCAGATAAGCCTATAAAGAGATATACACATCATAAATGGGTAAATCATATTGAAAGTCCCAAGTGCATAACAAGTTATACACTTGGCACTTGGGGGCTAATGCATATTTGTATTTATCAGACATTTTTTACAAAGTCCCAAGCGCATAACAAGTTATACACTTGGCACTTGGGGGCTAATGCATATTTGCAGTTATCAAACATTTTTTACAAAGTCCCAAGCACATAACAAGTTATGCACTTGGCACTTGGGGGCTAATGCATCATTGTTCAAAGGGAAGTTGCAGACTGAAGTCCCAGTTCATCTTGAAGAGATAAACCGGCCCTTGGGGGCTATAGTGGAGTTGATACAAAATATTGAACTAAGGAAGAAACAATATTGCAGAGAACAAGCAGCAGTTACCTCATATCATTCCTTCATAAGTTTCACCAAACCGGCTTCATAATCACGGCTTGTATACAGCCGGTTTAGATAGCCGGAGTGAAGGTCCTGGGCGCTAAGATGGGCATAGCTCGACAAATCGGCATTCCACTTGCCCTTGTCTATACCAGAAACTTCCTCCTTGGCACTATGCTTTGACAAAGCGACAGGCTCGCCAGGAGTGGTGTGGCCAAAACCGGTAATCATAACATCGTCTGTGGTAGCAGCAGCAGCTTTGGCAGGGCTTGTAGGCTCATCACTGGCTCGGACTGGGCTATTCTATTGGTGACCAAGATCCATCGGTGCAGCTTCTTGTTCAGTAAAAATATCATGATCCGGCGGTGGCGGATCATCGTGCAAGGTATCAACATTTTCTTCTGCCAGCTCTAGATTCTTCTCCGGTTCAGGATTTATATCACTATCATCCGGTTTACTCAATTTGGCCTTCTTACTGGGTTTTGGCCTACTGAGAAAGATAAAGATAAAAGTTAGTCCGTGGACTAAACATAAGGTTAACAGAAAAATAAAAACTCACCCAGGAACGGTCTTGAGAGGAGGAAGCTGTGTGATTGTTGACTCGCTAGATGATGAATGAGGTGTGTCCTGATAATTTGAATCAGACGGATTAAGAGGCTGCCGGAAACGGCCCGCTTTGGCACAAAGAACATCTGGAATATACAAGACCTCTGATCGACGCTTCCGGATCAGAGTATTCGGTAAACCGGTGGACGTGATTGCTTGGCCGCTGTGCCGAGTTGTGTGGCGAGCTTCATGTTGCTGCTTCTTCAAAATAAAGTTTGGGTCCAAGTAAGCTAAAGGGTGAGAAAATCTTACTTTCCGATTTGCTTGACGGATTTTCTGTGTTGGCAAAGGGTCTGAACCGGAGGAAAGGATAATTACCTCAACACCGTCATCTTGGCTGCCTTCAGCGTTTTCCTGAATATAATCATTGTCAATGAGGTGCAATAAAAGGGAGCCAAGGGAGTCAAGTTCTACTTCTGAGGCCAGTCATCATCCTCAATGTTTAAACTGGATGCTTCTGTAGTTTTCTTCTTGGCAGTTTTCTTGATGGCCTTGGTCTTAGAGCGAGACACCTTTGCCGGTATATCTTGGGGTTTCCTCTTCCAGAACGGATCATTACCCTGTCAAAAATTGAGGAGCTTCAGAAAGGATGCTTAACAAATTGAAATAAAGCAAAAGTTGTAAGGATATTTACCGCAGGCGGTTTATTGGATTTGCAGAACGGAGCCAGCCCGGTTTTCTTGCAGACATCCACCGGTTCATCCAATATTTTCTTGACAGATTCATTGATTTCATTTTCTGTCAACACAATCTCACTATGGCGTTGAGGGTCTTTGGGGTCCCCTGTGTACTCGCACATCAAACCAGGACGCCGGCTTAGAGGTAAAACACTCCAAGAAATCCAGCAATGAACAAAGTTGATGCCTGTTAAAGCGTTTGCAGTAAAGGCCTGGAGCTTTGAAAGCTGTGGTGCATACTTGGATCGCTCTTGGGCACTCAACCATTGAGGAAAGGGATGATTATTGGGAAGCCGATGAGGAGGATAACCTGGCAGAGGATTCTCATCAGCTGGAGCTGTATCTTGACAATAAAACCAAGTCTGGCTCCAATCTTTAGGATGACTATGATGCTTGGCATGAGGAAAACTAACATCTTTCCTTTTTTGAATAGACATCCCGCCAAGCTCGGTGTTGGGTCCGTCCATAAACTCTGTACGGCGGTTCAAGTGGAAGAAATCTCTAAACAACTCAACGGGGGCTCTTCTTGTAAATAAACTTCACAAAATACTTGGAAATTGCAAATATTGGATATAGAGTTTGGTCCAATATCTTGAGGGTGGAGTTGGAAGTTAGCCAGCACATCACAGAAGAATTTTGATCCCGGAGGGCTAAACCCTCGGGTCAAGTGATCAACAAATATAACTACTTCTCCATCTTTGGGTTCAGGTGGGTTTTCCGAACCAGGGGTACTCCAATGAATGACAGCTTTTTTGGCTAAAGCGCCAACCTCAACTAAACCGTTCACATCCTCTTCAGTAACCCGGGATGGAACCCAGTTGCAGGAATAAAATTGCTTGGCTTGCTTTGCCATTTCAAAGGAAAAAAGCTGAAATTACAGATAAGGGTCGGTTTATGATTCATGATTGACAAGTATTGAGGTATACGCAATAGTAAACCGGAGCTAGATGTTGAAAATATTACAAAGATGATTGAAACGGCGGTTTAAGTGGGGCCTAATGCTACCTACCGGATTATAATTTTCTTAAAAGTTAAATTGCCGATGAAGATACGAAGGATGCAGGTCTAAAGTAGCAAAGTTATGGAAAAACAAGTTTCACATATCAACAGTAGAATTACGGATCTATAGTGTGTCAATAAATTTAGATATATTCAAACTTAAGCTGAACAGGTACCGCAGCAGTTCATCAGACCTAGATGGGGGGATCACTTCATAAAAGACAAGTGCACTAATGACAAAGAAAGGAGGGATATCACTACAGCCACGTACAAAGGCATCAGATCTACACTTAAGCGATGATGAAGAACAGGGAGGAACAACGCAGCATGATGAAATCACAAAGGAAACCCTAATGAGATCTATAGGAGAAGGGAAGAAAGGACTTACCGGAGCTATCGGATGCAGAAGCGCGCCGGTGGAACTCTGGTCCGAACAGGTTGATGCAGCGGCCTGGGTTGGATTAGATGTGAAGGTCGATGACGGCGGTGGTGCTTAAGAACTGAGGAGGCACGAGGAAGAAGAAGGACGGAGAGGCGGGGGCAGAAAAAGAAAGGGACCCCTCGCCCTATTTATAAGCCGAAGGGATAGACGGCAGGCGCGGGAATCAAGGAGCCCGAAAAATGGATATATGATGGCGTTGTCGCCTCGATCTTCGGAGGATTAATAAATAAAGGTTAAAATAGATACAGGTGTTAAATGAACAGGTGACGTCATGGCGCTTTAACATAATCAGGGAAGATGACGCCATGGCAGTTTACAAGGTCACTTGAAGGCACGGAACACAAGTTTTTCATGAAATGTTGAAGATTGACATGAACAGGTTCAAATCAATCTGGGGCCTAATGTCAGGGATATAACTATTAGGTATAAACCGCCCAAGAGGGGCCGGTTTATGCCTATGAAGAATTACTCCTATGGAAGCTTAGCAAGACATAGAATATGGTATTTTAATATGGAAGATTAAAAGGCCCGGGGCCCAAAAGGTGTTAGGGCCCATGGATGTAAACCGCCATACGGCGTATAACTTGTATTGAAAGATAGGCAAGGTAGAGACCGAGCCGGGCACATTTATGAGCCGGCCTCGGGATTCTGTAAGCCGGCCGGGCGTCATACTGTGTATATAAAGGGACGACCCGGCGGCGGTTCAAGGACAACGAAACACAACTCGAGACACAAGCAAAGCGGATTCGCTCCCTAGTCATTGAAACCCTAGCAATACCACAACAACTAGACATAGGCTTTTACCTTCATCGAAGGGGCCGAACTAGTATAAAATCCCTTGCGTCCTTTGTCCGCTTTAACCCCTTTAAGCTAACCCGTAGCGATGGCTCCACGACTAAGTCCTTATGCTAGGACATCTGCCGTGACAAAACCATGACACTTACCGTACCACATACATATTCCTTTTCGGAGTCTGAAACGTTCTGGAAAGTGTCCCTTATGTACTCCTACGGGGTTACGGTGTCAATAACATTAGTTTCAACATTTATGGGATTACCTGAGATATAATGTTTGATTCTTTGACCGTTCACCACCTTCGGATTTGTGCCTTCGAAGTTGTTGATTTTTATGGCACCGGAACGATAGACCTCCTCGATAACGTAAGGACCTTCCCATTTAGAGAGGAGTTTTCCTGCAAAAAATCTTAATATTGAGTTGTATAGAAAAACATAATCACCTATATTAAACTCACACTTTTGTATCCTTTTGTCATGCCATCTTTTAACTTTTTCATTAAATAGTTTGGCATTCTCATAGGCTTGGGTTCTCCACTCATCAAGTGAGCTAATGTCAAATAGTTTGTTCTCACCATGATGTTTGAAATCATAATTGAGCTCTTTAATCGCCCAGTATGCCTTATGTTCTAGTTCGAGAGGTAAGTGACTTGCTTTTCCATAAACCATTTTATACGAAGACATACCCATAGGATTTTTATATGCAGTTCTATAAGCCCATAATGCATCATCAAGTTTCTTGGGCCAATTCTTTCTAGATCTATTAACAGTCTTTTGCAAAATTAATTTAATCTCTCTATTACTCGGTTCTACTTGACCACTAGACTGTGGGTGGTATGGAGATGCAATTCTATGATTAATAAAATACTAAGCAAGCATTTTACGAAAGTCACCATGAATAAAATGTGAACCACCATCAGTCATTAAGTATCTAGGTACTCCAAATCTCGGAAAAATAACTTCATTAAGCATCTTAATAGAGGTGTTATGATCAACACTACTAGTTGGAATAGCTTCTACCCACTTAGTAACGTAATCAACAACAACTAAAATATGTGTATACCCATTAGAGGAAGGAAACAGTCCCATATAATCAAAGCCCCAAACATTAAATGGTTCAATAACAAGTGAATAGTTCATAGGCATTTCTTGACGTCTACTAATATTACCAATTCTTTGACATTCATCACAAGACAAGACAAACTTACGGGCATCATTGAAGAGAGTAGGCCAATAAAAGCCGGATTGCAATACCTTATGTGCAGTTCTATCTCCAGCATGGTGTCCTCCATAAGCCTCGGAGTGACACTTGCGTAGGATCTGTTCCTATTCATGCTCAGGTACACAATGTCTAATAACACCATCTACCCCTTCTTTATAAAGGTGTGGGTCATCCCAAAAGTAATGTCTTAAATCATAGAAACACTTTTTCTTTTGCTGGTATGTGAAACTAGGTGGTATAAATTTAGCAACAATATAATTACATAATCAGCATCCATGGAGTTATACGAGAGCATTTATGACAGCCAATTGTTCATGAGGAAAACTATCATCAATAGGTAGTGGGTCATCAAGAACATTCTCTAACCTAGATAAGTTGTCTGCAACGGGGTTCTCAGCTCCCTTTCTATCAATAATATGCAAATCAAATTCTTGTAGCAAAAGAACCCATCTAATAAGTCTTGGTTTAGCATCTTTCTTTTCCATAAGATATTTAATAGCAGCATGATCAGTGTGAACAGTTACTTTAGAATCAACAATATAAGGTCTGAACTTATCGCAAGCAAATACAACTGCTAAAAACTCTTTTTCAGTGGTAGCATAATTTCTCTGGGCACTCTCTAGAGTTTTACTAGCATATTGGATAACATTTAATTTCTTATCAACTCTTTGTCCTAGAATAGCACCTACAACATAATCACTAGCATCATACATAATTTCAAAGGGTAAATTTGTAACGCCCAAGATGCGACTATATCTCCTATGTGTCGAGGCACGACTTAGAGGCATAATCGCATTTTGGTATGATCGCAAGATGGTCATCTTCACACATTCCCATGTACAAGAACAAAGGAAAAAAATACATAGTTGGCTTACAATCGCCACTTCACACAATGCATAAATAAGTCATACATTCATCCAAGTACAATCATGGTCCGACTACGGACAAATCCAAATGAAAAGAAGATAACCACCCACTATGACCGATCGGCCCTAGTAGGAACCACTACTGATTGTCGGGAAATGTCACGTACATACGTCCGCGTTCCTCATCGAACTCCCACTTGAGTTCCTGGCCATCAACTGAATGGTACTCGGTTGTACCTGCACCTATGTTTGTAGTAAACTGTGAGTCACGAGGACTCAGCAATCCCATTCCCGGGTATCAAAACTATCAAAGCCTTTGGGTAAGGAGAAAGTGTATAAGTGGGCTGCTGCAAGTGATAAGCGTAGATGAGGTGGCTAGCTTACGTATCATTAGAGCGAGAAGAGAAGTGAAAGCCAACGGTCGTGAACTAAATCATGATCAGCAGATGATCATGTCTACATACGAGTCATTCATAACCCAGCCGTGTTCTCTTCCCGAACTCCCTCAAAAAGAGACCATCACAAATACTCACACGGTAGTGTATTATGTTTGAGGCCGTGTTCTCTTCCCGAACTCCCTCGAAAAGAGACCATCACGAATACTCACACGGTAGTGTATTATGTTTGAGGTTTTGTGTCAAGTTATCTACAACCGGATATTAACAAATTCCAATCCGCCACATAACTGCGGGCATGGCTTTCGAAAGATCATAACCCTGCAGGGGTGTCCCAACTTAGCCCATCACAAGCTCTCACGTTCAACAGAGGTAAAACCCCTTATCTTAGAGACTACCCGATCAGACTCGGAATCCCGGTGTACAAGATATTTCGACAATGGTAAAACAAGTCCAGCAAGACCTCCCGACGTGCTGACACCCTGATAGGAGCCGCGCCTATCTCGTCGCAGGCCACGATCGGATGAGCAATACGTACAGCAACCGAAGACCTCAGTGTCGGTGTACTAAGGTGGGGGTACCTTAGTACCCCAACTTGTGCACGGGCAGTAGCAGCTTCCCGCGGCAGGGCTTACCACGCGCTTGCCAAGGCCCGCTCTGATCCCTATGAAGCCATTCAAGAACAAAGTATCCAAGTTAAGAGACAAGACCCCGGCAAGAGGAGCTTGCCGGGAAGGCCGCACCAGGCTCAAGGACATCTTTTCAGCACAAGACCCTGGCAAGAGGAGCTTGCCAGGATAGCCAATGAATAACACTTCAGAAGATACATCGTGGCGCATTGTGCGTCCCGACAGGACCCGGAGAGCGGCAAGCTCCCGGGCCCGGCAAGATAGCAGCCCCGGCAAGGTGCTTGCCGGGGGAAGCTCACACTATGTGCCTGCGCTCCAGCTCATTCGGCCACGCGTCGCCCTGGGGCCCTTCCGGGGATGCGTGGCAGATGGCTGTGCAGCCTGAGGGACACGCTGGCGAGCCGCGGTGACGAGGTTACCGCCGTGGCGAACGGAGACGCATGGACATACGCTTTTGGGGTCGACGGTGACGGGCATTCAATGCCCTTGTCCCCCACCGTCAAGGTTAGGTTAAGACCACTGTTCATCCACTGTTCACGCACTATTCACGCACTGTTACAGCTACCACCAAAGTTACATTTTTACCCTTCTCTACGTTGACACCTGTCGGTGACCCCTTTGAGCTATAAAAGGAGGCCCATGCACAACGTAGGGGAGGTTCGATCCCAAAAACTCACACACTCCCTTGCTCGGTGTAGCATGTACTGTAGATCTTCAAGCTCCCGAGCCCAAAAACTCAATACAACCAAAGCAGGAGTAGGGTTTTACGCGTCCGCGCGGCCCGAACCTGGGTAAACTGCCCGCGTGTGCCCCTCGATCTGCTCTCCGTGCTTCCTCCGCTCCCTTACCGCAACGTAGAAGGGGCTCCTGTCCCATAGGTGTTCGAGGGAGGACAGTTTCCCCCGACATCTTTGGCGCGCCAGGTAGGGGGCGTCGAGGTTGTGCGAACCTGATCCGGCGCTCACGCGGGCGCAACCTTTAGCAACCTCTCCAGCTTCATCAACTTCATCAGCTACAACGACATGCCTCCGAAGAAGAAGGCTTCGGAGGTCGGAGGCCCGTCTGCGTCAATCCCACCGCCACCAGAACCAACGATTGGTGGAGGAGACGCCGGCGGAAGGGTGGTCGCCGGCGAGGAAACTCACGGTGCCACCAAGTCCAAGGACAAGACGGACGACCGGGCGAACTCCAAGGCCTCGGCGTCCGTGCACGCACCACGTCCTTCCCAGGAGGTGCCAGACCAGCAGCGCCGTGGTACAGGAGGTACCATACGCTTGCTGGGACGAGGACAAACCGGTGGGTCGCGGGACGCTCAAGGCCAGCATGCTGGTACGAGCAAAGCGCGGTCGCCGGGGCGGGATCCTGCTCCTTGTAACCATGTTAGAAGTCCGAGCATATCTCGCTCCTCGCACCGCTCGCCACCGCTTCCCTCTTCTCCAGCAGAAGCTCTTGCTAGAGCCCAACTGCTCCTCGACTTCCCTCCAGCGCCGGACAACGCCGAAGACTGGAGGGCTACGATCCAGAGCCTCATCGCCTTTGCCAACAACGACACGCCGCAGCAGCCGGCAACGTCACGGCCGCGGCAAGTCAGCCAAGCGAAGGCCGACGGAGACAAGACCGCCAGGGGTGCAACTACCGTGCACTCCCCGCCGCGGAAGCAGAAATCGCCGCCCCGCCGGATCAACGTCGACGACGACTCCACGGCGTCGTCGGATCCGCGGGCTCGTCGCGACCAGCGCCAAGTCCTCGACGACAGGCGGCAAGAGGATGCTCGAACCCGTATCGAGCGTCGAAGAGAAGCCAGACGACAGTCTGATCAGCGCGCCGGGACCGCTGTCGACATGCACGCGCCCGGTGAACCAGGCGACTTGCCGTACGCGGCAGGCTGCCCTACGTTCACCCAAGAGCTGCGGCAAGTCCAGTGGCCCAGCATGAAGAACTTCAAGCCCGACGTACCCGAAAAGTACGACGGCAAGATGCACCCCTCGGAGTTCCTCACCATCTACACCATTGCGGTGCAGGCTGCCGGGGGACGCGACGAGAAGATCCTAGCCAACTACTTCCCGCTCGTGCTTAAGCCAAACGTTAGGTCTTGGCTTATGCACTTGCCGGAGAAGTCCATCTCTTCATGGGCGGATTTGTGCCACCAGTTTGTTGGTGCCTTCACGGGCGGCCACAAACCCCACGGCCAGGAGAGCGATCTCCATATCCTCGCCCAGAAGGAGGGAGAGTCCCTGCGCAAATATATCCAAAGGTTCAGCCGCGTTCAGCACAACATTCCCGATGTCCACCCTGCCGCGGTTATCAGCGCGTTCCACCAGAACGTGCGTAACCGTCGGATGAGGGAGGAGATGGCCATGACCAAGATCAAGGCTGTCAGGACCCCGATCCTAAGTCACACAGGTCTAGCCTGTAACACACCATATCACTTTGCGGCCTCACGCACGGTATTCCACGGGTGCCACCTTACCTGGCCCGGGACCGTTTGCGCATTTTGGCACACGTATATGATAGTGTCGCTAGCATCCATATGACAGAGAACCCGGGCCGACATGACCAGTTATAAACCAAAAGTGGCACTAAATTACAGAGACAGGCATACATGACCCAGCAACGAACGTGTCGGTCATCAACGTATGAAACCAAGTCGTAGCAAGCTACAAGGACTTAAAGGAACAACGCGTGACATTTCCCCTAAGGGACAGACACATGAACGAAGAAGGACACATGCCGGCCAGCCTAGGTGTTCCGGAGCAGTAGCAAGCTACCAAGGCTCAGTGGAAACACTAGGAGACATTTCCCTGTAAGATAGGCTACCAAAGGTAAACAACTAGGTGTCGGATCCCACACATAGCAATACACATTACACGTACGCATAACATGCAAGTATGTGCTGTACAACATGGCATCACAACATAACTCAACAAATCATATAGATAAAGGCCCAGAAGAGCCATCATAGCATTATTACAATCAGAGGTCACATGACCCAACATACAGAGCATACAGGCAACGGAAGCATTACATGTCTGAGTACAGACATCTACAAATGAAAAAGACTAAGAAGCCTGACTATCTACCAGACCCTCCCAAGGGTACAAGATCGTAGCTGAGGTAACAAACTAAACGTCGAAGTCCATGCGGAACCACTAGCGAGACTGAAGTCTCTCTGCAAAAACATAAATTAAGCAAACGTGAGTACAAAGGTACTCAGCAAGACTTACATCAGAACTAGCTACATATGCATCGGTATCAACAAAGGGGTGGTGGAGTTTGACTGCAGCAAGCCAGCTTTGACTCGGTGGCTATCCTGAACTACGACTGCAAGTAACTCTTTTGAGGTGGCGCACACGAGTCCACATATTCACCAATCAATACACCACTATGGATCCGCTCCCGTCTCCCTACGAGAAGGCCATCCATAGCACTCACACTTATCTTGCACGTTTTAGAGTATCCACTTTCACTTGTCTATGAACTGTAATAGGCAACCCAGAAGTCCATTACCGCGGACACGGCTATTCGAATAGATTATATTTAACCCTGCAGGGGTGTACTTCTTCACACACGCTCTCACCACTTACCGCCGTCTACACGACATGTACTCGGCAACCTTCAAGCGGAGGCCCAGCGAGGGTGTCGGCCACGACCTGACTAACCACACAAGTCTCTCGTCCAGGTTTATCGCCTATTTGGGTTCCATCCGTGGGGAGATCCGGCCGGGGTGTCGCTCACGGCCCCAAACGATGTGTACAGGGTTCCCGCATCACCAAACGGGCAATCGGTACACCGTGCCACGTACCTGCCGCATCACAGCCCACCCCGAGGGTCAGCGCTGCGCACGACCTCCAGTAAACTACAAACACCAGAAACTAGTTGCAACTCCTGGACAGAGATCATGTTGATTAATAAGTCGAGAGGGTCAATTAAGGATCCCAATGTGTGGTAGTAGCTGTTTCATGGACCAACCAACACAGAACTCAGTTCCTGAGGACGGCTGCAATGAGACAACCCACCATGTACTCCTACATGGCCTCTCATCGCTACCTTTACCAAATCGTGTTCACACACTTAGCTCACACACATTAGGACATGTTCATCACCATTCCAATTCATCCCCGATGAATCAGACCTGACACAACTCTAAGCAATAGCAGGCATAACCAGAAAGCATGAATGAGTAGGCACAACATGGCTCAAACAACTCCTACTCATACTAGTGGGTTTCAACTATTTACTGTGGCAATGACGGGTCATGCAGTGGAAAGGGGTTCAACTACCGTAGCAGGTAACAGTTGAAGCGTTGTTGTCCTAATGCATTAAGAGAGAGCCAGAGCGAGAGAGTGGGATTGTATCGGAATGCTCAAAGGGGGTTTGCTTGCCTGGCACTTCTGAAGATAACATTGAGTCTTCATCGGTGTCATCGATCACATCGTCGGAACACGTCTACTGAAAGGGGACAAGCACCGGCAAACAAGAGAGAACACAATCAACGCAATGCGACAATATGATGCATGATCATGACATGGCAATATGCTGTTGATTGAGCTAATGCAACTAGCAACACAATTAAATGAAGTTGGTTTGAACCAGAGGTTCAAATTCAAACTTCATATGTGATTATTTAAATGCCATTTAATTGATTTGACCTGATCAGCAGGTTTAACTTGTTCAAACATGCATGAAAATGCCATAAACAGATTCCTTGAATTTTTCTGATCAATTTTCATATATAAATTATTTTCATCTGAGTTATGGATTATTTTCTATGATTTTTAGAAGTTTTGGTTATTTTCTGAAATAAATAAATCATTTCTGATTTATTTAAAATTCCAGAAAGCATTTATGACATCATAGTGACATCATCACTACGTCAGCAGGTCAAAGGCGCCAGCCCAGGTCAAACCTGACGGCTGGGACCCACAAGTCAGTGTCTCAACTAATTAACTAAAAGTTAAACTAAACTAAACAGACACGGGGCCCACATGTCAGTGAGTCACAGAGTTAACTAATTACAAATTAGCACTAATCTAGAATTAGCAGGGCACTGGGCCCACCTGTCAGTGTCTACTTAAACTAATGACAGAAATTAAACTTAACTAAAACCTAAACTAAAACTAATCTACAGCCGGCCCCACATGTCATGGACACAGGGGGGGGGGTCCAGCCGGAGTCAAACGAGGTCAAAACCACCGGCGGCTCGACGCCGGCGAGGCCAAACGTGGCGGCGGTGCTCGGAAATCGCCCTCCGGCGACCATTTGGACGGCGGTTTGGTGCTACGTGTAGCTGGGGAGCTCGCGCATCTAGTGGAGGCGACGGTGTGTGCTGGGGTGGCCGGAGCTCGTCGGAAACGAGCTCACGGCGGCGCCGGAGTTCGGGCTCCGTCGGGTTAAGCGCTGCGGGGCACGGGGAGACGAGCTGATGGGTACGGCGTGCTCCTGGGGGTGCGCTGAGCTCGCTCGTGGCCTCAAAGAAGCGTGACGGCAGCTCTGGCCACGGCGGCGACAGGCTCAGCGGCGGCCGGCGACGGTGAGGAAAGGGGCGACGGCTACGGTGAGCTACAGGCCACGGGGACAGGGGGAAACGGCTCGGAGGCTCATCGTGGTTCATTTGAAGAAGACGGCGAGCCCGGGGGCGGCCTGACGGCGGCGAATCGCCGACGGCGGTCACCGGACGCAGAGGAGGGGAACGACGGCGTTGCGGGTGAGGGGGAGCTCCTGGCGTCGCGTGAGATGAAGGAGAGGAAGAGGGGGAACACGGGGGAGCTCGAGGGCTCATCGGAGGGGCGAGAGATGGACGGTGGCCGTGGTGGTTCAGGACGGCGGCGACGGTGGCGCTCGGCCAAGGTGAACAGCGGCGAGGGAGAGAGCCAGGGGGGAAAAATGAGGCGAGGGTGAGAGAGAGGGGGGACTAGCAAGTCCCTGGACGTCTCCAGGTGCGAGGAGAAGCAGGAGGTGGCAAGAAGGAGCTGGCCAGGGCGAGCGCGCGCGCGACAGCGAGCTGCTCCGACTGGCGGAGGAAGACGACGCGGTGGGGGTGGGCTGGGCCTGGCAGGCCGGCTGTCTGCGGGCTTCCAGTGGGCTGCACAGGTAAGAAGGCCCAGGTACTTCTCTCTCTCTTATTTTCTTTCTGTTTTCTATTTCTGTTATTTTGTTTTGATTTAGTTTATAGCCCAAATCATTTTAGTAAATCCTAAAAATAATTGTGGGCATTAAATAAATTATTACAGAGACCCTCAATTATTTTCAGAATTATTGGAGCATTTAAAGGTATTAAAAATATTTATATGCCCCAATTTAATTACTTATTGATTTAATTCAAAGCCCAAAATATTCCACAAAAATGCTCACTATTTTTGGTTTGGTCTCAATGCCTTGCCAAAATTATCAAACATTGATGAAGGGATTTTGGGACATTGGAAATGATTTTATTCTTGACCCTAGTTGAGTTGCTTTACTGCTAGGGTTTAGGCAATCCCCATTTCAAGTTTCTGAGAATTGAAACATGATGCACACAAGACTAACTGGACCAGAGCAGACCAGAACTGGGGATGTGACAACTCACCCCCACTAAACAAGAATCTCGTCCCGAGATTCAGGACGTGAGATAAGAAATCAAAGGGAACACTAACTAACACATTCTTCTCGATCCCGGTTCTCCTCCTCGAAATTGTTGATTCGTAGCATCATGTTGATCCTGACTTCCTTGATCACTAGATCTTTGTCCAACACAGTGATAACAGAAGAAACTCTGCAATAGTTGATCTTGTGAAGATCGGGCAACTCAAGATCAACTCTTGGAGTGAGACGTTGAAACATCTCTTGAGCTGAGACACGGAGTACACCTCCAGGGGGATGGAATGAAACAAACGATGAAGGTTCACCTAGTGGCCATAATTCCACACCTAAGAAGATGATGACGATACCACCAGACGGGGCACCTTTAGGGAAGGTGACTCACAGAATTATTCCCTTAAGTGGCAAAAAGAATTACTTTTGATATAGAGATCATTGAAATTCCCTTTACCAGCCTAAGGCAAACACAATCGATCGTTTGACGGAGTTCGAGATAATGACATTCTCGGGCCAGAATAGATGATGTGGACTACCTTGTAAAGGACAATGCCAAGGTTGATTTTGCTTATCACCGGAAATGGATGGAACCTATGGTAGGACCACTTTTGAAGATAATCCTGAACAGCAGTTGCTGAGAAGGGCAATCCATGGAAAATTGGCATGATGGTGGTGCAAGCTGGGAATGATTCTAGTAACTGGGAAGAAACCCAACAGTAGAGAGTAATTCTACTCTTGAGGGGTTATAGCATAATCAAGAACACTGTGAGCAATCCCGGTTAGTGCCGGTGATAACACCTAGTGCTTGTGAGTGCTCTCAAGAACTTGAGCATTCCCATATTCACCAAGGTTTTACCAATATCCGTGTCAAGGATCCTGGCAACACCACATACTACCATGATGAATAGCGGTGGACGATGCAGATGCAAAGGAAGATAACACCTTCTTGGATTTCACCTTGGCGAGGCCAATGGGACGAAATCTGGATGATCAACCAAGAGACATTTAGCACTCCGCTTCTAATGTTCTCCTTGATGTACTAGCACAACCCATTTATTATAATGATTTGGCACCTAGAACGTCAAATAAAAGGTCGGACTTCAGGGGAACAAAAATCCATAAGGAACAACTAGGGAGTAATTCCTACGAAGTCCTTATGGGGAGGTGGCCAACTTCTTCAAACAAGATACTGCAACAATAGGTCTTCCGGCGGGGTGTGTTGGCCACGACATCCACTTTACCGGTTATCGAGAGACCAATATTATAGTTCTTGGAAAATGCTCCAACCATCATATCTGCCTGAGATTCAGTTCTGGTTGGTGTCAGGATATTCCAGACTCATCGAGTCTAGAAAGAATGAATATTTGCAACACAATTCGACGAGACAGCGTTGCGAGATTCTCAGGAATGAACTACGATAGCAGGCTCCAAAACATGAGCTAGTTCTGCTACGTACCTGTGAACACGTTGTCCCAGACAAACGTGACCACATAGTAGTCTTATAATAAAATACTATCGAGTTCTGGTCGGGAACCATCGTCTAGGATATCAAAGTCCTTACATAATTCATATGATTAGCTCTTATGATGGAACTTTTCTCCTTGAACAAATCAATCAGTGGCTTGGTGTGCTAGGGATACATACAGAATGAAGATGATCAGTCTATCAGACCATAGAATACTTCGCACGTATGCATGACTGACTTGGGATGACTCCAGAGGAGGTAAAAACATGCTTTCTCGAATTCACGGCGGCAACTTGCATCAAGTGCACATGAATTAGAGAAAGTCACTTCTTTCTTCCGTACATATGCTTCACGAACGGGTCATGAATACAATGCTTGTAAAAGTTTCCAATACTAACTGGATGTTCAACATAGATCATGGTGAAGATAACAATGTTGCTGATGGGCTCAACAACAATTCATCCAGGTTTCCATGGAGATGCAACTCCATAATTATGTGAACAAATGATAGTATTGGTCAGACCAATAGATGTAATGGTGTATGCTCGGGGAATCAACCACGAGTAAGGCAACGTTACGAATATCGTTGGTTCTGATTTGATTCGAGGATAGCCCACACTCAAATCAAAGTTTTGGACAGGATAATAAATCCACAAATGATCACGGGAATCAATTGGAGAAGATATCATCTATCTTCAATACACACACAAGATATCCCTTTGGAGTGAGCTATGTGGGTTAAGCTTTTATCTTCCAACTCTCCAAGTTGTTGTTTAGCTTAACCAACTAGTTCGGGGTATCCAATACAGATTCTTAGAGAAGTGGTGGTTTATAAAGAAACCAACTTGATCACGATCTCAACACAGCGGTCAGGTGACAACCTGGTAATACTTCCGAGAAGATATTCGGAAAATCACGAACCACCGATGTGTTACTAAGCTCGAGAACAATCTTGCTTTTCAGGGCAAGACGATATAATCAAATGAGCAAGGAATTAACAAAATCTTAACTCATCAATGAAGGGGTGCACCAAGAAAGTGGACTAGGTAGCACGATCAATCTTAGGATGATGATTCGGTAACCATCATGCTAAGAATGAAATTGTTGTCCTTTAACTACCAAGCAACGAAGTTGCTAGGAGTATTGATTTCACACATCACAATCCACTTGTCAGCATTCCGGTTATAATAACACGGAGGCCGAGAAATAAACGATGATGGCGAGAAGTATCACTACATCAAGAATTCATAAGAGATAATGCAATTCTCACGACATTCTTGACATAAAGATGGTAATACTCCAGGATAGAACAGTTTAGAAGCTGCATTAGCATTCTTCATCTGCGAAGTACAACTTCTTTGACCAAATCCGGAATATGGATAGGGTACTGGAGTTTGTTTCTCCTAGTCATTCCAGAATAGAATGGCTTGACGAACCACAAGAGTAAAAGGCATCGATGAACACAAGTGCACCACTCCTCCTGACTATCAACTGATAGACGAAGGTCATAAAACAACTGAAAAGGGACAACTCAAAGAACATATAACTTCTGAGTTGTGGATGCATAGGTTAGTATGTCGAACGAGTTCCACATATTTCTTCCGGATAACCCATGCAGAAAGGTAGGACTGGCAGAGTCACAATATGAATGGAGTACCACTCAGGAGCACTCTGGTTGTGATCTTTTGGTTCGGGAGAACTTCTGCCAAGATGGTTCATGGTATTGGAAGAACGATAAACACGGACCTCGAGGACTATCGCAAGGTTACTAATATCCTAAAGGAACGAGCAAATACTATCAACATGAAGTAAGTAGGGTGAAGCTCGGGTTCAAGAACCCAGGAATAGAATACCTACCAACTAAATGCATCATGGGATGCTTTCGAGAATAATGGCCAGAATCATCACACTGAGAATATAAAGCATTGCTAGATTACTGGGTGATCCTCTAAGATTACTTAGGGTCATAATAATAACTCCAACATATGTGTCGAGGTAACAAGGTACCACAACTCACCGTCTAGTGTGGTTAATCTGGCCTAAAAGGACATTAAGAACAGGCAGGAATGATTTGCGAATGCATCAGATTGTTTAGAGACCTGGGATAACTCGGACAGCATAATGGCTGCAAATGCTCGAAAATACTTTGAGATCCAAGCAAAAGAGTATCATATCCACCTAACATCATAATGTCAAGGTTCTGAGACCAACTGTTGAACAAACAGAAGTAGTAGAAACTGAACTGAGGGTTGAATCCACAATAACGTGATCCTGATAAATAGAATGAGAATCCTAGTTCTTAATCCCCGTAGAAAGAAGAAGGTGACTCAGATCAGAAGGTCATAAGGTAAAGGAGTAAAAAGAGCCTTACGTTCCCTTCCACAAACAATTCCCTTACATAACTAAAGAGTTTCTAGACACAACTTCGACCAGTTGGGCTTGCTAATCCTACGGGCAGTCAGGCTCTGATACCAAAGCTGTCAGGACCCCGATCCTACGTCACACAGGTCTAGCCTGTAACACACCATATCACTTTGCGGCCTCACGCACGGTATTCCACGGGTGCCACCTTACCTGGCCCGGGACCGTTTGCGCATTTTGGCACACGTATATGATAGTGTCGCTAGCATCCATATGACAGAGAACCCGGGCCGACATGACCAGTTATAAACCAAAAGTGGCACTAAATTACAGAGACAGGCATACATGACCCAGCAACGAACGTGTCGGTCATCAACGTATGAACCCAAGTCGTAGCAAGCTACAAGGACTTAAAGGAACAACGCGTGACATTTCCCCTAAGGGACGGACACAGGAACGAAGAAGGACACATGCCGGCCAGCCTAGGTGTTCCGGAGCAGTAGCAAGCTACCAAGGCTCAGTGGAAACACTAGGAGACATTTCCCTATAAGATAGGCTACCAAAGGTAAACAACTAGGTGTCGGATCCCACACATAGCAATACACATTACACGTACGCATAACATGCAAGTATGTGCTGTACAACATGGCATCACAACATAACTCAACAAATCATATAGATAAAGGCCCAGAAGAGCCATCATAGCATTATTACAATCAGAGGTCACATGACCCAACATACAGAGCATACAGGCAACGGAAGCATTACATGTCTGAGTACAGACATCTACAAATGAAAAAGACTAAGAAGCCTGACTATCTACCAGACCCTCCCAAGGGTACAAGATCGTAGCTGAGGTAACAAACTAAACGTCGAAGTCCACGCGGAACCACTAGCGAGACTGAAGTCTCTCTACAAAAACATAAATTAAGCAAACATGAGTACAAAGGTACTCGGCAAGACTTACATCAGAACTAGCTACATATGCATCGGTATCAACAAAGGGGTGGTGGAGTTTGACTGCAGCAAGCCAGCTTTGACTCGGTGGCTATCCTGAACTACGACTGCAAGTAACTCTTTTGAGGTGGCGCACACGAGTCCACATATTCACCAATCAATACACCACTATGGATCCGCTCCCGTCTCCCTACGAGAAGGCCATCCATAGCACTCACGCTTATCTTGCGCGTTTTAGAGTATCCACTTTCACTTGTCTATGAACTGTAAAAGGCAACCCAGAAGTCCATTACCGCGGACACGGCTATTCGAATAGATTATATTTAACCCTGCAGGGGTGTACTTCTTCACACACGCTCTCACCACTTACCGCCGTCTACACGACATGTACTCGGCAACCTTCAAGCGGAGGCCCAGCGAGGGTGTCGGCCACGACCTGACTAACCACACAAGTCTCTCGTCCAGGTTTATCGCCTATTTGGGTTCCATCCGTGGGGAGATCCGGCCGGGGTGTCGCTCACGGCCCCAAACGATGTGTACAGGGTTCCCGCATCACCAAACGGGCAATCGGTACATCGTGCCACGTACCTGCCGCGTCACAGCCCACCCCGAGGGTCAGCGCTGCGCACGACCTCTAGTAAACTACAAACACCAGAAACTAGTTGCAACTCCTGGACAGAGATCATGTTGATTAATAAGTCGAGAGGGTCAATTAAGGATCCCAATGTGTGGTAGTAGCTGTTTCATGGACCAACCAACACAGAACTCAGTTCCTGAGGACGGCTGCAATGAGACAACCCACCATGTACTCCTACATGGCCTCTCATCGCTACCTTTACCAAATCGTGTTCACACACTTAGCTCACACACATTAGGACATGTTCATCACCATTCCAATTCATCCCCGATGAATCAGACCTGACACAACTCTAAGCAATAGCAGGCATAACCAGAAAGCATGAATGAGTAGGCACAACATGGCTCAAACAACTCCTACTCATACTAGTGGGTTTCAACTATTTACTGTGGCAATGACGGGTCATGCAGTGGAAAGGGGTTCAACTACCGCAGCAGGTAACAGTTGAAGCGTTGTTGTCCTAATGCATTAAGAGAGAGCCAGAGCGAGAGAGTGGGATTGTATCGGAATGCTCAAAGGGGGTTTGCTTGCCTGGCACTTCTGAAGATAACATTGAGTCTTCATCGGTGTCATCGATCACATCGTCGGAACACGTCTACTGAAAGGGGACAAGCACCGGCAAACAAGAGAGAACACAATCAACGCAATGCGACAATATGATGCATGATCATGACATGGCAATATGCTGTTGATTGAGCTAATGCAACTAGCAACACAATTAAATGAAGTTGGTTTGAACCAGAGGTTCAAATTCAAACTTCATATGTGATTATTTAAATGCCATTTAATTGATTTGACCTGATCAGCAGGTTTAACTTGTTCAAACATGCATGAAAATGCCATAAACAGATTCCTTGAATTTTTCTGATCAATTTTCATATATAAATTATTTTCATCTGAGTTATGGATTATTTTCTATGATTTTTAGAAGTTTTGGTTATTTTCTGAAATAAATAAATCATTTCTGATTTATTTAAAATTCCAGAAAGCATTTATGACATCATAGTGACATCATCACTACGTCAGCAGGTCAAAGGCGCCAGCCCAGGTCAAACCTGACGGCTGGGACCCACAAGTCAGTGTCTCAACTAATTAACTAAAAGTTAAACTAAACTAAACAGACACGGGGCCCACATGTCAGTGAGTCACAGAGTTAACTAATTACAAATTAGCACTAATCTAGAATTAGCAGGGCACTGGGCCCACCTGTCAGTGTCTACTTAAACTAATGACAGAAATTAAACTTAACTAAAACCTAAACTAAAACTAATCTACAACCGGCCCCACATGTCATGGACACAGGGGGGGGGTCCAGCCGGAGTCAAACGAGGTCAAAACCACCGGCGGCTCGACGCCGGCGAGGCCAAACGTGGCGGCGGTGCTCGGAAATCGCCCTCCGGCGACCATTTGGACGGCGGTTTGGTGCTACGTGTAGCTGGGGAGCTCGCGCATCTAGTGGAGGCGACGGTGTGTGCTGGGGTGGCCGGAGCTCGTCGGAAACGAGCTCGCGGCGGCGCCGGAGTTCGGGCTCCGTCGGGTTAAGCGCTGCGGGGCACGGGAAGACGAGCTGATGGGTGCGGCGTGCTCCTGGGGGTGCGCTGAGCTCGCTCGTGGCCTCAAAGAAGCGTGACGGCAGCTCTGGCCACGGCGGCGACAGGCTCAGCGGCGGCCGGCGACGGTGAGGAAAGGGGCGACGGCTACGGTGAGCTACAGGCCATGGGGACAGGGGGAAACGGCTCGGAGGCTCACCGTGGTTCATTTGAAGAAGACGGCGAGCCCGGGGGCGGCCTGACGGCGGCGAATCGCCGACGGCGGTCACCGGACGCAGAGGAGGGGAACGACGGCGTTGCGGGTGAGGGGGAGCTCCTGGTGTCGTGTGAGATGAAGGAGAGGAAGAGGGGGAACACGGCGGAGCTCGAGGGCTCATCGAAGGGGCGAGAGATGGACGGTGGCCGTGGTGGTTCAGGACGGCGGCGACGGTGGCGCTCGGCCAAGGTGAACAGCGGCGAGGGAGAGAGCCAGGGGAAAAAAATGAGGCGAGGGTGAGAGAGAGGGGGGACTAGCAAGTCCCTGGACGTCTCCACGCGCGAGGAGAAGCAGGAGGTGGCAAGCAGGAGCTGGCCAGGGCGAGCGCGCGTGCGACAGCGAGCTGCTCCGACTGGCGGAGGAAGACGACGCGGTGGGGGTGGGCTGGGCCTGGCAGGCCGGCTGTCTGCGGGCTTCCAGTGGGCTGCACAGGTAAGAAGGCCCAGGTACTTCTCTCTCTCTTATTTTCTTTCTGTTTTCTATTTCTGTTATTTTGTTTTGATTTAGTTTATAGCCCAAATCATTTTAGTAAATCCTAAAAATAATTGTGGGCATTAAATAAATTATTACAGAGACCCTCAATTATTTTCAGAATTATTGGAGCATTTAAAGGTATTAAAAATATTTATATGCCCCAATTTAAATACTTATTGATTTAATTCAAAGCCCAAAATATTCCACAAAAATGCTCACTATTTTTAGTTTGGTCTCAATGCCTTGCCAAAATTATCAAACATTGATGAAGGGATTTTGGGACATTGGAAATGATTTTATTCTTGACCCTAGTTGAGTTGCTTTACTACTAGGGTTTAGGCAAACCCCATTTCAAGTTTCTGAGAATTGAAACATGATGCACACAAGACTAACTGGACCAGAGCAGACCAGAACTGGGGATGTGACAAGGGACGTCAGCGAGCTTTACGCTCTGGCTGACAAATGTGTGCGTGCTGAAGAGGGGAGGAGACTCCCCGGAGAGGATACCGGCGCAGGAGGAAGCGACAGCGAGGACGCCGCCCCGGCAAGGAAAGGCCGGCGGCGGAACAACAGGAAGAAGAAGAACAAGGAAGTGCTGGTTGTCGAGCAGTTCGGCAAGGAGGCTCCCGCCAAGAAGATACAGGCTGGCGGCTCCGGCAAGGAGCCTGCCCCTGTAGCGGCAGCCGACAAGCAGGACGGCTCCGACAAGCAGTACTGCAAGATCCACCGCACCAAGGGCCATGATCTCCAGAACTATAAGAGGGTAGAGTACCTCGTAGAGCAGCAGAAGGCTGAATACGAGCGTCGCGACAAGGAGAAGGCCCAAGGAGGCGGAGGAGAGCCAAGCAAGAAGCGGCCATTCAATGGCCGGGGAGGACGCCGCGGCAAGGCCAAGCAGCGGCAAGGCGACCGACCTCCCCGGGGCCGCGACAAGGATGAGGACGAAGATGACGATGAGGACATGGATGAAGGAGATGCCAGCGAGCAGGAGTTCCAGAAGGCCACAGAGGTTCTGTGCGTCGACGGAGGCGCCTCTCTGCACACTTCCCACCGCCAACTCAAACAGTGGGTGCGGGAAGTGAATGCAGCTGAGCCACCCGTCAAGTCGCGCGGGCGGCTGAAATGGTCCGGCACGCCCATCATCTTTGACCTTGAGGATCACCCTGACCGCACAACAGCGGTCGGGTGCTTGCCGATGTTGGTCTCACCAACTATCCGCAACCTCAAGGCCACCAAGATGTTGGTCGACGGCGGGGCCGGCCTCAACTTGATCTCCGCTGCTGTGATCAAGAAGCTACAGATCCCCGACAGCGAGCTCGAGGAAACCGGGTCGTTCCAAGGAATCAACCCGGGAAGGAGCAAGCCGAAGGGAAGATCACGCTGCCAGTGACCTTTGGTGGGGAGCTCAACTTCAGGACGGAGAGGATCACGTTCGACGTCGCCGATATCCCATTGCCATATAATGGGATACTTGGCCGTCCTGCCCTCGCCAAGTTCATGGCAGCTTCCCACTACGCATACAACATACTCAAGATGCCGGGGCCGATAAGCGTCATCTCTGTCCCCGGCGACAAGAAGGACGCGCTTATCTGCGCCGACAAGATCTACCGGGATGCAGCAGCCGCAGCAGACAGCAACACACTTGCCGCTGAAGCTCCCGGGGGGGGAGAACAAGAAGGACGACACTGGTGGTACTTTCACCATCAGTGCTACAATCGACCCCAAATAGGAAAGCGCGCTCGTTGCCTTCCTGCGGGCGAATGTCGACGTGTTTGCGTGGCAACCGTCTGACATCCCCGGCGTTCCCAGAAAGGTAATTGAGCACAAGCTTGCTGTTTGTCCTCACGCGCGGCCCGTCAAGCAGAAGGTCAGGAAGCAAGCTGTGGAGCGCCAAGAGTTTATTGCCGAGGAGATAAAGAAGTTGGAAGCAGCAGGCCTAGTTAGAGGCGTGATCCATCCTACGTGGTTGGCTAATCCAGTTGTTGTGCGCAAGGCCAATGGGAAGTGGAGACTTTGTATAGACTTCACTGATGTGAATAAAGCATGTCCCAAGGATCCATTCCCCTTGCCGCGCATCGACCAGATTGTTGACTTCACCGCCGGATGTGAGTTGCTTTCGTTCCTCGATGCATACTCAGGTTACCACCAGATATTCATGGCCAAGGAAGATGAAGAGAAGACTGCATTCATTACTCCATGTGGCACATACTGCTTTATACGCATGCCCTTTGGATTGAAGAATGCAGGCTCGACATTTGCAAGGGTGGTGCACACTGCTTTTGAGCCACAGATACACAGAAATGTAGAAGCTTACATGGATGATATAGTGGTCAAGAGCAAGAGCAAGGACACCCTGATTCAAGATCTGGAAGAGACTTTTGAGAATCTGCGTAAGATACAGCTCAAGTTGAACCCCGAGAAGTGCGTCTTCGGAGTTCCCTCCGGCAAGCTTCTCGGGTTCTTCGTGTCCCAGAGGGGGATTGAAGCCAATCCCGACAAGATAAAAGCCATCGAGCAGATTGAAGCCCCGAAGCGTGTCAAGGACGTAAGGAGACTTGCTGGTTGTGTGGCTGCCCTCAGCAGGTTCATTTCAAAGTCTGCAGAACGCGCCCTGCCTTTCTTCAAAATCTTGAAAAAGGCAGGTCCTATGAAGTGGACTCCAGAAGCGGAGGCAGCACTGCAAGACTTGAAAGGATACCTGTCCTCCACTCCGATACTTGTCGCACCTAGGCCACAAGAGAAGTTGCTGCTGTACTTAGCGGCAACCAATCAAGTGGTTAGTGCTGCGTTAGTAGCGGAGAGGGAGGCAGAGGAAGAGCCCACAGCTCCGGCAAGTACTTCCAGCGACAAGCAGAGGGCTTCCCCGACAAGCTCTGGCCCCGACAAGGACAAGTCTGCGCAGGAACAGGGAGAAGTGCGAAAGAAGATGGTGCAACGCCCAGTTTATTTTGTAAGTTCCCTCTTGCAGGGAGCTAGATCAAGATACTCTGGGGTGCAGAAGTTGCTTTTCGGCCTCCTCATGGCCTCAATGAAGCTGCGCCATTACTTCCAAGCGCATGAGATAACAGTGGTCACTCGCTTTCCGTTGAAAAGGATATTGCAAAACCCAGAAGCAACAGGCAGGATCGTCGAGTGGGCACTGGAACTGTCAAGCTTTGGCCTCAAGTTTGAGAGCACTTCGACTATACAGAGCAGAGCTTTGGCAGAGTTTATAGCGGAATGGACCCCCACACCAGATGAAGAAGTTCCAGAAACAAGCGTCCCCGTCCAAGAAACAAGCCAAAAGTGGATAATGTACTTTGACGGTGCTTTCTCGCTGCAAGGCGCCGGTGCTAGCGTGGTACTCATAGCGCCCACCAGAGAGCACCTCAAGTACGTTGTTCAAATGCACTTTCCCAAGGAGCAAGCGACAAACAATACTGCTGAGTATGAAGGTTTGCTTGCCGGCCTCAGAATTGCGGCCGAACTTGGGATCAAGAAGCTAATTGTCCGGGGAGATTCACAATTGGTGGTCCGACAAGTAAACAAGAGTTACCAGAGCCCTTTGATGGAAGCTTATGTTGACGAGGTGAGGAAGCTTGAAGAACACTTTGAAGGCCTGCAAATGGAGCACGTTCCAAGAGCTCAAAATGAAATCGCAGATGGCCTCTCAAAGTGTGCTGCAATGAAGTTACCTGTGGAACCAGGGACCTTCGTGCTCAAGCTAACTCAGCCATCCGTTACACCGTCGATTGGGCAGAGCAAGAAGAGGAAGCTGGTCTCCGGTGACTACTTGCCGGCGGATCTTCCCGAAGCCGCCGCCAAGGTCCCCAAGATTAGCAACCAAAATGCTGAGGAACAGTCTGCTCTTGCGGACCCAAGGGTCTGTACAGTTGAAGCAGGCGTTCCCGACAAGCCTTGCCCCGGCAGGCTTGCCGGGGAACCCTCAGCTCCGGTAGAGCCGCAGGTTCTTGCCGTAGAAGCTGAGGTTCCCGCAGCAGCACTGATGCCTTTAGTCCTTGCTGTTGAGCCCCAGGCTCCAGCATGGGCACAGCAAATCGTCCGTTTTCTTCAAACTGGGGAACTTCCCGACGAGCCAGAAGAAATAGAGAGGATAACCAGACAGTCAAGTATGTACCAGTTTGTTGACAACGAACTGTACAGAAGAAGACTTAACGGCGTCAGGTTGAAATGCATTTCCCGGGAAGATGGACAGAAGCTGTTGGCAGAGATACATGGAGGCATATGCGGCCACCACATTGGCGTAAGGGCACTTGCCGGGAAGGCATTCCGGCAAGGGTTCTTTTGGCCAGAAGCCCTCCAAGATGCAACTGCACAAGTAACCAAGTGTGAAGCGTGCCAGTTCCATGCCAAGCAAATTCACCAGCCAGCTCAAGCTCTCCAGACAATCCCTTTGTCCTGGCCCTTCTCGGTCTGGGGGCTCGATATCCTCGGCCCCTTTCCCCGCGCAGTCGGGGGCTTTGAGTACTTGTACGTTGCAATCGACAAGTTCACAAAGTGGCCAGAAGTGGAACCGATGAGAAAGGTGACAGCACAGTCAGCAGTCAGGTTCTTCAGGTCAATTGTTTGCCGTTTCGGAATCCCTAACAGGATCATCACTGACAACGGCACACAATTCACAAGCCGCACCTTCATGCAGTACGTCCAAGACCTTGGCGCTAAGGTCTGCTTTGCTTCTGTTGCTCACCCGAGGAGCAACGGTCAAGCAGAAAGGGCGAATGCAGAAGTGCTGCGTGGGCTCAAGACAAGAACCTTCGACAGGCTGCACAAGTGCGGAAGAAACTGGATAGAGGAGTTGTCGGAGGCTCTTTGGTCAATCAGGACGACACCAAATCGAGCCACCGGACAAACACCCTTTGCTCTAGTCTATGGAGCAGAGGCAGTTCTCCCCACGGAACTCGTATACGGGTCTCCTCGAGTGCTCGCTTACGATGAGCTCGAGCAAGAGCAATTGCGGCAAGATGATGCATTGCTCCTTGAGGAGGAACGTCTCCAGGCTGCTGTACGAGCTGCTCGATACCAGCAAGCTTTGCGCCGCTATCATAGTCGCAAAGTCAGGGCCAGGAGTCTCGAGGAAGGCGACCTTATTCTTCGGCGTGTTCAGTCCGCCAAGAATTCCAACAAGTTGACGCCGAAGTGGGAAGGCCCTTATCGGGTGAGACAAGTCACAAGGCCTGGCGCTGTCCGCCTTGAGACCGAAGAAGGCTTACCGGTGAGCAACTCCTGGAACATAGAGCATCTTCGCAAGTTTCACCCATAAGGCGCGGTTGCCGTGATCCGCTCCGGCAACCACCTTTTGTACAAGTCTTGCCGCTGTTGCATGTAAACCTTTGTACAAAGCCGGGCGCAGACCCCGTGCATCAGTAAAACTTTTGTGCTTCGCACTACTTTGTCATTTTCATGCTGTCCCCTTTATTTGCATGTATCGTCTGACACTTTGTGCAGCACATGATCCTGGTAAGCAGTAGCAAGCCGCGAGGCTCAATACTTGTGTTTCTCCCTCTTTTCCTTTCTCTCTTAAAAACAGAAGGAGTGTTCCTCGCGCACAAGTTTGCCGGGGGGGAGAGGAGATGGAGGCAGAGACCAAGTACTGTTCAAAGAAGAAAAGCCTTGCCGAGAAGCAAACAACCCATGAAAGCTAAGTTACCAGAATTTGAGCAGTTCAAATTTTTTATAAAAATTTCTTTAGTTGTCTTCCTTGAACAACCACATTTTGTATGGAAAACCTGTGCGCGGAGGAGCCTACCCGTGGCTAGTCGCGCCCTTACTTTGTTTTGAGCACGCTCAACGGCTTAAGTGAGCTGCGACAAGTGTCGCGCCCTTACTTCGTTTTCGAGTTCGCTCAGCAAGCTAAGTGTGCTGCGACTAGCTACGGCAAGGTTTCTTGCCGGCAAGTCCTTTTGCCAGCAGGCTGCTAAGAGTCCAGCACTCAGCGCTCGCGGCAAGGGTCCTTTTGCCGGCGAGTTCCCTAAAGGCGTAGGGTGGAGGGCATACAAAGTGAAAGGACTGAGCAAGGGAGATAACACTGCGTCAATCGCCCAAAATAAAAGTATATATTACGGAGATAACTTGCCGCTGTTCTAATCAACTACTGCCTATGGCTTAATCTACAGCGGCAAAGGAAGCAGAAAGAAGGAAGTCTAGTCCCTGCGGTCTTTGTCAACCCTCTGGATCTTGCCCACCTTGGCTACGATGTGGGCAACTTGCGCCTTCAACGCCTCCTGGTCAGCTTCGGGCGGCAAGGTCCGGAGGACGTTGACGAGGTTGATGCCAGGGTTGCGGTAGACGATCTTCGACAAGACCCGCTCCATGGTGCCCATGCAGAGCCGATGCGCTTCGTCGGCCAGCTGCACAGGGATCTTCTCCCGCAGCCGCGCAAGCGCCGGCGCTATTCCCCTGAAGAACAAACTCAGTTTGGCGCTGTGAGGGAGGTTCTCGTCCGGAGAGTACACGAGATGCTCCGCCCTCAGCGCCATCATCTCCATGTCAATGTTGGCGGCGGAGGTGACGAGTTCATCAGTCCACTGCTCCACTGCCCGGTTGAAGTTGTTCTGCGAGACGGCGGCGCTCTCCACCAAGGCCCTTTCTTTGCGGAGTTCGTCCTTCAGCTTCGTCTCGCGGCCCCGGGCAGCGTCGAGCGAGTCGGTCAGGGTGGAGACCTTCAGCTCCAAATCGGCAATGGAGTTCTTGGCGTCAGTGAGTTCTTGGCCCTTCTCGGAGAGGCGGATTTGCAACTCCGAGTTGGTGTGGGCGTCTTTCTCCCGCGCCACGTTAAGCTCGGTGACCCTTTCCTCGCTTGCCTTCAAGTACAGTTCCGTCTGCGCCACCTTGGCCTCCAGATCCTTCTTGGCGGTCTCTGCGGCAGCTGCGGCATCCCTCGCCTCCCGTAGAGCCCCGCCAATGGCCTGCTCCCGTGCGGTGAGGTCGTCCTCGTGGGCGTCGAGGTCGACCTTCCGCTGGTTGAGTACTCCTTCCCGCCGAGACAGCTCCTCGGCGGCCAGTCGTTGCTGCTCTTCGACCTCGGCCTTCTCGAGGACGAATGCTTGATGTGCCCCGGCAAGCTCTTCACGCTCCTCCGCCAAGTTGCGGAGGGCCGCCTGGTTGGCGGCACGGAGCTCCGCGGCGCGTTTCTCCAGGTCAGCTCCAGCCTTGGCAGCCAGAGCCTCCCGAGACTCCAACTTCGCCTGCCTGCCCGGTACAGGGCCAGGAGCCGGCGAAGGAGTCGCTCCTCTTCGGGCACATCGCTGCTGCCGGGCGCGTCAACGACCTTCAGCCCGGCGGAGGCGAGGACCTCCCCATCGAAGGTCTCTCCCTCCGCGGGTGCTCTTGATGAGGACGCCCACGGGACTTGTATGAAAACCCCGTTGGCGGCCTCTAGGTAGACGCCCTGCCCAGCCGCGGAGGCGGAAGGGTCGGCGGCCGGTGCAGCGTCCGGCGCTCCTGTGGCCTCCGGGCCAGCAGTGCGGTCGCCGGTCCCTTCCCCAGCCGCGGCGTCTGCGGTCGGGGCGGTCTCTTCAGCGGCTGGCTCGTCGGCTCCAGCCGTTCCCTCGTCGGCAGTGGCGTTGCCGCCGTCGCCGTGCACCTCCTCCTCAGTGGTGGTCTCCGTCTCCATCAGCTCTGGGGCGGGAGGATCTAGCAGAAGAAAAAGAAAAGAAAGAATCAAGCGAATATCCAAAAAAGACGAATCCAAGAAGAAGAAATTGCAAAGTTTACCTTCGCGGGCTTCTTCGGCGACGGGGTCCCTCGCCGGGGAATTCTCCCTTGGCGGCGGAGCAGTGGCCCCTGCTGGAGGAGCGCCGCCCGTGCCCTCCCTTGGCGGGGTGCTCACCCTTGTCGGGCTGCTCGCCCTTGGCAGGGTACTCGCCCTTGGCGGAGTACCCGTCCTTGGCGGGACGCTGTCCCTCGCCGGGGAGCTCACCCTTGGCGGGGAAGGTGGGGCAAGCGGCTCGTCGGGGGCGACCTCCTGGTGCTCCTGCGGCTGCGGCTCCACTTCTGCATAAGGCAACAAGCAAATGAGACATCAATAATGATAACAACCTCAAGCGCGCCCGACGAGCAGAAAATTGAGCACATAAACTTACGCTGGGGGCTGCTCCCCGGAGCAGCAGGCTGGTCCGGCAAGTTTGCCGCAGGCGCGTCCTCCGTCGCTGCGGCAGGCTCGTCGTCCTCGATGGTGACCATGGGGATCTTGGCCCTCTTCGCCATCCGCTGGGTCAAGGTCCTGGAAACCAAACAAGATCAGAACCAAGCAAGAGAAATCAAGACAAAATCAATGGAAATAGAAAGTACAAACACTTACTCTTCTTCCTCATCGTCGGAGCTAAGGGCGGAGAAGTCGAACTCCGCCTGGCGCGCTCCGGCGCGAGGAGCTGGAGGAGAAGGCTCCCTCGGGCGCTTGGAGGGCTCCCGGGCTGTGGGCTGTGAAGACCCAGCCCCCGTCGTCGCCGAGGCCCGAGGGGCAGAAGGAGCACCAAAGCCGCTCCGGGAAGATCCCCCTTCGCTTGTCGCTCGGGCTCGGGGCGCCTCCTTGACGACCTCGCTCGTCGTGGTGGCGCGCGCCGCGCGGCGCTTCGGCTGTTGTCGAGGCGCCTGTGGCCTCGCCGGCTCGGCGGCCTTGCGGAGGCGTTTCTTCTGTTGTTGCGGAGGGCTTGGTGGCGGCGGAGAGTTCTCCGAGGATGACGAAGCGTCGTCGAGATTCAAAGACCCACCAGAGGCTTCGTCAGAATCTTCGGACTCGGCGTCCTCCTCCTCCTCGGCAGGCCCGCTGGACTGGGTACCCTGCCCGGCAGCCTCACTCGCCCCGGCAACCTCGCTTGCCCCGGCAAGCTTCCCGGCAGGCTCCCCGGCGAACTCCTCGGGCGCAATCTTCAGGAGCTTGAGGATTTCTGCCTCCTCAGCCTGGCTCACAGCGTCCGCCGCCTCTGCTTCATCCACGGTATATCCGAATTCGCCCGCAGTCGCAGCTGCGGCGGCCTCCTCCATCCTGGAGGCAATATATGCTACGTCCCGGTCGGTGGTGTCCCGGGTGAGGCCCTTCTTCTCATCGGCGTTGCGGGGCTTCTCAACTAAGTTGTCGAAGAAGGCTTGCACGGTTTCTGCTGGAGGCTCCAGCCAAGTGGGGACGACTCCATGCGAGTCGCACTCGGGCATCACCGCGTGGATGGAGCTAAGAGCGGTGTTGTTGCACAGAGGCACCACCCCCCGGGAAGGTTTGAACCACTCCGGGTGGTTGGGGTCGTGCTTAAACAATTCCCGGACCATCCCCTTCAGCTCCAAGACAGTAAAGTTGTAGTTCAACCCGGGGCGCAGCCTCATGCGGTCCGCCGCATTGCCGAATTCCCAAGCGGGCCTCTTCCTCTCCTGCAAAGGTGCAATGCGGCGGCGGAGGAAATCAGCTCCAACTTCTCCCACAGTCAGATTGGCGACCCGGAGGCGAAGGATCCTGGTGAGGGCAATCTGCAACTTGCTGTCCTCCGGGGCCAAATCACTCCAATCCCTGCCGCACACTATTGGAGTTTTGCGCGGCGAGGTGAACTGCTCGGGCTTATCTTCCAGGACCCAGCACCAGTCGGCCCTCCACTCCTCCCACTTGCCGCGGAGCTCTCCTTTCAAGTACGCATCCTTCTTGTTCAACCTAAAGATCCAGGAGATGCCGCCGGAGAGCGGGGATCCGGACTCTACTCTAGGCGTGAAGAAGTGGCGGAAAAGGGCTACATTTGGGTGGACCCCAACATAGTTTTCGCACAGATGCGCGAAAACAGCCATCGTAAGGACGGCGTTGGGGGTGAAATCTAGGAGGTGGAGGCCGTAGGTGTTCATTACATCGCAAAAGAACTCCGAGTACGGAGGGCACAGACCACAGTGGAAGAATGCGGCAAAGTAAAAGTACCCGCCGGGGAACATGTCGATGGCGACGGCAGGGAGGACTCTGGTGCGGGGATGGGCTTTCGTCTCCCTCGCCCAGAACAAGTAGTACTTGTCCCGCAGCTCCCGCGGGCCGAGCCTCGGCGGGAAGACCACCCTCTTTCTCCGCATAGCAGCCAGCTTCGCCGCCTGCTCGGACTTCTCCTTCTTCGTCTTGTCGCCCTTCGGAGCCATGGCGGGGATGGCGGGAAAGTCGACGGCGCTGCGGACGCTGCGGACGGCGGAGGAGGGGGTGGAGCTCAGCTCTCTGTCGACCCTTGCGGAGGCAAGGTGCGGCGGGGGTTTCTGGAGATTCAAGACAGAATGAAGGAAATGGAGGGAAACTGCCCCTGCTTCCTCTGCTTTTAAGGAGGTAGTGGGGGACGTTCCACATTTCCCATTAAAGAACAGGCCACGATCTCTCCCACGACGCCGCAATCGACGCGTGCCGTTAGGGAGGGATGCGGCGGATACGGAAAGGGATACGGCTCGCCGTGGGCCGCGTGTGTCTGTGCACTGTCTTGGGCCTGGCCCAACAGCGCTCGGCACCGTGTGTGGCCCAGGCCCGGGGGCTCCTGTCGGTGTACTAAGGTGGGGGTACCTTAGTACCCCAACTTGTGCACGGGCAGTAGTAGCTTCCCGCGGCAGGGCTTACCACGCGCTTGCCAAGGCCCGCTCTGATCCCTATGAAGCCATTCAAGAACAAAGTATCCAAGTTAAGAGACAAGACCCCGGCAAGAGGAGCTTGCCGGGAAGGCCGCACCAGGCTCAAGGACATCTTTTCAGCACAAGACCCTGGCAAGAGGAGCTTGCCAGGATAGCCAATGAATAACACTTCAGAAGATACATCGTGGCGCATTGTGCGTCCCGACAGGACCCGGAGAGCGGCAAGCTCCCGGGCCCGGCAAGATAGCAGCCCCGGCATGGTGCTTGCCGGGGGAAGCTCACACTATGTGCCTGCGCTCCAGCTCATTCGGCCACGCGTCGCCCTGGGGCCCTTCCGGGGACGCGTGGCAGATGGCTGTGCAGCCTGAGGGACACGCTGGCGAGCCGCGGTGACGAGGCTACCGCCGTGGCGAACGGAGACGCATAGACAGACGCTTTTGGGGTCGACGGTGACGGGCATTCAATGCCCTTGTCCCCCACCGTCAAGGTTAGGTGAAGACCACTGTTCATGCACTATTCACGCACTGTTACAGCTACCACCAAAGTTACATTTTTACCCTTCTCTACGTTGACACCTATCGGTGACCCCTTTGAGCTATAAAAGGAGGCCCATGCACAACGTAGGGGAGGTTCGATCCCAAAAACTCACACACTCCCTTGCTCGGTGTAGCTGGTACTGTAGATCTTCAAGCCCGCGAGCCCGAAAACTCAATACAACCAAAGCAGGAGTAGGGTTTTACGCGTCCGCGCGGCCCGAACCTGGGTAAACTGCCCGCGTGTGCTCCTCGATCTGCTCTCCGTGCTCCCTCCGCTCCCTTACCGCAACGTAGAAGGGGCTCCGGTCCCATAGGTGTCCGTGGGTGGTCAGTTTCCCCGACACTCAGTAAACTGGGTGGCACCGCAAGTGGCTCTAGTTTGGACCAACACTCATGAGGAGTACTAGCCCGGGGTTCTTAATTAAGAATCCACGGTGTAGCTAGTCCCTACGCAAATTTTAGTTGTTATTAGGCAAATGGTAAAACCAAGGTTGGGCCTTGCTAGAGGAGTTTTATTCAAAGCGAACTATGAAGGGGTCCCCATATACCCAACCGCATTAGGAATGCAAAATCAAGGAACATAACACCGGTTTATCGGTTCTTAAGGTGGCATGAGTGGAACAAAACACCGAGCAAAAGGCCAAGCCTTCCACCCATTGTCATGTATATAGGTGCATTAATGTAAATAATAGATATTGTGTTATTCCCAAAAACCAAATCCACATGGAGCAAACTTCATCTTCACCTGCAACTAGCAACGCTATAAGAGGGGCTTGAGCAAAAGCGTAACTTAGCCAAACAACGGTTTGCTAGGTAGGTAGAAGAGGTTTCATGGCAAAGTGGGGGCTGACATGCAAAAGGATAGGTATCGCGATAAGAAATAGAGCGAGGCACCTAGCATAGCAACAATAGAGGTGGTATCAAGGAATGGTCATCTTGCCTGGTAAGTTTTCGGTGTTATCGGGACCTTGCTCTTCATAATCATACTCAGCGGCTGTCTCGACCTTGGACTCGAACTTTTCTCCCGGTGCTACCCAACATAAACAAGCATCCAAATAAACACACTTGACAAGAAAAACACATGCTATGCAATAGAGATGCAAGTATGATGCTACGGAGCTACCAGTATGAAAGGAGATGAAGACGGGAAGGACATGTGAATACATGATGGATGCGGGCAAGATCTTGGCAAGCCAAGCATGCCACTGGATAGATTGAACAATTTCGGTCGAAATGGAATCGGATGCACTGTTTGGAAATGGCAAGCAAAACAAGATGCAATGCAAAACTGAAGTTAACATCAACATGGCATCTTTCGAGCAAGGTTTAAATATGCTACAGCAGGCAAACATGATGACAAAAGGCATGGATGTGAAGTAGACATGATTCTCAACAAGTATGAACTCAGAGCACACCCAAAAACATACTGGAACACAATTAAACAAGCATGGCAAGATTCAATAAGTCAACAGGTTTTCAGACTTAGTGAAAATTACTGGGCATGCAACCAGGAACAATATGTTGCTGCCTTTGGAGGCACATAATAGCAAACCAAACAATTATAACAAGCATCAAAAATTACATGAGCATGTAGAAGACATAATATACTCCCAATTCATCCAAAGAAACAATTCATTCCATGCAAGGGTTGATTAGCATGAGCTTTGCCAAAATGAATGTTCTGTTAACAGGCTGACAGTTTAGATTTCAATCATTTTAAGAGCAAGATAACAACAAACTACAATAGGGCATAAATGCAAACAAAGGCATGGATTGATAGACAAATACATGTACATCAAGACATGCTCACTAGTTATTCCAAAACATGCATGGAAAAGATTGTGGCATCGAGTTTACATGGCAACATGTTATAACAGATTTCAGACTTAGCAGTTTTTCACTAAGTATAAAAACAGCAACATTGACATGGCATGTTTACAAGCTTGTTCAAGTCACCACAGGGCATATCATGAAAAACCAAAAACACCACTTCAAATATGACATGATTATGCTCCTAAAACATGTTGACATGTGGGTCAAAAGAAAATCACAAAAATGCTACGAAAAGACAAAACATTAAGTTATAACAATTTCAGCATCTTAATAGCAACTAGCACTTTTGTAATAGGGATAACCATGGCATAATGCAACCTAACATGTATACAAATGCATCCATCATGAAGAGCATCACATGACGAACACTTTGACATATAATACACTCCATTTCCACCAACATGCACAAAGATACGAGCTCACAAACATGCTAACATATTGTTGACAAACAACTAGAGCTGACCAGTAACATCACATAGCAGTTTGGCAACGAATATTAAGACATCTAGATGAACCCTAACATGCATGCAAATGATAGCAACATGTAGAGCAATCTGAGACGAACAAATCCATATATCGTACACGCAAAACAGAGCTACGAGCACAGAGATATGACATGGCAAAGAGGGCAAGATAATAACATAGATTATGGACTTAGGCGAAATATAACCTTCGAAAATTGGATGGAGATGTGCGGGACGGAGGGATCCGGGACGCGAACGGAGGCATTTGGACGAGATCCCAGTGGATCTCGTCCCGATCCGGCCGGATGCGGACGGGGACGGGGCGGCGGCAGCGGTCGGCGACCGGAGCTAGGCCGGCCGGCGAGGTGGCGGAGGAGAAGGCCGGCGGTGGCGGCGGTGGCCGACAAGGCGGCGGAGCGGCGAGGCAAGGTCGGGGCGGCGGAGCCCGACGGTGGCGGGGCGAGGTGGCCGAGGCCGCGGGTTGCGCAAGGCCGGCGGGGTAGGCGCGCGGCGGAAGGCAGCGGTGATGGCGGCGTGGCAGCTAAGGCGACCGATGGCCGGCGTCGGGGAAGAACGGGTGGCGCGGTGGGGAAGAACGGGCGGCGTGGCGCGTGGTGAGTGGCCCGGATCGGCCCGGGGCGGGCCAGCCGTGGGCTCCTCGGGCCCGGCGCGATGGCGGTGGGAGAGGCCAGCGGCGCGTTGACATGTCGGCCCGTGAGTGGCTGGGAGCAGCGGCTAGACGTGTCCGGCGACGTACGGATACGTCCGGCTGCAGGAGGAGGAAGAGAGCTAGGGTTCATCCGGGATTTCGGGGAGAGGGACATATTTATAGGTAGAGGGAGTTAGGAGAGTCCAAATGAGGTGCAGTTTTCGCCCATACGATCGTGATCCAACAGCGAAGAACATGGAGGGGGTTTAGATGGGCTTGTGGGCTGGTGAAAAGGGGTTCTGGGCTAAAATAGAAAAGGCTTCCGGCGGTTAACGCGATTAACCGTTGGGGCATGAAACGACCTCCAAATGGAACAAAATTTGACAGGCGGTCTACCAGTGATATACCAAGACCACTTGACAACTCTCGGCCCATTCCGAGGATGTTTTTATCCCGCTCATGAAACAAGGCTAGAGAGGTGCGATGGGTGCCGTGTGAGAGAGTCGGAATCCGAAACGGACAATGGAGAGGTCGGAGACGATGCAACTACACACGGATGCAAGTGAGACTATGCCAATGCAATGCACATCATGAAAGTGACATGGTGATATGCAACACATGCTCAAAGCAAAAACACAAAAGCACAAAATTAAGGAGGAGCCCAGAATGGAATTGATTAAGTCAACGATGAACATATTGCCATATTGGGAATTGTTACATCTGGGGCGTTACAAACTCTCCTCCACTACGAAAAGATCTTGTCCTGAGATCTAGGACTGAAAGAACTCCGGATATTCATAATGGAGGTGATCCTCACGTACCCACGTAGCTTCTCTATCGTTATGGTGTGACCACTTCTCTTTCAGGAACTTGATTGATTTGTTGCGAGTCTTGCGCTCCGTCTCTTCAAGGATAGCAACGGGGTGCTCATGATAAGACAAGTCGGCTTGAAGATCAATTTCTTCGAAGGCGACGGTGCGCTTGGGAATCTTGAAGCACTTGCGGAGTTGTGACACATGGAACACGTTGTGCACATTGGAGAAGTTTGGAGGAAGCTCAAGTTGGTAGGAGAGCTCGCCTCTTTTCCCAACAATCTTGAAAGGACCCAGGTATCTTGGAGCTAGCTTGCCCTTGATACCGAACCTCTGAGTGCCCTTCATAGGAGAAACACGGATATATACATGATCTCCAATGTTGAAAGCCAAGTCACGATGCTTGCCGTCATAGTAGCTCTTTTGGTGCGATTGCACGGCCTTGAGATTCTCACGTATGACTTTGCACATTTCTTAGGCCTCTGAGATCAAATCATTGCCAAGGAGTTGACATTCACCAGTCTCGGACCAGTTGAGAGGGGTACGGCACTTTCTGCCATATAGAATTTCAAAAGGTGCTTTGCCTGAACTTGCTTTGAAGTTGTTCTTGTAGGAGAACTCGGCAAATGGAAGACGATCTTCCCATTTCATACCGAAGGAGATTACACATGCCATGATCATATCTTCAAGAATTTGGTTCACCCTCCCGACTTGACCACTTGTTTGAGGATGGAAAGCTATGCTGAAGCGAATCTTGGTACCCATAGCTGACTGGAAAGAATCCCAGAATTTGGAAGTGAACAAGCTTCCACGATCTGAGGAGATTACTTGAGGGATACCATGCAAAGATACAATTCTGGAGGTGTACAGCTCTGCCAGTTGGGTTGCGTTGATGGATTCCTTGACTGGAAGAAAATGAGCCACTTTTGTGAGCTTATCAATAACCACAGAGATAGCGCCGTTCCCTCGCTTGGACTTGGGGAAGCCGGTGACGAAATCCATCTCAATGTGATCGAATTTCCACTCGGGAATAGGCAAAGGTTGGAGAAGTCCGGCTGGACATTGATGTTCTGCTTTGACTCTGCGGCAGACATCACACTCGTTCACGAATTGAGCAATCTCTCTTTTCATGTGAGTCCACCAATAGGATTGCTTGAGGTCATGATACATCTTGGAGTTGCCTGGATGTATCGAGAGAAGGGAATTATGAGCCTCGTTCATTATGACCTTCCGTAGGTCACCTTTTGGAACCACAATCCGGTCCTCAAAGAATAAGATGTCCTTGTCATCAATGCGGTAGCACTTGTACTTTGGAGTACCTTTGTCAATACCATGCTTCACTTTCTTCACCATAGCATCAAGAAGTTGAGCTTTACGGATTTGATCTTCCAAGGTAGGAGCTACTTGACGGTTGGCAAGAAATCCTTGCGGGACAATTTGAAGGTTGAGTTTTCAAAAAGCTTCACAAAGATCCGGTTAGAACGGTTTGAGGATGAGACTGTTGCAATAAGCCTTTCTGCTCAAGGCATCTGCAATAACGTTGGCCTTGCCAGGAGTGTACTCAATGCTTGGATAGTACTCTTGAATCATTTCGAACCAATGAGTCTGACGGAGGTTGAGGTTTGGTTGTGTGAAGATATACTTCAAACTCTTGTGATCGGTGAAGATGTCAACCTGTCTGCCCAACTAGAGGTGTCTCCACGTGATCAAGCCGTGGACAACTGCCACCAACTTAAGATCGTGAGTGGGGTAGTTCTTCTCGTTTGGCTTGAGCTGTCGAGAAGTGTAGGCCACAATCTTCTTCTCTTGCATAAGGACACCACCCAGACCTTGCAAAGAGGCATCGCAAAACACTTGGTATGGTTTGGATTCATCAGGAGGAGTCAGAACTGGTGCTGAGACAAGCTTCTCTTTGAGTGTATTGAATGCCACATCACACTCAGGAGTCCAAGAATACTTGACATTCTTTTGCAACAGGTTGGACAGAGGCTTGGCTATCTTGGAGAAGTTCTCGACGAACCTTCTGCAATAGCTTGCAAGCCCGAGGAAGCTTCGGAGTTGCTTGACATTTTGAGGAGGTTCCCACTTAACAATAGCTTCAACCTTCTCAGGGTTAACTGAAATGCCCTTGGCAGAGATAATGTGACCTAGATATAGAACTTCATCAAGCCAGAATTCGCACTTTGAGAATTTCGCATAAAAGCGGTGCTCTCTGAGCTTGTGAAGAACCAAACGGAGGTGCTTGGTGTGGTCTTCTTTTGTCTTGGAGAATACCAAAATATCATCAAGATAGACGAGGACGAACTCATTGGTGTAGGGGTTGAATATGAAATGCATCATCCGAGAGAAGGTGGGAGGTGCATTTGCAAGCCTGAAGGACATGACTGTGTACTCGTAGGAGCCATAACTTGTCCTGAATGCGGTCTTGGGAATATCTTGCTCACGGATACGAATTTGATGGTAGCCCATTCGGAGATCAAGCTTCGAGAAAACCTTGGCTCCTTTGAGCTGCTCGAACAATTCATTGATATTAGGGAGAGGGTACTTATTCTTAATTGTCTTCTTGTTCAATGGCCGGTAATCAACGCAAAGCCGTTCTGTGCCATCCTTCTTCTTGACAAAAAGAACACTGCAGCCCCAAGGAGAAGAACTTGGTCTGATCAAGCCCAAGCGTTCTTGCTCGTAGAGTTGCTTCTTCAATTCCTTCAACTCTTTAGGAGAAAGTTTGTACGGACACCGACAGGCTGGCTCCGTACCAGGTTCAAGTTCAATGACGAATTCAAGTGGACATTTGGGGGGCATCCCTGGAAATTCTTCAGGAAATACATCTTCATATTCACAAACCACCGGAATCTGGGATATGGCATTAATCTCGCCCTTGTCACTGAGAGAGAATAGCCTGATTGTGTTATCTTGGGCTGCGAAGATAATCACGTCTTTGTTAGGTTGAGTTAGATTCACCTCTTTGTTAGCACAATCGAGAAGAGCATCATGCTTAGAGAGCCAATCCATTCCAAGAATGAGATCAATGTACGAATTGCCGAGAACTACTGGGGAAGCTAGAAATTTATAGTCGCCCATCCTGATAGAAACATCTGGTAAGTGCACTCGAGAGGACATTTGCAATCCGGAAGAAATAATTTTCAAAGGACTTGGCAACACTTCTGTGATGAATTCATGCTTGGCAAAAAATGGTCTTGATATGAAGGAAAGCGATGCACCAGAATCAAATAAAACTTTTGCAGGAAAAGAGTTAACTGGAAGATTGCCAATGATCACATCTGTAGAATCGTCTGCCTAAGCTGCGTTCATCAGATTCACTCTTGCATACTTGGGATTGTGCTTGACAATAGCAATGCTTGACGGCTTGATAGGAGGAGGAGGCGGAAGGCGCCTTTGGGTGCACTTGTTAGCATAGTGACCTTTCTGACCACACTTGTTGCAAGTAACCTCAGAGAGTGGCCGATGATAAGGACCGCTTGGCCTTGTAGCTTGAAACTGAGACTTGTTCTGGTTGCTTGGGTTGGGTGGGTGGGAAGATCCATGACCACCCGAGTGCTTGTTCTGACTTGGAGGACGGAACACTAGAGGTGGCGGAAGCCAGAATTTCTGCTGCTTAGCAACCACTTGTGAGGAAGAGGAGCTGACTGCATCTCTGATTCTTTTCTTCGAAGCCTCACACTTGAGCTGAGCAGCTTCTTGTTTGAGAGCCATGTTGTAGAATTGATCAAATTCGGCTGGCTCGAAGAGAGTGAGAGCAAGCTGGAGTTCATCTTTCAGACCACCTCGGAATTGGTAGATCTTGCTCTTTGCATCGGGAAAATCTTGCTTAGCATAACGGGCCAAATTCTGGAACTTGACATTGTACTCGTAGACAGACATGTTGTCTTGCTTGAGGTTGCGGAACTGCTCACGCATGCCTTCAATGACACTGGTAGGGATGTGGTGCGCTCGAAAATCACGACAAAAATCGATCCAGTTGATCACTTGACCTTCCCTAGAGTCTTTGTACTGTTGCCACCAATCTACAACTTGGTCTTTGAGTTGGAATGCGGCAAACTTGACATAATCCTCAGGTCTGACATTACTGCACTTGAAGTGTTTGTTGATGTCAGTGAGCCAATACTCGGCATCGAGCAGATCGACATAGTAGCTGAAGGACTTGGGCTGATTTCAAGGAATTGATTCAGAATAGCAAAGTGAGGCTGGTTGTTGAAGTTAGCTTGGCCTTGATTCTTTTGATTGTTCTGGTTGTTCTGAATAGTTTGAAAAGCTTGCATCATCTGAGTATTGGCGGTGGTGGCTTGCATCACAGCCCGCCATGCCTCGGGCGGAGGAGGAGGAGATGGTGGTGGTTCATCATCAACCTCTGGGTTCTGGTTGGGAACTCTTTTAGGTGCCATCCTGGAGATGACGACAACCGTTAGAATCCCAATTGCAAGATAGATAAGCTGAATCAAAGGCTAGACATGTTGCAACATAAATCTTCACAATATCATCCGAACAGAGCAATGAACGAATGAATTCCATAAGCTTAAATGACACATCAACTTGTTGAGAAGCCACATGAATGATTGAAGAATAAACCAACAAGGTAATTATAGATGGAACAAATACATGATAGACCCCCAACCTCATATCATGCATCCGTCGGAAGATTTCATAAGAGCTACTTGAATTCACACCTATTAATTCCCGAAACTTTCTGGTTATGCAATCTGGTGTTGGGGATACAGGTGAAGCACCGCATATCACACAACTAACAAGTCCTACATCCAGCTGTATCCATCCGTCAACACATAACCAGGCACTTTCGAAAACATTTACCTCAGACCTTCGAAAAGCATCTGCAATACTAGTTGTGGCAATACTCACGAACTATCCCCCTAGTACTGGGTGACATCGGGGTTATCTCACCACCAGACATGCATATAAGCATTTTCAATGTCGGCCACCTCTGGTATTCCAGAACTGCAACGATACAATTGTGACGACAACACCTCGGAGCTCAACTCCCCGGGACACTGCCACAACCCCAAAATGACAGGATGCACCAAGAACAATGTTCTCGTCACAAAGATATTGAAACGATCCCAACAATACCTGCGTGATCCTAAAAAAAATTAGTGGAAAAGAGGGTAGGAAGACAAAACTTCTACATCAGGAGTCCTCACCAGAGCGGCGAAGGGGATAAGGAGATAAAGAATTCCTACTCTCCGATATATATAATCCTAAGACTCAAAAAAAATTTAAAATTCTAGACTCAACATCGGCAGCGGATCGATCAAGCAGGGGCTCCTAGGTCGGGGAAGGCTCTGATAACCAACTTGTAACGCCCAAGATGCGACTATATCTCCTACGTGTCGAGGCATGACTTAGAGGCATAATCGCATTTTGGTATGATCGCAAGATGGTCATCTTCACACATTCCCATGTACAAGAACAGAGGAAAAAAATACATAGTTGGCTTACAATCGCCACTTCACACAATGCATAAATAAGTCATACATTCATCCGAGTACAATCATGGTCCGACTACGGACAAATCCAAATGAAAACAAGATAACCACCCACTATGACCGATCGGCCCTAGTAGGAACCACTACTGATTGTCGGGAAATGCCACGTACATACGCCCGCGTTCCTCATCGAACTCCCACTTTAGTTCCTGGCCATCAACTGAATGGTACTCGGTGGTACCTGCACCTGTGTTTGTAGTAAACTGTGAGTCACGAGGACTCAGCAATCCCATTCCCGGGTATCAAAACTATCAAAGCCTTTGGGTAAGGAGAAAGTGTATATGTGGGCTGCTGCAAGTGATAAGCGTAGATGAGGTGGCTAGCTTACGTATCATCAGAGCGAGAAGAAAAGTGAAAGCCATCGGTCATGAACCAAATCATGATCACCAAGTGATCATGTCTACCTATGAGTCATTCATAACCCAGCCGTGTTCTCTTCCCGAACTCCCTCGAAAAGAGACCATCATGACTACTCACCCGGTAGTGTATTATGTTTGAGCTTTTGTGTCAAGTTATCTACAACCGTATATTAACAAATTCCAATCCGCCACATAACTGCGGCCACGGCTTTCGAAAGATCATAACCCTGCAGGGGTGTCCCAACTTAGCCCATCACAAGCTCTCGCGTTCAACAGAGGTAAAACCCCTTATCTTAGAGACTACCCGATCAGACTCGGAATCCTGGTGTACAAGATATTTCGACAATGGTAAAACAAGTCCAGCAAGACCTCCCGACGTGCTGACACCCTGATAGGAGCAACGCGTATCTCGTTGCAGGCCACGATCGAATGAGCAATATGTACAGCAACCGAAGACCCCAGTAAACTGGGTGGCACCGCAAGTGGCTCTAGTTTGGACCAACACTCATGAGGAGTACTGGCCCGGGGTTGTTAATTAAGAATCCACGGGGTAGCTAGTCCCTACGCAAATTTTAGTTGTTATTAGGCAAATGGTAAAACCAAGGTTGGGCCTTGCTGGAGGAGTTTTCTTCAAAGCGAACTATCAAGGGGTCCCCATATGCCCAACCGCATTAGGAACGCAAAATCAAGGAACATAACATCGGTTTATCGTTTCTTAAGGTGGCATGAGTGGAACAAAACACCGAGCAAAAGGCCAAGCCTTCCACCCATTGCCATGTATATAGGTGCATTAATGTAAATAATAGATATTGTGTTATTCCCAAAAACCCAATCCACATGGAGCAAACTTCATCTTCACCTGCAACTAGCAACGCTATAAGAGGGGCTTGAGCAAAAGCGTAACTTAGCCAAACAACGGTTTGCTATGTAGGTAGAAGAGGTTTCATGGCAAAGTGGGGGCTGACATGCAAAAGGATAGGTATCGCAATAAGCAATAGAGCGAGGCACCTAGCATAGCAACAATAGAGGTGGTATCAAGGAATGGTCATCTTGCCTGGTAAGTTTTCGGTGTTATTGGGACCTTGCTCTTCATAATCGTACTCAGCGGCTGTCTCGACCTCGGACTCAAACTCGTCTCCCGATGCTACCCAACATAAACAAGCATCCAAATAAACACACTTGATAAGAAAGAACACATTATATGCAATAGAGATGCAAGGATGATGCTACGGAGCTACCGGTATGAAAGGAGATGAAGCCGGGAAGGACTTGTGAAGACATGATGAATGTGTGCAAGATCTTGGCAAGCCAAGCATGCCACTGGATAGATTGAAAGATTTTGGTCGAAATCGATATAAGGATCATCGGAATCGGATGCGCGGTTTGCAAATGGCAAGCAAAACAAGATGCAATGCAAAACTGAAGTTAACAGCAACATGGCATCTTTGGAGCAAGGTTTAAATATGCTATAGCACCCAAACATGATTACAAAAGGCATGGATGTGAAGTAGACATGATTCTCAACAAGTATGAACTCAGAGCACACCCAAAAACTTACTGGAACACAATTAAACAAGCATGGCAAGATTCAATAAGTCAACAGGTTTTTAGACTTAGTGAAAATTGCTGGGCATGCCACCAGGAACAATATGTTGCTGCCTTTGGAGGCACATAACAGCAAACCAAACAATTATAACAAGCATAAAAAATTCAGTGAGCATGAAGAAGACATAATATACTTCCAATTCATCCTAAGAAACAATTCATTCCATGCAAGGGTTGATTAGCATGAGCTTTGCCAAAATGAATGTTCTGTTAACAGGCTGACAGTTTAGATTTCAAGCATTTTAAGAGCAAGATAACAACAAGCTACAGCAGGGCTTAAATGCAAACAAAGGCATGGATTGATAGACAAATACATGTACATCAAGACATGCTCACTAGTTATTCCAAAACATGCATGGAAAAGATTGTGGCATCAAGTTTACATGGCAACATGTTATAACAGATTTCAGACTTAGCAGTTTTTCACTAAGTATAAAAACAGCAACATTGACATGGCATGTTTACAAGCTTGTTCAAGTCACCACAGGGCATATCATGAAAATCCAAAAACACCACTTCAAAGATAACATGATTATGCTCCTAAAACATGTTGACATGTGGCTCAAAAAAAAATCACACAAAATGCTACGAAAAGACAAAACGTTAAGTTATAACAATTTCAGCATCTTAAGAGCAACTAGCACTTTTGTAACAGGGATAACCATGGCATAATGCAACCTAACATGTATGCAAATGCATCCATCATGAAGAGCATCACAAGACGAACACTTTGACATATCATACACTCCATTTTGACCAACATGCACAAAGATACGAGCTCACAAACATGCTAACATATTGTTGACAGGCAACTAGAGCTGACCAGTAACATCACATAGTAGTTTGGCAACGAAGATTAAGACATCTAGATGAACCCTAACATGCATGCAAATGATACAAACATGTAGAGCACTCGGAGACGAACAAATCCATATATCATACACGCAAAACGGAGCTACGCGCACGGAGATATGACATGGCAAAGAGGGCAACATAATAACACAGATTAGGAACTTAGGCGAAATTATACCCTTCGAAAATTGGATGGAGATGTGCGGGACGGAGGGATCCGGGACGCGAGTGGAGGCGTTTGGACGAGATCCCGGTGGATCTCGTCCCGATCCTGCCGGATCCGGATGGGGACGGGGCGGCAGCGGCGGTCGGCGACCGGATCGAGGCCGGCCGGCGAGGTGGCAGAGGAGAAGGTCGGCGGTGGCGGCGACAAGGTGGCGGAGCGGCGAGGCGAGGTCAGGGCGGCGGAGTACGACAGCGGCGGGGCGAGGCGGCCGAGGCCGCGGGTGGCGCAAGGCCGAAGGGGTAGGCATGCGGCGGAGGGCGGCGGTGATGGCGGCGCTGCGGTGGAGGCAACCGACGGCCGGCGGCGGCGAAGAACGGGCGGCGCGGCGGGGAAGAACGGGCGGCGTGGAGCAGGGTGAGTGGCCTGGATCAGCCCGGGGCGGGCCGGCCGTGGTCTCTTCGGGCCCGGCGTGGTGGAGGTGGAAGAGGCTGGCGGCGCGCTGACGTGTCGGCCCGTGAGTGGCTGGGAGCAGCGGCTGGACGTGTCCGGCGACGTACGGACACGTCCGGCTGCGGGAGGAGGAAGAGAGCTAGGGTTCATGCGGGATTTCGGGGAGAGGGACATATTTATAGGTAGAGGGAGCTAGGAGAGTCCAAATGAGGTGCGGTTTACGCCCACACAATCGTGATCCAACGGCGAAGACCATGGAGGGGGTTTAGATGGGCTTGTGGGCTGGTGAGAAGGGGTGTTGGGCTAAAAGAGAAAAGTCTTCCGGCAGTTAACACGGTTAACCGTTGGGGCATCAAACGACCTCCAAATGGAACAAAATTTGACAGGCGGTCTACCGGTGATATACCAAGACCACTTGACAACTCTCGGCCCATTCCTAGGATGTTTTTATACCGCTCACAAAACACAGCTAGAGAGGTGCAACGGGTGCCGTGTGAGAGAGTCGGAATCCGAAACGGACAACGGAGAGGACGAAAACGATGCAACTACACACGGATGCAAGTGAGACTATGCCAATGCAATGCACATGATTAAAGTGACATGGTGATATGCAACACATGCTCAAAGCAAAAACACAAAAACTCGAAATGAAGGAGGAGCCCAGAATGGAATTGATTAAGTCAACGATGAATATATTGCCATATTGGGAATTGTTACATCTGGGGCATTACAAAATTCCAATCAGGTGGATGGACTATAGGTGCAGAGATCAAGGCTTTCTTAAGTATTTCAAATGCTTCTACACAATCATCATCAAAGACAAATGGAACATCTTTTTGTAAGAGATTAGTCAGAGGCCTAGAAATTTTTGAGAAGTCTTTAATGAACCTCCTATAAAAATTGGCATGACCAAGGAAACTTCTTATACCTTTAATGTCCTTAGGAAATGGCATCTTTTCAATAGCATCAAATTTAGCTTTATCAACTTCAATACCTCTTCAGAAATTTTATGCCCCAAGACAATACCTTCATTAACCATAAAGTGGCACTTCTCCCAATTCAAGACAAGATTAGTTTCTTCACATCTCTATAAAACTCGATCAAGGTTGCTTAAGCAATCATCAAAAGAAGTTCCATACACGGAGAAATCATCCATGAAAACTTCAACAATCTTTTCACAAAAGTCAGAGAATATAGCAGTCATACATCTTTGAAAGGTAGTAGGTGCATTACATAAACCAAAAGGCATACATCTATAAGCAAAGGTACCGAAAGGGCAAGTAAAAGTGGTCTTTTCTTGATCCTCTTTTGACACAGGTATTTGAGAGAAATCAGAATAACCATCTAGAAAGCAAAAATGTGTATGTTTGGATAATCTTTCTAGCATTTGATCAATAAAAGTTAAGGGTAGTGATCCTTTTTAGTAGCTTTATTTAGTTTACGAAAACCAGTTACCATTCTATAGCCTGTAACAATTCTTTGGGGGGTCAATTCATCTTTATCATTAGGAACAACAGTAATACGTCCCTTCTTAGGGACACAATGGACATGACTTACCCACTAACTATCAGCAACAGGATAAATTATACCTGCCTCTAGAAGCTTTAGTATTTCTTTCCTTACCACTTCTTTCATCTTAGGATTTAATCTTCGTTGGTGATCAACAACCGATTTAGCGTCTTTCTCCAATTTTATTTTGTGTTGGCATAGAGTGGGACTAATGCCCTTAAGATCATCGAGAGTATATCCAATAGCAGCACGGTGCTTCTTCAGAGTTTTCAATAATTTCTCTTCTTCCTCCTCTGAAAGGTTAGCACTAATAATAACAGGGTATATCTTCTTTTCATCAAGATAAGCATACTTAAGAGTATCAGGTAATGGTTTGAGCTCAAACACGGGATCACCCTTGGGTGGGGGAGGATCCCCTAGAATTTCAACAGGCAAGTTGTGCTTCAAAATGGGTCCATGTTTAAAGAATACTTCATCTATTTCCCTTCTTTCATTCATAAACATATCATTTTCATGTTCTAACAAATATTGTTCTAAAGGATCATTAGGAGGCATGGCATTAGAAGCAAGACCAATAATTTCATCCTTACGAGGCAATTCTTTATCATGGGGTTGTCTACAAACTTTAGCAAAGTTAAAATCATGAGACATATCCCCTAATATAATAGTAACAACATCCTTTTTGCAATCTATCTTAGCATTAACAGTATTCAAGAAGGGTCTACCAAATATAATGGGACAAAAATCATCTTGTGGGGAACCAAGAACAAGAAAATCAGTAGGATATTTGACTTTCCCACACAAGACTTCAACATATCTTACAATCCCAACTAGTGAAATAGTATCTCTATTAGTAAGCTTAGTTGTCACATCAATACCTTCTAACTCAACAGGTGCAATATCATGCATAATTTCTTTGTATAAAGAATGAGGTCTTGCACTCGCAGTAGCACCCATATTACATAAACCATGATAGCAATGATCTCCTATTTTAATAGAAATAACATGCATGCCTACAATAGGTCTATGTTTATTTTTAGTATCGGGTCTAGCAAGTCTAGCAGCTTCATTACAGAAGTAAATAACATGCCCATCAATATTATCAACAAAGAGATCCTTAACCATAGCAATACTAGGTTCAACTTTAATTTTCTTAGAGGGTGTAGGTGTTCTAACATTACTCTTACGAACCACAGTTGAAGCTTTGGCATGATCCTTTATTCTAATAGGGAAGGGTGGTTTCTCAATACAAGCGGTAGGAACATAGGATCAACATTATAAGTGATAGTCGTTTCTTCAACTTTAACAAGTTCAACTACTTTTACTTCAATCGGAGGATGATATTTAAACCACTTATCCTTAGGGAGATCAACATGAGTAGCGAATGATTCACAGAAAGAATCTACTATCTCATAGTCAAGTCCATATTTAGTGCTAAATTCACGAAAAGCATCGGTATCCATAAAAGATTTAACACAATCAAAGTTAGGTGTTATACCTGACTTCTTACCTTCGTCGAGATCCCAATCTTTCGAGTTACGTTTAACTCTTTCCAATAAATCCCATTTGAATTCAATAGTCTTCATCATAAAAGAACCAGTACAAGAAGTATCGAGCATGGAGCGATTATTGAGAGAAAGCCGAGCATAAAACTTTTGAATAATAATTTCTCTTGAGAGCTCATGATTGGGGAATGAATATAACATTGACTTAAGCCTCCCCCAAGCTCTAGCAATACTTTCTCCTTCACGAGGCCAAATATATATATAATTACGATCACGATGAACCAGATGCATAGGATAAAACTTCTGATGAAATTCCAATTTCAATCGGTTGAAGTTCCATGATCCTATATCATCACATAGCCTAAACCATGTCAATGCCTTTCCCTTCAAAGATAAGGGGAAGACCTACTTCTTGATAACGTCCTCGGGCATACCTGCAAGCTTAAATAATCTGCAAACTTCATCCACATAGATTAGGTGCAAATAGGGGTGCAATGTTCCATCTCCTGTAAAAGGATTAGCTAGCAGTTTCTCTATCATACCCGAAGGAATTTCAAAGTAAACATTTTCAGTAGGTTCGGTAGGTTTAGGAGCAACTCTTTGCTCTACTGGTCGGGGTGAAGATACCCTGAACAAGCCCCTCAAAGGATTATTTTCCATAGTAACAAATGACAGTAAATTTCAGCACACTATATAAATTTTTCCTTACCAAATTCCACCTACCAAAGGCGCTTCACTCCCCGGCAACGGCGCCAGAAAAGAGTCTTGATGACCCACAAGTATAGGGGATCTATCATAGTCCTTTCGATAAGTAAGAGTGTCGAACCCAAGGAGGGGCAGAAGGAAATGATAGGCAGTTTTCAGTAAGGTATTCTCTGCAAGCACTGAAATTATCGGTAACAGATAGTTTTGTGATAAGGTAATTTGTAACGAATAACAAGTAATAAAAGTAAATAAGGTGCATCAAGATGGCCCAATCCTTTTTGTAGCAAAGGACAAGCTTGGACGAACTCTTATATAAAGGAAAGCGCTCCCGAGGACACATGGGAATTATCGTCAAGCTAGTTTTCATCACGCTCATATGATTCGCATTCGTTACTTTGATAATTTGATATGTGGGTGGACCGGTGCTTGGGTACTGCCGTTCCTTGGACAAGCATCCCACTTATGATTAACCCCTATTGAAAGCATCCGCAACTACAGAAGAAGTATTAAGGTAAACCTAACCATAGCATGAAACATATGGGATCCAAATCAGCCCCTTACGAAGAAACGCATATACTAGGGTTTAAGCTTCTGTCACTCTAGCAACCCATCATCTACTTATTACTTCCCAATGCCTTCCTCTAGGCCCAAGCAATGGTGAAGTGTCATGTAGTCGACGTTCACATAACACCACTAGAGGAAAGACAACATACATCTCATCAAAATATCGAACGAATACCCAATTCACATGACTACTTATAGCAAGCCTTCTCCCATGTCCTCAAGAACAAACGGAACTACTCACAAATCATGTTCATGTTCATAATCATAGGGGAATTAATATGCATAAAGGATCTGAACATATGATCTTCCACCGAATAAACCAACTAGCATCAACTACAAGGAGTAATCAACACTACTAGCAACCCACAGGTGCCAATCTGAGGTTTTGGGACAAAGATTCGATACAAGAGATGAACTAGGGTTTGAGAGGAGATGGTGTTGGTGAAGATGTTGATGGAGATTGACCCCCTCCGGATGAGAGGATCGATGGTGATGACGATGGTGATGATTTCCCCCTCCTAGAGGGATGTTTCCCCGGCAGAACAACTCCACCGGAGCCCTAGATTGGGTTCGCCAGGTTTCACCTCGAGACTGCGGCGCTTCGTCCCAAAAGCTTTCTTCTCATTTTTTCCAGGGCGAAAGACTTCATATAGCAAAAGATGGGCACCGGAGGCCTGCCAGGGGGCCCACGAGGCAGGGGGCGCGCCCAGGGGGTAGGGTGCGCCCTCCACCCTCGTGGACAGGATGTGGCCCCCCTCTGGTAATTTCTTTGCCCAATATTTTTAATATATTCCAAAACTGACTTTCGTGGAGTTTCAGGACTTTTGGAGTTGCGCGGAATAGGTTTCTAATATTTGCTCCTTTTCCTGCCCAGAATTCGAGCTGCCGGCATTCTCCCTCTTCGTGCAAACCTTGTCAAATAAGAGAGAAAATGCATAAGTATTGTGACATAATGTGTAATAACAGTCCATAATGCAATAAATATAGATATAAAAGCATGATGCAAAATGAACGTATCAGACGGCAAAGGCACTACTGGCGGACGGCAAAGGCCTTTGCCGTCAGCCGGCAGACGGCAAATCGTCCGGCTAAACGAGCTTCGGCAAAGGGTACTTTGCCATCAACAGGCGGGCGGCAAAGATGCAAAGGCCTTTGCCGTCAGCCAGCAGACGGCAAAGAGCTTGGACGGTAGACCTCCCAGGTTAGGTCTATTAGGGGTTAATGGCGTGTTTTGTCGTCTGCTGGCAGACGGCAAAGATGCTTATGTCTTTGTCGTCTGCCAACAGACAGCAAAGCATGCCATATTAGCCAGCCCAGTGCACCCCAGGTTGCACAGGCAGCTGCCACCAGCAGACGGCAAAGAGCCTGTATAGCCCCTATTTTTCTGTGTTTTCTTAAATTCACTCAAATTCAAAACACAAGTTTCAACACACAAATTTCACAGCAGACATATCCAACACACAAGTTTCATCATATATACGTCATAACCAACACATAGTTCCATCCATACATATTACAAAAGTTTCACATTGTTCATAACCAACACTAAAAGAAGAAGAAGAAGAAGAAGAAGAAGAAGAAGAAGAAGAAGAAGAAGAAGAAGAAGAAGAAGAAGAAGAAGAAGAAGAAGAAGAAGAAGAAGAAGAAGAAAGCATACTTAGGTAAAATGGAGCTAACCTAGCTAATTATGCCATTTTTGAGTGAACTAAGCATATCGTAGGTAAAATATGTCAGTTTGGAGCTAAGTAAGCTTATTATGTCATTTTCGAGGAAAATAAGCTAAGTATAGGTCATTTTGGAGCTAAACCTAGGTTATTATGCCATTTTTTACCCAAGTGAGCTAATTATGTCATAAATAAACTAGGTAAGCTAATTATAGATCATTATTGAGCTATCCTAGGTGGTTGGGGCGGTGGGGCGACGGGGCAGCGGCGGGTGGGGCGACGGGGCGACGGGGGGCGAAGGGGGTGGGCGGTGGGGCGTGATACGTCCAAAACGTATCTATAATTTCTGCTTGCTCCATGCCTCTTTTGTGTGATATTGCTATGATATTTATGCACTTCCATACACTTTTGATCATATTTGGACTAACCTACTAATGGTTGCAAAAGTGCACAATGTTCTTGTTTTACACTTTATTGTGTAGGAATTACTTGGAAATTGACAAAAACGCAAAAGGAGTCGTATTGGAGTAGGACTCTGACTTTCCTGAAATCTGTCTGAGAACGTTTTTTGAAGATGGTCACATTCCGGCCCGAAGACGACGTCAAACGGAAAAAGTCTAGTTGTGAAAGTTGTGGGGAATTTCGAGAGGATGCTTCTGAATATAAAATTCTTCCAAATCGGAGTTCGGACGGCCGAGAAAAGCCCGTTTTACTGAAGCCCAAAATCTGATGACGGGAATCCGAGAGTCTATATAAAGAAAGGAAACCTAGGTCACCAAGGGCCACGAATTTTCCTCCTCCCAAGCCGCCGTCTTGGAGGGGAGGACCAGCACCATTGCAGCACCATCCACAAGGAAGAAGGGGGGCCAAGGAGCCGCTGCCCCCTAGGGCCGCCGCCGCCCCCTAGGGCCGCCGGCCGTCTCCTACTCGCGGGGCTGCGCCTTTCCATCAACACCAGCATCAAGCTCCTCCTCACCATGTCCATGTGTGAGTTGTCTCCTCCGGGGCTGAGGGCTTGTACGTGTAGCTATGTGGTTATCTCTCTCTCCCATGATGTGATCTTCGTTGTGATCATAGGCTATGTTAATCTAGGGTGATCCCATGATACTTCCCCTTCCTCTATGTATTGGATTGATGTACTCACTTGTCTTTATCTAGTATAATCCCCGAGACCAAGGTGACAGCGGTCTATTGGACATGGATTAAAAGAATATTTTCATGAGTGATTTCCTCTTTTGCGTGTTGATTGAAGATTGAGAGTCTCTTGGTTCTTGTCTTTGACTATCCTTTAGATATGTTGTGGTGATTGTGGTACTCTCTTTGGATGGCCGCGGTGACATTGGGAAATCCATAGATTGAGAAGTACGAACTTTGAGGTGTGCTTTTGTAGCCCTACATAATTCTCGTCCTCTCTTGACCACAAAGGAATGACCTCCGGGTGCGTCTCCATTGCATGTTTTATGGGAAATATCATGTGATTCGATTATGTTAATGTTGTTGGGAGTTGCCACTAGTGAAAGTATGATCCCTAGGCCTTGTTTCCACCATTTGTCGGTGTACTAAGATAGGGGTACCTTAGTACCCCAACTTGTGCACGGGCAGTAGCAGCTTCCCGTGGCAGGGTTTACCACGTGCTCGCCAAGAACCGTTATGGTCCCTATGAAGCCATTCAAGAACAAAGTATACAAGTCAGAAGATCAAGGCCCCGGCAAGAGGAGCTTGCCGGGAAGGCCGCACCAGGCTCAAGGTTATCACTTTAGCACAAGACCCTGGCAAGAGGAGCTTGCCAGGAAGGCCAAGGAACACATACCTCAAGAGATGTCTCGGCGCATCATGCGCCCCGGCAGGACCCGGAGAGCGACAAGCTTCCGGGCCCGACAAGATCACGACCCCGGCAAGGTGCTTGCCGGGGAAAACTACGCTGCGTGCCCGCGCTCCAGCTCATCTGCCCACGCGTCGCCCTGGGGCCCTTCCAGGGGCACGTGGCAGGCGGCTGTGCAGCCTGGGGCACACGGTGGCAAGCCACGGTGACGAGGCTACCGCCGTGGCGAACGGAGAAGCATGGACGGACGCTTTTGGGGCGACGGCGACGGGCATTTAATGCCCTTGTCCCCCACTGTCAAAGTTAGGTGAAGACCACTGTTCATATACTATTCATGCACTGTTGCAACTACCACCAAATTTACACTTTTACCTTCATCTACGTTGACACCTGTCGGTGACCCCTTTGAGCTATAAAAGGAGGCCCATGCATAACGTAGAGGGGGTTCGAAACCTAGACAACTCTCTCGCTCGGTGTAGCTAGTACTGTAGATCTTCGAGCTCCCGAGCTCAAGAACTCAATACAACCTAAGCAGGAGTAGGGTTTTACGCGTCCGCGCGGCCCGAACCTGGGTAAAACTGCCCGCGTGTGCTCCTCGATCTGCTCTCCGTGCTCCCTCCGCTCCCTTACCGCAACGTAGAAGGGGCTCCGGTCCCATAGGTGTTCGTGGGCGGACAGTTTCCCCCGACATCTTTGGCGCGCCAGGTAGGGGGCGTCGAGGTTGTGCGAACCTGATCCGGCGCTCACGCGGGCGCAACCTTCAGCAACTTCACCAGCTTCATCAACCTCATCGACAGCATCAACATGCCTCCGAAGAAGAAGGCTTCGGAGGTCGGAGGCCCATCTGCGTCGATCCCGCCACCACCAGAACCAACGGTTGGTGGGGTAGACGCCGGCGGAAGGGTGACCGCCGGTGAGGAGACTCACGGCGCCACCAAGTCCAAGGACAAGACGGACGACCGGGCGAACTCCAAAGCCTCGATGTCAGTACACGCCCCACGTCCCTCCCAGGAGGTGCAAGACCAGCAGCGGCGTGGTACGGGAGGTACCATACGCTTGCTGGGGCGTGGCCAAGCCGGAGGATCGCGGGATGCTCAAGGCCAGCGTGCTGGTACGAGCAAGGCGCGGTCGCCAGGGCGAGAAACTGCTCCTTCTAACCCTGTTAGAAGTCCGAGCATATCTCGCTCCTCGCACCGCTCGCCGCCGCTCCCCTCCTCTCCAGCAGAAGCTCTAGCAAGAGCACAGCTGCTCCTCGACTTCCCTCCAGCGGCAGATAAAGCCGAAGACTGGAGGGCGACGATCCAGAGCCTCATCGCCTTCACCAACAACGACACGCCGCAGCAGCCGGCAACGTCGCGGCCGCGGCAAGTCGACCAGACGAAGGCCGATGGAGACAAGACCGCCGGGGGTGCAACTACCGTGCACTCCCCACCGCGGAAGCAGAAATCGCCACCCCGCCGGATCAACGTCGACGACGACTCTACGGCGTCGTCGGATCCGCGGGCTCGCCGTGATCAGCGCCAAGTCCTAGACGACAGGCGGCAAGAGGACGCTTGGACTCGCATCGAGCGTCGACGAGAAGCCCGAAGACAGTCAGATCAGCACGCTGGGACCGCTGTCGACGCGCACGCGCCCGGTGAACCAGGCGACTTGCCGTACGCGGCAGGTTGCCCTGCGTTCACCCGTGAGCTGCGGCAAGTCCAGTGGCCCAGCATGAATAATTTCAAGCCCGACGTACCCGAGAAGTACGACGGCAAGACACACCCCTCGGAGTTCCTCAGCATCTACACCATTGCGGTGCAGGCTGCCGGGGGACGCGACGAGAAGATCCTAGCCAACTACTTCCCGCTAGTGCTTAAGCCAAACGTCCGGTCTTGGCTTATGGACTTGCCGGAGAACTCCATCTCCTCATGGGCAGATCTGTGCCACCAGTTTGTTGGCGCCTTCACGGGCGGCCACAAACCCCACGGCCAGGAGAGCGATCTCCACATCCTCGCCCAGAAGGAGGGAGAGTCCCTGCGCAAATACATCCAAAGATTCAGCCGCGTCCAGCACAACATTCCCGACGTCCACCCTGCCGCGGTTATCAGCGCGTTTCACCAGAACGTGCGTAACCGCCGGATGAGGGAGGAGATGGCCATGACCAAGATCCGGGATGTCAGCGAGCTCTACGCTCTGGCTGACAAGTGCGCGCGCGCTGAAGAGGGGAGGAGACTCCCCGGAGAGGATACTGGCGCAGGAGGAAGCGACAGCGAGGATGCCGCCCCGGCAAGGAAAAACCGGCGGCGGAATAACAGAAAGAAGAAGAGCAAGGAGGTGCTAGTTGTCGAGCAGTCCGGCAAGGAGGCTCCCGCCAAGAAGGCACAGGCTGGCGGTTCCGGCAAGGAGCCCGCCCATGTAGCGGCAGCCGACAAGCAGGACGGCTCCGACAAGCAGTACTGCAAGATCCACCGCACCAAGGGCCACGATCTCCAGAACTGCAAAAGAGTGGAGTACCTCGTAGAGCAGCAGAAGGCTGAATACGAGCGACGTGACAAGGAGAAGGCCCAAGGAGGCGGAGGAGAACCCAGCAAGAAGCGGCCGTTCAATGGCCGGGGAGGACGCCGCGGCAAGGCCAAGCAGCGGCAAGGTGACAGACCTCCCCGGGGCCGCGACAAGGATGAGGATCAAGACGACGATGATGACATGGAAGAAGGAGACAACATCGAGCAGGAGTTCCAGAAGGCCACAGAGGTTATGTGTGTCGACGGAGGTGCCTCTCTGCACACTTCCCACCGCCAGCTCAAGCAGTGGGTGCGAGAAGTGAATGCAGCTGAGCCGCCCGTCGAGTCACGCAGGCTGCTGAAGTGGTCCGGCACGCCCATCATCTTTGACCTTGAGGACCACCCTGACCGCACAACTGCGGTCGGGTGCTTGCCGATGTTGGTCTCACCAACTATCCGCAACCTCAAGGTCACCAAGATGTTGGTTGACGGCGGGGCCGGCCTGAATTTGATCTCCTCAGCTGTGATCAAGAAGCTACAGATCCCCGACAGCGAGCTCGAGGAAACCGGGTCGTTCCAAGGGATCAACCCGGGAAGGAGCAAGCCGAAGGGGAAGATTACGCTGCCAGTGACCTTTGGCGGGGAGCTCAACTTCAGGACGGAGAGGATCACGTTTGATGTTGCTGATATCCCATTATCATACAATGGGATACTTGGCCGTCCTGCCCTCGCCAATTCATGGCAGCTTCCCACTATGCATACAACATGCTCAAGATGTCGGGGCCGATAAGCGTCATCTCTGTCCCCGGCGACAAGAAGGACGCGCTTATCTGCGTCGACAAGATCTACCGGGATGCAGCAGCCGCAGCAGAAAGCAACACACTTGCCGCTGAAGCTCCCGGGGGGGAGAACAAGACCAAGTCCGGCAAGAGCTCTGGGACCCACTCCGGCAAACGCACCTCTTCGGAGTGCTGCGCTGCCGTCGAGGACGCACCATCGAGCTCCACCGGCAAGTGCAAGAAAGGGATGGCAGCTCCACCGGCCACCAAGAAGGTGTCCGCCAAGGAGGACGGCACTGGTGGTACTTTCACCATCAGTGCTACACTCGACCCCAAATAGGAAAGCGCGCCCGTTGCCTTCCTGCGGGCGAATGTCGACGTGTTTGCATGGAAACCGTCTGACATCCCCGGCGTTCCCAGGAAGGTACTGGGGCACAAGCTTGCTGTTTGTCCTCACGCGCGGCCCGTCAAGCAGAAGGTCAGGAAGCAAGCCGTGGAGCGCCAAGAGTTCATAGCTGAAGAGATAAAGAAGTTAGAAGCAGCAGGCCTGGTTAGAGGCGTAATACATCCCACGTGGTTGGCCAATCCAGTTGTCGTGCGAAAGGCTAATGGAAAGTGGAGACTTTGTATAGACTTCACCGACGTGAACAAAGCTTGTCCCAAGGATCCCTTTCCCTTGCCGCGCATCGACCAAATTGTTGACTCCACAGCTGGATGTGGGTTGCTCTCATTCCTTGATGCATACTCAGGTTACCACCAGATATTCATGGCCAAGGAAGATGAAGAGAAGACTGCATTCATTACTCCATGCGGCACATACTGCTTCATACGCATGCCCTTTGGATTGAAGAATGCAGGCTCAACATTTGCAAGGGTGGTGCACACTGCTTTTGAGCCACAGATACACAGAAATGTAGAAGCCTACATGGATGATATAGTGATCAAGAGCAAGAGCAAGGACACCCTGATCCAAGATTTGGAAGAAACCTTTGAGAATCTGCGCAAGATCCAACTCAAGCTGAACCCCGAGAAGTGCGTCTTCGGAGTTCCCTCCGGCAAGCTTCTCGGGTTCTTTGTGTCCCAGAGGGGGATTGAAGCCAATCCCGACAAGATAAAAGCCATCGAACAGATTGAAGCCCCGAAGCGCGTCAAGGACGTAAGAAGACTTGCCGGTTGTGTGGCCGCCCTCAGCAGGTTCATTTCAAAGTCTGCAGAGCGCGCCCTGCCTTTCTTCAAAATTTTGAAAAAGGCAGGTCCTATGAAATGGACTCCAGAAGCGGAGGCAGCGCTGCAAGACTTGAAAGGATACCTGTCCTCCACTCCGATACTTGTCGCACCTAGGCCACAAGAGAAGTTGCTGTTGTACCTAGCGGCAACCAATCAAGTGGTTAGTGCTACGTTAGTAGCGGAGAGAGAGGCGAATGAGGAACCCACATCCCCGACAAGCAAATCCAGCGACAAGCAGGGGGCTTCCCCGACAAGCTCTGGCCCCGACAAGGACAAGTCTGCGCAGGAGCAAGGAGAAGTAAGAAGGAAGATGGTGCAGCGCCCAGTGTATTTCCTAAGTTCCCTTCTGCAGGGGGCTAGATCAAGATACTCTGGGGTGCAGAAGTTGCTTTTCGGCCTCCTCATGGCCTCAAGGAAGCTGCGCCATTACTTCCAAGCACACGAGATAACGGTGGTCACTCAATTTCCGTTGAAGAGGATATTGCAAAATCCCGAAGCAACAGGCAGGATCGTCGAGTGGGCACTGGAGCTGTCAAGCTTTGGTCTCAAGACAAGAACCTTCGACAGGCTACACAATGTTGGAAATATGCCCTAGAGGCAATAATAAAAGAGTTATTATTATATTTCCTTGTTCATGATAATCGTTTATTATCCATGCTATAACTGTATTGATTTGAAACTCAAATACATGTGTGGATGAATAGACAGACTTTGTGTCCCTAGTGAGCCTCTACAGGACTAGCTCGTTGATCAAAGATGACCGCGGTTTCCAGGTCATAGACATGAGTTGTCATTTGATAACGGGATCACATCATTAGGAGAATGATGTGATGGACGAGACCCAAACATTAAACATAGCTTTTGATCGTGTCAGTTATCGCTATAGTTTTCTGCATGTCAAGTATAAGTTCCTATGACCATGAGATCATGTAACTCACTGACACCGTAGGAGTGCTTTGTGTGTGCCAAACGTCACAACGTAACTGGGTGACTATAAAGGTACTCTACAGGTATCTCCGAGGGTGTCTGTTGAGTTGACATGGATCGAGACTGGGATTTGTCACTCCGTGTGACGGAGAGGTATCTCCGGGCCCACTCGGTAATACGTCATCTCAATGAGCTCAAAGTGACTAAGTAGTTGGTCACGGGATTATGTATTACGGTAACGAGTAAAGAGACTTGCCGGTAACGAGATTGAACTAGGTATAGAGATACCGACGATCGAATCTCGGGCAAGTAACATACCGACGGGACAAAGGGAACTGTATACGGGATTGCCTGAATCCTTGACATCGTGGTTCATCCGATGAGATCATCGAGAGACGTGTGGGAACCAATATGGGTATCCAGATCCCGCTATTGGTTATTGACCTGGGAGTGTCTCGGTCATGTCTGCATGGTTTCCGAACCCGCAGGGTCTACACACTTAAGGTTCGGTGACGCTAGGGTTGTTAGTGAGAACAGTGCATGGTTACCGAAGGTTGTTCGGAGTCCCGGATGAGATCCCGGACGTGACGAGGGTCTCCGGAATGGTCCGGGGACGAAGATTGATATATAGGATGAAAGGTTTCTGAGTCCGGAAGTGTTCCGGGGAGCATCGGGAAATCGGCGGATTACCGAAAAGGGTTTCGGGGGTCCCGGAAGTGGTTCTGGGCCTAATGGGCCACAAAGGGGGGACACCACAGCCCTCATAGGGCTGTGCGCCCCCCCCCTGGGCCCTCTCCTATGGCGCATGGGGGGCTGGCCCCTCCTAGGGCAGCCGCACCCCCTGGCTTGGGGGGCAAGGCACCTAGGGGGGGAAACCCTAGGGCCTGGCGCAGCCCTTGGCCGCCGCCCCCCTCTGCCCTGGCCGCCGGTCCCCCTAGGGGAAACCCTAGGGCGCCCCCCTCTCCTCCTTCCCCCTATATATAGAGAGGTAGAGGGAGGGCAGCCAACACACGTTTGTGCCTCGGTGCTGCCCTCCCTCTCCCACAACATATTCGTCTTCCCGCGGTGCTTAGGCGAAGCCCTGCTGGAATCCTCCTCCACCATCACCACCACGCCGTCGTGCTGCCGGTCTCTCCATCAACCTCTCCTCCACCCCTTGCTGGATCAAGAAGGAGGAGACGTCCCCGAGCCGTACGTGTGAAGAACGCGGAGGCACCGTTGCTTCGGTGCTAGGATCTTCGGCGATCTGAATCGCGGCGAGTACGACTCCATCAACCGCGTTCTTAACGCTTCCGCTTAGCGATCTACAAGGGTACGTGGATCCAACTCTCCTCTCGTAGTAGCACCTCCTAGATTGATCTTGGTGAACGTAGGAAAAATTTTTGTTTCCCATGCAACGTTCCCCAACAGTGGCATCATGAGCTAGGATCTTGCGTAGATGCTTTCTCGAGTAGAACACAAAAGGGTTTGTGGGCGTTGATGTTTAAATTGCTGCCCTCCTTAGTCTTTCTTGATTCAGCGGTATTATGGGATGAAGCGGCCCGGACCAACTTTACATGTCCACGTACATGAGACCGGTTCCATCGACAGACATGTGACTTTTGTTGCATAAGATGGCTGGCGGGTGTCTGTCTCTCCTATCTTAGTTGAATCGGAATAGAACAAGGCGGTCCTTGTAGAAGGTTAAATAGCAACTTGAATATCACCGTTGTGGCTTTGTGTAGGTAAGAAGCGTTCTTGCTAGATACCCATAGCAGCCACGTAAAACATGCAACAACAAATTAGAGGACGTCTAACTTGTTTTTGCAGGGTATGTATGTGATATGATATGGCCAATGACATGATGAGATATATTTGATGTATGAGATGATCATGTTGTAATAGTTAATATCGACTTGCATGTCGATGCATACGGCAACCGGCAGGAGCCATAGGGTTGTCTTTAATTTTTGTATGACCTGCGTGTCAATCATTAAGCGCTTTGTAATGCTTTACTTTATCGCTAAACGGTAGCAATAGTAGTAAGAGAATGGTGGGCGCGCGACAACCCCGATGGCGACACGATGATGGAGATCATGATGATGGAGATCATGGTGTGGCGCCGGTGACGATGGAGATCATGCCGGTGCTTTGGAGATGGAGATCAAAAGCACGAGTTGATGGCCATATCATGTCACTTATGATTTGCATGTGATGTTAATCCTTTTATGCATCTTATTTTGCTTAGGACGACGGTAGCATTATAAGATGATCCTTCACTAAAATTTCAAGATAAAATTGTGTTCCCCCCGAGTGTGCGCCGTTGCGAAGGTTCGTCGTTTCGAAGCACCACGTGATGATCGGGTGTGATAGACTCTACGTTCGCATACAACGGGTGCAAGCCAGTTTTGCACATGCAGAACACTCGGGTTAGACTTGACGAGCCTAGCATGTACAGACATGGCCTCGGAACACGGAGGACTGAAAGGTCGAGCATGAGTCATATAGTAGATATGATCAACATGTTGATGTTCACCATTGACACCACCTCATCTCACGTGATGATCGGACTTGGGTTGGTGGATTTGGATCATGTCACGCTCGAATGACCAGAGGGATGTCAATTTGAGTGGGAGTTATAAATAATTTGATTAGGTAGTAACTCACTTATCATGAACAATAGTCTAAAATGTCTTTGCAAATCTTTTGTTGTAGATGGCTCGCGCAGTAGCTCCCCTGAATTTTAATGCGTTCCTAGAGAAAGCTAAACTGAAAGATGATGGGAGCAACTTTGTGGACTGGCTCCGCAATCTGAGGATCATCCTCACAGCTGCCCAAAAGGTTTATGTCCTAAATGCACCGCTAGGTGACCCCCCCGCTCCTACAGCCCCTGCAGACGTTTTGAACGTCTGGCAGTCGCGTTCGGATGACTACTCAATAGTGCAGTGTGCCATGTTGTACGGCTTGGAAGGAGGACTTCAAAGGCGTTTTGAACGTCATGGTGCATATGAGATGTACCAGGAGTTAAAGTTCATCTTTGAAAAGAATGCTAAGATCGAGAGGTATGAGACCACCGATAAATTCTTTGCTTGCAAGATGGAGGAGAATTCGTCTGTCAGTGAGCACTTGCTGAAGATGTCTGGGTACTATACCCGCATAGCTGATCTGGGACTTGTGTTCCCGGATGAGGCTATCATTGACAGAATTCTCCAGTCACTCCCTCCTAGCTACAAGAGCTTCGTGCAGCAGTATAACATGCAAGGGATGAACAAAACCATCGCCGAGCTGTTTTCGATGCTGAAAGTCGCTGAGGCAGACATCCAGAAGGAGTATCAAGTGTTGATGGTCAATAAAACCACCAATTTCAAGAAGAATGGCAAGGGCAAGAAGGGTAATTCTAAGAAGGGTGGCAAGGCAGTTGCTCATCCAGTGAAGAAACCCAAGGCTGGGCCCAAGCCAGAGACTGAGTGTTTCTATTGCAAGGGGAACGGCCACTGGAAGCGGAACTGCCCCAAGTATCTGGCAGACAAGAAGGGGGCCAACAACAACAACAAAGGTATATGTGATATACATGTTATTGATGTGTACCTTACCAACTCTCGTTGTAGTGCCTGGGTATTTGATACCGGTTCGGTTGCTCACATTTGCAACTCTAAACAGGAACTGCGGAATAAACGGAGGCTGGCGAAGGACGAAGTGACGATGCGTGTGGGAAATGGTTCCAAGGTTGATGTGATCGCCGTCGGCACGCTCGCTCTTCGATTACCATCGGGATTAGTTATGAACCTGAATAATTGTTATTTAGTGCCTGCGTTAAGCATGAACATTATATCTGGATCTTGTTTATTGCGAGACGGTTACTCATTTAAATCAAAGAATAATGGTTGTTCTATTTATATGAGTAATATCTTTTATGGTCATGCACACGAAGTTAGGGGTTTATTCTTATTGAATCTCGATAGTGATGATACACATGTTCATAACATTGATGCCAAAAGATGTAGAGTTGATAATGATAATACCACTTTCTTGTGGCACTGCCGTCTGGGTCATATCGGCGTGAAACGCATGAGGAAGCTCCATGCTGATGGACTTTTGGAATCTCTTGATTTTGAATCACTTGACACGTGCGAGCCGTGCCTCATGGGCAAGATGACAAGGACCCCGTTTTCAGGGACAATGGAACGGGCAAGTGACTTATTGGAAATCATACATACTGATGTGTGCGGTCCGATGAGTGTAACGGCGCGCGGTGGATATCGTTATTTTCTCACCTTCACTGACGATTTAAGTAGATATGGGTATATTTACTTGATGAAGCATAAGTCTGAAACTTTTGAAAAGTTCAAGCAATTTCAGAGTGAAGTTGAAAATCATCGTAACAAGAAGATCAAGTTCCTACGATCTGATCGAGGGGGAGAATATCTGAGTTATGAGTTTGGTGATCACTTAAGAAAATGTGGAATTGTTTCACAGTTGACGCCACCTGGAACACCACAGCGTAATGGTGTGTCCGAACGTCGTAATCGAACCCTATTAGATATGGTACGTTCTATGATGTCTCTTGCCGATTTGCCACTATCGTTTTGGGGGTATGCGTTAGAGACAGCTGCATTCACTTTAAATAGGGCTCCATCTAAGTCCGTTGAGACAACACCGTATGAACTGTGGTTTAGTAAGAAACCTAAGTTGTCTTTTCTCAAGGTTTGGGGTTGCGATGCTTATGTCAAAAGGCTTCAGCCAGAAAAGCTCGAACCCAAAGCGGACAAATGTGTCTTCATAGGATACCCAAAAGAAAAAGTTGGGTACACCTTCTATCTCAGATCCGAGGGCAAAGTGTTTGTCGCTAAGAACGGGTCCTTTCTCGAGAAAGAGTTTCTCTCGAAAGAATTGAGTGGCAGGAAGGTAGAACTTGATGAGGTTATTGAACCTCTGCTTCAACCAGAGAGTAGCGCAGCACAGAAAGATGTTTTTGTGGAGCCTGCAGAGGTTGAAGAGGAAGCCAATGATGATGATCAAGGAGCTTCTGATCAAGTTACTACCGAACCTCGTAGGTCGACAAGGGTACGCACTGCACCTGAGTGGTATGGTAACCCTGTCTTGGAGGTCATGTTGTTAGACAACGGTGAACCTACGAGCTATGGAGAAGCGATGGTGGGCCCGGATTCCGACAAATGGTTAGAGGCTATGAAATCCGAGATGGGATCCATGTATGAAAACAAAGTATGGACTTTGGAAGTATTACCTGAAGGGCGGAAGGCCATTCAGAATAAATGGATTTTTAAGAGGAAGACGGACGCTGACGGTAATGTCACCGTGTATAAAGCTCGACTTGTGGCAAAGGGTTTTTCACAAGTTCAAGGGATTGACTACGATGAGACTTTCTCACCCGTAGCGATGCTTAAATCCGTCCGAATCATGTTAGCAATAGCTGCATATTTCGATTATGAAATTTGGCAGATGGATGTCAAAACAGCGTTCCTTAACGGTTTTCTTAAGGAAGAGTTGTATATGATGCAACCGGAAGGTTTTGTCGATCCAGAGAATGCTGACAAAGTATGCAGGCTCCAGCGTTCCATTTATGGGCTGGTGCAAGCATCTCGGAGTTGGAATCTTCGCTTTGATGAGGTGATCAAAGCGTTTGGGTTTATACAAGTTTACAATGAAGCTTGTATTTACAAGAAAGTGAGTGGGAGCTCTATAGTGTTTCTAATATTATATGTGGATGACATATTGCTGATTGGAAACAATATAGAATTTTTGGATAGCGTGAAGGGGTATTTGAACAAGAGTTTTTCGATGAAGGATCTCGGTGAAGCTGCTTTCATATTGGGCATCAAGATCTATAGAGATAGATCAAGACGCTTGATAGGACTTTCACAAAGTACATACCTTGATAAAGTTTTGAAGAAGTTCAAAATGGATCAATCCAAGAAGGGGTTCTTGCCGGTATTGCAAGGTACAAAGTTGAGTAAGACTCAATGCCCAGTGACTGCGGAAGATAGAGAAAAGATGAGTGTCGTCCCCTATGCTTCAACCATAGGCTCTATCATGTATGCAATGTTGTGCACAAGACCAGATGTCAGCCTTGCCATAAGTATGGCCGGAAGGTTTCAAAGTAATCCTGGTATGGATCACTGGACAGCGGTCAAGAATATCCTAAAGTACCTGAAAAGGACTAAGGAGATGTTTCTCGTTTATGGAGGTGATCAAGAGCTCGTCGTAAAGGGTTACGTCGATGCAAGCTTTGACACTGATCCGGATGACTCTAAGTCTCAAACCGGATACGTGTATATTCTCAACGGGGGAGCGGTAAGCTGGTGCAGTTCCAAGCAGAGCGTGGTAGCTGATTCTACATGTGAAGCGGAGTATATAGCTGCCTCGGAGGCGGCAAAGGAAGGTGTCTGGATGAAGGAGTTCATGACAGATCTTGGAGGTGTGCCTAGTGCACTGAACCCAATGACTCTGTTCTGTGACAACACTGGTGCCATTGCTCTAGCCAAGGAACCAAGGTTTCACAAGAGGACCAGACACATAAAGCGACGCTTCAATTCCATCCGCGATTCGGTCAAGGAGGAGGACATAAATATTTGCAAAGTACACACGGATTTGAATGTTGCAGATCCGTTGACTAAACCTCTTCCACGGGCTAAGCATGATCAACACCAAGATTCTATGGGTGTTAGATTCATTACCTTGTAATGCTAGATTATTGACTCTAGTGCAAGTGGGAGACTGTTGGAAATATGCCCTAGAGGCAATAATAAAAGAGTTATTATTATATTTCCTTGTTCATGATAATCGTTTATTATCCATGCTATAACTGTATTGATTGGAAACTCAAATACATGTGTGGATGAATAGACAGACTTTGTGTCCCTAGTGAGCCTCTACAGGACTAGCTCGTTGATCAAAGATGACCGCGGTTTCCAGGTCATAGACATGAGTTGTCATTTGATAACGGGATCACATCATTAGGAGAATGATGTGATGGACGAGACCCAAACATTAAACATAGCTTTTGATCGTGTCAGTTATCGCTATAGTTTTCTGCATGTCAAGTATAAGTTCCTATGACCATGAGATCATGTAACTCACTGACACCGTAGGAGTGCTTTGTGTGTGCCAAACGTCACAACGTAACTGGGTGACTATAAAGGTACTCTACAGGTATCTCCGAGGGTGTCTGTTGAGTTGACATGGATCGAGACTGGGATTTGTCACTCCGTGTGACGGAGAGGTATCTCCGGGCCCACTCGGTAATACGTCATCTCAATGAGCTCAAAGTGACTAAGTAGTTGGTCACGGGATTATGTATTACATTAACGAGTAAAGAGACTTGCCGGTAACGAGATTGAACTAGGTATAGAGATACCGACGATCGAATCTCGGGCAAGTAACATACCGACGAGACAAAGGGAACTGTATACGGGATTGCCTGAATCCTTGACATCGTGGTTCATCCGATGAGATCATCGAGAGACGTGTGGGAACCAATATGGGTATCCAGATCTCGCTATTGGTTATTGACCTGGGAGTGTCTCGGTCATGTCTGCATGGTTTCCGAACCCGCAGGGTCTACACACTTAAGGTTCGGTGACGCTAGGGTTGTTAGTGAGAACAGTGCATGGTTACCGAAGGTTGTTCGGAGTCCCGGATGAGATCCCGGACGTGACGAGGGTCTCCGGAATGGTCCGGGGACGAAGATTGATATATAGGATGAAAGGTTTCGGAGTCCGGAAGTGTTCCGGGGAGCATCGGGAAATCGGCGGATTACCGAAAAGGGTTTCGGGGGTCCCGGAAGTGGTTCTGGGCCTAATGGGCCACAAAGGGGGGACACCACAGCCCTCATAGGGCTGTGCGCCCCCCCCTGGGCCCTCTCCTATGGCGCATGGGGGGCTGGCCCCTCCTAGGGCAGCCGCACCCCCTGGCTTGGGGGGCAAGGCACCTAGGGGGGGAAACCCTAGGGCCTGGCGCAGCCCTTGGCCGCCGCCCCCCCTCTGCCCTGGCCGCCGGCCCCCCTAGGGGAAACCCTAGGGCGCCCCCCTCTCCTCCTTCCCCCTATATATAGAGAGGTAGAGGGAGGGCAGCCAACACACGTTTGTGCCTCGGTGCTGCCCTCCCTCTCCCACAACATATTCGTCTTCCCGCGGTGCTTAGGCGAAGCCCTGCTGGAATCCTCCTCCACCATCACCACCACGCCGTCGTGCTGCCGGTCTCTCCATCAACCTCTCCTCCACCCCTTGCTGGATCAAGAAGGAGGAGACGTCCCCGAGCCGTACGTGTGAAGAACGCGGAGGCACCGTTGCTTCGGTGCTAGGATCTTCGGCGATCTGAATCGCGGCGAGTACGACTCCATCAACCGCGTTCTTAACGCTTCCGCTTAGCGATCTACAAGGGTACGTGGATCCAACTCTCCTCTCGTAGTAGCATCTCCTAGATTGATCTTGGTGAACGTAGGAAAATTTTTTGTTTCCCATGCAACGTTCCCCAACACACAAGTGCGGAAGAAACTAGATAGAGGAGTTGCTGGCGGCTCTTTGGTCAATCAGGACGACACCAAATCGAGCCACCGGACAGACACCCTTTGCTCTTGTCTATGGAGCAGAGGCAGTTCTCCCCACGGAACTCGTATACGGATCTCCTCGAGTGCTCGCTTATGATGAGCTCGAGCAAGAGCAACTGCGACAAGATGATGCATTGCTCCTTGAGGAGGAACGTCTCCAGGCTGCTGTACGAGCTGCTCGATACCAGCAAGCCTTGCGTCGCTATCATAGCCGCAAGGTCAGGGCCAGGAGTCTCGAGGAAGGCGACCTTGTTCTTCGGCGTGTTCAATCCGCCAAGAATTCCAACAAGTTGACGCCGAAGTGGGAAGGCCCTTATCGGGTGAGACAAGTCACAAGGCCCGGCGCTGTCCGCCTTGAGACAGAAGAAGGCTTACCGGTGAGCAACTCCTGGAACATAGAGCATCTTCGCAAGTTTCACCCGTAAGGCGCGGTTGCCGTGATCCGCTCCGGCAACCACCTTTTGTGCAAGTCTTGCCGCTGTTGCATGTAAACCTTTGTACAAAGCCGGGCGCAGATCCCGTGCATCAGTAAAGCTTTTGTGCTTCGCACTATTTGTCATTACCATGCTTTTCTTTGTTATTTGCATGCATCATCTGACACCTTGTGCAACGCACATCCCCGGTAAGCACTAGCAAGCCATAAGGCCCTATACTTGTTTATCCTCCTCTTTTTCTTTCCCTCTTAAGCAGAAGGAGTATTCCTCGCGCACAAGTTAGCCGGGGGGGAAGGAGATGGAGGCATGAACCAAGTACTGTTCAAGAAAGAGAAGCCTTGTCGGGGAGCAAACAATCTATGAAAGCTAAGTTACCAAAGTTTGAGTAATTCAAGTTTTTCAAATTTTTTAGTTGTCTTCCTTGAACAACCACACTTTGTATGGAAAACCTTTGCGCGGAGGAACCTACCCGTGGCTAGCCGCACCCTTACTTTGTTTCGAGCACGCTCAACGACTTAAGTGAGCTGCGACAAGTGTCGCGCCCTTACTTCGTTTTCGAGTTCGCTCAGCAATCTAAGTGTGCTGCGACTAGCTGCGGCAAGGTTTCTTGCCGGCAAAGGTATTGCCAGCAGGCTGCTAAGAGTCCAGCACTCAGCGCTCGCGGCAAGGGTCCTTTGCCGGCAAGTTCCCTAAAAACGTAGGGTGGAATGCATACAAAGTGAAGGGACCAAAGCAAGGGAGATAACACTGCATTGGTTGCTCAAAATAAGATTGTATATTACAAAGATAACTTGCCGCAATACTAACAGATTCTTGTCCGTAACATGCTTTGCAGCGGCAAAGGAAGCAGAAAGAAAGGAATCTAATCTACGCGGTCGCCTTCACGCCTCGTGATCTTGCCCACCTTGGCGACGATGTGGGCAACCTGCGCCTTCAACGCCTCTTGGTCAGCTTCGGGCGGCAAGGTGTGGAGGACATTGACGAGGTTGATGCCGGGGTTGCGGTAGACGATCTTCGACAAGACCCGCTCCATGGTGCCCATGCAGAGCCGACGCGCCTCGTCGGCCAGCTGCACGGGGATCTTCTCCCGCAATCGAGCAAGCGCCGGCGCTATTCCCTTGAAGAACAGACTCAGTTTGGCGCTGTGAGGGAGGTTCTCGTCCGGGGAGTACACAAGGTGCTCCGCCCTCAGCGCCATCATCTCCATATCAATGTTAACGGCGGAAGTGACGAGTTCGTCAGTCCACTGCTCCACTGCTCGGTTGAAGTTGTTCTGCGAGACGGCGGCGCTCTCCACCAAGGCCCTTTCCTTGCGGAGTTCGTCCTTCAGCTTCGTCTCGCGGTCCCGGGCGGCGTCGAGCGAGTCAGTCAAGGTGGAGACCTTCAGCTCTAAGTCAGCGATGGAGTTCCTGGCGTCAGTGAGCTCTTTGCCCTTCTCGGAGAGACGTACCTGCAGCTCAGAGTTGGTGTGGGCATCTTTCTCCCGCGCCACGTTGAGCACAGTGACCCTCTCCTCGCTCGCCTTCAGGTACAGCTCCGTCTGCGCCACCTTGGCCTCCAGGTCCTTCTTGGCGGTCTCTGCGGCGGCTGCGGCGTTCCTCGCCTCCTTCAGAGCCCCGCCAATGGCCTGCTCCCGGGCGGCGAGGTCGTCCTCGTGGGCGTCGAGGTCGACCTTCCACTGGTTGAGTACTCCTTCCCACCGAGACAGCTCCTCGGCGGCCAATCGTTGCTGCTCCTCGGCCTCAGCTTTTTCAAGGATAAATGCTTGCTGCGCCCCGGCAAGCTCTTCACGCTCCTCCGCCAAGCTCCGGAGGGCCTCCTGATTGGCGGCGCGGAGCTCCGCGGCGTGCTTCTCCAAGTCATCTCCAGCCTTGGCGGCGAGAGCCTCCCGAGACTCCAACTTCGCCTGCCTGGCCCGGTACAAAGCCAGGAGCCGACGAAGGAGTCTCTCCTCTTCGGGCTCGTCGCTGCCGCCGGGCGTTTCAACAATCTTCAATCCGGCGGAGGCGAGGACCTCTCCGTCAAAGGACTCTCCCTCCGCGGGTGCTCGAGACGAGGACGCCCACGGGACTTGAATAAAAACCCCGTTGGTGGCCTCCAAGTAGACACCCGACCGCTCCGCGGGGGCGGAAGGGTCGGCGGCCGGTGCAGCGTCCGGCGCTCCCGCAGCCTCCGGGCCAGCGGTACGGTCGCCGGTCCCTTCCCCAGCCGCAGCGTCGGCGGTCGGGGCGGTCTCCTCGACGGCTGGCTTGTCAGCTCCAGCCATCTCCTCGGCTGCAGTGGCATTGCCGCCGTCGCCATGCACGCACTCCTCGACGGTGGTCTCCGTTTCCATCCGATCCGGGGCGGGAAGATCTAGCGGAAGAAAAGGAAAAGAAAGATCGTCAAGCAAATATCCAAAAAAGACGAATTCGAGAAGAAGAAGTCACAAGGGTTACCTTCGCGGACTTCTTCGACGACGGGGTCCCTCGCCGGGGAATTCTCCCTTGGCGGCGGAGTAGTGGCCCCTGCTGGCGGAGGGCCGCCTGCGCCCTCCCTTGGCGGGGTGCTCACCCTTGTCGGGCTGCTCACCCTTTGCGGGGTACTCGCCCTTGGCGGAGTGCCCGTCCTTGGCGGAGCGTTCTCCCTTGCCGGGGAGTTCATCCTTGGCGGGGAGGGTGGAGCAAGTGGCTCGTCGGGGGCGACCTCCTGGCGCTCCTGCGGCTGCGGCTCCACTTCTGCACAAGACAACAAGACATCAACCAAGATGATAACCTCAAGCGCACCCGTCAAGCAGAAAGATAAATACCAGACTTACGCTGGGGGCTGCGCTGGGGGCTGCTCCTCGGAGCAGCAGACTGATCCGGCAAGCTCGTCGTCGGCGTGTCGCTTGTCGCCGCGACGGGCTCGTCGTCCTCGATATTGACCACAGGGATCTTGGCCCTCTTCGCCATCCGCTGGGTCAAGGTCCTGCGAAGCAAAGCAAAAGCAAGATCAGAACCAAGCAAGGAAAATCAAGACAAAATCAAAGAAACTAAAAGAATTGCAAGTACTTACTCCTCTTCCTCTTCGTCGGAGCTGAGGGCGGAGAAGTCAAACTCCGCCTGGTGTGCTCCCGCGCGAGGAGCTGGAGGAGAAGATTCCCTCGGGCGCTTGGCGGGCTCCGGGGCTGTGGGTTGTGAAGACCCGGCCCCCGTCGTCGCCGAGGACCGAGGGCCAGAAGGAGCACCCGTTCCGCTCCGGGAAGATCCCCCTCCGCTTGGCGCTCGAGCACAGGGCGCCTCCTTGACGACTTCGCTCGTCTTGGTGGCGCGCGTCGCACGGCGCGTCGGCTGCTGTCGAAGCGCCTGTGGCCTCGCCGTCTCAGCTGCCTTGCGGAGGCGCTTCTTCGGTTGCTGCAGAGGGCTTGGCGGAGGCGGAGAGTTCTCCGAGGATGAGGAGGCATCGTCGTCAAGATTCAGAGATCCACCAGAGTCTTCATCGGAATCTCCAGACTCGGCGTCCTCCTCCTCCTCGGCAGGCCCGCTGGACTCAGTGCCATGCCCGGCGGCCTCGCTCCCCCCGGCAACCTCGCTCGTCCCGGCAAGCTTCACAGAAGGCTCCCCGGCAAACTCCTCGGGCGCAATCTTCGGCAGCTTGAGGATTTCCGCCTCCTCTGCTTGACTCACTGCGTCTGCGGCCTCTGCCTCGTCCACAGTGTATCCAAATTCGCCCACAGCCGCAGCTGCGGCGGCCTCCTCCATCCTGGAGGCAATGTAAGCTACATCCCGGTCAGTAGTATCCCGGGTGAGGCCCTTCTTCTCCTCGGCGTTGCGGGGCTTCTCGACCAAGTTGTCGAAGAAGGTCTGCACGGTCTCCGCTGGAGGCTCCAGCCAAGTGGGGACGACGCCATGGGAATCGCACTCGGGCATCATCGCGCGTATGGAATCGCGGGCAGTGTTGTTGCACAGCGGCACCACTCCTCGGGAAGGTTTGAACCACTCCGGGTGGGTGGGGTCATGCTTGAAGAGCTCCCGGACCATCCCCTTCAACTCCAAGACGGTGAAATTGTAGTTCAATCCAGGGCGCAGCCTCATGCAATCTGCCGCATTGCCGAATTCCCAGGCGGGCCTCTTCCTTTCTTGTAGAGGGGCGATGCGGCGGCGGAGGAAATCTGCTCCAACTTCTCCAACAGTCAGATTGGCGGCCCGGAGACGAAGGATCCTAATGAGGGCGATCTGAAGCTTGCTGTCCTCCGGGGCCAATTCACTCCAATCCTTGCCGCGCATTATGGCAGTCTTGCGCGGCGAGGTAAAGGGCTCTGGCTTAGCTTCCAGCACCCAGCACCAATCGGCTCTCCACTCCTCCCACTTGCCGCGGAGCTCTCCCTTCAAGTACGCCTCCTTATTGTTCAGCCTGAAGATCCAGGAGATGCCGCTGGAGAGGGGAGAACCGGACTCTACTCTAGGCGTGAAGAAGTGGCGGAAAAGAGCTACATTTGGATGAACCCCAACATAGTTTTCGCACAGATGTGCGAAAATGGCCATCGTAAGGATGGCGTTGGGGGTGAAATCTAGGAGGTGGAGGCCATACGTATTCATTACATCACAAAAGAACTCCGAGTACGGAGGGCACAGACCACAATGGAAGAATGCGGCAAAGTAAAAGTACCCGCCGGGGAACATGTCGGCGGCGACGGCGGGGAGGACTCTGGTGCGGGGATGAGCTTTGGTCTCCCTCGCCCAGAACAAATAGTATTTGTCCCGCAGCTCCCTCGCGCCAAGCCTCGGCGCGAAGACCACGCACTTCCTCCGCAGGGCTGCCAGCTTCGCCGCCTGCTCGGACTTCTCCTTCTTGGCCTTGTCACTCTTCGCCTTGTCGCTCTTCGGAGCCATGGCGGGGGCGGCGAGGAAAGAGGCGAGGAGCTCGACGGTGCCGCGGAGGCAGGAGATGGCGGAGGAAGGGAGGGGCTGGGCTCTCTGTCAACCTTTGGGAGGCAGAGGGCGACGGGGGTTTCTGGAGAATCAAGGCGCAATGAAAACGATGGAGGGAACTGCCCCTGCTTCCTCTGCTTTTAAGGGGGAAGTGGGGGACGTTCCGCATTTCCCATTAAAGAACGGGCCACGATCTCTCCCACGACGCCGCAATCGACGCGTGCCGTTAGGGAGGGATGCGGCGGATACGGAAGGGGATACGGCTTGCCGTGGGCCGCGTGTGCCCGTGCACTGTCTTGGGCCTGGCCCAACAGCGCTCGGCACCGTGTGTGGCCCAGGCCCGGGGGCTCCTGTCAGTGTACTAAGATAGGGGTACCTTAGTACCCCAACTTGTGCACGGGCAGTAGCAGCTTCCCGTGGCAGGGTTTACCACGTGCTCACCAAGAACCGTTCTGGTCCCTATGAAGCCATTCAAGAACAAAGTATACAAGTCAGAAGATCAAGGCCCCGGCAAGAGGAGCTTGCCGGGAAGGCCGCACCAGGCTCAAGGTTATCACTTTAGCACAAGACCCTGGCAAGAGGAGCTTGCCAGGAAGGCCAAGGAACACATACCTCAAGAGATGTCTCGGCGCATCATGCGCCCCGGCAGGACCCGGAGAGCGACAAGCTTCCGGGCCCGGCAAGATCACGACCCCGGCAAGGTGCTTGCCGGGGAAACCTACGCTGCGTGCCCGCGCTCCAGCTCATCTGCCCACGCGTCGCCCTGGGGCCCTTCCAGGGGCACGTGGCAGACGGCTGTGCAGCCTGGGGCACACGGTGGCAAGCCACGGTGACGAGGCTACCGCCGTGGCGAACGGAGAAGCATGGACGGACGCTTTTGGGGCGACGGCGACGGGCATTTAATGCCCTTGTCCCCCACTGTCAAAGTTAGGTGAAGACCACTGTTCATATACTGTTCATGCACTGTTGCAACTACCACCAAATTTACACTTTTACCCTCATCTACGTTGACACCTGTCGGTGACCCCTTTGAGCTATAAAAGGAGGCCCATGCACAACGTAGAGGGGGTTCGAAACCTAGACAACTCTCTCGCTCGGTGTAGCTAGTACTGTAGATCTTCGAGCTCCCGAGCTCAAGAACTCAATACAACCTAAGCAGGAGTAGGGTTTTACGCGTCCGCGCGGCCCGAACCTGGGTAAAACTGCCCGCGTGTGCTCCTCGATCTGCTCTCCGTGCTCCCTCCGCTCCCTTACCGCAACGTAGAAGGGGCTCCGGTCCCGTAGGTGTTCGTGGGCGGACAGTTTCCCCCGACACCATTGCAATACCAATTGTGCTCACGTTTACCACTTGTTTGCTTGCTGCACTTTTTATTACAGATTTATATTACTTTGCTTTGCCACTCCTATCATCCATATTTTACCATCTCTTCGCCGAACTAGTGCACCTATACATCTGACAAGTGTATTTGGTGTGTTGGGGACACAAGAGGCTTCTTGTTTCTTAATTGCAGGGTTGCTTGAAAGGGGTACATTCAACCTCCACTTCCCTGAGTTTGATAAACCTTGGGCTACTCACTTAAGGGAAATTTGCTGCTGTCCTACAAACCTCTGCTCTTGGAGGCCCAACACTGTCTACAGGAATAGAAGCGTGTAGTAGACATCAAGCTATTTTTGGCGCCGTTGCCGGGGAAGTGAGGTAATTGAAGGTACCTTCTCTAGATCTTGCAATTAAATCTTTTTGTTTCTTGTTTTTATTTCACTAGTTATGTTTATGGAAAACCGCAATCTTAGTTCGCTGCTTGGGGAAGGCCGCTTTACCACACCCATGGTAGAGAAGTCTCCTCCACCTACTGAATGTATCCCGTTCAAAATACCATTTGGGATAATTGAAATAATTAGGAATGATTGTTATGATGGGACAGTCAATCCTAGTATTCATTTGTTGAAACTTACAGAACTTTGTGAGTTGTTTAAGATTTCAGGTTTGACAAGAGATGGAGTCATGAGGAAATTATTTGCCTTGTCACTGAAAGGAAAAGCATTGGAATGGTATAGGCTACTAGATGACTCTCACCTGCTGGATTGGGAAGAGATCCAGTCTCTCTTTTACTCCAAGTTTTATCCTCTTCATGAAGTCCATGAGAATAGGAATTATGTTTATAATTTCTATCCTCATGACGGAGAGAGCATAGCTCAAGCTTGGGGGAGACTGAAAACGTTAATGCTAAAATGTCCTAACCATGGGCTCCCCAAAGATATGATTATTACTAATTTCTATGCGAGGCTCTCTCGACAGGATAAAGATTTACTCGATGCTTCCTCTATGGGTTCTTTCACAAATGAAAAGATTGATGCTAAATGGGAACTCCTTGAAAGAATTCAACGCAACACTGAAGATTGGGAGATCGACAAAGGTAAAGAGTCAGGTATAGTTTATGAGTATGATTGCATTAAGTCCTTTGTTGAAACTACAAGTTTTAATAAGTTTAGTGCTAAGTTTGGGCTTGATTCTCAACTCCTTGTTGATTTCCTCAAATCTTTTGCTTCACATCTTAATATGCCTAAGGAGGATTGGATCAAGCATCATGAACCTTTTAAAGAGATTTGCAAAGAAAATGAAATTGTTCATGATGATTGCAACATGCATGATCCAATTCCTAAAAATGAAGTTTTATATAAGCATGTTAATTTTTGTGGAGTGGATAGACCTTGTGAAAGGCCTATGATTGAAGAGGAGAAGTATTGTAAGCAACATAAGCATGAAAGAACAATCACTTGGGTCAGAGATTTAAATGAAATTGCTAGAGAATTGTGTGACCTTTATCCTTTTACTTGTGAACTTTGCTGTATAGAGGGTCACTTTAATTTTCAATGCATGCACTTTCAAAACATAATTGTTAACCAGTTGTGTCATAACATGATCACCTCTGATCTTTATGATGAGCTTATGTTATTTTTGATGTGTGAAGAGTTATCAGAAAAGACTTCTTGGCTAGATGTTAATGCCATAGGAATAAAAAACACTTTGCAAAGTTGCCATCTCTATTGTGTTGTTAATTGCCATGAAAATGATTACATAAGTAAGATTAGAAAGGAGGGATCTTTACCAAAGTATAAAAATGTCTCTTATATTTCTGCTAATAAAAAGGACAGTTTCTCCCAAGTTTCCCCTATTGTTCCTAATGATAAACCAGGATATGTGGAGAAGCTTCATCTCCAACCACTCCCTCCTAAGGTGAAGAAGAAGAAAAAGAGGAGGAAGAGGAGCAAGAAGGAAGAAGAATGGGTATCAACCTGGCCAGAGCATATTCCTCCCATCAACTTTTATCCTAACGGTTGTAAGTTTAAAGAAGAAGGTGAAGTTTATTGCCTTAATTATCATCTTGATGATACGTCCGTAGGTACTATTGAAGATGATTTTGATTATGATATGCATGTTACTTATTGTGATTGGGAAAATGATGATAATGCTACTTATGATCTTGAAAATCTTTTTGGTACCAACTCTGAAAGTGATGATATGGAAAGCTCTAAGCTTGGGGATGATAGGATTGCAAATCCTTTACCCACTAGTGATGTGATAATTGATAATTCTTTTGCTAGTAAGAATAAAGACAACATGTTTACAAATATAGTTGCTAGCAATGATAATGCTCCTCTCTACCATGATGATGTTATAACTCCAATCTATAGTGATTATAAAGGTACCTATGACATAAGGAGAAATTATCCTTATGAAACTTGTCATAATCATGGAGGGAATTACTCCCTTGTTGAACACCATCTTCCTAATACACAATTAATCTATAGTGTTCAAGTTGTTTATGATAGTCCTACTCCCACTATTACCGATGAGAAAGATTATGCTTATGTGGAGAGTAAGAGTACCTTTTTGCATGTGGATCATGGTAACAATGCTTTATGTGATGCTTATATTGTTGAGTTTATTCGTGATCCCACTGAGAATTATTATGAAAAGGGAACATATGCTTATAGATATTGCAATAATACCAAGTTCCCTCTCTTTATGTTGAAGGTTTTGAAGCTGCACTTGTTTTGTCTTCCTATGCTTATTGCTTTGTGCTTCAATGAATTATTCTATTGCAATATTCCTATGCATAGGAAGCATGTTAGGCTTAAATGTGTTTGATATTTGCTTCTTGATGCTCTCTTCTGCTCTTCAACTCTTATTCCTACGAGAGCATCATTAAAGTCTTAAGCCTATCTTTATGGCTATAAAGAAAGAGCTCTAGGGAGACAACCCTTATTATCTTTGCTTTCAGTGTATTCTTTCAGTTTTTAGTGGTCTTGATGTTTGTTACTACTGTAGCAACATCATTGTATCTTTATTTTTCAGCTTTGTGCCAAGTTTAGCCTCCGATTGCAAGAAAGTTCAAAAATTGTGACGTGCTGTCCAGGAAACAGATTCTGTCCTTGGACAGAAAAATTCGTATAAAATAACCAGATCATTATTTTGGTCTGAATTTTTTCGACAGCGTGCTTTATACAATTGGTTTTCGGGCGTCTGTTCTGAGTTTTTTGATTTGAGTTGCAGAAGTTCCCCGAAAAAATTATTTACTACCTGCTGGTCTGTTTTTCACAGATTCTGTCCTGTTTTGCCTTTTCTTCATTTTGCAAACCTTGAGCTTGCTTTTTCTTTGCAAAAACCTTTTGGCAATCTTGAGAAACAGTAGACCTTCAAGAATATCCTTATTTCCAGCAAGGAAAAATTATTTTATTATGGGTACTAACCTCGCTAATCAGATTATGATGAGTTATGTATGAAGGGAGTTTTCAAGTGTGCGAGGGAAGATGATAAAAAGATTCAGGAGTGTCAAACGCTCAAGCTTGGGGATGCCCCCGTGCACCCCCAAGAAATATTCAAGAAGACTCAAGCGTCTAAGCTTGGGGATGCCCCCGTGCATCCCCTTCTCCATCAACAATTATCAGTTCGTCTTTCGTTCCACTATATTTTAATCACTTCATGCGTTATGTGCTATGCTTGGAGCGTCTTGCTTTTAGTTTCCTTTTTAGTTTTCTTTAGCTTTGCTTGCTGTTCATAACGAGTTAGAACCCAGCTTTTTTTGTGTGGGAGAGAAACACGCTCCACTTCAACCTAGAACACAACATAGGATTTTCATGCTTATCTTTGCTGTGTATGTTCTTTGTCTTTCAATAGCTACTGTCATGTTTAGCTCTTAGTTTTCATGCTTTACTTTTTAAAGAGCTTTTGTTTAGTTGGTTGCTGAACTCTCTTGAGTTATCATGCTTATCTTGTTAAGAGAGTTTGTCTGTGGCACTGGTTGATATGTCTATGATAAAAATGCTATGTGCATAATGGTGCTTAGTAGTTCATGTTTTCTTATGGTTAGTCTCAAATAGCTGGGGGGTTCTTAATGTGTTATTGAAGTACCAACATGATTTGTTTGCATATGATGTGGTATGGTTTAGTGATATCTTCCTCCAAGAATTTATTTTGATTGACTTGGCATATGCTCACGCATATTTAAGACTGTAAAGAAAGTCTATCAAGCCTTGATGATCTTTAATTTCTGAGTAGCGATATAACTTCCATGCCCGATTCAATGTCGCTTTGTCGCTCTGCATGATTATGGCCGTCATTGCTCTCTTAGTTGGTCGCTCCCAGTCTTTTGCTAACCTTCGCCTGTACTAAGCGGACTGACTGCTTGTGCATCCAAAATCCTTTAAACCAGTTATGCCATATGAGTCCACCATACCTTCCTATACATGGTATTTACTTGCCATTCCTAACGAAAACTTTCATGTACCATCTCGAAATTATTCAAAAGCATTTCCCTTTTGTGCCTCTGTTTTAGCTCATGAGGAAGTAGTAGTTAATTCATGATCTTTTTAAGTTGGACAAGTTTCACCCCGGGATTGCATGTCTAATCTGCAAACCCCTAATACGAGAAGGAACTGGCAAAGAGTGCGCCCGGCTCATAAAAAATACAACAAACAAACCCTCTTTCACGCTTTGTTCATGAGAAATCAGAAAACTTTTGGCAGTGATAAACAAAGGAGATTAAGGGGATGTGATCGTCCCCGTGCGGGAGCCGTTCCTCGAAACTTGTCCAGCTCGAGAAGTAATTGAGTTATCTACTAGCATTCGTTGACGAAATATGCATATCCCAAAAATAATGTTTACCTCTGTTTTTAAAACCAAGAGCTCTGGTACATGTTTAGTCTTTGCTTCCAACCACGGGTTTTCAACCTTGCCATCAAAAGCCACGGTTCGAGAGTCTCCACCTTCTTTCTTCAAAGCACCAACTATTGAGAGCATGATTGTCATTCTGAGTGTAATGTGCATTGTCCCAAAGTACCATTGTCTTTTGCATGATTATGATATCGTTTATTCTGAAATCATTGTATCTAGTCGTCACTTAAAACTTCGGAGGTGCTCCTACATTTATGTTTTCCTTCACTAAAGGGGGCAAGCGAGGTATCACTTTGTCATGTTTGCACACCATGCTCATTACAAATCTATTGGGTGTTTCAGTATCATATTGTAAAACTTTCAGTTCTTTGTGATATTCTCATGAGGCAACTTAATTACTAAAGATTCATTATCTCAGTAAGCATTTGTCATGTGACTGTGAAAAGTTCTTATATGGTTGATAGCATGTCACCACAAAAATTATGCTTGTTATCATTTACCTACTCGAGGACGAGCAGGAATTAAGCTTGGGGATGTTGATACGTCCAAAACGTATCTATAATTTTTGCTTGCTCCATGCCTCTTTTGTGTGATATTGCTATGATATTTATGCACTTCCATACACTTTTTTATCGTATTTGGACTAACCTACTAATGGTTGCAAAAGTGCACAATGTTCTTGTTTTACACTTTATTGTGTAGGAATTACTTGGAAATTGACAAAAACGCAAAAGGAGTCGTATTGGAGTAGGACTCTGACTTTCCTGAAATATGTCTGAGAACGTTTTTTGAAGATGGTCACGTTCCGGCCCGAAGACGATGTCAAACGGAAAAAGTCTAGTTGCGAAAGTTGTGGGGAATTTCGAGAGGATGCTTCTGGATATAAAATTCGTTCAAATCGGAGTTCGGACGGCCGAGAAAAGCCCGTTTTACTGAAGCCCAAAATCTGATGACGGGAATCCGAGAGTCTATATAAAGAAAGGAAACCTAGGTCACCAAGGGCCACAAATTTTCCTCCTCCCAAGCCGCCGTCTTGGAGGAGAGGACCAGCACCATTGCAGCACCATCCACAAGGAAGAAGGGGGCCAAGGAGCCGCTGCCCCCTAGGGTCGCCGCCGCCCCCTAGGGCCGTCGGCCGTCTCCTCCTCGCGGGGCTGCGCCTCTCCATCAACACCACCATCAAGCTCCTCCTCACCATGTCCATGTGTGAGTAGTCTCCTCCGGGGCTGAGGGCTTGTACGTGTAGCTATGTGGTTATCTCTCTCTCCCATGATGTGATCTTCGTTGTGATCATAGGCTATGTTAATCTAGGGTGATCCCATGATACTTCCCCTTCCTCTATGTATTGGATTGATGTACTCACTTGTCTTTATCTAGTATAATCCCTGAGACCAAGGTGACAGCGGTCTATTGGACATGGATTAGAAGAATATTTTCATGAGTGATTTCCTATTTTGTGTGTTGATTGAAGATTGAGAGTCTCTTGGTGCTTGTATTTGACTATCCTTTAGATATGTTGTGGTGATTGTGGTACTCTCTTTGGATGGCCGCGGTGACATTGGGAAATCCATAGATTGAGAACTACGAACTTTGAGGTGTGCTTTTGTAGCCCTACATAATTCTCGTCCTCTCTTGACCACAAAGGAATGACCTCCGGGTGCGTCTCCATTGCATGTTTTATGGGAAATATCATGTGATTCGATTATGTTAATGTTGTTGGGAGTTGCCACTAGTGAAAGTATGATCCCTAGGCCTTGTTTCCACCATTTGTCGGTGTACTAAGATAGGGGTACCTTAGTACCCCAACTTGTGCACGGGCAGTAGCAGCTTCCCGTGGCAGGGTTTACCACGTGCTCGCCAAGAACCGTTCTGGTCCCTATGAAGCCATTCAAGAACAAAGTATACAAGTCAGAAGATCAAGGCCCCGGCAAGAGGAGCTTGCCGGGAAGGCCGCACCAGGCTCAAGGTTATCACTTTAGCACAAGACCCTGGCAAGAGGAGCTTGCCAGGAAGGCCAAGGAACACATACCTCAAGAGATGTCTCGGCGCATCATGCGCCCCGGCAGGACCCGGAGAGCGACAAGCTTCCAGGCCCGGCAAGATCACGACCCCGGCAAGGTGCTTGCCGGGGAAACCTACGCTGCGTGCCCGCGCTCCAGCTCATCTGCCCACGCGTCGCCCTGGGGCCCTTCCAGGGGCACGTGGCAGACGGCTGTGCAGCCTGGGGCACACGGTGGCAAGCCACGGTGACGAGGCTACCGCCGTGGCGAACGGAGAAGCATGGACGGACGCTTTTGGGGCGACGGCGACGGGCATTTAATGCCCTTGTCCCCCACTGTCAAAGTTAGGTGAAGACCACTGTTCATATACTGTTCATGCACTGTTGCAACTACCACCAAATTTACACTTTTACCCTCATCTACGTTGACACCTGTCGGTGACCCCTTTGAGCTATAAAAGGAGGCCCATGCACAACGTAGAGGGGGTTCGAAACCTAGACAACTCTCTCGCTCGGTGTAGCTAGTACTGTAGATCTTCGAGCTCCCGAGCTCAAGAACTCAATACAACCTAAGCAGGAGTAGGGTTTTACGCGTCCGCGCGGCCCGAACCTGGGTAAAACTGCCCGCGTGTGCTCCTCGATCTGCTCTCCGTGCTCCCTCCGCTCCCTTACCGCAACGTAGAAGGGGCTCCGGTCCCATAGGTGTTCGTGGGCGGATAGTTTCCCCCGACACCATTGCAATACCAATTGTGCTCACGTTTACCACTTGTTTGCTTGCTGCACTTTTTATTACAGATTTATATTACTTTGCTTTGCCACTCCTATCATCCATATTTTACCATCTCTTCGCCGAACTAGTGCACCTATACATCTGACAAGTGTATTTGGTGTATTGGGGACACAAGAGACTTCTTGTTTCTTAATTGCAGGGTTGCTTGAAAGGGGTACGTTCAACCTCCACTTCCCTGAGTTCGATAAACCTTGGGTTACTCACTTGAGGGAAATTTGCTGCTGTCCTACAAACCTCTGCTCTTGGAGGCCCAACACTGTCTACAGGAATAGAAGCGTGTAGTAGACATCAGCGGTGGGGTGGTGGGGCGAAGGGGCTGTGGGGCAACAGGGTGGTGGGGTGACGGGGCTCAGGGGCAACGGGCGGCGGTGGCGGCAGACGGGTTTCGGGGTTGGGGGAGAGAGAAGAGAGAGAGGAATGTGGGGTGGGCCGTTAACCCCGTTAACTAGTACTCTCTTTGTCGTCTGCTAGCAGACGACAAAGATTCTTTGCCGTCTGCCAACAGACGGCAAAGAGGGGGGATTGGACCGTTGCAACGTACTGGCATCCAGTGGACCCCACCAGCACCTCTTTGATGTCCGTCAGCGGACGGCAAAGAGCTAACATATGGCAAAGACCTTTTTTGTTATCCGCCATTTCTTTGTCGTCTGTTCTTTGCTAGCTGATGGCAAAGACCTTCTTTGCCGTCTGGCAGACGACAAATTTCCTGATTCCAGTAGTGGAAAGTTTATGTACTTGATGCACCGCTAGTTGAACCACCCACTCCCACAAACCTAGACGCTATGAACGTCTAGCATACAAGGAATGATGACTACACGATAGTTCAGTGCGCCATGCTTTACGGCTTAGAATCGAGGCTCCAAAAACGTTTTGACCACCATGGAGCATATGAGATGTTTCAGGAGCTGAAATTGGTATTTCAATCTCATGCCCAGGTTGAGAGGTATGATGACACCTCCGACAAATTCTTTAGCTGCAAGATGGAGGAGAACAACTCAGTTAATGAGCACATACTCAAAATGTCTGGGTACTACAACCGCTTGAATTAATTGGGAATTAATCTTCTGGATAAAGTAGCGATCGATAGAGTTCTCCAGTCACTGCCACCAAGCTACAAGGGCTTTGTGATGAACTATAATATGCAAGGGATAAAGAAAACGATCCCTGAGCTTTTCGCGATGCTTAAGGTCGCGGAAGTACAAATCAAGAAAGAGTATCAAGTGTTGATGGTCAATATGACCACTAGTTTCAAGAAAAGTAATGGAAAGAAACATAACTTCAAGAAAAATGGCAAGACAGTTGCCGCTCTCATGAAGAAGCCCAAGGCTGGACCCAAACCTGATACTGAGAGCTACTATTGCAAGGGGAATTATCACTGAAAGTGAAATTGCCACAAGTACTTGGCAGATAAGAAGGCTGGCAACATCTACAAAAGTATATTTGATATACATGTTATTGATGTGTACCTTGCTAGTGCTCATAGTAGCCCATGGGTATTTGATATCGGTTCAGTTGCTAATATTAGTAACTCAAAATAGGAGTTGTGGAATAAACTACTGGCTAAGGATGAGGTGATGATGTGCGTTGCAAGTGTCTCCAAGGTTTATGTGATCGCCATCTGCACACTCCGTCTACCTTCGGGGTTAGTTTTAAACATAAATAAATGTTATTTAGTGTCTGCGTTAAGCATGAACAATATATATGGATCTTGTTTAGTGTGAGATGATTATTCATTTAAGTCAGAGAATAAATGGTCGTTCTGTTTACATGAATAATATCTTTTATGATCATGCACCCTTTGTGAATGGTTTATTCTTGTTGATTCTCAATCGAGCGATACACATATTCATAATATTGATGCCAAAAGATGCAAAGTTAATGATGATAGTTCCACATATTTGTGGCACTGCCGCTTACGTCATATTAGTGTAAAGAGCATGAAGAAACTCTATGCTGATGGACTTTTGGAATCACTTGATTATGAATCATTTGAAACATGCCTCATGGGCAAGATGACAAAACCCCCGTTTTCTGGAACAATGGAGCGGGCAAGTGACTTGTTGGAAATAATACATACCGACGTATGTGGTCCAATAAGTGTTAAAGCACACGATGGATATCGTCATTATCTTACCTTCACATATGATTTGGGTAGATATGGGTATATTTACCTTCACGGATGACTTGTTGGGAAAAAAAAGTGTTTTTTCCGTTTCCGAGAAGGCACGGCTGTGCCTCTCGCGAAAGCACAACCATGCCTCTCGCGGAAGCAAAACCGTGCCTCTCATGAAAGAAAAAAAAAATCAAAAAACGCGTTATTTTTTCGTTTCCGAGAACCGTGCATTTCTCGGAAGAAAAAAACAGAAAACTTGTTTTTTCCGTTTCCGATAGGCACGGTCGTGACTCTCCCGAAAGCACAACCGTGCCTCTCACGGAAGTTAAAAACAGAAAACACATTTTTCCGTTTCTGAGAGGCATGGCCATGACTCTTGCGAAAGCAAAAACCGTGCCTCTCGCGGAGGCAAAACTGTGACTCACGCGATAGAAAAAAAAAACATGTTTTTGAGCAAAAAAAAGTTGTTTCTTGAAAAAAAATACAAAAGCTAAGGAAGACCGGTGAAAAACCGAAACGTCAGAAAAAAAACCCTAAAACCCCATTTAAAAGTCGTGTGGAAAAATAAAGAAATCCGAAGAAAGCATCCAAAGCGCGACATGTGACAGGCGACTAAGAGTGCATCAAGTGGCGGTGATCGTTGTGAGGCTCCTAAAGGAGCACTCGTCAACTAGTTGCTCCTATGAAACCAAAGAAAAAGGTAACAACAAGCGGGAGAAAAAGGACTATGCAAACGAGCGAAGGTATGGAACGACACAGCTAATGGGCTGGGCCATGGTCGTCCGCCTGTCCGACATGTATTACGCTGCGTTTGGATGTCTGTATTGAAGGCCTCCATATTAATTTGGTTTCAATTCCAATTCAGTGAGGAAATTGTAATGGTCATGAATACGAATTTGAGTGTTTGGATGCTCATGATATTGGCTCATGGAATCTCAGGAAGGTTTCAATACCAAATCATGTTTGGATTGCAAACTATGTAATTGCATAGTGCTTCGTTCTTTATGCATCAAATAAAAGAAAATCAAACTTACAACGCCTCCGGCCACTAGATACATTTACAACTACTTGGCTGCAGTGATGCAGTCATTACAGAATTAAGTCTCTGGTGTAGTTGTTGGATACAGTAGGAACGGCTGCAAGTCACGTCCTCAAGTTCTTAACAAGGCATGTACGTGTCTGTTGATTGTTAAGCAGTCGGCAGAACTACATTCAAATATGAGGCAGATATACTTTGGCAAAAAATAAGCAGGACGTCCTAGCAACCCTACAAAAGAAAGAAAAATTATCACCAATACGCTTGCTGCAAAGAAGATGAAGGGGAAGAACGAGAGAGTAGAAGAGGGGATCTGGCGGGATATGGGGAACGAGCTGGGGAGATGGGGTATCGGCGGCTGAGGTGGAGGGGGTCCGCTGGTCATGGGAGGGGATCCGGCGACCGGAGCAGGGCTAGAGGAGGAGGAGGAGTGGCGGACGGTAGGGCCAGATCGTGGCGCGGCGAGATGGGGTGGCACATGAGATGGGGCGGCCATGGAAGGAGGGGAACGAGCTGCGACGACGGGAAAGAAGGGGCCGGAGTTGGAAGAGGAGGGCCGGTGAGAGGAGTACCTAGGCGCCGCCGGCGGTGTGCCTTCCCTGGGCGCACGGGGGCTGATGTTTCCCTTGGCGAGAGGGGAAAAGAAGGATCCAGTCGTTACCTTTTGCGGGATGGATGATTCAGGCCAAATCGGAGTAGGAGAGCTCGGAAATGTGGCACGCCTCCGCGCCTGCAACCTGTTTCGTTCGTGTATTCGTTCTAATTCAGACCGTTGTTTCGATGTGCATGCCAAACAGCTGAATTGGGAGTTCAGGAATACGAAATCCAATTCGAGGCCTCAATACAGACATCCAAACGCAGCGTTAGGAGAGTTCCACTCGAGTTTTTTTTTTTTTTTTGCAATACCCTATTTGGCGCCTTAAGCGCCCGATTTAGTTGTTCCCGCAATCGGACGTATACCTTCATCTAGGGGATGGGATTCGAACCCGCGAACTCACCGCTCCATCGATACTGCCCTAACACTAGGCCACTTGGTCGTTGGTACATATGGTACTTCCGTTTTTTCTTTCTATGTATACGAAATGCATTCTGTCCTTTTTTTACGTTTTCCTTTTTCCTTTTTCTTTATTTTTTTCCTGTTTTTTTTCTTTAATGCGGGAACTCGTTTCAAATCATTTTTTTAAATTGACGAACTTTTTCAAATTCAATGAACTTTTTCAAATGCGATGAACTATTTTTTCAAATTTGATGAACTTTTTCCAAATTTGATGAACTTTTTTCAAATCCAACGAACTTTTTCCAAATTTGATAAAAAAATCAAATGCGATGAACTTTTTTCATATCCGATGAACTTTTTTCAAATGCGATGAACTTTTTCCAAATTCGATGAATTTTTTCAAATGTGATGAACTCTTTTTCCAATTTTGATGAAAGTTTGTCAAATTCGATGAATCTTTTCCAATTTCGATGAACTTTTTTCAAATTCGATGAATTTTTTTCAAAATTGATGAACATTTTTTCACAATCAATGAACTTTTTTAAAATTTGATGAACTGTTTTTGAATTCTATGAACTATTTTTCGAATTTGATAAACTTTTTTCAAATTGATGAACCTTTTTCAAATACGATGAACTTTTGCGAATTTCGATGCACTTTTTCGAAATTTATTAACTTTTTCTAAGAACAAGAGTACATACTATAGCAAACCGGTTGTTTTTTTTTCTAATAAAATTAGTACATAATATAGCAATTTTTGGCGACAGAAAAAAAAGAAAGAAACAAGGGATCGAGCTGTCGAGCGGGCGACTAGCGAGCGAGCAGCAGGGGCCAGCGAGCGGCTGGGCCTAGCGAACGAGCAGCGGGCGAAGCGAGCGTTGCTGGGCCAGGCCCAGGCAAGCAACGCAGCCAGCTGCGCAGGCGCTGGTTTCCTCTACTGGTGCATAAAGGCGCCAACGAGGAGCTCTCCTTTTTCTTACGAAATCACTAATTAAGGAGACTTGCCACTCCCCTCGTGTGTGCCCATCCGTACTCCCACGTACGTGGCTTGATTTGATTGGAATAAAATTAGGTCCGGTCCCACCCCCTTAAAATCAGGGGGTGATGATTAGATTAGAAAGGAAAAAGAAGAAATGACAACCGTAGGATGAAGTGGGAGCACGGATGGGAGCATAGGAAGGGAGCAGGCAAGTTTTGTCCACTAATTAAGGAGTACTTGTTGCAAAGATCACCCACAAACCCTCATGTTGCGACAAGTGGCGCGTTGTATGTACGCCACTTGTCGCAACCTGGGCGTTTTTCCTTTTTTCGTAGATCCGTTTATTCAAAATGTTTTATCTCTTAAACCATGCGTCCAAATCTCAAACCGTTTTCACCGTTGAATTCCTCGGGTCGAGATCTTCAAAACTAGATCCCATGTTGATAGGTTTTGACGAAACTTTTTTTCACGAAAAAACCGCACGAAAAAAAAAACTGGACGAAAAAACCGAACCGAGCGCATTGGTTTTACCCCTTTCCGAAAGAGGCACACCTATGCCTCTCGTGAAATCACAACCGTGCTTCCGTCGGAAGCAAAACCGTGACTCTCGTGGAAGAGAAAAAAAAAGAAAACGTGTTTTTTCCGTTTCCGAAGAGGCACGGCCGTGACTCTCGCGAAAGCAAAACCGTGCCTTTCGCGGAAGCAAAACCGTGACTCTCACGAAATTAAAAAAAAAACAGAAAACACGTTTTTTCCCTTTCCGAGAGGCATGACTGTGACTCTCGCGGAAGCGCAACCATGCATACCGCGGAAGCAAAACCGTGACTCTCGCGAAAGGAAAAAAGACAAAAAAACACGTTTTTTTTCCTTTCCGAGAGGAACGGCCGTGACTCTCGCGAAAGAAAAAAAAGCATAAAACGCGTTTTTTCCTTTCCGAGAGGCACGACCGTGACTCTCGCGAAAGCACAACCGTGTCTCTCGTGAAAACAAAACCGTGACTCTCGCGAAAAAGAACGTGTATTTTCGCACAAAAAAATTTTGAAATTTTTTTTCGCCGAAAAGCTAAGGAAAACCGATAAAAAACCAAAATGTCGAAAAAACCCAAAAAAAAGCCATTTAATAAGCAGAAAACACGTGTGGAATTTTTTTGTGAAGGAAACATCCAGAGCGCGCCAAGTGACGGCTCCCGAAAGAGGCCTTGTTAACTGGTTGCTCTCTTCTCCTCCATCTTCGCGGTTGTGTCGAAAAAAGGCCTATCGCCCACGGCCCAACCCGTACACCAAAGGTATAGACAACCGCCCCGTCAATAAAAAAAAAAGCAAGACAGAGAGAAAAGCTATAGCAAAGGGAAAGCCGAACCCGAGGAAACCCTAACCACCATCTATTGATTGAGCGGCGGCGCGGCGGAGCGGCGGCGCGGCGGAGATGGAGAGGATGAGCAGCGCATTCACTGGGTTGAAGATCTACACCGGCGACGAAGATGGCGTATCAAGACCGGCCGGCGGAACTCGCGGGGTTGCGACGACCGGGAAGGAGGTCATCAGCAGCAAGGTCGGGACAAGCACACGGCGGGAGGGCCGAGGTCTTCGCGATGCGAACCGGATAGGCGGCGAAAGGGCGAGGCGGGAGCGCCAGCTTCTTCGCGATTCGATCAATTCAGTGCCTGGGAAGAAGAATCCTCCACCTCGAAACCACGAGAAAGAGGAGGGTGCGATCCCCATCTACTGTCGTGCCTGGGACACCTCCTTCGGCGGTGTCTGCGGCTCCTTCGACGACGAAAGTAAGAACAAAACTGTCTGTACCTACTCATCTCAACTCACTTTATCTTTCCATCAAGCTAGTGTCAAATCAAGTTCCAGCACAATCCGACATGCGATTTTGTAGCGTGCGTGATGCGATTCCTGGTTAATTCAGTGTAACAAATAGCTAATTGCAAGATGAACAAACAAACCATCTTCCTGATCTAGATTATAAGATGGACTATAGTTAATTCAGTGTAACAATAATTCATTCAGTGTAACAATAGCTAATTGCAAGATGAACAAACAAACCATCTTCCTGATATAGATTATAAGATGAACTATAGTTAATTCAGTGTAACAATAATTCATTCAGTGTAACTATAGATTATAAGATGAACAAACAAACCATCTTCCTGATAGTAAGTAAGCTGGCATTGCTATCCAAAGTATCTTTGATCCATCTAATCACTTAATCTGGCTTCTTGCAGCTGCCCTTGGTCCCATGCGCTATACATCTGGACCTATCCCAGAGAATGCTGTTCCAGCCAGCACCTTGCAGATCTTCTCTGTCAGAATTACTGACCTGAAAGACGGTCTCTGGTGGCCACTTCATGTCTATGGCTTCGTTGCCACCAGAGACGGGGCAGATCATAATCGCAACTTTCTCTTCAGGCGCACCAGGGATAATTGCCAAATCCTTAGCAAAAAGGTGCTTGTTTGTTTACCTTTTTCCGCCATCCTTTTGCTGCTAGCTAGTAATATTCAGCATCATAATCTGCTGAAATCGTATTGCCCCTCCCAGTAGACTTGTGTATGTATCTAGCTCCAGGGTGTAGTGGGCAATACCATTTAATTTCTATGATTTGTTATTTGGAAGGAACAAGGTATCTCGGGCAGTCTGTCAGATAACTAATTAGCGGTTATGCTTGCATTGCAGGATCCAGTTTTGCTGTTAACAGGCCCGTCTCGTGCAGTCTTGTTGGCTGGTCTGGTCACCTTCGAAGTACAGCTGATGGCAAAGAGCAAAACTAAACTTGCAGATGAAGTGCTGGCTTCCAAAGTCTTCTATTTCCACCAGGGATCTCGTCGAGAAGACAGTATTTGTACACGCATCCCCTACAAGCATTGTACGCTCGAGTTTGCGCTCGCGCCTCTGCGGCATTCAGTTGAGGCCACCGTCACCGTCCAGCTCGTCGACGGGTCGTGGCCGGACGGTCACCAGGGGCAGGTCTTCTCCTGCACCGACAGCATAAAAGATACCAAGATGTTGCTGCTTGACTGTCCAGATGGAACGATGCCCATCGGTCCGGACGGCATGTTTGAGCTCTCCAGGCGCGTTGTTTGCGCAGAGCTGGGCGGGAGGGATAAGCTCATGGTGTCCGTACAGGCGCGCCGCGTCGGTTTCCTTACAAGAAATCAGGCCGTCTTCGAGCCCAAGATGTCCGGGATGAGCGTTGGCATGTGTGATCTTCGTTTCTGCAAGATGCAGGTCACCGTTGCTTGGTCCCTGCTCTCCACCTCTGGCACACATGCCGGTGGCAAGTAGCAGGGGCTGTCTGGGTGATGTGTGCTAAGCCATGGATGGGAGAGAGGTGCTTTCTGTTTAGCCCAAAGATTCATGCCACTCCCCTGTGTACTAGCATGTCGTTTATTTGGTCCTGTGTTTTCTCAGCTCCGTTGTAAGCTTGTGGTGGCCCTTTGTTGTGAGACGATTGTTCGTTGTAATATACTCCCTCCGTCCCAAAATTCTTGTCTTAGATTTGTCTAAATACGAATGTATCAAGTCACATTTTAGTATTAGATACATCCATATCTAGACAAATCTAAGACAAGAATTTTGAGACGGAGGGAGTAATATAATGGTGTAGGATTTGGGCATGACAAATATTATACATTGTACCTTGGATGTGGGCACGATCTTGCACATTGTACCTTGGGATTTGGGCTTACTATCTTGCGCATTTTAGTCTGACCTGAAACTGAAAGTGCTGTGAGACATTATCTTGCACTCAGTCTCACAAAGTTTCACTTGTGACAATTTGAACGAAAATACTACTTACGGAAACAATCTACAGAGTCCACCTTCGGACTTATCTCCCCAAGAATTGGTTTCCCCCCTGATTTCCAGTGGTGGCACTGGCACCTCTCCCTTTGATTTCCAATCACACCTTGACAACTGTTCTTGTAACTCAACTCCCGTGAAAATCGTCCGTACGTGTAGGGCGTGTTTGGTTGCAGTACGCAACAGTAGTTGCATACTTGCATTGCATGTCCATCTCCAGTCAGCCTAGTTCTTCAAATGCAGCCTCATATGTAGCAGATGGTTGTAGTACGCAACAGTAGTTGCATACTTGCATTGCATGTCCATCTACAGTCAGCCTAGTTCTTCAAATGCAGCCTCGTATGTAGCATATGCAACCTGTTTGGTTGCCTGCATCGCATGGAGGGGCACTTACTGTTGGGGAACGTAGTATTTTAAAATTTTCCTACGATCACGCAAGATCTATCTACCAGATGCATAGCAACGAGAGGGGATAGTGAGTCTACGTACCCTCGTAGACCGAAAGCGGAAGCGTTAGAACAACGCGGTTGATGTAGTCGTACGTCTTCACGGCCCGACCGATCAAGCACCGAAACTACGGCACCTCCGAGTTCTAGCACACGTTCAGCTCGATGACGTCCCTCGAACTCCGATCCAGCCGAGTGTCGAGGGAGAGTTCCGTCAGCACGACGGCGTGGTGACGATCTTGATGTTCTACCGTCGCAGGGCTTCGCCTAAGCACCGCTACAAAATTTATCGAGGAGAACTATGGTGGAGGGGGGCACCGCACACGGCTAAGAGATCAAGAGATCATTTGTTGTGTCTAGAGGTGCCCCCCTGCCCCCGTATATAAAGGAGGGAGGGAGAGGCCGGCCCTAGAGGGGGCGCACCAAGTGTGGGGAGTCCTACTAGGACTCCCAAGTCCTAGTAGGATTCCCCTTTCCTTTCCGGAGTAGGAGAGAAGGAAAGAGGGGGAGAGGGAGAAGGAAAAGGGGGCTGCACCCCTTGTCCAATTCGGACCAGAAGGGGGGTGCACGCCTCCTTCCTTTTGGCCTCTCTCCTCTATACCCGTAACTCCCCGGTACTCCGAAAATACCTGAATCACTCGGAACCTTTCCGATGTCCGAATATAGTCGTCCAATATATCGATTTTTTACGTCTCGACCATTTTGAGACTCCTCGTCATGTCCGCGATCTCATCCGGGACTCCGAACTCCTTCGGTACATCAAAACTCGTAAACTCATAATAAAACTATCATCGAAACCTTAAGCGTGCGGACCCTACGGGTTCGAGAACTATGTAGACATGACCGAGACACGTCTCCGGTCAATAACCAATAGCGGAACCTGGATGCTCATATTGGCTCCCACATATTCTACGAAGATCTTTATCGGTCAAACCGCATAACAACATACATTGTTCCCTTTGTCATCGGTATGTTACATGCCCGAGATTCGATCGTCGGTATCTCAATACCTAGTTCAATCTCGTTACCAACAAGTCTCTTTACTCGTTCCGTAATACATCATCCTGCAACTAACTCATTAGCTGCAATGCTTGCAAGGCTTATAGTGATGTGCATTACCGAGTGGGCCCAGAGATACCTCTCCGACAATCGGAGTGACAAATCCTAATCTCGAAATACGCCAACCCAACAAGTACCTTCGGAGACACCTGTAGAGTACCTTTATAATCACCCAGTTACGTTGTGACGTTTGGTAGCACACAAAGTGTTCCTCCGGTATTCGGGAGTTGCATAATCTCATAGTCATAGGAACATGTATAAGTCATGAAGAAAGCAATAGCAGTAAAACTTAAACGATCATAGTGCTAAGCTAACGGATGGGTCTTGTCCATCAGATCATTCTCCTAATGATGTGATCCCGTTGATCAAATGACAACTCATGTCTATGGCTAGGAAACATAACCATCTTTGATCAATGAGCTAGTCTAGTAGAGGCATACTAGGGACACTCTGTTTTGTCTATGTATTCACACATGTATAAAGTTTTCGGTTAATACAATTCTAGCATGAATAATAAACATTTATCATGATATAAGGAAATAAATAATAACTTTATTATTGCCTCTAGGGCATATTTCCTTCAGTCTCCCACTTGCACTAGAGTCAATAATCTAGTTCACATCGCCATGTGATTTAACACCGATAGTTCACATCGTCATGTGATTAACACCCAAAGGGTTTCCTAGAGTCAATAATCTAGTTCACATCGCTATGTGATTAACACCCAAAGAGTACTAAGGTGTGATCATGTTTTGCTTCGTGAGAGAAGTTTAGTCAACGGGCCTGTCATATTCAGATCCATATGTATTTTGCAAATGTCTATGTGTCTACAATGCTCTGCATGGAGCTACTCTAGCTAATTGCTCCCACTTTCAATACGCATCTAGATTGATACTTAGAGTCAGCTGGATTTAGTGTCAAAGCTTGCATCGGCGTAACCCTTTACGACGAACTCTTTATCACCTCCATAATCGAGAAACATTTCCTTAGTCATCCAGTTACTAAGGATAATTTTGACCGCTGTACAGTGATCTACTCCTGGATCACTATTGTACCCTCTTGACAAACTCATGGCAAGGTACACAACATGTTTGGTACACAGCATGGCATACTTTATAGAACCTATGGCTAAGGCATAGGGAATGACTTTCATTCTCTCTATATTTTTCTGCCGTGGTCTGGCTTTGAGTCTTACTCAACTTCACACCTCACAAGTCAGGTAAGAACTCTTTCTTTGACTGATCCATTTTGAACTACTTCAAAATCATATCAAGGTATGTACTCATTGAAAGTCTTATCAAGCGTCTTGATCTATCTCTATAGATCTTGATGCCCAATATGTAAGCAGCTTCACCAAGGTCTTTCTTTGAAAAACTCCTTTCAAACACTCCTTTATGCTTTCCAGAAAATTCCACATCATTTCCGATCGACAATATGTCATTCACATATACTTATCAGAAAGGTTGTAGTGCTCCCACTCACTTCTTGTAAATACAGGCTTCACCGCAAGTCTGTATAAATCTATATGCTTTGATCAACTTATCAAAGCGTATATTCCAACTCCGAGATGCTTGCACCAGTCCATAGATGGATCGCTGGAGCTTGCACATTTTGTTAGCACCTTTAGGATTGACAAAACCTTCTGGTTGCATCATATACAAGTCTTCTTTAATAAATCCATTAAAGAATGCAGTTTTGTTATCCATTTGCCAGATTTCATAAAATGCGGCAATTGCTAACATGATTCGGACAGACTTAAGCATCGCTACGGGTGAGAAAGTCTCATCGTAGTCAACTCCTTGAACTTGTTGAAAAACTTTCGCAACAAGTCGAGCTTTGTAAACAGTAACATTACTGTCAGCGTCAGTCTTCCTCTTGAAGATCCATTTATTTTCGATGGCTTGCCGACCATCGGGCAAGTCAACCAAAGTCCACACTTTGTTCTCATACATGGATCACATCTCAGATTTCATGGTCTCAAGCCATTTTGCGGAATCTGGGCTCATCATCGCTTCCTCATAGTTCGTAGGTTCATCATGGTCCAGTAACATGACTTCCAGAACCGGGTTGTCGTACCACTCTGGTGCGGAACGTACTCTGGTTGATCTACGAAGTTCAGCAGTAACTTGATCCGAAGTTTCATGATCATCATCATTAGCTTCCTCACTAATTGGTGTAGGAATCACTGGAACCAGTTTCTGTGATGTACTACTATCCAATTCAGGAGAAGGTACAATTACCTCATCAAGTTCCACTTTCCTCCCACTCACTTCTTTCGAGAGAAACTCCTTCTCTAGAAAGGATCCACTCTTAGCAACAAAGACCTTGCCTTCGGATCTGTGATAGAAGGTGTACCCAACAGTTTCTTTTGGGTATCCTATGAAGATTTACTTCTCCGATTTGGGTTCGAGCTTATCATGTTGAAACATTTTCACATAAGCATCGCAGTCCCAAACTTAAAGAAATGACAGCTTAGGTTTCTCGTCAAACCACAGTTCATACGGTGTCATCTCCACGGATTTAGATGGTGCCCTATTTAACGTGAATGTATCTGTCTTTAATGCATAACCCCAAAAGCGATAGTGGTAGATCGGTAAGAGACATCATCGATCGCACCATATCTAATAAAGTATGGTTAAGACGTTCGGACACACCATTACACTATGGTGTTCCAGGTGGCGTGAGTAGTGAAACTATTTCACATTGTTTTTACTGAAGGCCAAACTCGCTAACTCAAATATTTTACCTCTACGATCATATCGTAGAAACTCTTATTTTCTTGTTACGGTGATTCTCCACTTCACTCTGAAATTCTTTGAACTTTTCAAATGTTTTAGACTTGTGCTTCATTAAGTAGATATACCCATATCTGCTCAAATCATCAGTGAAGGTCAGAAAATAACGATACCCGCCGCGAGCTTCAACACTCATTGGTCCACATACATCTGTATGTATGATCTCCAACAAATCTGTTGCTCGCTCCATTGTTCCGGAGAACGGAGTTTTAGTCATCTTGCCCATGAGGCATGGTTCGCAAGCACCAAGTGATTCATAATCAAGTGATTACAAAAGTCCATCACTATGGAGTTTCTTCATGCGCTTTACACCATTATGACCTAAACAGCAGTGCCACAAATAAGTTGCACTATCATTATTAACCTTGCATCTTTTGGCTTCAATATTATGAATATGTGTATCACCACGATCGAGATCCAACAAACTATTTTCATTGGGTGTATGACCATCGAAGGTTTTATTCATGTAAACAGAATAACAATTATTCTATGACTTTAAATGAATAACCGTATTGCAACAAATATGATCAAATCATATTCATGGTCAACGCAAATGCCAAATAACATTTATTTAGGTTTTACACTAATCCCGAAAGTATAGGGAGTGTGCGATGATGATCATATCAATCTTGGAACCACTTCCAACACACATCGTCACTTCACCTTTAACTAGTCTCTGTTCATTCTGCAATTCTCGTTTCGAGTTACTAATTTTAGCAACTGAACCGGTATCAAATACCCAGGGGTTGCTATGAACACTAGTAAAGTACACATCAATAATCTGTATATCAAAATATACCTTTGTTCACTTTGCCATCCTTCTTATCCGCCAAGTATCTAGGGCAGTTCCACTTCCAGTGACCATTTCCTTTGCAGTAGAAGCACTTAGTTTCAGGCTTGAGTTTTAGCTTTGGGTTTCTTCACGGGAGTGACAACTTGCTTGTCATTCTTCTTGAAGTTCCCCTTCTATCCCTTTGCCCTTTACTTGAAACAAGTGGCCTTGTTAACCATCAACACTTGATGCTTTTTCATGATTTCTACCTTCGCCGACTTCAGCATTGCGAAGAGCTCGGGAATTCCTTTCGTCATCCCTTGCATATTATAGTTCATCAAGAAGTTCTACTAACTTGGTGATAGTGACTAGAGAACTTTGTCAATTACTATCTTATCTGGAAGATTAACTCCCACTTGATTCAAGTAATTGTAGTACCCAGACAATCTGAGCACATGCTCACTGGTTGAGCTATTCTCCTCCATCTTGTAGGCAAAGTACTGTCAGAAGTCTTATACCTCTCGACACGGGCATGAGTATGAAATACTAATTTCAACTCTTGGAACATCTTATATGCTCCGTGGCGTTCAAAACGTTTTTGAAGTCCCGGTTCTAAGCCATAAAGCATGGTGCACTTAAACTATCAAGTAGTCATCATACCGAGCTTTTGTCAAAACGTTCATAACGTCTACATCTGCTCCTGCAATAGGTATGTCACCTAGCGGTGCATCAAGGACATAATTCTCTGTGCAGCAATGAGGATAATCCTCAGATCACAGAACAATTCCGCATCATTGCTACTAACATCTTTCAACTTAGTTTTCTCTAGGAACATATAAAAAATAAACGGGGAGCAACATCGCGAGCTATTGATCTACAACATAGATATGCTAATACTACGAGGACTAAGTTCATGATAAATTAAAGTTCAATTTAATAATATTACTTAAGAACTCCCACTTAGATAGACATCCCTCTAGTCATCTAAATGATCACGTGATCCAAATCAACTAAACCATGTCCGATCATCACGTGAGATGGAGTAGTTTCAATGGTGAACATCTTATGTTGATCATATCTACTATATGATTCACGCTCGACCTTTTGGTCTCCAGTGTTCCGAGGCCATATCTGCATATGCTAGGCTCGTCAAGTTTAACCCGAGTATTCTGCGTGTGCAAAACTGGCTTACACCCGTTGTATTTGAACGTAGAGCTTATCACACCCGATCATCACGTGGTGTCTCGGCACGACGAACTTTCGCAACGGTGCATACTCAGGGAGAACACTTATACCTTGAAATTTAGTAAGGGATCATCTTATAATGCTACCGTCGAACTAAGCAAAATAAGAAGCATAATAAGATAAACATCACATGCAATCAAAATATGTGACATGATATGGCCATCATCATCTTGTGCTTTTGATCTCCATCTCCAAAGCACCGTCATGATCACCTTCGTCACCGGCGCGACACCTTGATCTCCATCGTAGCATCGTTGTCGTCTCGCCAACTATTGCTTCTACGACTATCGTCACCGCTTAGTGATAAAGTAAAGCAATTACATGGCGATTCCATTTCATACAATAAAGCGACAACCATATGGCTCCTGCCAGTTGCCGATAACTTTACAAAACATGATCATTTCATACAAAACCGTATAACTCATCATGTATTGACCATATCACATCACAACATGCCCTGCAAAAACAAGTTAGACGTCCTCTACTTTGTTGTTGCAAGTTTTACGTGGCTGCTACGGGCTTAGTAAGAACCGTTCTTACCTACGCATACAAAACCACAACAATATTTCGTCAAGTATGTGCTGTTTTAACCTTCACAAGGACCGGGCGTAGCCACACTTGATTCAACTAAAGTTGGAGAAACTGACACCCGCCAGCCACCTGTGTGCGAAGCACGTCGGTAGAACCAGTCTCGCGTAAGCGTACGCGTAATGTTGGTCCGGGCCGCTTCATCCAACAATACCGCCGAATCAAAGTATGACATGCTGGTAAGCAGTATGACTAGTATCGTCCACAACTCACTTGTGTTCTACTCGTGCATATCATCTACGCATAGACCTGGCTCATGATGCCACTGTTGGGGAACGTAGTATTTTAAAATTTTCCTACGATCACGCAAGATCTATCTACCAGATGCATAGCAACGAGAGGGGAGAGTGAGTCTACGTACCCTCGTAGACCGAAAGCGGAAGCGTTAGAACAACGCGGTTGATGTAGTCGTACGTCTTCACGGCCCGACCGATCAAGCACCGAAACTACGGCACCTCCGAGTTCTAGCACACGTTCAGCTCGATGATGTCCCTCGAACTCCGATCCAGCCGAGTGTCGAGGGAGAGTTCCGTCAGCACGACGGCGTGGTGACGATCTTGATGTTCTACCGTCGCAGGGCTTCGCCTAAGCACCGCTACAATATTTATCGAGGAGAACTATGGTGGAGGGGGCACCGCACACGGCTAAGAGATCAAGAGATCAATTGTTGTGTCTAGAGGTGCCCCCCTGCCCCCGTATATAAAGGAGGGAGGGAGAGGCCGGCCCTAGAGGGGGCGCACCAAGTGTGGGGAGTCCTACTAGGACTCCCAAGTCCTAGTAGGATTCCCCTTTCCTTTCCGGAGTAGGAGAGAAGGAAAGAGGAGGAGAGGGAGAAGGAAAAGGGGGCTGCACCCCTTGTCCAATTCGGACCAGAAGGGGGGTGCACGCCTCCTTCCTTTTGGCCTCTCTCCTCTATTCCCGTAACTCCCCGGTACTCCGAAAATACCCGAATCACTCGGAACCTTTCCGATGTCCGAATATAGTCGTCCAATATATCGATTTTTACGTCTCGACCATTTTGAGACTCCTCGTCATGTCCCCGATCTCATCCGGGACTCCGAACTCCTTCGGTACATCAAAACTCATAACCTCATAATAAAACTATCATCGAAACCTTAAGCGTGCGGACCCTACGGGTTCGAGAACTATGTAGACATGACCGAGACACGTCTCCGGTCAATAACCAATAGCGGAACCTGGATGCTCATATTGGCTCCCACATATTCTACGAAGATCTTTATCGGTCAAACCGCATAACAACATACATTGTTCCCTTTGTCATCGGTATGTTACATGCCCGAGATTCGATCGTCGGTATCTCAATACCTAGTTCAATCTCGTTACCAACAAGTCTCTTTACTCGTTCCATAATACATCATCCCGCAACTAACTCATTAGCTGCAATGCTTGCAAGGCTTATAGTGATGTGCATTACCGAGTGGGCCCAAAGATACCTCTCCGACAATCGGAGTGACAAATCCTAATCTCGAAATACGCCAACCCAACAAGTACCTTCGGAGACACCTGTAGAGTACCTTTATAATCACCCAGTTACGTTGTGACGTTTGGTAGCACACAAAGTGTTCCTCCGGTATTCGGGAGTTGCATAATCTCATAGTCATAGGAACATGTATAAGTCATGAAGAAAGCAATAGCAGTAAAACTTAAACGATCATAGTGCTAAGCTAACGGATGGGTCTTGTCCATCAGATCATTCTCCTAATGATGTGATCCCGTTGATCAAATGACAACTCATGTCTATGGCTAGGAAACATAACCATCTTTGATCAATGAGCTAGTCTAGTAGAGGCATACTAGGGACACTCTGTTTTGTCTATGTATTCACACATGTATAAAGTTTTCGGTTAATACAATTCTAGCATGAATAATAAACATTTATCATGATATAAGGAAATAAATAATAACTTTATTATTGCCTCTAGGGCATATTTCCTTCACTTACCCCCCGCTGTTTGGTTGCCCTTTTTGTGCTTAGGGTGTGAGCAGATGCAAACTTCAGTTGTTTGGTTGCAAACAACGTTTGTGTTCTGTTCACCCCATTCAAATGTGGTGGCCTTGCCACCACATGATCAGCACAACAGCAAAACAAAGCAAGCAACCAAATGAAATCAAACAAAGCAAGTAAGGGAATGACAACAAAGTACTTAACTACATAGCATAAGTCTAGATTAACAGCAGGGGCATCCTCCTTCCCAGCTCCATATTAGGGTGCTGCTCCTGGCCAAAATATGAACAAGTTCCCAGCACAAGTACCAAAGTCAACACTAACACATTACTTAACTTAACTACGTAGCATGCTCGATGTCACCAACGCAGTTGTGCCTGCTACAACGAAACCTGCACATGACCGAGGAGTCGTGGTTGTAGATCTGAACCTTCAGTCCGAGTCCTGAGATGCGCATAACGACGAGATCGTCGGGGACGATCCGGTGGCGGTGGCAGAAGTAGTTCCAGCCTCGGCCAAGCACCATGTGCCCCTCGAAGTTCTAGACCTGCACCCAGACACGCACAGCTTGTTCGCCGACGGTCTGACCACGCGCGGGAGTCACTTGATGATCAGCCAGATGTTCATCACCTCCACGAACTTGCAAGGGACGACGAGCATGGTGAGGTCCTCGTTGTCCTTGATCTGCTGGCAGAAGTGCAGCGGCTCCCGGGCCCCCTCCTCGTGGCCCTGCCTCGGAGATCGTCCCCTTGAACGAGGCAGGCTCATGAAGGCGATCCTGCCAGGCAGGTCCACCGTCCTGAGTCACCTGTTCGTGGAGATGAAATCCTCGGCGCCCTCAACTCCGTCCACCACCTAAGCTCCTCCACCCGCCACATCCCAGTTAGTCTTCAATATCTTGTGAGGTAAGATGGCAAGTATTAGTGCACAAACTCTTTGCAAAATGGCACTGATCAGAGACATTTGCCAAAGAGCAAATGCCACTGATAAGCGCACAAACTCTTTGCCAAATGCCACTTATCAATGGCACTTGTTGTTGGGCAAAAGCCACTGATCAGTGGACTTGCCCAACAGCAAGTGCCACTGATCAGTGGCATTTGCCCACAATTGGTTTAGCATCTAAGTAAATTAATTTAGAATTTTTATAAATTAAAAAGCATTTAATTAATTGTTTTAGCCACTGATCTAACTAGTTTAGGGCAATTAAACACTTTATAGAAATGTTGGTTCACCATAATAATTAGCTTTAGATTATTTTCCACATGATGAACATTTTAGTTTTCATGTTTGAAGAAATAATTTATTTGACTTGTCTTTTAAATTCGAGTTTGAGGTCGGTTTGGAACAAAGTGATGATTAGCGAAAATCAATTATGATGACGTGGCACCATTAACAGGAGTTTACTGTAGCATGATACCCGGGGTGCACCAACATGAAAACAATTAATTAGTAGCCTATTGCTCTTGAAATTCTTGCTTGCTTACATTATGGTTAATCTCATAAGTCTAGTAATCTTATTGGCATCCTTTGTCACTATCATTTTGATTCCGTTGCTTCAATATGTTGAGGATGCTCGCAATCCTTAGTCGAATCCTAGAATTCATCCTTCCAGCTGAAATGTCATTTTGAACATGAGTTGGCTCTCGACCAATCAAATTGCCACCGGTTGTACCTCTAGGTCTATTCAACTTACTCGAATTTTATTAGAGCATTTAATTCTGATACATCGATCTTGAAATCATAATTTCGCTGTATTTAAGCACCGAATTAATCAGACGTTTCTATAATCCGATGCCTTTGCATTATATCTTCTTTTGGTTCAGCATCGGTACTCACATCAGATTCTTTGTGGTCCGACAGACCCATTGGTGGATTATTATCTGACCGATCCTGCCTATCCTCAAATCCTTGAGTTCTTCCCCTGATACATAATGCCTTTGGTAAATTGTATCCGCTACTTTTTGCTAGCCATGCTATACTTCCGAGCTTGAGTTATTTACTCCTGAAGTTCGTGGAATAGGTTCCTAAGATGTCCCTATGGGTTAAACCTATGCCTTCCCTGATCCCTTTGAACCCGAGAGTTTTAACGAGTCTTACTCTTCTGGTGTTTTGCCAGATGACATTTCAACACTACAACTTCATCGAAAGAGAGAAGTAAATGAAATGATATGCATTGAAGAAGTGGGAGTCGACCTTGAACTTTGTCTTCATGCCCATGGACACAATGTAGATTTTATCATGGAAGCTTCTCTTAAAATTAGTTATCCCCTTAGTATAAGTTCACCTTATATCTGGGCTTTGGTCTTTTGCAATCGTGGTTTCGATCATATTGTTCTTCTTTGATTCCATTTCTCAGACAAGTTAAAGCGCTTGTTTCTGCAGATTAATATGCCTGCCCAACCTCGATTTTGCTCTACCTTCGAGTATTACCCTATGGTATCTCAAGAATATTACAGGACTACATAACTTTTTATGAGTTCTTCCTCAACTATTATTTCTCGCCGATTCCAATTTTTCACGGGTTCTGGGTTATTAGTCACTTGAGAACACCGACAAGTGAATTGATTCTGCACTTTGATTATGTAACTCTAAGTAATTTTCGTTGCTTACGAGTTTAATAATCCTTCAAGTCATTCCTAGCCTGATCAGGTATATCATTACCGTACTAAATTTTAATTGTGCTACCTCGTCCTTCTTCCCGGAGCACAATTTCCGACACTGGGCTAAGCTTACATCGATCTTCCTCGTCTTATCATTTTCAGCCTTGAACAACAAACTTCATTTTGAGTTTGTGTTGTACCCGTGGTTCCAATAACATTTCGCTTCATCATTCCTTTGACTTGATGTCATCACCGATCGATTACATCTTCATGAAATCTCTTGACAGATGTGTCGTGGTCATCATCAACATTCTGAGTTGTTCCAGGATATCAATCGAATTCATGATGAGAAATACCATCCTTGCCTCTTGATGATTTGTGTTATCATCGACAACATTCTTGTCTCCCCACCCCCAACACAAAACTTGTTCATATAAATTTTGGAAATGCACCCTTTTTGACATGTTGATGGATTGTTGCTGAACCCATCGTCCACCTCCTCATCTTTTCCCTGATAAAATTGCATGAGATGTTCTAAAAATTCCCGATGGTCCTTTGTGTTCCCAAGGTCCGACCTTTCCCTGATGACCATGTCAATGCTATCCAAAAGCATGACTTTGTTACTCTGAACATCATTAAGAACATTGGAGGCGCAATTCTAAATGTTTCTTGATGATTTATCCAAACACTGTTGTATGGGTAACATCATGAATTTCCTCTCCCCTTTTCCTAAATGGTAATCTACCTACTATCATCTCATGGATACCATCCTCTACTTGTCCTTGGGAAGGATATACTCCTGATATTTGTGTTTAAACACATTTTATTTCCATTGCTATGATTAAATTAAATAATCATATCCATTGTTTTGTTTAACCTTTCTCATGATGTAACTTATCGGAGTAGAGGTAATTCCCTGCTTAGGTCAACACCTCGGTGTACAACCCTGTCAAGTATAACCTTGTCAATATTGTTTATGACATTCCCGTAACCGTCGATGGACGAGAACTGTGCCTATTGGTCCGCCTTGTTTCAACGAGCAGGAAAATGGTTCTCTTCGTCCCTCACCCTTAGTACCGACGTTGTTGCCAATATAGCTGACAGGCCATGCTCTGACCTGCCTGGCTATCATGACCGTGCAAGATGTCACCACTCTTTCTACTTTCAACCCACATGGTGGGCCCATAACCCACAGTTCCACGGGATCGAAACCTGACTCTCATGTACACCCTTGTTGCCAAAGTTATTCCTCGCACTTGACTTCGCAAATAATTCATAGGCCACGTTCCTAGAGATGGTCTACTCTAGTATCAAATGCAATACTTTTCGTTGCTCTAAAATTCCTTTCACGCTCTGTTTCAGGCATCGAACAATTGTCTATCTACTTGAAACATCTTATTGTGCTTTCTTATGTTGCTCACGATGTTTTTCTTGAGTTCAATTCGAGAGCAACTTCATGTCACGTTCACTGAACTATCTACCAGTACCTTCGTATGTTTTTCTTGAAGGTAAAGTAATATGATAAAGATAGACCCAAGGCCCAGTGCAAATTGTTGTTTTTTTGCCTATTTCAGTGTTTCGCAGAAAAGGGATATCAAACGGAGTCCAAACGGAATGAAACCTTCGGGAGAGTTATTTTTAGAACCGTATCAACCCAGAAGACTTGGAGTACATGCGAGGGAACAAGAGAGGTGGCCACAAGGGTCCAGGGCACGCCCCCACCCTCGTGGGCCCCCTCTGGCTCCCCCGACGCCCTCCTTCCTCCTATATATATCCATGTACCCTAAAAACATCGAGGCAACAGAGAAAACCCTAATTCCAATGCAGAGTGCTATTTAGTTGATTCTTTTTAGTTAATTAGTGTTTAGCGCTCACGAGATTGGCTGTAATTTTTTTACTGGAGAGTGCTATTTAGTTGATTCTTTTTGCAGATGATTAATAGACAAATTACTCAAGTTTACCAAATTATTTCAATTTTTTTGGATTTACAGAAGTATTTGAAAGTTATAGATTACTACAGACTGTTATGTTTTTGACAGATTCTGTTTTTCGTGTGTTGTTTGCTTATTTTGATGAATCTATGAGTAGTATCGGGGGGTATGAATCATGGAGAAGTTGGAATGCAGTAGGTTTAACACCAATATAAATAAAGAATGAGTTCATTAGAGTACCTTTGAGTGGTGGTTTGTTTTCTTATACTAACGGAGCTCACGAGATTTTTGGCTAAGTTTTGTGTTGTGAAGTTTTCAAGTTTTGAGTATGGCTTTGATGGATTATGGAACAAAGAGTGGCAAGAGCCTAATCTTCGGGACGCACAAGGCACCCCAAGGTAAAATTCAAGGACAACCAAAATCCTAAGCTTGCGGATGCCCCGGGAAGGCATCCCCTCTTTCATCTTCATCTATCGGTAACTATACTCGGGACTATATTTTTATTCACCACATGATATGTGTTTTGCTTAGAGCGTCATGTATGATTTGAGTCTTTGCTTTTTAGTTTTACAAAATCATCCTTGCTGTACACACCTTTTGAGAGAGATAAATATGATTTAGAATTTATTAGAACACTCTATGTGCTTCACTTATATCTTTTGAGCTAGATAGTTTTGCTCTAGTGCTTCACTTATATCTGTTAGAGCACGGTGGTGGTTTTATTTTGTAGAAATTGTTGATCTCTCATGCTTCACTTATATCCTTTTGAGAGCCTTTTAGAATAGAATGGTAATGTGCTTTGGTTATGAAACTAGTCCTAACATGATAGGCATCCAAGATGGGTATAGTAAAAACTTTCACATAAAGTGCAATGAATACTATGAGAAGTTTGATACTTGATGATTGTTTTGAGATATGAGGATGATGATATTAGAGTCATGCTAGTAGAGTAGTTGTGAATTTGAGAAATACTTGTGTTGAGGTTTGCAAGTCCCGTAGGATGCACGTATGGTAACCGTTGTGTGACAAATTTGAAGCATGAGGTATTTCATTGAGTGTCATCCTTTGTGTGGAGGTCGGGATCGCGCGATGGTTAAATCCTACCAACCCTTCCCCTAGGAGAATGTGTGTAGTACTTTGTTTTGATGACTTATAGATTTTTGCAATAAGTATGTGAGTTCTTTGTGACTAATGTTGAGTCCATGGATTATACGCACTCTCACCCTTCCACCATTGCTAGCCTCTCTTGTACTGCGCAACTTTCGCCGATACCATACACCCACCATATACCTTCCTCAAAACAGCCACCATACCTACCTATCATGGCATTTCCATAGCCATTCCGAGATATATTGCCATGCAACTTTCCACCGTTCTGTTTGCTATGACATGCTTCATCATTGTCATATTTCCATGCATGATCATGTAGTTGACATCGTATCTGTGGCTAGGCCACCATGCATAATTTTTCATACATGCCACTCTTGATTCATTGCACATCCCGGTACACCGTCGGAGGCATTCATATAGAGTCATACTTTGTTCTAGTATCGAGTTGTAAATCAATATAAGTGTGATGGTCATCATTATTAGAGCATTGTCCCAAAAAAATTAAGGAAAGGCCAAAGAAAAAAAGAAAGGTCCAAAAAAAAAGAGAAAATAAAAAAATAATAAAAAATAAAAATAAAAAAAGGGGGGAAAGAAAAAAGGGACAGTGCTACTATCTTTTTCCACACTTGTGCTTCAAAGTAGCACCATGATCTTCACGATAGAGAGTCTCTTGTTTAGTCACTTTCATATACTAGTGGGAATTTTCATTATAGAACTTGGCTTGTATATTCCAACGATGGGCTTCCTCAAATTCCCTAGGTCTTCGTGAGCAAGCAAGTTGGATGTACACCCACTTAGTTTCTTTTGTTGAGCTTTCATACATTTATACCTCCAGTGCATCCTTTGCATGGCAATCCCTACTCACTCACATTGATATCTATTGATGAGCATCTCCATAGCCCACTGATATGCCTAGTCGATGTGATACCATCTTCCTCTTTTTTTCTTCTCCACAACCACCACTCTATTCCACCTATAGTGTTATATCCATGTCTCACGCTCATGTTTTGCGTGAAAGTTGAAAAAGTTTGAAAAAAATTAAAGTATGAAACAATTGCTTGGCTGAAACCAGGGTTGTGCATGATTTGAATATTTTGTGTGACGAAGATGGAGCATAGCCAAACTATATGATTTTGTAGGGATGAACTTTCTTTGGCCTTGTCATTTTGAGAAGACATAATTGCTTTGTTAGTATGCTTGAAGTATTATTATTCTTATGTCAATATTAAACTTTTGTCTTGAATCTATCGGATCTGAACATTCATGCCACAATAAAGAGAATTACATTGAGAATTATGTTGGTTAGCATTCCACATAAAAAATTCTATTTTAATCATTTACCTACTCGAGGACGAGCATGAATTAAGCTTGGGGATGCTTGATACGTCTCCAACGTATCTATAATTTTTGATTGTTCCATGCTATTATATATTCTATTTTGGATGTTTAATGGGGTTTATTTCACACTTTTATATTATTTTTGGGACTAACCTACTAACCCAAGGCCCAGTGCAAATTGCTATTTTTTTTGCCTATTTCAGTGTTTCGCAGAAAAGGGATGTCAAACGGAGTCCACACGGAATGAAACCTTCGGGAGAGTTATTTTTGGAATCGTATCTACCCAGAAGACTTGGAGTACACGCGAGGGAACAAGAGAGGTGGCCACGAGGGTCCAGGGCGCGCCCCCTCACCCTGGGCGCGCCCCCACCCTCGTGGGCCCCCTCTGGCTCCCCCGATGCCCTCCTTCCTCCTATATATATCCATGTACCCTAAAAACATCGAGGCAACAGAGAAAACCCTAATTCCACCGCCGCAACCTTCTGTTCCCGTGAGATCCCATCTTGGGGCCTGTTCCGGAGCTCCGCCGGAGGGGGGATCTACCACGGAGTGCTTCTACATCAACGCCATAGCCTCACCAATGAGTTGTGAGTAGTTTACCACAGACCTTTGGGTCCATAGTTATTAGCTAGATGGCTTCTTCTCTCTTTTTGGATCTCAATACAAAGTTCTCCTTGATCTTCGAGGAGATCTATTCGATGTAATCTTTTTGCAGTGTGTTTGTCGAGATTCGATGAATTGTGGGTTTATAATCAAGATTATCTATGAACAATATTTGATTCTTTTCTGAAATCTTTTATGTGTGATTATAATATCCTTGCAAGTCTCTTAGAATTATTGGTTTGGTTTGGCCTACTAGATCTATAGTTCTTGCAATGGGAGAAGTGCTTGGCTTTGGGTTCAATCTTGCGGTGTCCTTTCCCAGTGACAACAGGGGCAGCAAGGCACGTATTGTATTGTTGCCATCGAGGATAAAAAGATGGGGTTTATATCATATTGCTTGAGTTTATCCCTCTACATCATGTCATCTTGCTTAAAGCATTACTCTGTGCTTATGAACTTAATACTCTAGATGCATGCTGGATAGCGGTCGATGTGTGGAGTAATAGTAGTAGATGCATAATCTTTCGGTCTACTTGTCATGGACGTGATGCCTATATATAATGATCATGCCTAGATATTCTCATAACTATGCGCTTTTCTATCAATTGCTTGACAGTAATTTGTTCACCCACCATAGAATTCGGCTATCATGAGAGAAGCCACTAGTGAAACCTATGGCCCCCGGGTCTATTATCAACATATTAATCTTCCATCTACTTTACTTTGCTTTATTTACTTTCTGTTCTTATACCAAAAAAGTACCAAAAATATTATACTATCATATCTATCAGATCTCACTTTCGTAAGTGACCGTAAAGGGATTGACAACCACTTATCGCGTTGGTTGCGAAGTTCTTATTTTTTTGTGCAGGTGTGAGGGACTCGCGCGTGGTCTCCTACTGGATTGATACCTTGGTTCTCAAAAACTGAGGGAAATAATTACGCTACTGTGCTGCATCACCCTTTCCTCTTCGAGGGAATACAACGCAAGCTCGAGAAGTAGCAGTGGGTCAGTAGGTTAGTCCCAAAAATAATATAAAAGTGTATAATAAAGCCCATTAAACATCCAAAATAGAATATATATAATAGCATGGAACAAGCAAAAATTATAGATACGTTGGAGACGTATCAAGCATCCCCAAGCTTAATTCATGCTCGTCCTCGAGTAGGTAAATGATAAAAATGGAATTTTTGATGTGGAATGCTAACCAACATAATTCTCGATGTAATTCTCTTTATTGTGGCATGAATGTTCAGATCCGAAAGATTCAAGAAAAAAGTCTATATTGACATAAGAATAATAATACTTCAAGCATACTAACAAAGCAATCATGTCTTCTCAAAATAACATGGCCAAAGAAAGTTATCCCTACAAAATCATATAGTCTGGCTCTGCTCCCTCTTCATCACACAAAATATTTAAATCATGCACAACCCCGGTTTCAGCCAAGCAATTGTTTCATACTCAAATTTTTTCAAACCTTTCAACTTTCACGCAATACATGAGCGTGAGCCATGGATATAGCACTATAGGTGGAATAGAGTGGTGGTTGTGGAGAAGACAAAAGAGGAAGATAGTCTCACATCAACTAGGCGTATCAATGAGCTATGGAGATGCTCATCAATAGATATCAATGTGAGTGGGTAGGGATTGCCATGCAATGGATGCACTAGAGCTATAAGTGTATGAAAGCTCATCAATAGAAATTAAGTGGGTGTGCATACAACTTGCTTGCTCATGAAGACCTAGGGCATTTGAGGAAGCCCATCGTTGGAATATACAAGCCAAGTTCTATAATGAAAATTCCCACTAGTATATGAAAGTGTCAAAACAAGAGACCCTCTATCATGAAGATTATGGTGCTACTTTGAAGCACAAGTGTGGAAAAGGATAGTAGCATTGTCCCGTCTCTCTTTTCTCTCATTTTTTTGGAGGGGCTTTCTCTCCTTTTTTTTAATTGGCCCCTCTCTATTTTTTTGGGCCATCTCTTTTTTTATTTGGCCTTTCCTCCACGGGACAATGCTCTAATAATGAAGATCATCACACTTTTATTTACTTACAACTCAAAGATTACAACTCGAAGCTAGAACAAAATATGACTCTATGTGAATGATGATGAAGCATGTCATGTGAACGGAGCGCTGGAAAGTTGCATGGCAATATATCTCGGAATGACTATGGAAATGCCATGATAGGTAGGTATGGTGGCTGTTTTGAGGAAGGTATATGGTGGGTGTATGGTACCAGCGAATGTTGCATGGTACAAGAGAGGCTAGCAATGGTGGAAGGGTGAGAGTGCGTATAATCCATGGACTCAACATTAGTCATAAAGAACTCATATACTTATTGTAAAAATCTACGAGCTATCAAAACAAAGTACTCAACGCATGCTCCTAGGGGAAGGGTTGGTAGGAGTTAACCATCACGCGATCCTGACCTCCACACAAAGGATGACACTCAATAAATAAATCATGCTCCAACACTACAAAAAAAAACACTTCCGTGATGATACGTGTTTGTCACAGTAGGTCAAGTTTTCTGTCATGCATGTACATCCATGGCAAATTTATGACAGAATGAAGATAGTCATACATGTGCTGTCATAGAAGTGTTCCATGACATTACCAAAATTATCATCATGGAAGTGTCCACTTCCAAGACGATAAATCGCGCGTCACAGAAGTGCTTTTGTCAAGGGTGACCAACACGTGGCATCCATCATAACGGAATGCCGTTAAGCTATCGAGTCCGGTTTTGGATCCGATAACCCGTTAACAGCCCCGACCAATGGGGATTTTCCACGTGTAAAATCATCATTGGCTAGAGGAAACACGTGTCGACTCACCGTTGGGACAGATGTCATCCACTCATTGGACCCAAAGCGCCTATGATACGTCGACACGTGGCACGGCCCAACAGAGGCCCACTCCTGTGAAAAGGCCGGGCCGTTTGACTTGATCAAAAGGTGGCGGGCCGGCCCACGGCAAGCCTGTTAACGACATGTTCGCATATAGCCCATTTACAGCCCGCTAACCCAGGGCCCGTTTACGGCCTATCCGAATTAGGCCCAGTAGCATCATCTACTCATTGGACCCAAAGCACCTATGATATGTCGACACGTGGCACGGCCCAGAAGAGGCCCATTCCTGTGAAAAGGCTGGCCCGTTTGACTTGGTCAAAAGGTGGCAGGCCGGCCCATGGCAAGCCTGTTAACGGCATGTTCGCGTATAGCCCATTTACAGCCCGCTAAACCAGGGCCCGTATACGACCTATCCGAATTAGGCCTAGTAGCGTCATCTGGGCCGTCCAATATAATTCCAGCCTGTTTTAACTTCCGGCCCATGTATGGCCCATGACGTCTTTTGGCCCATATGAGGCCCTTAGTAACACTCGCCCATTAACGGCCCGTGGTAAAACTGGCCCGTAATGAATAGTGTATCACTTTATACCCATTAACGGCAAATTATTCCGTTGGGCCGTTTCCAGCCCATGTTATCTTTTGGCCTCCTCAGGGCCCATTTATTCTTGGGCTCATTTCCCGCATTCATTTACTTTCGGTCCGTTACTGCCATTTTCTGCTTGTGGGCCAAATTCAGCCCATGGTTACAATCGGCCCGTTTGTGGCCCGTTAATACGTTGGGCCATTTTCATAGCATCTCAAATACGACCTATTAACGGCCTGTTATGGTCAGCCCATAAAACGTACGATTTCCACTCTAGCCTGTTTACGGCCCCTTATACGGCTCGTACAAGGCCCATAGATGAGACGGCCCGTAGAAGGCCCATGGATCCTACGGGACATAGAAGGCCCATTGACCCGACGGCCCATAGAAGGCCCATTGATTCGACGGCCCATAGAAGGCACATGGATCTGCTGGCCCGTAGAAGGCCCATGGATCCGACAGCCGATAGAAGGCCCACGGATCCGACAGCCCATAGAAGGCCCATGAATCCGACGGCCATAGAAGGCCATGGATCGTCCGTCCCGTAGATGGCCCATGGATCGTACTACCTGTGGAGGGCCATGGTCACTACAACGTTTGGGCGAGTTAGCCCCCGTTTGAACGATATAGCATATTCAAAGAATTATCCTACTCTATACTATCACCTCTAAAAATCATACACTATACAATAAAGAGACTAAGGCATAGAAACGTAGAATAATCCTACACTATACAATAAAGAAATTACAGCCGATTATACCTAGTGGGCATTATGGTTTGGCACCAGTGATAATAAAGCATACACGAAGAGCAAATTACATGCACTGGGCAAATACAGCTCATACATCATGGACTCCCATCAACATAACTTACCATTTGAACTATAATCTCTTCAGAAAATAGGATTGGCCGGATTTAGATAGCACAAATTTCAGTCTACAAAATCTCCAATTCCTTCATTGTTACCTCAGTGTCTTGTTTCTTTTTTTTGACTCCTGCATCTAATACATGCATGTCCAGTCTCAACTTGTTGATTGTACGTTCAGAATCATGTACATGTTGTCTTGCCACCTCTAGTTGATGCTCGAGAACATCAGCACATTCCAATTCCAATCCATAATCATTCGGTAACGGCCATGCCGCACTGCTCGCAGATCTTTATGTTAATGTCACTTCATCCTGAAATGTTTCTGTAAGTACACTGGACTAGGGCAAAAATATAGTTACAACAGTGAAGCGAGCAAGACAGACTATTTTGTACATGGCAAAACAGGACTAACAATAATGTTACACGTCATGAAGCATAAGCAGGTGATATTTTAAAAATTATAAAAAAAGGTAGTCTGTGCAGCCTGCATACAGAAATCTCTCTTAGCTCACCAGAGGAGCATGATGTTGGGGCCCAATCCAAAACACAGACAAGTTACAAATTTAGACAACACGATGCGTAGAAGTAAGCAAGCAGTTGGCCATTCTGTAGCTCAATTAAAGTCTTAGTGAGCATAATGAACATCAGAGGATTTCATACAAACATACTACAGCAAGCAAAACTATGCAATCATTAGCCTAGTATAAACTAGATTGTGAGCATCATTCAATAATAGTGGGTTAATAGACTTCAAAGCTTCGGGCACACTTCGGCAGAGTAATTAAATGGTAAGGCCCTTAATTATGTCAACTAATAGTTATACAAGTACCCAACATCAGGCATCATTATTTGGGCATCTCATTAACTGAGGACAAATAAAGCAATTGAAAAGAGCAAATTAACTATGCCTGGAACAAACAAGGAATTGAACTGTTGAGTTGGATACAGTGACTTACCTTAACAGGTTGAAGAGGCTCAGCGTAGCTCCTACTTCTCTTGCAAGGCTCCTTCCTAACATCTTGTACTTGGAAATCCTCAATCTTATCTTCATTCCACCCCCTCTGCAAGGTGGCACAAACTAGTTACTCGTCTATTTGGAAGATAAATATGCATACTTTCCAGTCTATGAACACAAAAGGATGAGATTATAACAAAACAACACCACATAATGAAACATGCCGCATCTCTTGCACTTGCACACAATGAAATGAGCATTTACTATGTATGCACTATGTAAAAACTAGGCATACCTTCGAACTGGATCTCCAGGTACTCTTGGAGAGCCTACTTTAGTGTACAGCCAAACCTTTATGTCACCTATGAGTTAGAAAAGGCCCCACTACAGCAGCCCTTAGTGTTTAAATCGTTGACAAGCTCTGTTAGAGTGTTAGGTCAAGAACAGCAAGTAATCAAAGCAAACAGTGATGGTCATGCGTTTTTGTTTAAATTAGGCAATGGGATCTCTATGGAAAACATTGACCAAAGTAGATTGTGCCAAGTAGATGGTACCTTTGCATTTGCATTTTGAGCAAATAGTGATGGTTTGTTTTCCTATCATATTAATTACTGCATTGGGTTCAATTTGTGATGTTTGCAAGTCAAAATAATTTTCATATGGGCAGCAAAATGAAAAAATATAATGCAATATAGACTTTTCACTAATCATACCAAAGATAAGCTGAAAACGCAATGAAAAGAACTGGTTGGCTTATTACATGGAGCTTATATTCACAGGTGCTTATTTTCTTAGGACAACTCGTAATAACTATCCCTAAGAAACTTGGCCAATAGAACTGACATACAAATAACATGTCACGATGATTGCAATGGAGGAGTGACGTACCATAGCACACTGTATAGGCTCACCGCTGGCTCTCCTTTTTTTTTTGCGATGTTCCATGAAATTGCCACATACATCTTGTACTTTTTCATTGCGTAACCCTATCTGCAAGTTGACACGGCTAATTTTAGACATCACTACATGATAATACATTGCATATCCCTTGCGCATATTTAAACCACCAATTAATGATTGTGTGTGTAGCATAACCTAGCCATGACTCTATGTGCTGGACTAGCAGGCACTCTAAGGGAGCCTAATGTAGTGTACTGGAATTCCTACATGCCACCTATGATTTTGTGTATTGTACTGCCTCTGTTCCTAAATATATGTCTATGTAGAGATTCCAATATGGACCACATACAGATGTATATAGATGCATTTTCGAGTGTAGATTCACTCATTTTGCTCTGTATGTAGCCTATAGTGGAATCTCTAGAAAGACTTATATTTAGGAACGGAGGTACGAGGTAGTATCATGTATGACATCTACATATCTAATTTAGCAGCCAGTAGTAGAAATCATTGTCTACACAAAGGGATTACTGGTCGAAAATCCTAGCAAAGCACGCTGACAGGCACAGAACAATACAAGAGAGAGAGAGAGACACGCTTACAAGATCATAACAATGCCTCGGTCCAGGATCTTGGTTGGCCAAGCTGTTAGATCCAGAAGAAACACCATCCTTGTAGTTTTTGCCAGCTGCATAACAAGTAACAGCGACCTGTTGGTATATTTGAAGTACATCGGGCAGGTGATGCTGGACGGGTTTAAAGGTGACAAGTACCTAGGTCGTGGCGGGTGCTTGGCATCTTGCCAGACGGTGGGAATCAGGTTAGAAACGTCAAGGGTGATGACGTTGTGCTGGCTGTCGGGGTCCGGTAAGGAGATCTAGAACCGTCGAGTAGGGTGTTTGTGGAGCGGCTCCGGTAGGGTGGACTACGGTGTGGGCGAAGCGGATCTGTGGCCGTGGACGAGGGCGTAGGTGAAGCTGCTTCGGTGGTTGGGTTGAGGATGGTGTCAACGATGCTGATCTGCGGCCGTGGACGGGGCATCAGAAGCTGCTCCGGTAGGTTGGATGAGGGTGCGAGGAAGCGGATCTAAGGCCGTGGACTTGTGAGTTGGCAAAGCGGCCCCGATAGGGTTCAAAATGGTATAGGCGAAGCTACTTCGGTGGGGTTGAGGATGGTGTCGGCGAAGCGGCTCCGGTAGGGTTGAGGAAGGTGTCGGTGAAGAGGATCAGAGGCCGTCGACCAAGGCGTCGGTGGGGCGGCTTCGGGGGGGGGGG
>LR738710.1:915507551-915525722 GCA_902687465.1 Secale cereale
CACACACACACACACACACACTCGCTAGTTGTGCCTCTGTGCCTACCACGCACACTCTGGATACGTCTTTCTCTCCCTCCCCCTCCCCCCCACCCCAACAATGACATCAGAAGGGTGATAACTCGATCTGATCGTAATTTGTCAATTGGTTTCTCTCTCGAACATTGTGTCTCTGTGCCTCGCTCAGTAGCCCCCTCGATATGTAGACTTCTCACGCGCGCGCACAGCTGTAGTGACGATGACGCTGAACCCAGTGTGCCTCATTTGTACCGGCCTCATGTGATAGTTTTCACCCTGTTTTCTGTTAAATTAACAAGGCAACCTTTTCTTTGTTACTACTAGTGAATCTGATATCATTTGGGGCAGACATAAAATATATCACTTCAACCCAATTATCGCAGTAACTATTTTAAAAGAAACTAGCTAGATGCCCGTGTGTTGCACGGAACATCAAGATGCATTTGTATGAGTAGTTTATCTTGTGAGAGAAAAGGATGAACGAGGGAAGGCCGTATTTGTGAACGTGGAGAGGGGTGTGGTATATTTTTGCAAAATTGCCATAGTTTTCTTCCTATCCGTTAGATATAAATTCGATGGCCTATATTGCAGGATGGCACGCACACCATCATCACCAACTCTGTTTTCTACTCCCTCTGTTCCTAAATATTTGTCTTTTTAGAGGTTTCAACAAGTGACTACATATGGAGCAAAATGAGTGAATCTACACTCTAAAATATGTCTACATACACATCCATATGTGGTAGTCCATTTGAAATCTGAAAAAGACAAATATTTAGGAACGGATGGAGTATAAGAGTAGACATGGAGATATATCTCCAGTATGGTCTACAACAAAAATGTGTTGGACTGGTTAGCGCCGGATGCTAGCAACGCGATGACATGAGTTCGAATTTTGTCCTTAACTTTAGATTTTTATATTATATATTACTTATTTAATATATACTTCTTTCGCTACTGTACTGACAGTGGAACCCACAGAGTACTTAGAATACAAGATTAAGGATGGACTTGTGTTTTTTTAACTTTCTGTACGAAGCTGTAGCCACCCTACAAGTCACGTGTACACTGTACATGCAATTAACTTTTTATAGAGGGACAATGATACGCACAATTAACTCAAATGGATTGGATGTCACTCTATTATTTCTAGCATAAGAGCATCTCCAACGGCAGCCGGCAAATTTCCTCCCGCTTCCTTCCACGGAGGACGACATCAAACACCAGCGGCATACATTTTCACAACTCTAACCAACTAGATGAAATTCGTGCAAACACGGACTGATTTCATATAAGCATGAAGGATTTCATATAAAAAAGCCGGATCTTCATATAAACATGATGGAATTCATTACATTTACATAAACTAGGCGGTGCCAATCTAGCTCTGTTGGTATAATTAATACTCCCTCTGTCAGCTGGAGAGGGACTACATAATCTAAATGGAGAGGGAGTACATAATCTAAATGGCCGCCCGCGGATCCCTTCGTCTTCCTCATGTCGGGCAGACACTTTGCAGGGTCGACGAAGGTCCTCGGGAAAGACGAAGAAGCAAAGAAACCACCTGAATGCACAGTCGTAGCCTTGGCGGTGGCCTTCATGGGACCCAAGTGGTGGCGGCCTCCCGTGTTCTACTTCTCCTTGATGATGGCGGCGGACACGGAGAAGTTGGCCACCGACTCGTCGCTCTCCACACACCGGCTTCTGTCTCTGCCTGCATGGCGCTGCCGCGGGCACGGGAGGTGCGCCCACAGACACGGCCGGCGCGGCACCGCAGACACTGGTGGCGCGGTACAATGCGGCGGCGACGACGCCCATATCGGTGTGCTCGCCGCCATGCCGGCGTGGAGCAACTCGCCACTCCTCATCGAGCTGAATTGGAGCGGCGAGTTGCTGAACCACGCACCTACTTTGTAATGCCCCGGATGTAATACTTTCCCTTTTTTGGCAATATATAACTTTGGCTTCATCAGTTCCATTCCGGGTTCTTCGTCTTTTCAGGTTTTCGTCGTTTTGTCATGCGGGTGTGCATCCGTCCATGTCATGTTGTCATGTGCATTGCATTGCATTTGTGTTGTAGTTTGCATCCGGTCCCACCCGTTCCTTCCCGTTGTCCGTTTCGAGTTCCGGCGCTCTCTCACGTGTCTGTGGCATCCCCGAGGCCTACTTTTGTGTTTGGCCGTGTAACGTTTCCGGTTTGGCGTGAGACTTGTCGTGCGATGTTGTTTTGTTATGTGTAACCCGCCTGTCAAATCTCGTCGCGTTTGGAGTTCATCTGCTACTCCAACAGTTATCCTCGTGGGCTAAAAGTACCTCCTCTTTGAGGCCCAAGCACCCCTCCAACAGCCCACCAACCGAACTCAAACCCTTCCCTTCATCTAGACCGTTCAATTGTGATCTCGTGGCCAAAAACCTCTCCTCATTTGGACAACCCTAGCTCCTTGTGCCTATATAAACGTCCACCCCCCCCCCAATTTTGCGTCCAAAACCCTAATGTTTCCACCTCTGCCGCGCGGTGCTTCCACCGTGGATGCGCGGTGCTTCCACCGTTGACCCGCCGTGCTTCCGACCTTCGCTGCACCCGTGCTTCCGACTCGTCGCCGCCGTGCTTCCGACTCGTCGCCGTCGTGCTTCCGAGCCCGAGCCGCCTCGTCTTCAACCTCCGCGCCGCCGCCGAGCTCCCGTCGCACCGCCGTCGGAGCACCTCCCTTCTCCTCGCCGGCCAGAGCTCTGCCAGCCAGGAGATCGCCGCCGCCCGCGCAGGAGCTCCCTCGCCGCCCTGCCTCGGCCAGGCCCACCGGCGCCGCTGCCTCCCAGCCGCGGCCTCTCGCCGGGTCGCCGTGCCGGCCGGGGCTCCCTTCCCGTCGGCCGATCCCCTCGCCTCCCGCCGGGCCCGAGCCACCGAGGCCCCAGCGCTGCCAGCTGCTCGAGGGCAGCGCTCGATCCAGGCGGGATCGCCAGATCCGATCGGCGCCAGGGCGAACCCTAACGGGCCGGGATCCGCCCGATCCGCGACCCGCAGGGCCTGTTTGCCCGCACCGGACCCGCACCGATCCTTCAGACCCATTGACCGCCCGTTTGACTGATCTAGAGGTAGTCCCTCGTTTTTTTCTAAGTCCCTAGATGTTTTCAGTTTCTGATGCAGTTTTGTATTGTGGATAACTTTTGATGTGCATGTCCGATTTGAGCATATGATATGTCAAAATGATCGTGGTGACCTGTACTATGTTTTGTTCCATTGTGCCATGCATGTTTGAGGTTATCTAGATGTCTTAATCTTCATGAGAAGAGTGCTACTTGGTATAAACTGCTGCTAGTAGTTGTTTTCATGCCATGTTTGCAGTGTGATAACTTGGTGCATGTTTATCCAAATGAAGCAAATGAGATGTCCACATGTTCATCATGAAATGCTCTACATGTTGGTTGCTTTAGCTTGCATGATAGATTTCATCTTGCCATGTTTATCTCCTTTGCAAAAGTGCTTGTGGCTGTTAGTTTGTTAAACTTATTACGAGATGCCTAGTTGAGGAGCTCGTTGCTATTGATGTGGTTGTCCCATTGTTGCATGCTTAGATGTTTTGGATTCCCCATCATGTGTACTTTGCTGTGGTGCTTACCACTTGCCATGTTATGCTTTGAGGTGACTTAAACTTGCTCACAAATATGCCATGATATTACTGCTGTTTTAACACTTAGTGAAATTTCACTAAGTCTGGAATCTGTAATTTCCAGATGCCATGTTTGCTTGTTGTTCTAGGCAAATCCATGATAGTTTTGGGGTGACTCTTGATGATTCCTTGTTGTATATGTTGTTGGCTATCCATTCATGCTCTCACATGCTCATTTGGGTGGCTGTAGCATATTTAACTCTAGCTCCCAAGTTGCTATAAAATACTGCTATCGGGTTTTTGTTGTCATGTTCAAAATGTTTTAGCTTGTTGCTATTGATCCATGCCTCCTTTGGAGATGCTCCAATGGAATTGTTTTCTGTAGGATATGTCTACTTTATGTCCATGCTCCTTGCCATGACGTTTGAGTGTTGTAGACTATATATTTCTTGCTCCGAAGTTGCTATGTGGCCGTTAATTTCAGCCTTGCCATGTTTATTGTTTCGGGTGTATCTTTTAGCCCGTTGCTCCGTTTTGAGCAAGTCCTATATGAAACTTGTGTGATTTTGCATGTAGATTCATAATATCCTCTTGTTATCATGTTTTGAAGTTTCTTGCTTGATGCACATTGTCATGTTCCTTGTGCTGTACCTCTGTGCTTCCTATGTTGACTTTCTGTGCTTCCTAAGTGCATCTGTAGTGCTTCCTTAGTGCATCAGTCATGCATCCTGTAGTTTTGCGCATTGCATCTTGTTGATTTCGTGCCTCGTGTGTTTTTTCTTGAGTAGAGCCGGAAGCCGAGACCGAGTACGAGAACGAGGTTACTACCGAGGTTGAGAACGAGGAGCCCTCTTACGATCGCATCGACGATCCAACAGGCAAGATGACCTGACCCGGATATCATTACTATCTTTGCCTATTGCTAGAAGTCTCGCTCTATAGCTTTTGCCTCGATGCCCATGTTTTTCCTGTCAGCCTCCTATTGTAACCATGAATCTGTCTAACCACCCTACCTATGCAAACCTTTGATTGGCTAAGTAAGCTTCGCTCAGCCCCTCTTATAGCATTGCTAGTTGCAGGAGAAGATTTGAAGATTCTTGCTTCTTGTGAAGCTTGTTGGGATATCACACTATATTAATTATTAAATGAAATCATCTATATATTGGTAATGGGTGGAAGGCTAAGCCTTTTGCTTGGTGATTTGTTCCACTCATGCCGCCCTAGGAACCGTATAAACCGGTGTTATGTTCCTTGATTTTGCGTTCCTCACACGGTTGGGGTTATGGGACCCCCTCGATAAACCGCTAAGTGCTAAGCCTTTTCCAGCAAGTCCCAACATTGGTACTATTTTCCTAAACAACTAAAAACTTACCGAGGAAGTAATTAACCCGAGGATTAATTAATCAACCCCCCTCGGCCAGTGCTCCATTTGAGTGTTAGTCCAAACTAGAGCCACTTGCGGTGCCACCCAGTTCGCTGGGCTCTTCGGTATCTGTACGTAGCGCTCATCCGGTCGTGGCCTGAGACTAGATACGCTCGGCTACTATCAGGGTGTCGGCACGCCGAGAGGATTTGCTGGATTAGCCTTACCTTAGTCGGAGTATCTTGAGCACGGGATTCCGAGGATACTCGGGCCTTCCCACTTGGAGTTGCGACTCCGCGGATCGTGGGCTTGTCATGGGCCAAGTTGGAACACCCCTGCAGGGTTATGAACTTTCGAAAGCCGTGCCCGCGGTTATGTGGCAGATGGGAATTTGTTAATAACCGGTTGTAGAAAACTTGACACCATGTTCCGAATACACTACCAGCGTGAGTACCGTGACGGTCATTTTCCGAAAGGGGTTCGGGAAGTGAACACGGTGGGGTTATGTTTGACTTGATTAGTTAGGATCACTTCGTGATCATCTTTTCGTCCGAGGCACTTCTCTTCTCGCTCTCTTTTACGTAAGTTAGTGCTAGTGCTGCTGCAACCTCTTGTTCTTTCTTCAGCCTTGTTCCACACCCAAGGCTTGGATAGTTGTGTTACCCGGGAACGGGATTGCTGAGTCCTCTGTGGCTCACAGATTCTACCACCACACCAGATGCAGGTACTCAGGCGATCTACTCAAGTGACGGCACCGAACTGTACTGGGAGTATGACGAGGACCGTAGCCGTTACTATGTGCACTATCCCGACGATCAGTAGAGGTTTCTACTAGGGGCGATTCAGACCTGTGGATTTATGTTATGTTTGGTATCTTTCATTTGGATCTTCACCCTTAGATGGGTTGTGATGTTTATTTGAATGATGTTTTGGACATGTAATGAATTGTGTGACATGGCGAGTGTAAGCCAACTATCTTTTCCACTTTCATCCCTATTTTTACATGAGATGTGCAAAGGTACCAAACTTGCGATCATTCCAGAATGGGCTTATATCTTTAAGTCGTGCCTCGACACGTAGGAGATATAGTCCCATCCTGGGCATTACAAGTTGGTATCAGAGCCTTCTCCGACCTAGAAGCCCCCACTGTTTGATCGAATCGTTGACGGTTGAGTCTAGGCACACACTTAAAATGTTTTGAGTCCTATATTTATATTGGAGAGTAGGATTTCTTTTTTTCCTCATCTCTTTTCACTCTGGTGAGGACTCCTGACGATTACTCTTGCCTCTTCTACTCTCAAAATTGCACCAAATTGTTTTTAGGAATCTCGCGAGTATTGTTTGGATTGTTCCGATGTCTTTGTGACGAGAATATTGTTCTCGATGCCTCCTGTCATTAGGGGTTGTGGCAATGTCCCGGGGAGTTGAGCTCCAAGGTATTGTCGTCACAAACATATCGCGGCAGTTCTAGAATACTTAAGACGGCCGACATCGAAAACTCTCCTATGCGGTTAGTGGCAAGATAACCCCGACATCACCCAGTACTGGGGAGGTAGTTCGGGAGTATTGCCATAGCTTGTATAGTAGATGCGTTTCGAAGGTCCGAGGTAGACGGTTTCCGAAAACAATTGGTTATGTGTTGAAGGATGGATACAACTGGATGTAGGATTAGAGTTGAGTGCGCGATGCTTCCCCTGTATCCCCAACACCTGATTGCATAACTGGAAACTTTCGGAAATTAATAGGTGGGTTCATCCAGTAGCTCGTAGGCATTCTTCCAATGAATGCAGGTTACGGAGTTCGGGGTTCTACATTGAGTGAAGTGGTTTTATGGCCGATGTTCCGATCGGGATTTGCATCTTAAAGGGTCCTTGGCTATGCTGATCCGGGGATTGCAAAACCCTTTTGTAACACGTTCCATAAGCTTTCAGCACGAAAATGTCGAACAAAGCTCCTATCTTGTATTTGTTCTATCTGCACCTTGTTGTTTTTTCTTATTTACCTTTTGTCTCCCAAGTGGCTTCTCGTGAAGATTGTTGTTATCATTAAACTGAGAATTTCATTCGTTCCTCTTGTTCGAATGATTCTTGTGAATACTATGTTGCATTTCTAGCCGTTGTTTCAGCTTATATCTTCTTTCAATCAAATGGCTAATGGTGGTCATCTCTTTCAGGATGGTTCCTAAAAGGGTTCCCAACGCTAACCCAGAGGGTGAAGAGGTTCCTGATTGTCCTCCTTCCCCTCCTCCTCCGTCTGAGGCCTGGAGAGCAATTATGCAGACTACGAACCAGAACACCCAGATGCTTATGCAAATGATGTAGCAGATGCAACCAAATCAAGCAAATCAGGGTGCTGATGGGAACCAAGGCAATTTCTTCAACCAACAGCACCATGCTACGCTCAACCAGTTCTTGGCTAATCAACCAAAGGCTTTCAGTTACTGTGTCGACCCTCTCGATGCTGAAGATTGGATTACTGATATCAAGAAGCATTTTGAGTACAATAACGTCAGGCCTGAGGACTATGTGAAGTTTGCAGCCTTCCAACTCAAGGACCAAGCAGCTGATTGGTGGCAGCAGTACAAAGACTCCAGAGAAGGGCGTGTAATCTCCTGGGATGACTTCTGCAAGGACTTTCGCTCTCACCACATTCCAACAAGTGTCATCGAGGGTATGCGTGGGCAATTCCGCAACCTGAAGCAAGGCTCAATGACTGTCTACCAATATAATGTCAAGTTCCAGAACCTTGCCCGCTATGCTAAGCAAGACATCCCAGATGCCAAGAGCAAGATCTATCAGTTCCGTGGTGGTCTGAAGGATGAACTTCAACTTGCTCTCACCTTGTTCGAGCCTGATGAGTTTGACAAATTCTATAACATGGCGCTTAAGCAAGAGGCAGCCCAGCTCAAGATGGAAGCTTCCAAAAAGAGGATCAGAGACGCTGTTCACTCCTCCTCATCTTCTCAAGTGGTCGCGAAGCAACAGAAGTTTTGGCTTCCACCTCCTCCAGTGATCCAAGCTCCCTACAACAACAACAAGAACTCTGGTGGTCGTGGTTTCTCCCAACCACCCAACCCAAGCAACCAGTCAAAGAATCAGTCTCAAGGTTCAAAGTCAAGTGCTCCTCATTTCCGTCCTCTCTCAGAAGTGGTCTGCAACAAGTGTGGCCAGAAGGGTCATTATGCTAACAAGTGCCCCAACCCAAGGCGCCTTCCGTCTCCTCCACCTGTCAGCACAGCTATTGTCAAGCACAACCCCAAGTCAGCAAGAGTGAATCTGATGAATGCAGCGCAAGCGGAGAATTCTTCTGATGTGATATTGGGTAACCTCTCAATTAACTCTATTCCTGCAAAAGTATTGTTTGATTCGGGGGCATCACTTTCTTTCATTTCAAGACCTTTTGTTGCCAAGCAATGATTTCGTCACTCAAGTGTTGCCAAAGCCGTTGAGCATTATTTCTCCTGGATTGCAAATATCCTCTCGGGTGCATGTTTCGGATGTATCTATTCCCATGGGCGATTATCGCTTTCTGGCTAATCCGGTTGTTCTCGGCAACTCCGACATTGACCTCATCCTCGAGATGGATTGGCTTTCTCAGCATGATGCTCAAATTGATTGTGCAAATACGGAAGTCAAGATTACTCATCCTAATGAAGACGTGATTATCTTTGCCTCTCGGGATAACACAATCAGGCTTTTCTCTCTCAATGACAAGGGCGAGATTAATGCCATCTCTCAAATTCGGTGGTAAACGAATACGAAGACGTTTTTCCTGAAGAACTTCCAGGCATGCCTCCACATTGTCAAGTGGAATTCGTCATTGATCTCGAGCCTGGTACTGAGCCAGCATGCCGGCGTCCGTACAAGCTCTCTCCTGAAGAGTTGAAGGAGTTGAAGAAACAGCTTGATGAACAGGAGCGTACGGGTCTGATCAGGCCTAGTACGTCTCCTTGGGGCTGTGGTGTCTTATTTGTCAAGAAGAAGGATGGCATGGAGCGCCTCTGCATTGATTACCGGCCATTGAACAAGAAGACATTAAAGAACAAGTATCCGCTCCCCAACATCAATGAATTGTTCGAGCAGCTCAAAGGAGCTAAAGTGTTCTCAAAGCTCGATCTCCGAATGGGTTATCACCAAATTCGCATTCGTGAAGAAGATATCCACAAGACTGCCTTCAGAACGAGCTACGGCTCCTATGAGTATACAGTTATGTCTTTTGGTCTTGCTAATGCTCCACCTACCTTCTCGAGAATGATGCACTACATTTTCAACCCCTACACCAACGAGTTTGTGCTTGTGTATCTGGATGACATCTTGGTATTCTCCAAGAACGAAGAAGATCACGAAAAGCACCTCCGTTTGGTTCTCGACAGACTCCGTGAACATAAATTCTATGCCAAGTTCTCCAAGTGCGAATTTTGGCTCGATAAGGTCTTATATCTGGGCCATATCATCTCCGCTGACGGTATTGCTGTGAACCCCGAGAAAGTTGAAGCAATTGTCAACTGGGAACCTCCTCAGAACGTCAAGCAACTCCGAAGCTTCCTTGGCCTTGCTAGCTATTGCAGAAGGTTTGTTGAGAACTTCTCCAAGATTGCCAAGCCTCTCTCCAACTTGCTGCAGAAGAATGTCAAGTACAACTGGTCTCCAGATTGTGATGTGGCTTTCAAAACTCTCAAAGAAAAGCTCATCTCTGCTCCAGTTCTTACTCCTCCAGATGAGTCCAAGCCCTATGAAGTATTCTGTGATGCTTCTCTTCAAGGACTTGGTGGTGTGCTAATGCAGGACAAGAAAATTGTGGCATACACTTCTCGTCAACTGAAGCCAAGTGAGAAGAACTACCCCACACATGATCTCGAACTAGCAGTTGTGGTACATGCTTTGATTACGTGGAGACACCTTCTGTTGGGCAGAAAAGTCGACATCTTCACCGATCAGAAGAGCTTGAAGTACATCTTCACACAGCCGAACCTGAACCTCCGCCAGACTCGTTGGGTCGAAATGATCCAAGAGTATGATCCAAGCATCGAATACACACCTGGCAAGGAAAATGTCATTGCAGATGCTTTGAGAAGAAAGGCATATTGCAATAGTCTCCTTATAAATCCGTTCCAGCCTGAGCTTTGTGAAGCATTCAGGAAGCTAAACCTCCAAGTTGTTCCGCAAGGCTTTCTTGCAAATCTTCAAGTTGCTCCTACCTTGGAAGATCAGATCTGTGAGGCCCAACTCAGTGATGCTATGCTGCAGAAAGTGAAACATGGTATTGCAAAGGGTACTCCTAAATACAAGTGCTATCGCGTTATTGAGAGAGATACCATGTTCTTTGAGGACAGACTTGTGGTTCCCAAAGGTGATCTCAGGAAGCTCATAATGGACGAAGCACATGATTCCCTCCTTTCCATTCATCCCGGTAGTTCCAAGATGTACCAAGACCTCAAGCAATCTTACTGGTGGACACGCATGAAAAGGGAGATTGCCCAATTCATGAATGAATGTGATGTCTGCAGAAGAGTGAAGGCACAGCATCAACGTCCAGCCGGTCTTCTCCAACCTCTTCCTATTCCCGAGTGGAAATTCGACCACATTGAAATGGACTTCGTCACTGGCTTTCCTAAGTCCAAGAGAGGGAATGATTCTATCTTTGTGGTGATTGACAAGCTTACGAAAGTCGCTCACTTCCTTCCAGTCAAAGAATCCATCAATGCAGCTCAACTGGCAGAATTGTACACTTCCAGAATTGTGTCCTTACATGGCATTCCTCAAGTTATCTCCTCAGACCGTGGAAGTTTATTCACTTCCAAGTTCTGGGACTCCTTTCAGTCTGCCATGGGCACTAAGATCCGTTTCAGCACTGCATTTCACCCTCATACTAGTGGTCAAGTCGAGAGAGTGAATCAGATTCTAGAAGACATGCTCAGAGCCTGTGTCATATCTTTTGGCATGAAATGGGAAGATTGCCTTCCGTTTGCCGAGTTCTCTTACAACAACAGCTTCCAAGCAAGTGCCGGCAAAGCTCCGTTTGAAATCCTCTATGGCAGAAAGTGCCGTACCCCTCTCAACTGGTCCGTGACTGGTGAACGTCAACTTCTTGGCAATGACTTGATCTCAGAAGCCGAAGAAATGCGCAAAGTCATACGTGAGAATCTCAAGGCCGCTCAGTCGCGTCAGAAGAGCTACTATGACGGCAAGCATCGTGATTTGGCCTTCAACATTGGGGATCATGTCTATCTCCGTGTTTCTCCTATGAAAGGCACCCAAAGATTCGGTATCAAAGGAAAGCTTGCTCCCAGATATGTGGGCCCTTTCAAGATCCTTGGCAAAACAGGCGATCTAGCCTATCAACTTGAGCTCCCTTCCAACTTCGCTAATGTTCATGATGTGTTTCATGTGTCTCAACTCCGCAAGTGCTTCAAGACACCTGAACGCACCATTCCGTTTGAGGAGATTGATCTTCAACAAGATTTGTCTTACCGAGAGCATCCCGTTGCTATTCTCGAAGAAACCGAGCGCATCACCCGCAACAAGTCAATCAAGTTCTTGAAAGTCAAGTGGTCACACCATACCGACCGAGAACCTACATGGGAACGAGAAGATCACCTTCGTTCCGAGTACCCTTCCTTCTTCCAGTCCTAGATCTCAGGACGAGATCTTTTCGTAGTAGAGGAGAGTTTGTAATGCCCCGGATGTAATACTTTCCCTTTTTTGGCAATATATAACTTTGGCTTCATCAGTTCCATTCCGGGTTCTTCGTCTTTTCGGGCTTTCATCGTTTTGTCGTGCGGGTGTGCATCCGTCCATGTCATGTTGTCATGTGCATTGCATTGAATTTGTGTTGTAGTTTGCATCCGGTCCCACTCGTTCCTTCCCGTTGACCGTTTCGAGTTCCGGCGCTCTCTCACGTGTCTGTGGCATCCCCCAGGCCTACTTTTGTGTTTGGCCGTGTAACGTTTCCGGTTTGGCGTGAGACTTGTCGTGCGATGTTGTTTTGTTATGTGTAACCCGCCTGTCAAATCTCGTCGCGTTTGGAGTTCGTCTGCTACTCCAACAGTTATCCTCGTGGGCTAAAAGTACCTCCTCTTTGAGGCCTAAGCACCCCTCCAACAGCCCACCAACCCAACTCAAACCCTTCCCTTCATCTAGACCGTTCAATTGTGATCTCGTGGCCGAAAACCTCTCCTCATTTGGACAACCCTAGCTCCTTGTGCCTATATAAACGTCCAACCCCCCCCCCCAATTTTGCATACAAAACCCTAATGTTTCCACCTCTGCCGCGCGGTGCTTCCACCATGGACGCGCGGTGCTTCCACCGTTGACACGTCGTGCTTCCGACCTTCGCTGCACCCGTGCTTCCGACTCGTCGCCGCCGTGCTTCCGAGCCCGAGCCGCCTCGTCTTCAACCTCCGTGCCGCCGCCGAGCTCCCGTCGCGCCGCCGCCGGAGCACCTCCCTTCTCCTCGCCGGCCAGAGCTCCGCCAGCCAGGAGATCGCCGCCGCCCGTGCAGGAGCTCCCTCGCCGCCCCGCCTCGGCCAGGCCCGCCTGCGCCGCCGCCTCCCAGCCGCGGCCTCTCGCCGGGTCGCCACGCCGGCCGGGGCTCCCTTCCCGCCGGCCGATCCCCTCTCCTCCCGCCGGGCCCGGGCCACCAAGGCCCCAGCGCCGCCAGCTGCTCGAGGGCAGCGCTCGATCCAGGCGGGATCGCCAGATCCAATTGGCTCCAGGGCGAACCCTAACGGGCCGGGATCCGCCCGATCCGCGACCCGCAGGGCCCGTTTGCCCGCACCGGACCCGCACCGATCCGTCAGACCCGTTGACCGCCCGTTTGACCGATCTGGAGGTAGTCCCTCATTTTTTTCGAAGTCCCTAGATGTTTTCAGTTTCTGATGCAGTTTTGTATTGTGGATAACTTTTGCTGTGCATGTCCGATTTGAGCATATGATATGTCAAAATGATCGTGGTGACTTGTACTATGTTTTGTTCCATTGTGCCATGCATGTTTGAGGTCATCTAGACGTCTTAATCTTAATGAGAAGAGTGCTACTTGTTATAAACTGCTGCTAGTAGTTGTTTTCATGCCTGGTTTGCAATGTGATAACTTGGTGCATGTTTATCCAAATGAAGCAAATGAGATGTCCACATGTTCATCATGAAATGCTCTACATGTTGGTTGCTTTAGCTTGCATGATAGATTTCATCTTTCCATGTTTATCTCCTTTGCAAAAGTGCTTGTGGCTGTTAGTTTGTTAAACTTGTTACGAGATGCCTAGTTAAGGAGCTCGTTGCTATTGATGTGGTTGTCCCCTTGCTGCATGCTTAGATGTTTTGGATTCCCCATCATGTGTACTTTGCTGTGGTGCTTACCACTTGCCATGTTATGCTTTGAGGTGACTTAAACTTGCTCACAAAGATGCCATGATATTACTGCTGTTTTAACACTTAGTGAAATTTCACTAAGTCTGGATCTGTAATTTCCAGATGCCATGTTTGCTTGTTGTTCTAGGCAAATCCATGATAGTTTTGGGGTGACTCTTGATGATTCCTTGTTGTATATGTTGTTGGCTATCCATTCATGCTCTCACATGCTCATTTGGGTGGCGGTAGCATATTTAACTCTAGCTCCCAAGTTGCTATAAAATACTGTTGTCGGGTTTTTGTTGTCATGTTCAAAATGTTTTAGCTTGTTGCTATTGATCCATGCCTCATTTGGAGATGCTCCAATAGAATTGTTTTCTGTAGGATATGTCTACTTTATGTCCATGCTCCTTGCCATGATGTTTGAGTGTTGTAGACTATATATTTCTTGCTCCGAAGTTGCTATGTGGCTGTTAATTTCAGCCTTGCCATGTTTATTGTTTCGGGTGTATCTTTTAGCCCGTTGCTCCGTTTTGAGCAAGTCATATATGAAACTTGTGTGATTTTGCATGTAGATTCATAATATCCTCTTGTTATCATGTTTTGAAGTTTCTTTCTTGATGCACATTGTCGTGTTCCTTGTGTTGTACCTCTGTGCTTGCTATGTTGACTTTATGTGCTTCCTAAGTGCATCTGTAGTGCTTCCTTAGTGCATCAGTCATGCATCCTGTAGTTTTGCGCATTGCATCTTGTTGATTTCGTGCCTCGTGTGTTTTGTCTTGAGTAGAGCCGGAAGCCGAGACCGAGTACGAGAACGAGGTTACTACCGAGGTTGAGAACGAGGAGCGCGCTTACGATCCCATCAACGATCCAACAGGCAAGATGACCTGACCCGGATATCATTACTATCTTTGCCTATTGCTAGAAGTCTCGCTCTATAGCTTTTCCCTCGATGCCCATGTTTTTCCTGTCAGCCTCCTATTGTAACCATGAATCTGTCTAACCACCCTACCTATGCAAACCTTTGATTGGCTAAGTAAGCTTCGCTCAGCCCCTCTTATAGCATTGCTAGTTGCAGGAGAAGATTTGAAGATTCTTGCTTCTTGTTGAAGCTTGTTGGGATATCACACTATATTAATTATTAAATGAAATCATCTATATATTGGTAATGGGTGGAAGGCTAAGCCTTTTGCTTGGTGATTTGTTCCACTCATGCCGCCCTAGGAACCGTATAAACCGGTGTTATGTTCCTTGATTTTGCGTTCCTCACACGGTTGGGGTTATGGGACCCCCTCGATAAACCGCTAAGTGCTAAGCCTTTTCCAGCAAGTCCCAACATTGGTACTATTTGCTTAAACAACTAAAAACTTACCGAGGGAGTAATTAACCCGAGGATTAATTAATCAACCCCCCTGGGCCAATGCTCGATTTGAGTGTTGGTCCAAACTAGAGCCACTTGTGGTGCCACCCAGTTCGCTGGGGTCTTCGGTATCTGTACGTAGCGCTTATCCGGTCGTGGCCTGAGACTAGATACGCGCCGCTACTATCAGGGTGTCGGCACGCCGGGAGGATTTGCTGGATTAGCCTTACCTTAGTCGTTGTATCTTGAGCACGGGATTCCGAGGATACTCGGGCCTTCCCACCTTGGAGTTGCGACTCCGCGGATCGTGGGCTTGTCATGGGCCAAGTTGGAACACCCGTGCAGGGTTATGAACTTTCGAAAGCCGTGCCCGTGGTTATGTGGCAGATGGGAATTTGTTAATAACCGGTTGTAGAAAACTTGACACCATGTTTCGAATACACTACCAGCGTGAGTACCGTGACGGTCATTTTCCGAAAGGGGTTCGGGAAGTGAACACGGTGGGGTTATGTTTGACTTGATTAGTTAGGATCACTTCGTGATCATCTTTTCATCCGAGGCACTTCTCTTCTCGCTCTCTTTTACGTAAGTTAGTGCTAGTGCTGCTGCAACCTCTTGTTCTTTCTTCAGCCTTGTTCCACACCCAAGGCTTGGATAGTTGTGTTACCCGGGAACGGGATTGCTGAGTCCTCTGTGGCTCACAGATTCTAGCACCACACCAGATGCAGGTACTCAGGCGATCTACTCAAGTGACGGCACCGAAATGTACTGGGAGTACGACGAGGACCGTAGCCGTTACTATGTGCACTATCCCGACGATCAGTAGAGGTTTCTACTAGGGGCGATTCAGACCTGTGGATTTATGTTATGTTTATTATCTTTCATTTGGATCTTCACCCTTAGATGGGTTGTTATGTTTATTTAAATGATGTTTTGGACATGTAATGAATTGTGTGACGTGGCGAGTGTAAGCCAACTATCTTTTCCGCTTTCATCCCTATTTTTACATGAGATGTGCAAAGGTACCAAACTTGCGATCATTCCAGAATGGGCTTATATCTTTAAGTCGTGCCTCGACACGTAGGAGATATAGTCCCATCCTGGGCATTACATACTTGGTGTAGCAACTGTCTCCGTCAGGCCAGGCGAGGTTGGTGAGGCACCGGGCGGCCTCGCCCGTATCTGGAGGGCTCGGCGGGCCACCCAGCCGGGTAATATGCCAGAGAACGGCTCCTCGGAAGCCATCGGAAGAGTGGAGAAAATGGTGATGGAGGAGATGGGGTAGCGGCGGAGGGGTGCGATTCTTGCCCGCTTTCTGTCTGCCTCGTGTAAATAGAGGGCGGACGGTAGGAGCTTGGCCGGCGTCTGGCCTCGTTTAGAGCATGGTTAATAATATAGCCAACTGCTGGCTATAACATGTTGCCATGTCATTTACAGCCAATGTAATAGCTAACACGTATAATAGTTGGCTATAAGAAAGTACTACTTTGTCAACATATGGCCCACCTTCCACTCTCACAAATTTTCTTGGACCTCGTGCTACAGCCGACTGTAAGTCTATAGGCCGCTTCCCCTCTCTCTCCTCCTCTCTCTCTTCCAACTAAGCAATAATACAATATTTAAATCCTTACAGCCCGCTTACATCACCCTATTATACTTGCTCTTAAACTAAGGGCGGACGGGAGGAGCTCGGCCGGTGTTGCGTTTAATTCGGGCCCGCTCATGAACGGACGTGTGGCCGGAGTAGGTTTCTCGGTTTGCATGCGGGTTTAACCGAGGGGTTTGATGGAGGCGAGGAGGCGTGTTCAGCCGGGCATGCAGCGGGCGGCGCAGTACTATTCGATTTGACAGCGGGCGGCGCAGCTCCCGATTCGGCTTTAATGCAGACGAGGGAGGGAGTAGCGGTTCCCAAAATGTTGAACGGTCAATGCATCCTCCTTCAATTAATGCATGAGGTAAGTAATGGGAGGAGGACTGGGAAAAGAGGCTTCACGATGTGAATGCAACGCAGTTTGCCCTCATATAAAGGCGCCCCTCCATTCAAATGCATCTACCACATTGTTCGCACCTAAGCATTTGCCTAGGCACCTACACTAAGTGCAAAAGAGCTCACTCCAGACCCATGGCGGCGATGAGCGCGAGCGGCCAGCGGCTGTACCAGATGGTCCACGACGTTGGCCTGCGGCATGGCGCCAAGGATCGTCTCCAGACGGTGTTGGAGACCGGCTAGTGGATGGCCGCCGTCGACGCCAACTACGACTCTCAGTTGGACGAGATGATCGTTGCCACCACCAACAAGTTCACCATCCTCAAGAAGCTCGCAGACGACATCGCCGTACTCCTCCAGCCCGTGCGCCCGGGCTCCTTATTGTCTGCCACCCTAATCGGCATCCATGGCCGGAACCTCTTTGAAGCACTGGTGGCCCTGCGACTGCCTGCCGATGCCATGAAGAATGTCCACCTAGAGGTCGCGCTCGCTGCGAGGCGCCTCGCCCTGCAAGAATTCGTCGACCTACGGATCCACGTGTACGAGCAAATTGTGTACATAGGTATCTACAAGGCCAGTGAGGACGCTACGACATTGGCCTTCCCCAGCCGGCTGGAAGCCTGTGATGCCTTTGCTGAGAAGCACCTTAACCTCGCCACAAAAGCCACCGCTCCTTAGCCGCCGGTCGGTGGCCCGGCGCACTAAGTTGAGGAGGAGGAGGTCGTACGTTGATGGATGCATCTTTCTTCTTGCCTTCTGTAACCACCATTGCGATCGCATCATCATCGTGGCCTCAATTCTTATTGTGATGTTGCATTCTCGTTCCAGTCAATACCGACATGTGCGATCCCTTTGCTTAATTATATGCATCACTGTAACTAGTACTCCATCTGTCAATTTATAAGTTGTTCTTACCTTTTCCATCAACTTCGTGCAACACGCAGGCATCTTGCTAGAAACACTAGAACATGTCGGACCGCGTGTGACCAAACCGACGATGCGCAAACCTAGCTACTACATACCCTGCTTATCTGGCGGAAATAGCCCCGCCCGAGCGTTTCCAATCGTTATTTCTATCTATCGATCGTGCCAAGGAGCAGATACAAAATGTTACAATTTATACATGTTTCTCTACTCCTACTCCTATAGAAGACTCAGTTGGTGATGGTGGTGTGTCTGCCATCCGTCGTTTCTGACCATTATATTTGCATCTAACGGCTGTGAGGTAAGTTGTGGCATTTTTGCAACAATAGCCCACTTCTCTGCTCCAATTTGCAGAAAACCCCTTATTATCTTGAAAGCAACCACATCCCTCCCTCACCTCATCAAAACAGCCTAAGAAATATATATATACTCCTATAAAAGACTCAGTTGGTGATGGTGGTGTGTCTGCCATCCGTCGTTTTTGACCATTAGATCTGCATCTAACGGCTGTGAGGTAAGTTGTGGCATTTTTGCAACAATATCCCACTTCTCTGCTCCAATTTGCA
>LR738710.1:915526054-915603026 GCA_902687465.1 Secale cereale
AGAAAACCCTTATTATCTTGAAAGCAACCACATCCCTCCCTCACCTCATCAAAACAGCCTAAGAAATATATATATATATATTCCTATAAAAGACTCAGTTGGTGATGGTGGTGTGTCTGCCATCCGTCGTTTCTGACCATTAGATCTGCATCTAACGGCTGTGAGGTGGCATTTTTGCAACAATAGCCCACTTCTCTGCTCCAATTTGCAGAAAACCCCTTATTATCTTGAAAGCAACCACATCCCCCCCTCACCTCATCAAAACAGCCTGAGAAATATATTTTGAGTGAAAAGTACTCCCTCCATTCCTAAATATGTGTCTTTCTAGAGATTTCAATTAGTGACTACATACGAAGCAAAATGAGTGAATCTACACTTCAAAATATGTCTATATAATCCATATGTGATAGTCCATTTGAAATCTCTAAAAAGTCAAATATTTAGGAACGGTGGGAGTAATATATTAGGAGTATATCAAAACAAGAGTGATTTCTTTCAAGTTTGTGAACAAGTACTACTATTCTACTACTTTGGATCCGTCACAACGCACGGGAACATTGCTAGTAAAAGGAAAATGCATGTCGTGTTCGCGTCGCACTCCCCCCCACACACGCCCGAAAATTGGGAGTACTCCATGGCCCGTCCGGCACGACACATAGCTTAGGGAAGGCGTGTTGCCTAGCATTTTCACTTTCATGTGGGACCGCCGTTGAGCAAACCGACTATTGGCAAACTGCACCCCGCCCGCCGCCGGGTTGGAAAATAGAAACGAGGGGAAGATCTAGCTGTAGCACAGAAGCCAAGAAATTTGGTGTCAGATGGGGCTCGTTGATAGAGTAGGAGCATTCTGTACTACTCTAATCCTACTAGTACCAAGTTTGTACTATACAACTAGTAATACCACTATAAAACTAGTAGGTACGTGCACGGCACATCATCGTAGTAACAAAAAATGGGAAGATCTTGTTTTGGGTGATTTATCTTTTTTCTGTCAATGTAGTATGAATAATATGATGTGGGGGAAACCCATGAAGCTTATGTGGCTTGGTTGCATGGCTACGAAAGGTTAGAGAAAAATAAATAGATAATGTGTTTAGAGTGCACTCCACTAAACAGATATACTTTGGTTCCATTGCAACGGGCCGGCACATCTATATCTATACCCCCTATATAGTGTGTGAATAACTTTGAAAGTTGGTCGTTGGATGAAGCCAATCCGACGGTACAAAGATGGCAAATCTGAGCACTACTCGCCGTTGGATATCATCTACATTCCACCAGATTCTGCCAAATGTAGAATCTAGAAGACTCCACATGTAGAAGCATAATGCACAAACCACCAGAATCTCATGCGTGCAATGCACGTGTACCTTACTAGTAGTTGGTAGTAGTAAGAAACAAATTCCGGGTTTGGCACGAGCTCGTACTGCGGGATCACCACAAGGCCTGCCGTAGGAGTTACATTTCCCTCTCGAGGCCCATGGGACCGAACTTCAGTGGCTTAGTGCCCGGCCTATGAGTCAATGACATGCGGACCTTAAATGCGGCTGGCCCACATGTCATTTTCATGGTGGTGGTGTGGTTCGCGACTCACTCGTTCGAGATGAATCGGCCGGTGGTGGCGTGGCCGTGGCGAGGGTGCCACAGCTGGGCGTCGGGGCGTTACGAGGCATAGATGGCCACACCGGCGGGTACTACCTGTAGTACAAAAGTACTCCAGCTGAGGATTGATGCCCGGGACGAAATGTGTCACAACCACTGGATGAAAATTCGATGGTGCGGGACGTGTGGTTTCATGGGTTCGTGCGGCGTCGTGGGAATCACGTGTGGCTGTGGTAGAAACTTGATGCTCGCCGCATTTAAGGTGGCCCACATGTCATGCACACAAAGGAAGAGGGGCGGTGCGGCCGAGAGGGGTGAGGCGCACGTCGGGGGACGTGGTGTCGTGGGTTGGAGCGGCGTCATGGGAATCGCGAGTGGTAGTGGATGAAACATGATGGTCGTCGTAGTTGAACTTCCATGGACAAGCTGTCATGTCTACGGACACATGCATTGCATACCGATCACTGGAAGGAGTAGTAGAGAAAGCTAGTCGGATAAATAGTTCCTTATAGTCAAGCGGACCCACGCTACTACTTGTTCCAAAGACATGCACACCATCGAAATAGTCCATCTATATCAATATACATAGAGTGGGAATATTTTTTTACAAGAGAGGAAATAGTTCATCCATCCATAATGCCCTGCTACTGGTGCAACACCTTCTTCTTCTTCTTCTTCTCATTTTCTGTGGGAGACGGCTTCGCAACAAGCTCTCTGGACCTTGCAGCTATCTCGAAACTCACACGGGCATCAAGGGCAGCATATTTTATCTGCTAGTATGTCAAGGGATAATTCTCCCATCCAGACGACCTTAATGCCAGCGTCTCATCACCCTTCTGAAGATTTGTTCCTAGCACAAAATTTGCTATGTCGAATAGGGATGGTGTCGGTTTATCACAATCTTCTACAGAAATTTTTATTCTGGTTTGTAGGTAAGCGATGCTTTTCAAATCAAGGTTTTACGGCTCCAACTTCTGTTTATCCCCTACAATGGTTGCCCCACAGAAGTATATGTCCTCCCGAGACAAGAAATCGTGAAGCTCACCTGGTATGGAGGGCGTGTGTATGATGTGGTACACCAAAACATCATCTTCAAAGCATAGCTGAAGGACGGTGGCGCGTTGGATCTTCCGAGTGGCACGCTCCGTGTACTCTGCGTCGAGACCGATGACATTCATCTCCACCTTTTGGAGAGAGTTCGATACATTGTTGATCCACTTTCGAACAACCCTTGGGTGGTCGGTGACTGTGGCAACTATGCTCAATGAGCCTTCGACGAGGACATGTTGGACGGTAAAAACCTGCATCTCGATCTCTTTCGCCATTTGGAACCGCTGGACCGGAGGGCTATAGTTTGGAGAATTAGGATTAGATGTCTAGTCTAACTGAAGAAGATGATTATTTATAGGTGCTTAGGAATTACTCCAGGAGGATGTGAAGAAGTTAAAACAATGTGAATGCAGTGTGGTTTGGATGCAAATGAAGAACAAGGAGTAGTGAAGAAGCCGAGGAAAATCGGTTCCCGATGGAGAAGTAAATGGTAGAAGTGGCCTGCAGGCAGTTGATTAGACGGCTAGGTAGACTAAATGTAAAGGCTACGCGGGTAGGCTGAGGAGTGGGGCTGTCCCTGTATGTGCCCATCCTTCCAGCGCTACATGTGCCACTGGCTAGTTGAGGTCACTCTTTCGAATCACCGTGGCAAGACATTTTATGATTCCTTTTTATTTTTGCACCCCTCCTGATAGGTGGGACCTATGCAAACGAGAATTTGGTTCTGCTCGCAATATGGATGATACCTGGAGGATGAAGTGAACCCAGAGGCATGCTAGCACGGGATTACTACTAATGTTCCTACTACTCCTACTAGTAGTAGTAGTACAACTGTGGTACACTTGATGGCCAAAATACTATTATTCATCCGGTCCTCACAGTGAAGTGACAAGACCCTACGCCCGAGGTGACACCAGTCCAGGTGGCGTGTCCGGGTTACCAAAGTCAGCCTCACCTTGTGCACTATGCAGTCACTGTCACCGCCGCTGTATAGCATGCCTCGCCTCATCTCCCTCTCCCCTAGCACCACTCCATCTCCATCTCCGTCTCGCCGAAGATCCTGAGGTCACTCTTCATTATCTCACTGTGCCCCCGCATACCCTCACCTCGCTCGCCTCCCCTAGTACCACTATTCCCTCGCTAGCCGCTCCAGCACCGACAGCCTTCTCCCCCGTAAATCAAGCGCCCCAAAACCCCACCTTCCAAACTCCACCATGGCCGAATGCGAACCGCGCAGGATCCATATGAGCCGCGATTGGAGCAATCTCCCCAGTGACGTCCTCGACCTCTATTGTTCGTGTATGGATATGCTGAGCGCCCTGCGGTTGGCTAAATGCTCGAGGAGCATGCACACGGACATCATCGAAGCGAGGCCAAAGATTTTCAAGACACCCTGCTTGCTGCTATCTGGTCTTGCGAGATTGGCTCACCATGATACGGAGGCATACGTGATGCCACTCGACTTTAATCCGATCTCCATTAGGCGAAACTTCTTTGCAGGTATGTAGTGGGTCGCCGTACATCATTCCCTCGACTTCGATCCGATCACCATCGTCCGAAACTTCTTGGCAGGTATGTACTGGGTCGGCATGAACTCCCACTAGATGGCTGCCTTCAGAGAAGACGGTAATAAGTTGGTGCTCGTGAACTTCCAGACCTCCCATGTTATTATCCTTCCTCCGTTGGATTATATAAAGTTTTACCATCACGGTCCTAGTCATATAGATTACCACGTCAGTTGGACAGACCTTGTTTTGCAGAAGATTGTAATCTGCCAAGTGCCCACGCGACATGCAAATTATGCAGACTTCAAACTAATTGCCTTGTTTGACTGCGGACTCGCCTATCTTTATGCCGGTGCCTTCTTTAGCTGGAGACAACTCAGCTTGCAGTGGATCATCGTCAAAGCTGATACACACTTCTGTGATGCTATTGAACACAATAGCATCATCAACGCGATCGAAAAAGCAGATGGCACAACGTATTGCTGGGACGGCGCGTGTAAGTTGTTTCCGTCTCATGTTAATGATGACGCCATGACACTGTTTGAACTTGTTGTGATGATTGGCATATCCCTGTTTGAGAAGAATTTGAGTAGAACTATGGCAATGTATTAGAGACGTCGTAAATCATCTATATTTGGAATGAGTTAATTCATGCGATTGTGATCATGTCATTACAACCAATTTGTACCCCTGAATAATCAAACGGTTAAGAATATATGGATATTCTCCTTATTTTACAGTAATCTATATACTACTACTAAATATGAGTGTGTATCAATGGCCATGTTAGTTTCCTCATTTTCATGATGTAGAAACATGCACCACAATGTTGGTTTCATCTAACCATACATTAGGGAAGTAAATGTGCATATGGAGAACTCTATATTTGGAAGTAGTGAAATCCTGTAATGCTTATCATGTGTACATACCTATATTCGCCCTTCAGCAATCAATGGCTAGAATAATATCCTCACAAAAAATTTGCCCACAGAACACGAGTATATAACAATGCATGGTCTGTTAGTTACCTTGAATAATTTGTTTGTGAGGACAGAACATGATTCCATAACATGCATGACATGGTAGTTTCCTGTGAAGAATCGATTGCAAGATAACATGAGTATAACCATGCATGGCACTTCTATATTTTCGAACCCAGTATACATTTCCCTGTATTTTTCTCCCAGTTCCAACAGGGACATATCAATGTTGTTTCTTGCATTATCCTACTCATACTCTGAACAATGTTGATCTTACATTAACAATGCTTGTCCTTTTTGATATGATGCAGTGTCCCTACAGTTACTACCCTTTGTAATCACACCACCTTTGCCAAAAATAGGGAAGCACAACTGGTTCCTCGCTCGATCAGACGACGACAAAAGACTGATGATCATTCGGACACATGAGCCGGAAAAGTTATATTGCAAAACCCCCAAAAATACGTGAGTATCTAGACAATGGCTGTTATGTCTATGAGCACGATACCAGCTTGTTGGGGCCTTCAGGATTTTTTAGTTGGAGGCGGGTAAACAGCCTTGGTTCACACTCTCTGTTTCTCGGACTCAATTATCCGATTAACCAGGAGATCACCGTTGGCAAGGACCTTGATGGCAAAGAGGCTAAGTTTGCTATGGAAAATTGTGTCTACACGGCGAGCCCTAGGAGTTCAAGAGCAAACTCCCCTGATTGTCAACGATACAGCCTGCAGCCAAAAGAAGGTGAGAATGACAAAGGCATCCGGATTAACTTTGATCCTTGGATGTCTCAATTACGATAGGCAGTGATGTGGTTCAAGCCTTTAGGTTGATAGGTAATTGGGCTGTTGCGTCGAAAGGGTGGAGTACTGGTGTCTCCGGATCATTGGTCGCTGAAGCAGGGCTGCAAATTATGATGGTGTTGGATCATCTCTTCGAATGACTTTGTTGTCTTTGCTGCTTGTTCTGGATGGGTAGTTCTTTCTTTTGTTATGCATGTTCCTTGTCATTTGGTCATCCTCGTCTATGTCACTCTTACTATGTAATAGTTGGCTTTGTTTAGAATGTCATTCTCGTCTGGATCACGAGAGTCTGAGCGCTGCGGATGGGTGCATTTTGGTGGTGTAGCAAGACTTCTTATGAACTATCATGTCTTGTTGTTTATGTCAGTAGTAGTCACTAGTCAGTGTTTGAATGTTGTATATTTCGTTGTTTCGAATTGTTTATTGTCTCGAACTATTGGTGGACTAAATGAGGGCATCACCATTCTCCAGTGTTCAGAGTGTATCTCCTTTTTTCAAGTTATATAATTTGAGCTCAGTGTCTTTTCGATGATGTACACTTGTTTGGGCCAGTCAGGTGTCGTTGAATATGGGCCGAGTAGTAACGCAATGCCAAACAGGTCAATTATGACTCTCAGGCCGGGCTCTCAAAAGATCCTCAAAAAAAGGTCGGGCTCTCCAAAAAAGAAAGAATAAGGACTCTTAGACCGACATGTGGGCGCCGCCGGTGTTTTCGTGCGCTTCGCGCAGAGAGCATATTGGCGCGTGTTCGAAATTCAAGCTACCTTTTCATCCCCAATCTCCCGCCCCTCCCCCACCTCTAGAATCTCGATTCCTACTCCAGTTCCCCCAAATCCCCCTCCTGTACTCCATGTACTCAAGCTCACTATCATGTCGCCGATCAATGCGGATCTCCGAGCCGGAGATCCTGAGGTCCGTGCTGCCATCGGGCACTGCATGCTGTCGCTCAATAGTGGCATGGCGGCGCTTGACGACCAGTTTGCCGGCAAAGTGCTGATGATAACCATCAACGGCGACCGGCTGATACGTCTCCAACGTATCTATAATTTTTTATTGTTCCATGCTATTATATTATCCTTATAGGATGTTTTATGGGCTTTATTATACACTTTTATATTGTTTTTGGGACTAACCTATTAACCCAGAGCCCAGTGCCAGTTTTTGTTTTTCTCCTGTTTTAGGGTTCGCAGAAAAGGAATATCAAACGGAGCCCAGTTGACCTGAAAATCAACGGAGATCATTTTTGGACCAGAAAAAGCCCACAGAGTGCCGGAGTGGGACGAGAGGACCCATGGGCTGCCCACGAGGGTGGGGGGCGCCCCCCCCCCTACTGGGCGCGCCCCCTGCCTCGTGGACAGCCCGTAGCCCCCCTTTGCTTGGCCCTGACTCGAGCACCTCCTATATATACTAAAACCTTCGAAAAATAACCTAGATCGGGAATTCCACCGCCGAAAGCCTCTGGTGCCACCAAAAACCAATCTAGACCATGTTTCGGCACCTTGCCGGAGGGGGAATCCCTCTCAGGTGGCCATCTTCATCATCTCGGCGCTCTCCATGACGAGGAGGGAGTAGTCCACCCTCGGGGCTGAGGGTATGTACCAGTAGCTATGTGTTTGATCTCTCTCTCGTGTTCTTGAGATGGCACGATCTTGATGTATCGTGAGATTTGCTATTCTAGTTGGATCTTATGATGCTTCTCCCCCTCTACTCTCTTGTAAGTGATTGAGTTTCCCCTTTGAAGTTATCTTATCGGATTGAGTCTTTAAGAATTTGAGAACACTTGATGTATGTCTTGCATGTGCTTATCTGTGGTGACAATGGGATATCACGTGATCTACTTGATGTATGTTTTGGTGATCAACTTGCGGGTTCCGTGACCTTGGGAATCTATGCATAGGGGTTAGCACACATTTTCGTCTTGACTTTTCGGTAGAAACTTTGGGGCACTCTTTGAAGTACTTTGTGTTGGTTGAATAGATGTTTCTAAGATTGTGTGATGCATATCGTATAATCATGCCCACAGATACTTGAGGTGACAATGGAGTATCTAGGTGACATTAGGGTTTTGGTTGATTTGTGTCTTAAGGTGTTATTCTAGTACGAACTCTATGATAGATTGAACGTTACTACGGACTCTTGAATAGATCGATCAGAAAGAATAAATTTGAGGTGGTTTCGTACCCTACCATAATCTCTTCGTTTGTTCTCCGCTATTAGTTACTTTGGAGTGACTCTTTGTTGCATGTTGAGGGCTAGTAATATGATCCAATTATGTTATCCCTGTTGAGAGAACTTGCACTAGTGAAAGTATGAACCCTAGGCCTTGTTTCTTAACATTGCAACACCGTTTATGCTCACGTTTACCACTTGCTACCTTGCTGTTTTATATTTTCTTATTACAAAAACCTATATCTACCATCTATATTGCACTTGTATCACCATCTCTTCGCCGAACTAGTGCACCTATACAGTTTACCATTTGTATTGGGTGTGTTGGGGACACAAGAGACTCTTTGTTATTTGGTTACAGGGTTGTTTGAGAGAGACCATCTTCATCCTACGCCTCCCACGGATTGATAAACCTTAGGTCATCCACTTGAGGGAAATTTGCTACTGTCCTACAAACCTCTGCACTTGGAGGCCCAACAACATCTACAAGAAGAAGGTTGTGTAGTAGACATCAAGCTCTTTTCTGGCGCCGTTGCCGGGGAGGTTAGTGCTTGAAGGTGTATCTTTAGATCTTGCAATCAAATCTTTTAGTTTCTTGTTTTATCACTAGTTTAGTTTACAAAAGAAAACTAAAAAAGGAATTAAGGTTACCTCATATGCTTCATCTTTTTAATATCTTTCGTGAAAATGATGGGAAGGAAAATTGTGCTCAAGTACTAGAAGAAGAATTACATAGAATACTTGGCATAAAATATGTGCATGATGAGCATGATTGCAATGTTGTTAGTGTGAATCCTTTGAATATCCATGATGCTAATGATATGCAAAGCCACAAGCTTGGGGAAGCTATGTTTGATGAAGATGATATTTTTAGTCCCCCAAATTTTGATGATAATATTCATTATGATGAAAGCATGCCTCCTATTTATGATGATTATATTGATGAAAGTGGATTTGGAGAGGTCATGACTTTATTTAGTGATGAATCCACTATTTCGGAAGAGGTTCCAATTGATTATGAGAACAAAGTTGCTATTTATGATGATTATTGTGATGACTTGTATGCTATTAAGAATAAGGATAACCATGGAACTTTTCATCATGATTTTAGTTTTCAATTGGATTATGCTTTGCATGATAGTTATTTTGTTGAGCTTGCTCCCACTACTATGAATGAGAAGAATTTTGCTTGTGTGGAGAGTAATAAAATTTGTATGCTTGGGGATCATGACAAGAATGCTTTATGTGATAGTTATATTGTTGAATTCATTCATGATGCCTCTGAAAATTATTATGAAAGAGGAACATATGCTTCTACATATTCCAATAATATCAAGTTTCCTCTCTATGTGCTTAAAATTTTGAAGCTATGCGTGTTTTGCTCTCCTATGCTAGTTGATTATCGTTCCCATAAGTTGTTTTCTCACAAAATCCCTATGCATAGGAAGTGGGTTAGGCTTAAATGTGTTAGTTATATTCTTCATGATGCTCTCTTTATGTTTCAATTCTTATCTTTTATGCGAGCATCATTGAAATCATCGTGCCTAGCTAGGGGCGTAAAACGATAGCGCTTGTTGGGAGGCAACCCAACTTTATTTATTTTTATTTGTTTTTGCTTCTGTTTAGCAATAAATATTGCATCTAGCTTCTTTTTATATGTGGTTTTGTGTTTTGTTTAGTGTTTGTGCCAAGTAGAACCTTTGGGAAGACTTGTGTGAAGTTTATATGATCTTGCTGTGAAAAACAGAATCGTTATCGCTTGCTAGAATGGTCACCGGATTTTACTGGAGTGTGCTATTTAGTTGATTCTTTTTGCAGATGATTAATAGACAAATTCCTCACGTTTACCAATTTATTTCAATTTTTTTGGAGTTACAGAAGTATGCGAAAACTACAGATTACTACAGACTGTTCTGTCTTTGACAGATTCTGTTTTTTGTGTGTTGTTTGCTTATTTCGATGCATCTATGAGTAGTATTGGGAAGTATGAATCATAGAGAAGTTGGAATACAGTAGGTTAACACCAATATAAACAAAAAATGAATTCAATGCAGTACCTTTGAGTAGTGGTTTGTTTTCTTATACTAACGGAGCTCACGAGATTTTTGTCTAAGTTTTGTGTTGTGAAGTTTTCAAGTTTTGAGTATTGCTTTGATGGACTATGGAACAAAGAGTGGCAAGAGCCTAAGCTTGGGGATGCCCAAGGCACCCCAAGGTAAAATTCAAGGAGATCCAAAAGCCTAAGCTTGGGGATGTCCCGGGAAGGCATCCCCTCTTTCGTCTTCATTCATCGGTAACTATACTCGAAGCTATATTTTTATTCACCGCATGATATGTGTTTTACTTGGAGCGTCTTGTATAATTTGAGTCTTTGCTTGTTAGTTTGACAAAATTATACTTGCTGGACACACCTATTTGAGAGAGTTAAATATGGCCTAGGAATTTTTAGAACACTCTATGTGCTTCACTTATATCTTTTGAGTTGAATAGTTTTTGCTCTAGTGCTTCACTTATATCTTTTAGAGCACGGTGGTGATAATATTTTGAAGAAATTGTTGAACTCTTATGCTTCAATTATATACTTTTTAGAGTCTATTAAAACAGCATGGTAATGTGCTTAGTCTATAAAACTAGTCTTCACATGATAGACATCCAATATCAATGTAGTAAAAACTTTCACACTAGTGCATTGAATATGATGAGAAGTTGGATGCTTGATAATTGTTTTTGAGATATGAGGATAGTGATATTAGAGTCATGCTAGTGGAGTTATTATGAAATTGAGAAATTCTTGTGTTAAGGTTAGTGATTCCTGTAGCATGCATGTATGGTGAACCGCTATGTGACGAAGTTAGAGCATGAGGTATTTGTAGAGTGTCAACCTTTGTGTGGAGGTCAGGGGCGCGCGATGGTTAACTCCTACCAACCTCCCCCCTAGGAGCATGCGTTGATTGCTTTGTTTTGATGACACATAAATTTTTGCAATAAGTATATGAGTTCTTATGACTAATGTTGAGTCCATGGATATTACGCACTCTCACCCTTCCACCATTGCTAGCCTCTCTTGTACCGCGCAACTTTCGCCGGTACCATACACCCACTATATATCCTTCCTCAAAACAGCCACCATACCTACCTATCATGGCATTTCCATAGCCATTCCGAGATATATTGCCATGCAACTTTCCACCGTTCCGTTCATATGACACGCTTCATATTGTCATATTGTCACACCCTGCATTTTGTAACATGTCATTTGCATCAATGAAGCATGAAAATGTGGACCAGCAAATTTTTTTGGCATCATTTGGCTTTTATTTGGAATTGAGTTTTTCTTCCTGTGTTTTTCATGTGCTCATTAAAGTCAACTACTACCTCTTGTAGAATTCATCTCCATATCCAAAACTTCTGCCCAATGATCATACCAAGTGTTTATAGCAGTATAGTATTTTCTTATAAAATTAATTTGGCCAAAATGTATTTTCAAAATTTAGTATTCCAAAAACCCCTGAATTGAGGTTTGCACTGCAAGTGCTTGATTTAGGGTGAGAAAATTATTTCAAAAAGTATATTTGAGACCTAGTAGTCATAGGACTCCCAGAAACCACAAAAGTATAATTTTAAAAGTTATTTTCCTATTTTATTTAAAAGCTTTTTCTTAAGGCCAGAAATGGTCTTTAATAGGGAAAAATTATTTAATTATTTCAAAAATATTTGCCAAAATTCAGGGAGACTCATAGGACATATATTGTCCATATATAAGAGTTTCAACACTTGGTCATGTTCAAAATATTGGGCTAATCCCTCTAAAACCCTTTCTGGATATTTCAAGCTTTTGAAATATTTACAAAGGAAATATTCTCTAAAAATTCCAGGGAAATTCTATCATGTCATATATGACATATTTGATGACCGTGCCAAGCCCCATGCCTTGGGAAGCAAGATAACATCCTCAAAACCCTTCAAAACCATTCTGTCCATATCTGAAGTTTGAGCAACTTTACATTTCCAAACTTGTCCAAATGCTCTCAAACTTGGTGCACATGCTAGAATGGCCTAATAAGGCATCTAGACCAAATGGCACAAGCTTTGGAGTGGGGTAACTTGATCAGAATACCTCAAAACCCTTTCTGTTCAAATTCAAATTTGAACAACTTTACATTACCAACTTTTTACCTGGGGCTTCAAACTTTGTGGGCATGATCATAGCCCCAAATGATGACACTACACCAAGTGGTGCATCAAGGGGAGATGATTTGCTTGACTTAAACATGGTGAAGCCATTTCTGTTGATTCCTCGGGTTCACCAAAGTTACATTGGCAAGTTTCTTCAAACAAGCCCAAATTTGGTGAAGCACCCTATTTTCATATGCCATTTAATCCTGTTAAGTGTCATGGCTAGTGGAGATCATTTGCTTGCCCAAAACTTGATCAAACACCTTCTGCCATTTTACCAAAACCATCATCTTGACCTCTTTTACTATTTACTTTTGCTTCAACTTTCTACCACAGCCTCACCTAGTTACATTCTACCTCCAGTAACTTCCCCATGTCCACAGCTCAATGATTGAGGGGTGAAAACCCCAAATTACCTTGCTGCACAGCCCAATTCTACCCATCTACCAGCTTCCCTCCTCTCTCACTGAGCATCCAAGGCATCCAAAGCCACAGCTGGGTTGTTTACTTCGTGCTGGACCCCCCAGGACACGACCAATGAGCCAACGGCATGCCGTGGCATGCGATAAGCACGCTCCAGAGCGCGCTACAGTGCGCACCCGCACTGTAGCGTCGCCCAATCCATCGCCCCCGACCACCTCGTGCCTCCCCCTCGCACCATTTGATGCACCTCGACGTCCGCAACTCCCCCCGGTGTTGTCCCCCTCCTCCTTCTCCCTCCAATGGACGTCCTCGCACGCGCGCCGGCCGCCCGCGAGCTCCAACCTCTTGCTTCACACGCGCGCAGCTCCAGAAGCATCCCCCGCTCCCCCTCTTCCTTCCCTCTGCCCTGGAACTGTTGGGGAACGTAGTATTTTAAAATTTTCCTACGATCACGCAAGATCTATCTACTAGATGCATAGCAACGAGAGGGAAGAGTGTTTCTACGTACCCTCGTAGACCGGGAGCGGAAGCGTCAAGTGACGCGGTTGATGTTGTCGAACTTCTTCGCGATCCAACCGATCAAGCACCGAACGTACGGCACCTCCGCGTTCAGCACACGTTCAGCTTGATGACGTCCCACGAGCTCTTGATCCAGTTGAGCTTCACGGGAGAGTTTCGTCAGCACGACAGCGTGGTGACAGATATGATGTGTTCTCCGGCGCAGGGCTTTGCCTAAGCTCCGCGACGGTATGACCGAGGTGTGATTCTGTGGAGGGGGGCACCGCACACGGCTAAAACAATTCAACTTGTGTGTCTTTGGGTGCCCCCCTGCCCCTGTATATAAAGGAGCAAGGGAGGGAGGGAGGCCGGCCGGCCCTTCTTGGTGTGGCTAGGGAAGGAGTCCTACTAGGAATAGGATTGCAATCCTATTCCTAGTAGGATTCACCAAAAGGAAGAAGAGGGAAAGGAATAGGAGAGGTGGCGCCCCCCAATCCTAGTCCAACTAGGAACCCTAGGTGGGGGCGCCGGCCAGCCCTATGGACTGCCTCTCTCTTTCCCTTTAGGCCCACTATGGACCATCCCCTCTCGTAGGGGGTTCCGGTAACCCCCTCCGGCATTCCCGATAAATCCGAAACTTTTCCGGTATACTTCCGGTGTCCGAATATAGCCTTCCAATATATCAATCTTTATGTCTCGGACATTCCGAGACTCCTCGTCATGTCCGTGATCTCATCCGGGACTCCGAACTACCTTCGGTACATCAATACTTATAAACTCATAATACCGATCGTCATCAAACGTTAAGCGTGCGGACCCTACGGGTTCGAGAACTATGTAGACATGACCGAGACTCATCTCCGGTCAATAACCAATAGCGGAACCTGGATGTTCATATTGGCTCCTACATATTCTACGAAGATCTTTTATCGGTCAGAACCGCATAACAACATACGTTGTTCCTTTTGTCAAACGGTATGTTACTTGCCCGAGATTCGATCGTCGGTATCTCTATACCTAGTTCAATCTCGTTACCGGCAAGTCTCTTTACTTGTTCCGTAACACATCATCTCGTGACTAACTCATTTAGTCCTTTTTGCTTGCAAGGCTTATTGTGATGTGTGTTACCGAGAGGGCCCAGAGATACCTCTCCGACACTCGAAGTGACAAATCCTAATCTTGATCTATGCCAACACCACGAATACTTACGGAGACACCTGTAGAGCATCTTTATGATCACCCAGTTACGTTGTGACGTTTGATAGCACACAAGGTGTTCCTACGGTATTCGGGAGTTGCATAATCTCATAGTCATAGGAACATGTATAAGTCATGAAGAAAGCAATAGCAGTAAAACTAAACGATCATAGTGCTATGCTAACGGATGGGTCTTGTCCATCACATCATTCTCCTAATGATGTGATCCCGTTGATCAAATGACAACTCATGTCTATGGTTAGGAAACGTAACCATCTTTGATCAATGAGCTAGTCTAGTAGAGGCATACTAGGGACATAATGTTTTGTCTATGTATCCACACATGTACTAAGTTTCCGGTTAATACAATTCTAGCATGAATAAAAGACATTTATCATGATACAAGGAAATACAAATAACATCTTTATTATTGCCTCTAGGGCATATTTCCTTCAGTCTCCCACTTGAACTAGAGTCAATAATCTAGATTACAAAGTGATGATCCTCACACCCATGGAGTCCTGGTGCTGATCATGTTTTGCCCGTGGAAGAGGCTTAGTCAACGGGTCTGCAACATTCAGATCCGTATGTATTTTGCAAATCTCTATGTCTCCCTCCTTGACTAGATCGCGGATGGAATTGAAGCGTCTTTTGATGTGCTTTGTTCTCTTGTGAAACCTGGATTCCTTCGCCAAGGCTATGGCTCCAGTGTTGTCACAAAAGATTTTCATTGGACCCGATGCACTAGGTATTACACCTAGATCGGATATGAACTCCTTCATCCAGACTCCTTCATTTGCTGCTTCCGAAGCAGCTATGTATTCCGCTTCACACGTAGATCCCGCCACGACGCTCTGCTTGGAACTGCACCAACTGACAGCTCCACCGTTCAATAAAAATACATATCCGGTTTTGTGACTTTGAGTCATCCGGATCAGTGTCAAAGCTAGAATCGACGTAACCGTTTACGACGAGCTCTTTGTCACCTCCATATACGAGAAACATATCCTTTGTTCTTTTCAGATACTTTAGGATGTTTTTTGACCGCTGTCCAGTGATCCACTCCTGGATTACTTTGGTACCTCCCTGCTAGACTTATAGCAAGGCACACATCAGGTCTGGTACACAGCATTGCATACATGATAGATCCTATGGCTGAGGCATAGGGAATGACTTTCATTTTCTCTCTATCTTCTGCAGTGGTCGGGCATTGAGTCTTACTCAACTTCATACCTTGTAAAACAGGCAAGAACCCTTTCTTTGACTGATCCATTTTGAACTTCTTCAAAATCTTATCAAGGTATGTGCTTTGTGAAAGTCCAATTAAGCGTCTTGATCTATCTCTATAGATCTTGATACCTAATATATAAGCAGCTTCACCGAGGTCTTTCATTGAAAAACTCTTATTCAAGTATCCTTTTATGCTATCCAGAAATTCTATATCATTTCCAATCTACAATATGTCATCTACATATAATATTAGAAATGCTACAGAGCTCCCACTCACTTTCTTGTAAATACAGGCTTCTCCAAAAGTCTGTATAAAACCATATGCTTTGATCACCTCATCAAAGCGTATATTCCAACTCCGAGATGCTTGTACCAGTCCATAGATGGATCGCTGGAGTTTGCATACTTTGTTAGCACCTTTTGGATCGACAAAACCTTCTGGTTGCATCATATACAACTCTTCTTTGAGATATCCATTTAGGAATGCAGTTTTGACATCCATTTGCCAGATTTCATAATCATAAAATGCGGCAATTGCTAACATGATTCGGACAGACTTAAGCATCGCTACAGGTGAGAAAGTCTCATCGTAGTCAACTCCTTGAACTTGTCGAAAACCTTTCGCAACAAGTCGAGCTTTGTAAACAGTAATATTACCGTCTGCGTCGGTCTTCCTCTTGAAGATCCATTTATTTTCGATGGCTTGCCGATCATCGGGCAAGTCAACCAAAGTCCACACTTTGTTCTCATACATGGATTCCATCTCAGATTTCATGGCTTCAAGCCATTTTGCGGAATCTGGGCTCATCATCGCTTCCTCATAGTTCGTAGGTTCATCATGGTCTAGTAACATGATTTCCAGAACTGGGTTGCCGTACCACTCTGGTGCGGAACGTACTCTGGTTGATCTACGATGTTCAGCAGAAACTTGATCCGAAGTTTCATGATCATTATCATTAACTTCCTCACTAATTGGTGTAGGAATCACTGGAACAATTTCCCGTGATGTACTACTTTCCAATCCGGGAGAAGGTACAATTACCTCATCAAGTTCTACTTTCCTCCCACTCACTTCTTTCGAGAGAAACTCTTTTTCTAGAAAGGATCCGTTCTTAGCAACGAATATTTTGCCTTCGGATCTGTGATAGAAGGTGTACCCAACAGTCTCTTTTGGGTATCCTATGAAGACACATTTTTCCGACTTGGGTTCGAGCTTATCAGGTTGAAGTGTTTTCACATAAGCATCGCAGCCCCAAACTTTAAGAAACGACAACTTTGGTTTCTTGCCAAACCATAGTTCATAAGGTGTCGTATCAACGGATTTAGATGGTGCCCTATTTAACGTGAATGCAGCTGTCTCTAAAGCATAACCCCAAAACGATAGTGGTAAATCGGTAAGAGACATCATAGATCGCACCATATCTAATAAAGTATGGTTACGACGTTCGGACACACCATTACGCTGTGGTGTTCCAGGTGGCGTGAGTTGTGAAACTATTCCACATTGTTTCAAATGAAGACCAAACTCGTAACTCAAATATTCTCCTCCAAGATCAGATCGTAGAAACTTTATTTTCTTGTTACGATGATTTTCTACTTCACTCTGAAATTCTTTGAACTTTTCAAATGTTTCAGACTTGTGCTTCATTAAGTAGATATACCCATATCTGCTCAAATCATCAGTGAAGGTTAGAAAATAACGATACCCGCCGCGAGCATCAACACTCATTGGTCCACATACATCAGTATGTATGATTTCCAACAAATCTGTTGCTCGCTCCATAGTTCCGGAGAACGGAGTTTTAGTCATCTTGCCCATGAGGCATGGTTCGCAAGCACCAAGTGATTCATAATCAAGTGATTCCAAAAGTCCATCATTATGGAGTTTCTTCATGCGTTTTACACCAATATGACCTAAACGGCAGTGCCACAAATAAGTTGCACTATCATTATTAACCTTGCATCTTTTGGTTTCAATATTATGAATATGTGTATCACTACAATCGAGATCCAATAAGAATAGACCACTTTTTAAGGGTGCATGACCATAAAAGATATTATTCATTAAAATAGAACAACCATTATTCTCTGATTTAAATGAATAACCGTATCGCAATAAACAAGATCCAGATATAATGTTCATGCTCAACGCTGGCACCAAATAACAATTATTTAGGTCTAAAACTAATCCCGAAGGTAGATGTAGAGGTAGCGTGCCGACGGCGATCACATCGACTTTGGAACCGTTTCCCACGCGCATCGTCACCTCGTCCTTAGCTAATCTTCGTTTAATCCGTAGTCCCTGTTTCGAGTTACAAATATTAGCAACCGAACCGGTATCAAATACCCAGGTACTACTACGAGCATTAGTAAGGTACACATCAATAACATGTATATCACATATACCTTTGTTCATCTTGCCATCCTTCTTATCCGCCAAATACTTGGGGCAGTTCCGCTTCCAGTGTCCAGTCCCCTTGCAGTAGAAGCACTCAGTTTCAGGCTTGGCTCCAGATTTGGGTTTCTTTGTGGAAGTAGCAACTGACTTGCTATTCCTTTTGAAGTTCCCTTTCTTTCCCTTGCCCTTTTTCTTGAAACTAGTGGTCTTGCTAACCATCAACACTTGATGCTCCTTTTTGATTTCTACCTCCGCAGCTTTGAGCATAGCGAAGAGCTCGGGAATTGTCTTTTGCATCCCTTGCATGTTATAGTTCATCACGAAGCCTTTATAGCTTGGTGGCAGTGATTGAAGAACTCTATCAATAACACTATCCTCGTCAACTTTGCAACCAAGTTGAGTCATATGATTGTAGTACCCAGACATTCTGAGCAAGTGTTCACTGATAGAACTATTTTCCTCCATCTTGCAGCTGTAGAACTTATTGGAAATCTCATATTTCTCAATTCGGGCATTTGCTTGAAATATTAACATCAACTCCTGGAACATCTCATATGGTCCATGACGTTCAAAACGTCGTTGAAGTCCCGGTTCTAAGCCGTAAAGCATGGCACACTGAACTATCGTGTAGTCATCAGACCGCGACTGCCAGACGTTCAAAGCGTCTACATTAGCGGGAGGGGGCTTGTCACCTAGCGGTGCTTCAAGGACATAATTCTTCTGTGCAGCAATGAGGATAATCCTCAGGTTATGGACCCAGTCCGTGTAATTGCTACCATCATCTTTCAACTTAGCTTTCTCTAGGAATGCATTAAAATTCAAAGGAACGGTAGCACGGGCCATTGATCTACAACAACATAGATATGCAAAAACTATCAGGACTAAGTTCATGATAAATTAAAGTTCAATTTAATCATATTAATTTAAAGAACTCCCACTTAGATAGACATCCCTCTGGTTATCTAAATGATCACGTGATCCAAATCAACTAAACCATGTCCGATCATCACGTGAGATGGAGTAGTTTCAATGGTGAACATCGTATGTTGATCATATCTACTATATGATTCACGCTCGACTTTTCGGTCTCCAGTGTTCCGAGGCCATATCTGTATATGCTAGGCTCGTCAAGTTTAACCCGAGTATTCTGCGTGTGCAAAACTGGCTTACACCCGTTGTATTTGAACGTAGAGCTTATCACACCCGATCATCACGTGGTGTCTCGGCACGACGAACTTTCGCAACGGTGCATACTCAGGGAGAACACTTATACCTTGAAATTTAGTAAGGGATCATCTTATAATGCTACCGTCGTTCTAAGCAAAATAAGAAGCATAATAAGATAAACATCACATGCAATCAAAATATGTGACATGATATGGCCATCATCATCTTGTGCTTTTGATCTCCATCTTCAAAGCACCGTCATGATCACCTTCGTCACCGGCTTGACACCTTGATCTTTATCGTAGCATCGTTGTCGTCTCGCCAACTATTGCTTCTACGACTATCGCAACTGCTTAGTGATAAAGTAAAGCAATTACATGGCGATTGCATTTCATACAATAAAGCGACAACCATATGGCTCCTGCCAGTTGCCGATAACTTTACAAAACATGATCATCTCATACAAAACCATATAACTCATCATGTCTTGACCATATCACATCACAACATGCCCTGCAAAAACAAGTTAGACGTCCTCTACTTTGTTGTTGCAAGTTTTACGTGGCTGCTACGGGCTTAGCAAGAACCGTTCTTACCTACGCATACAAAACCACAACGATGTTTCGTAAAGTATGTGCTGTTTTAACCTTCACAAGGACCGGGCGTAGCCACACTTGATTCAGCTAAAGTGAGAGAGACAGACACCCGCCAGTCACCTTTAAGCAACGAGTGCTCGTAACGGTGAAACCAGTCTCGCGTAAGCGTACGCGTAATGTCGGTCCGGGCCGCTTCATCTCACAATACCGCCGAAGCAAAGTATGACATGCTGGTAAGCAGTATGACTAGTATCGCCCACAACTCATTGTGTTCTACTCGTGCATATCATCTACGCATAGACCTGGCTCATGATGCCACTGTTGGGGAACGTAGTATTTTAAAATTTTCCTACGATCACGCAAGATCTATCTACTAGATGCATAGCAACGAGAGGGAAGAGTGTTTCTACGTACCCTCGTAGACCGGGAGCGGAAGCGTCAAGTGACGCGGTTGATGTTGTCGAACTTCTTCGCGATCCAACCGATCAAGCACCGAACGTACGGCACCTCCGCGTTCAGCACACGTTCAGCTTGATGACGTCCCACGAGCTCTTGATCCAGTTGAGCTTCACGGGAGAGTTTCGTCAGCACGACGGTGTGGTGACGGATATGATGTGTTCTCCGGCGCAGGGCTTTGCCTAAGCTCCGCGACGGTATGACCGAGGTGTGATTCTGTGGAGGGGGGCACCGCACACGGCTAAAACAATTCAACTTGTGTGTCTTTGGGTGCCCCCCTGCCCCTGTATATAAAGGAGCAAGGGAGGGAGGCCGGCCGGCCCTTCCTGGTGCGGCTAGGGAAGGAGTCCTACTAGGAATAGGATTGCAATCCTATTCCTAGTAGGATTCACCAAAAGGAAGAAGAGGGAAAGGAATAGGAGAGGTGGCGCCCCCCCCCCCCAATCCTAGTCCAACTAGGAACCCTAGGTGGGGGCGCCGGCCAGCCCTATGGGCTGCCTCTCTCTTTCCCTTTAGGCCCACTATGGACCATCCCCTCTCGTAGGGGGTTCCGGTAACCCCCTCCGGCATTCCCGATAAATCCGAAACTTTTCCGGTATACTTCCGGTGTCCGAATATAGCCTTCCAATATATCAATCTTTATGTCTCGGACATTCCGAGACTCCTCGTCATGTCCGTGATCTCATCCGGGACTCCGAACTACCTTCGGTACATCAATACTTATAAACTCATAATACCGATCGTCATCAAACGTTAAGCGTGCGGACCCTACGGGTTCGAGAACTATGTAGAAATGACCGAGACTCATCTCCGGTCAATAACCAATAGCGGAACCTGGATGTTCATATTGGCTCCTACATATTCTACGAAGATCTTTTATCGGTCAGAACCGCATAACAACATACGTTGTTCCTTTTGTCAAACGGTATGTTACTTGCCCGAGATTCGATCGTCGGTATCTCTATACCTAGTTCAATCTCGTTACCGGCAAGTCTCTTTACTCGTTCCGTAACACATCATCTCGTGACTAACTCATTTAGTCCTTTTTGCTTGCAAGGCTTATTGTGATGTGTGTTACCGAGAGGGCCCAGAGATACCTCTCCGACACTCGGAGTGACAAATCCTAATCTTGATCTATGCCAACACCACGAATACTTACGGAGACACCTGTAGAGCATCTTTATGATCACCCAGTTATGTTGTGACGTTTGATAGCACACAAGGTGTTCCTACGGTATTCGGGAGTTGCATAATCTCATAGTCATAGGAACATGTATAAGTCATGAAGAAAGCAATAGCAGTAAAACTAAACGATCATAGTGCTATGTTAACGGATGGGTCTTGTCCATCACATCATTCTCCTAATGATGTGATCCCGTTGATCAAATGACAACTCATGTCTATGGTTAGGAAACGTAACCATCTTTGATCAATGAGCTAGTCTAGTAGAGGCATACTAGGGACATACTGTTTTGTCTATGTATCCACACATGTACTAAGTTTCCGGTTAATACAATTCTAGCATTAATAAAAGACATTTATCATGATACAAGGAAATACAAATAACATCTTTATTATTGCCTCTAGGGCATATTTCCTTCAGGAACTCGTCCAGCAACACCGCAGATGCATCCCCAGCGCCTCCCGTGCCCTGTGGCGACGAGCAGAGGCTCGCCGGCGCACAGGTCCACGGCACCTCGCCGTCCTCCTATAAATAGGACCCGCGAGCCCCTCCTCTCTTCACCAACAACATTCTCCTCCTCTCAATACTCCCCCAGAGCCACTCGCCACCCGCCCGAGCTCAAGATCGAGCTCGAGCTCTGCCGCGGCGGCTCATTGTCGCCAGCTCGGTACAGGCCACCCCAGCCTCTCCTCTCGCTCGATCTGGCACCACCGCACGTCACTGATGCGTTTCCCCCTCTTTTCCCTCTCTGCAGCTGCTCGAATCGACCGGAGCAACATCCACCCGAAGCTCCTCCGCCGCGTGTCCTCGCCGCCGGCGAACCAGGCCCCTCCGGCGACCCGCACCACCACCACTGGAACGGCGACTCTCCGCTGGATCCATTCCTGCCCTCAGCTCGCCCTGCCGTGCCCGGAATCGCTGCCGGTGAGCTCGCCGCTCCTCTGGCCGCAAGGTTGAAGATGACAGGTGGGCCCCACCTGTCATCCTCACCTCTCTCTCGCTCCCCTCTCTGACGCTGACCGTCGGGCCCCGCCCGTTAGGTTTAAAAAACCCTGGCGCACGCGCTGGCGCCCGTGCGGTGGGCTATTCGCCCTGGGCCGTTGCACTGTGGCCGTTCTGGCCCAGTGGCACAAAGCCTTTTTCTTTTTTTTCTTTTCTGCCGATATTTCAAATAATTCCACAGAATTAAATATATGTCCAAATGTATTAATTCCAGTTCCTAAAAACTTGTAAAAATCCAACCTATTTAATGGTGTCACTTTCACACATGTCCATGGACCTTTTCTGTTCTGTTCAAATTTAAATTCATATTTGAACATTAAAACTTCTGTTCAAATATTCATGTACCCCATTCTGCCAATCCAAAACTCAAACTAAGAATTTTTGCCATCTTAGTTTTCCCTCTAGTATTTAACAAAAATAAGTTGACATTTTTCTGAGCACTTTGATTTTTCTGTTTTTATTGTGGTCTTATTTTCCCGTTGTTATTTTGCGACGATTAGATACCGTATTTGACGAGGTTGCTGAAGAAGAAGGTGGGGAAGGATTTGAAGACTTTGAAGACCAAGCCAATCCAGGCAAGCAGCCCTTTGACCATGATACACTTGTGTTCTTCGAACCCATTTACTTCCGAATGCATGATGATAAGAATGACGGTGGTGACTTAGTTAAGAACCACCACATGATGCATGCTTTACTCATAATCTTGCTATGTGCTAGATGCATTGCAAATGACTAGTAGTGATGCTTAGAGATGCATGTGTGCCATGATACCTTCGTGGTTGCATTCTTTTAAGACCCCATCGGGTGCCACTTATGCCAGGGGGGGGAAATGAGATGGGTAACCACTTGATGACGAAGTGGTGTACCAAGACAAGTGTGTGTGGTGTTTTTCAAACGGATTGGTTTAAGTTGCGACCGTTATTCCAACCAAACATGTGCAACCACTCTACCCCTTATGGGACGGGGCATTATTGATTACTTAGGCCGATACTAGCATGGTGCCCACATTACTAGTGACGGGAAGACTTGAGGTCTTTCCCGGGACGGGGTCGTGCTCGGATAGGCGACCATGACTGTTTTCACAGGGCACCGGACACACCGTTGGTCCCTTCGTGTACGCGTGACATTGAAAATAGGGCAAGTCCCATTATCTATTGTTTGTACTCGAGGGCTATGCACCAACGAGTGGACTCTATGTTAGTGTCGTCTAGGGAAAGATAATGACCGGGTGCTTCCCCCGAGTACTTGAGGTACTGCGGGATCGTGGGTGACATGAAAGCTTCCCGGATCTTGTGGGTAAAGTGCGCAACCTCTGCAGAGTGTAAAACTATTCGAATAGCCGTGTCCACGGTCAAGGACAGTTGGGTAACCGCTCTTGGGCTACGTCCAATGTTTGCGAAACCTTGTGTGTGTGTGTGTAGGTTGAGTCAAGGTGGTGACTTGACTCGTTGAGCTGAATCCTATCCATGTTGATATCGGTAACCTGTCTTCGAGGTTACCTGAGTTTATTGATGCATATACTTGATGGTAGAATATTTATTCTAGCTCGTGGCTAGATTGCTCATTGTTGTACAATTGCATTGTTACTTTGAACCAAATCATGGGTTGCTTGCGAGTACATTCAAAGTACTCATTGGCTTGCCACTGGTTATTTAATTGGCCAGGCATGGAGGAACAGGAATATGAAGAGGAATTCTATGGAGACGAACATGTGAACTAGGACGCTATCCCAGTCAGAATGCCTGTAGGGTTAAGGCAGATGGCATGGGTTCTACTTATCTTCGAAGACTTCCGCTATTTGAGTTATTTGTTATTCAGCCCTTGAGGCTTTATCTATGTAAGACTTGGCCATAATCGCCATAATTTGTGTAAGACGGTATGTATGGATGTAAGACTCTTGTTATTCAGCTTCTGTGTGTTCAGTGAGCATTGATCTCTGGGATCACTGTACACGTGCATTCGGTGATCTCGACTCTTAAGTCGGGGTCCCCACAGAGCTGGTATCAGAGCCATCCTGACTGTAGGAAGCCTTTGTTAGCATGGGCGTTAGTTAGATGAGACCCCCTTTTTCAAAAACCTTCTGAACCTCTCTTCTTTTCTAAACCTTACCAACCTGAAATATCATCAGCTTATTAACCTCTCCTATTCACCCTATGTAGATGGCCGCTGTACCTGAAGAGCACCTGACCACTGGGTTTCCCTTGCTTCTCGAGGATAGCCTCCGGGAGTGCCAGTTCCACCGAGCACCCATCCTCACCTACCTTGAGCATTGGGTAAGGGACACTGAGGTGGAGTACCATGTGGAAGTGATCGTGAAGGCAAACGATCCTCCCACAAGTTGGTTCTTCGAGGGACCCCAGATGGCAACACTACCTCTCGCTGTCGAGGCTGCTGCACTCAAGGCACTAACCCGTCTCCGCGAGCTTCTTCCGGAGATGGCAGCCAAGATGACAACCCGCTTCTTGCCTTACCGGAAGGAAGGTGAAGATGAAAGCAGCGCACTAGCCCCTCCACTGAAGGAAGGACTTCCACTTCGATTCCAGACCTACTTCAGTCTATGTTCCGACAGCTTGGCACAAGATTTGGCCTCGGAATCGATGAAGCTCCGAGAAGAACTTCACAAGACCAAGGCACTTCTTCGTCGAGCACAAGAGAAGATAGATAGGATCAAGAAGGAAGGTGCGCCTCCAGGACGGTCCGCTATCGCGTACCGAGGCGGAAGGCCCTCAGGAGATGTATCTTCCAAGGATGAAGAACCACCTCGGCGACGCCGTATGACGGCAAGTGTCAGGATCCCGATCCTAAGCCACACCGATCTAGCTGTAACACGTCATATCACTTTGCGGCCTCACGCACGGTAACCCCACGGGTGCCACCTTACCTGGCCCGGGACCGTTTGCGCATTTTGGCACACGTATATGACAGTGTCGCTAGCATCCATATGACAGAGAACCCGGGCCGACATGGCTAGTTATAAACCAAAAGTGGCACTAAATTACAGACACAGGCATCCATGACCCAGCAACGAACGTGTCGGTCATCAACGTATGAACCCAAGTCATAGCAAGCTACATGGACTTAAAGGAACAACGCGTGACATTTCCCCTAAGGGACAGACACAGGAACGAAGAAGGACACATGCCGGCCAGCCTACGTGTTCCGAGCAGTAGCAAGCTACCAAGGCTCATTGGAATCACTAGGAGGCATTTCCCTGTAAGATAGGCTACCAAAGGAAAACAACTAGGTGTCGGATCCCACACATACCAAGCATTTCAATCATACACGCAATATGCTCAATATGTGCAAATACAACATTGCATCACAACAGAACTCTATGACTCAAAGTACTTTATTTAAAAGGCTCCAAGAGCCATACATAACATAGTCATACAGGTAGGGGTCACATGACCCAACACTCAAGTCATACAGTCATACAAGCACAAGCAGAAGCTACATGTCTGAGTACAGACAACTTAGAAAATAAAACAGGCTTGGTGTAGCCTGACTATCTACAAGGCCCTTCACAAGCTCCAGATCACCGTCTGGGTGTCAAGCTACTCGTCGACGTCAACGTCTATGTAGAACCCATCAGCAGGGGCAGGGTTCTCCTCTGCAACAGTTATTAAACAAACATGAGTACAAAGGTACTCAGCAAGTCTTACCACAGAACCTATCATACATGCAACATTATCAAAGGGGGTAGTGGAGTTTATAGCAGAATGCCAGCTTTGACCTTGGCTAACCTATACTACAACTCTCAACAGACTGCAAGATGTTATTACGAACACGAGTCCACTACTCACCACATCAATACACTACCGAGGATCCTCTTCCGTCATCCTAAGGAAGGGCCATCCACGGCACTCACGCTTATCTTGAGGCTTTTAGTAGTATCCATCAACTTGTCTATGAACTGTAAGAGCAACCAAGTAGTTCGTACCGCGAACAACGGCTATTCGAATAGTTTGATAACCCTGCAGGGGTGTACTTCTTCACACATGTTTTCACCACTTAGCGTCTGCACACGACATGTGCTCGGCAGACTTCAAGCGAAAGCCGACGTGGGTGTAGACCACGACCTAACCAACCACTCAAGTCTATCGTCCAGGTTTATCGCCTATTTGGGTTCCATCCGTGGGGAGATCCGGCCGGGGTGTCGCTCACGGCCCCAAACGATGTGTACAGGGTTCCCGAGTCACCAAACGGGCAACCGGTACACCGTGCCACGTACCTGTCGCATCACAGCCCACCCCGAGGGTCAGCGCTGCGCACGACCTCCAGTAAACTATAAACACCAGAAACTAGTTGCAACTCGTGGACAGAGTACAAGGGCAGTCAATAAGTCGAGCGGGGTCATATTTCAGGGCCCAATGTGTGGTAGTAACTGTAACTTGAATCACACACACAGATCTCGGGTCCTATGGACGATTCCAATGAAACAACCCACCATGTACTCCTATATGGCCTTTCATTGATACCTTTACCAAGCGTATTCCACACTTCCCACTCTTTATCGGTAAGATCATTTCACTCTGATCCATCACCCAGATGAACCAGACCAGACACAACTCTAAGCATAGCAGGCAACATAAGTAAATAGCATGGTGGATCACACATCACATGGCTCAATCAACACCTACACATGCTAGTGGGTTTCAACTATTTACTGTGGCAATGACAGGTCATGCAAGGGAATAGGGTTCAACTACCGCAGCAAGTAGCAGTTCACGCGCTGTTGCCTTAATGCAGTAAAAGAGAGCAGGAGCGAGAAGATTGGGTTTGTATCGGAATGATCAATGATTGCTTGCCTGACAAGGTAGTTGTCGGGTACTGCTCTTCAACTGGATACGCAGCAGTATCCTCGGGAGCAGGACCTAACACAGGAAATACCGACGATACAATCATTAACAAACAAATGCAACAATATGATGCATGTTTATGACATGGCAAGATGCATGTGTGTTGGCTAATGCAACTAAACCCAGAAGGGTTTGAACCTATTTGAATCAAGGATTCAAATTGAAGTTCAAACTATTATTTAAATAAGTGCATTATCATGTTTTTGATATATACAGCAAGTTAACTTGTTCAAACATGCATGAAACCAGTGCCATTAGAAAGATTGGATTTTTCTGATCATTTTTCATATATAAATCTTTTCCATCTGAGCTATGGTTGATTTTATATGATTTTTAGAAGTTTTGGGTATTTTCTGGAATTTCCTGAATTATTTTAAATCTAAAAATCCCAGAAAAACCTTTACTGCGTCAGCATGACATCATGCTGACGTCAGCCAGTCAACAGGGCCAGTCCAGGTCAAACCTGACTGGTGGGTCCCTCATGTCAGTGTCTCAGGAGCTAATTCCGGTCATAACCAGGGTTGACTGGGTTTGACTAACAGCGGGGGCCCACTGTCAGTGACTGTGGTGACTAAACTAATTACTGTTAACTCCTAATCATCGAGCCACGTCAGCCCGCCGGAGTTTGGCCGGCGGCGACCATTTCGCACGGCGGTGACTCGTCGGAATCCCTATTCCGGCATCCATTTGCCGCGCGGATGGGCTCGGTGTGCTCCTGGTGATGTACCGCATCCAGCGGTGCCACTGGTTGGACGAGGGGTCGCCGGAGTCGACGGCGACGAGCTCGTCCGCGGCGGTGCTCGCACGGGGTTGGTCGGGATGGTGTTGTAGTGCACGGGAGGAGGAGCTAAAGCTCGCTTTAGCTTGCTGGTGACCTACTGAAGCTAACGGCGTGCTCGGCCGCGAGGTACGGTGCCTATGGCCACGGCGGTGAGTTGGCCGGCGGCGGTGATCGTCGGTGAGCAAAGGGGGCGGCGGCTACAAGGCCTAAACGAGCCCGTGGAGAGGGGGGTTCGAAGCGTGAGCTCACAGCGGTCGCAGAGGGCGTCGAAGTGAGCTCGGGGACGGTCAGACGACGGCGTACGGGCGGCGGCGATCTCCGGTGCCGGAGGTTGAAGACAACGGCGAGGAGGACGTTGCGGAGCTCCTGGCGTCGTGTGCGTCGGTGGGGAGCTTCGGGGCGACGAGGCGGAGCTAGTGGTGCTTCTGGGAGGCGAGGAGGTGGCGTAGGGCGCGGTGTCAGCGGTCGTCGGCGACGAGCTCGCTCGGGGGAGCTCGGCGGAGGGAAGAGAGGAGGGGAGAGACACGGGAGAGAGGGGGAAACGGTCGGGGTGGCTCCGTGGCGACGTTCTAGACCATCCAGAAGGCCGAGGGGCCAGCCAGGCAGGCAGGAGGTGGCCGGCGCATCGGCGGCGCTCGCCACCGAGCTGCTTCGTGCGCTGGCGCGACGAAGAAGACGGTGGTGCCCCTGGTGGGCTGGGCCGGCTGGGCCAGCAGGTAAGTGGGCTCAGGTAAGTACTCTTCCTATTTTTCTTTTCCTATTTTCTTTCTGTTTTATTTCTTTTGCAACTTTGTTCATTTAATAAAAATGCCTAAGCATTTTTATAACTCATGACACTTGTCATACCTACTGTATATAATATGAACAGTAGGAAACATTATAGTTCATGATTATTTGAGCATTTAAAATATTTAAAAAGTATTTAAATGCCCAAATTCAAATACCATATGATTTAATCCAAAGCCCTAGATTGTCCTAGAAAATTGTGCACCATTTTTGGCAGAGGTTTAAGACCAAGGCAGAAATGATGAACATTTTGAAGGGCATTTTGGGTACATTGGAAAATATTTTAGCAAACCCTAGTTGTTAGGGGAGGGGGTGCTGGGGTTTCTGTTAATCCCATTTCAAGTTTCTTTGAAAGTAAACATGATGCACACTCTAGTCAGGTCCTAATGCAAGTGCTAGCTAGGGATGTGACAACTCACCCCCACTTAAAAGAATCGCGTCCCGAGATTCGGGTTCCTCCGGAAAGAGGGTGGGGTACTCAAGTCGAAGACGATCCTCCCTTTCCCAAGTAGCTTCACTCTCGGAATGATGTGACCATTGAACCTTGAGAAACTTGATATTGTGGCGTCGAGTGGTGCGCTCGGTTTGATCAAGAATACGAACAGGGTATTCTCGAGATGTGAGATTGTCTTGGAGATCAAGCGTTTCGTGGTCCACTCCGCGGATAGGATCCGAGAAGCAACGCCTGAGTTGAGAAACGTGGAAAACATCATGAACTCTGGAGAGGTGCGGAGGTAGTTCCAATTGGTAGGCAACTTCTCCTCGTTTGGCAAGAATGCGAAAAGGACCGATGTAACGAGGGGCCAATTTGCCTTTGATACCGAAGAGATGGGTTCCCTTAAGAGGAGTAACCCGAAGGTAAGCCTTATCGCCGACTTCAAAAGTCACAGCCTTATGATGACTATCATATTGGCTCTTTTGGCGAGACTGGGCTGTTTTCAATCTCTCACGAACGATGCGAACTTGTTCTTCTGCTTCCTGAATCATATCCGGGCCAAAGAATTGTCTTTCCCCGGTATCTGACCAGTTAAGAGGTGTTCGACACCTTCGTCCATATAGAACTTCGAAGGGAGCTTTACCCAAGCTGGCTTGATAACTATTGTTATAAGCGAATTCGGCAAATGGAAGACACTTTTCCCATTCCATACCGAAAGAAATGACAGAGGCTCGAAGCATGTCTTCCAGAATTTGATTCACTCGTTCCACTTGACCACTTGATTGCGGATGGAAGGCAGTACTGAAAGAGAGATGAGTTCCCATAGCATTCTGGAAACTTTCCCAAAATCGTGAAGTAAAAAGACTTCCACGGTCTGAGTTAATCTCCAACGGTACACCATGAAGTGATACTATTCGAGAGATATATAAGTCTGCTAGCTGGCTAGCGGTAATACTCTCCCGAACAGGCAGGAAATGAGCTACTTTAGAGAGGCGGTCGATAACGACGAAGATAGCATTATTCCCTTTCCTGGACCTGGGAAACCCGGTAATGAAATCCATACCGACTTTATCCCATTTCCATTCAGGAATAGCTAAAGGTTGAAGGGTGCCAGCAGGCCGTTGATGCTCTGCTTTGACTCGACGACAAACGTCGTAGTTAGCAATGAACTGAGCGATTTCTCTCTTCATCCTAGTCCACCAGAATCTTTGACGTAGGTCTTGATACATTTTGGTACTACCGGGATGAATCGTGAGAGAAGATTCATGAGCCTCCTTAAGGATAAATTGCCGTAGATGGTGGTTCTTGGGAACCACTACACGGTTCTCAAAGAAAACAACACCTCGATCATCCATGGAGAAACTTTTAGCGAGTCCGCTAGCGATGTTCTCTTGGAGTCGTGATACACCTTTATCACGCTTCTGGGCAGCTATGATTTGATCCATAAGGGTAGGTTTCGCCACCAAGGTGGAAAGGAATCCTCGAGGAACAATGTGAAGGTTAAGCTTACGAAATTCCTCGTGGAGAAGTGGTTGACTTTGTTGTAACATTAAGTTGTTACAATATGACTTACGACTTAGTGCATCAGCCATGACATTGGCCTTTCCAGGAGTGTAAGTGATTCCTAAGTCGTAGTCGGTGAGCAACTCAACCCAACGTCTTTGCCTGAGATTTAGATCCGGTTGGGTGAAGATATACTTCAAACTTTGGTGATCAGTGAAGATTTCACAGCGATTACCAAGAAGGTAATGTCGCCATGTTTTGAGTGCATGGACTACAGCTGCAAGCTCTAGATCATGAGTAGGATAGTTATCCTCATGTGGGCGCAACTGTCGGGATGCGTATGCAATCACTTGACGATCTTGCATGAGAATGCAACCTAGTCCTTGTCGCGAGGCGTCGCAATAGATTATAAAGTCCTTGGAAAAGTCTGGTGGTACCAGTACAGGTGCAGATGTCAGGCGTCTTTTCAGTTCCTGAAAACTGGACTCGCACTGTGGGGTCCACTCAAACTTTTTATCTTTCTTGAGGAGTTCGGTTAGAGGTTTAGCAACTTTGGAGAAGTTCTCGACGAAACGTCGGCAATAGCTCGCTAAGCCAAGAAAACTCCTAACTTGCTTGACCGATTCAGGGGGAGTCCAATCAAGGACGGCTTGAACTCGCTCGGGATTGACAGCAATACCCTTGCCAGAGATCACATGACCTAGATAGGTTACTTCTGGCAACCAAAATTCACATTTAGAGAATTTGGCATAAAGGCGGTGCTCTCAAAGTTTCGTCAATACCAGCCTTAAATGCTCGGCATGATCTTCCTTGTTCTTGGAGAAAATGAGTATATCATCGAGGTATACCACGACGAATTTATCCAAATACTCCATGAATATAGAATTCATTAACCGAGAAAAGGTAGCTGGGGCATTGGTTAATCCGAAGGACATGACGGTGTACTCATATTGGCCATAACGAGTAACGAAAGCCATTTTAGGAATGTCCCCGTTCTTGATTTTGATTTGATGGTAGCCCAACCTCAAATCCATCTTAGAGAAGACTGAGGATCCAGCGAGCTGATCATACAGGTCGTTGATCCTGGGAAGCGGATACTTATTCTTTATGGTGACCAGATTGACAGGTCGGTAATCTACAACCATCCGCTCCGTTCCATCCTTCTTCTTGACGAAGAGGACGGGGCAAGCCCAAGGGGAAGAACTAGGACGGATGAAACCCTTTTGCAAGGACTCATCGAGTTGTTTCTTTAGCTCAGCTAATTCTAGTGGTGCCATCTTATAAGGTCTCCTAGAGATTGGGACAGTTCCAGGAATAAGATCTATCACGAACTCGACATCTCTGTCAGGTGGAACTCCTGGCAGTTCTTCTGGAAAAACATCCGGAAAGTCACAGACTACCGGGATATCTTCGAGTTCTGGTAGAGGGCTGGCATTAAGAGAGTAGAGCTGACGTTCAGCCATTCGGGTCAAGACATTGACTATCTTGCCGGATGGATGTGTAAGTTGAACGGTCCTAGTAAAACAATCAATTTTGGCGTAATGGGTTGTCATCCAATCCATACCCAAGATGATATTTATGTCCGAGGACTTGAGAGCGATTAAAGATGCAAGGAAAACAAGTCTATCGACAAGGATTTCATTTCCATGGCTTACCCTAGAGGTTTGCCACTTTGAACCAGGAGTTTGAATAACCATGGAAGTAGGCATGTCACAAAAAGTCATGTTGTGCAATCGAGCATAGCTCTCAGATATGAACGAATGGGATGCTCCAGTATCGAAAAGAACAGATGCCGGATGGCAGTTTACGAGAAGCGTACCAAGGACGACGTTAGGATCCTCATAGGCTTCTTCGGCAGAAACATAGTTGACATGACCACGTGCAGTGGGGATTGGCTTGACATAGTTCACCTTGCCGGTTGGCTTGCCACGGCCAACGGGTTTTCCTGGCTGATTCTGGGGACAATCACGCATGTAGTGTCCCGGTTCTCCACACTTGAAACATGTCACAGTGGTGGTGCGTGGAGCAAAGTTGGAGGGTGGACCTCCATAGGTCTTAGCAGGTGCAAACTGTTGAGTTGGGCGAGGCGCCTCATAGGATGGCCTCGGTGTATACTTGGGTGGCAAAGCAGTGTTAGGAACCCACACACGGCGCTTGTGAGAGCCAGAGCCGGATGAGGAACCAAGGTCTCGAGTATGCTTGCGGGTGGCCTCGAAGTCGGTCTGGCCTGTCTCAGCACTGATAGCCTTGTTAACCAACTTCTGGAAGGAAGTGCACTCGTGCAGACGTAGATCACGACGGAGTTCAGGGTTGAGTCCCTTGCGGAACCTCGCCTGTTTCTTGGCATCGGTGGATACTTCCTCAGGTGCATAGCGTGCCAGATTACCAAACTCACGACTGTAGCCATCCACAGTTAAACGGCCCTGGGTGAAATTGCAGAATTCCTCCCGCTTGCGATCCATGAGACCTTCCGGAATGTGATGTTCACGGAATGCCTCACTGAACTCAACCCAGGTAGTGACTTGGCCAGCAGGACGCATAGCTTCAAAGTTTTCCCACCAAAGACTGGCAGGGCCCTCAAGATGGTAGGCGGCGTAGATAACCTTGTCAGCTTCGGCCACACGGGCAGAGTGTAGCTTGTGGGTGATACTACGTAGCCAGTCATCAGCATCCAGAGGTTCAGTGGAGTGATGGAACTTCGGTGGACACATTTTGATAAAATCGTGTATTGACACCTCGTCATTCCTCTGACGGAACCCAGTGTTTTGCTCAATGCGTTCCAGCAGACGGTTGGTCTCTCTCTTATTCCGTTCTGCTTCAAGCATAACTTCCGCCAAAGAGGGTGGCTGGGGCAGATTTCCATCTCTAGCCCCACTAGCCTCACCCTGCTCCTGAGCAGCAGGAGTGTTGCGAGTGTTGACCATCCTAGGAAAACAAAACAACGGTTTAGACAAGGATGGCAAAAATTTGACATAGAGGTGCAGAATGTAATGGATGACACAGAATGCAGAGATGTTCATCCGTACGACATGGTAATATAGGAACTGCTATATATACACCAGTGGTCATACACACCATACAAAGTTTAGTACAAGCCAAGGCTAAAGTACAACTGCGGTGAAAGACGATACATCCCATCAGAGGCATTCCAAGCTCCTATACATTATTTAACTACACCTCCGGAATTCAGTACACACTAAGTCATATTCCACAAGACGCGCAGGACTATGGAAATACAACTACTACAATACTACTACTACCACGGACTAGCTCAGACATTCGCGTAGTAATCCTCGTAAAGATTACCACCGTAGCCTGGAAGTGGTACAGACGGATCTTGGAACTCACGAGCACTCGAAGTCTGTGGACCATAAGGGCATGGGTGTGGTCTCGGTCCCGATGCTGGTGGTAACCGACGCCCACGTGGAGGTGTAATACCCCCAACGTCACGCCAATCCATGCGATCAGGCAGACGAGTTCGCACAGGATACAAATCCCGCATGTCCAGATATCCGGCGTGCACAGCAGGTGCAAGCCGTGTCAAAGTAGTCCAGTGAGCGGCTCGAGTGTTATACAGCTCCATTCGGAGGGCACGGACCTCACGGTCCCTATCCTCCAACATCTGAACAGTAGTCTGAAGCAGTGGCTCTTCATGAGCAGCATCAGTATACAGACCAGTGTAATAGCCTTCTTCTCCGGGGAGTGAAGCTGGCATGTAACAGAACTCAGTGTTCAGCAACAGGGCATGCCTAGCACGGAGAATGGTCATCATCGAATAAGCGGCATCCTGTACTGCCATCTCGATGGTAATCCCAAGTCCATAAGACCAATGGATGGGATCATTTGCTCCGGGATATGAGGGGTATATCCGGACTGTGCAGAAATACTGACTTTGATTGAAATCCCGGTACTGTTCCTCCACGGTGTATTCAGGATACCAGCGATAACCGGTCTCAGTCATCACACGGACTAGCATGGACGTGTGACCGGGCACATTAATGCACCGAGTCAAACGAACCACTTGGTGAGGGATGCGGCCAGACATCTGAAACACGGAATAATGCAAAGGCATTAGTGTTTCTGGAAGAAATCGGGCAGCATAACAACTGTAAATGCTCAAACAAAGATTTGAGACATCATACAAATGATAGCATAGCCACTCAACAATTCCATATCAAGGTTCCGGGTTCAACAATCATCATACTCAAAGGATAGAAACTGAACTGAGGCTTGAAACCAACAATCCTAAGAGTCTACGGATTAGTAACACGTGAACCTAGTAAGGATAAGAGGCCTAATCCTAAATCCCCGTAGAAAGAATAGACTGACTCAGATCAGAAGGGCATAAGGTAAAGGAGTAAAAAGAGCCTTACGTTCCCTTCCACAATCAATTCCCCTACATATAACTAAGAATTTTTCTAGACTCAACATCGACCAGTTTGGCTTGAGAAACCTACAGGCAGTCCAGCTCTGATGCCAACGCTATCAGGACCCCGATCCTAAGTCACACCGATCTAGCTGTAACACGTCATATCACTTTGCGGCCTCACGCACGGTAACCCCACGGGTGCCACCTTACCTGGCCCGGGACCGTTTGCGCATTTTGGCACACGTATATGACAGTGTCGCTAGCATCCATATGACAGAGAACCCGGGCCGACATGGCTAGTTATAAACCAAAAGTGGCACTAGATTACAAAGACAGGCATCCATGACCCAGCAACGAACGTGTCGGTCATCAACGTATGAACCCAAGTCGTAGCAAGCTACATGGACTTAAAGGAACAACGCGTGACATTTCCCCTAAGGGACAGACACAGGAACGAAGAAGGACACATGCCGGCCAGCCTACGTGTTCCGAGCAGTAGCAAGCTACCAAGGCTCATTGGAATCACTAGGAGGCATTTCCCTGTAAGATAGGCTACCAAAGGAAAACAACTAGGTGTCGGATCCCACACATACCAAGCATTTCAATCATACACGCAATATGCTCAATATGTGCAAATACAACATTACATCACAACAGAACTCTATGACTCAAAGTACTTTATTTAAAAGGCTCCAAGAGCCATACATAACATAGTCATACAGGTAGGGGTCACATGACCCAACACTCAAGTCATACAGTCATACAAGCACAAGAGGAAGCTACATGTCTGAGTACAGACAACTTAGAAAATAAAACAGGCTTGGTGTAGCCTGACTATCTACAAGGCCCTTCACAAGCTCCAGATCACCGTCTGGGTGTCAAGCTACTCGTCGACGTCAACGTCTATGTAGAACCCATCAGCAGGGGCAGGGTTCTCCTCTGCAACAGTTATTAAACAAACATGAGTACAAAGGTACTCAGCAAGTCTTACCACAGAACCTATCATACATGCAACATTATCAAAGGGGGTAGTGGAGTTTATAGCAGAATGCCAGCTTTGACCTTGGCTAACCTATACTACAACTCTCAACAGACTGCAAGATGTTATTACGAACATGAGTCCACTACTCACCACATCAATACACTACCGAGGATCCTCTTCCGTCATCCTACGGAAGGGCCATCCACGGCACTCACGCTTATCTTGAGGCTTTTAGTAGTATCCATCAACTTGTCTATGAACTGTAAGAGCAACCAAGTAGTTCGTACCGCGAACAACGGCTATTCGAATAGTTTGATAACCCTGCAGGGGTGTACTTCTTCACACATGTTTTCACCACTTAGCGTCTGCACACGACATGTGCTCGGCAGACTTCAAGCGAAAGCCGACGTGGGTGTAGACCACGACCTAACCAACCACTCAAGTCTCTCGTCCAGGTTTATCGCCTATTTGGGTTCCATCCGTGGGGAGATCCGGCCGGGGTGTCGCTCACGGCCCCAAACGATGTGTACAGGGTTCCCGAGTCACCAAACGGGCAACCGGTACACCGTGCCACGTACCTGTCGCATCACAGCCCACCCCGAGGGTCAGCGCTGCGCACGACCTCCAGTAAACTATAAACACCAGAAACTAGTTGCAACTCCTGGACAGAGTACAAGGGCAGTCAATAAGTCGAGCGGGGTCATATTTCAGGGCCCAATGTGTGGTAGTAACTGTAACTTGAATCACACACACACAGATCTCGGGTCCTATGGATGATTCCAATGAAACAACCCACCATGTACTCCTACATGGCCTTTCATCGATACCTTTACCAAGCGTATTCCACACTTCCCTCTCTTTATCGGTAAGATCATTTCACTCTGATCCATCACCCAGATGAACCAGACCAGACACAACTCTAAGCATAGCAGGCAACATAAGTAAATAGCATGGTGGATCACACATCACATGGCTCAATCAACTCCTACACATGCTAGTGGGTTTCAACTATTTACTGTGGCAATGACAGGTCATGCAAGGGAATAGGGTTCAACTACCGCAGCAAGTAGCAGTTCACGCGCTGTTGCCTTAATGCAGTAAAAGAGAGCAGGAGCGAGAAGATTGGGTTTGTATCGGAATGATCAATGATTGCTTGCCTCACAAGGTAGTTGTCGGGTACTGCTCTTCAACTGGATACGCAGCAGTATCCTCGGGAGCAGGACCTAACACAGGAAATACCGACGATACAATCATTAACAAACAAATGCAACAATATGATGCATGTTTATGACATGGCAAGATGCATGTGTGTTGGCTAATGCAACTAAACCCAGAAGGGTTTGAACCTATTTGAATCACGGATTCAAATTGAAGTTCAAACTATTATTTAAATAAGTGCATTATCATGTTTTTGATATATACAGCAAGTTAACTTGTTCAAACATGCATGAAACCAGTGCCATTATAAAGATTGGATTTTTCTGATCATTTTTCATATATAAATCTTTTCCATCTGAGCTATGGTTGATTTTATATGATTTTTAGAAGTTTTGGGTATTTTCTGGAATTTCCTGAATTATTTTAAATCTAAAAATCCCAGAAAAACCTTTACTGCGTCAGCATGACATCATGCTGACGTCAGCCAGTCAACAGGGCCAGTCCAGGTCAAACCTGACTGGTGGGTCCCTCATGTCAGTGTCTCAGGAGCTAATTCCGGTCATAACCAGGGTTGACTGGGTTTGACTAACAGCGGGGGCCCACTGTCAGTGACTGTGGTGACTAAACTAATTACTGTTAACTCCTAATCATCGAGCCACGTCAGCCCGCCGGAGTTTGGCCGGCGGCGACCATTTCGCACGGCGGTGACTCGTCGGAATCCCTATTCCGGCATCCATTTGCCGCGCGGATGGGCTCGGTGTGCTCCGGGTGATGTACCGCATCCAGCGGTGCCACTGGTTGGACGAGGGGTCGCCGGAGTCGACGGCGACGAGCTCGTCCGCGGCGGTGCTCGCACGGGGTTGGTCGGGATGGTGTTGTAGTGCACGGGAGGAGGAGCTAAAGCTCGCTTTAGCTTGCTGGTGACCTACTGAAGCTAACGGCGTGCTCGGCCGCGAGGTACGGTGCCTATGGCCACGGCGGTGAGTTGGCCGGCGGCGGTGATCGTCGGTGAGCAAAGGGGGCGGCGGCTACAAGGCCTAAACGAGCCCGTGGAGAGGGGGGTTCGAAGCGTGAGCTCACAGCGGTCGCAGAGGGCGTCGAAGTGAGCTCGGGGACGGTCGGACGACGGCGTACGGGCGGCGGCGATCTCCGGTGCCGGAGGTTGAAGACGACGGCGAGGAGGACGTTGCGGAGCTCCTGGCGTCGTGTGCGTCAGTGGGGAGCTTCGGGGCGACGAGGCGGAGCTAGTGGTGCTTCTGGGAGGCGAGGAGGTGGCATAGGGCGCGGTGTCAGCGGTCGTCGGCGACGAGCTCGCTCGGGGGAGCTCGGCGGAGGGAAGAGAGGAGGGGAGAGACACAGGAGAGAGGGGGAAACGGTCGGGGTGGCTCCGTGGCGACGTTCTAGACCATCCAGAAGGCCGAGGGGCCAGCCAGGCAGGCAGGAGGTGGCCGGCGCATCGGCGGCGCTCGCCACCGAGCTGCTTCGTGCGCTGGCGCGACGAAGAAGACGGTGGTGCCCCTGGTGGGCTGGGCCGGCTGGGCCAGCAGGTAAGTGGGCTCAGGTAAGTACTCTTCCTATTTTTCTTTTCCTATTTTCTTTCTGTTTTATTTCTTTTGCAACTTTGTTCATTTAATAAAAATGCCTAAACATTTTTATAACTCATGACACTTGTCATACCTACTGTATATAATATGAACAGTAGGAAACATTATAGTTCATGATTATTTGAGCATTTAAAATATTTAAAAGTATTTAAATGCCCAAATTCAAATACCATATGATTTAATCCAAAGCCCTAGATTGTCCTAGAAAATTGTGCACCATTTTTGGCAGAGGTTTAAGACCAAGGCAGAAATGATGAACATTTTGAAGGGCATTTTGGGTACATTGGAAAATATTTTAGCAAACCCTAGTTGTTAGGGGAGGGGGTGCTGGGGTTTCTGTTAATCCCATTTCAAGTTTCTTTGAAAGTAAACATGATGCACACTCTAGTCAGGTCCTAATGCAAGTGCTAGCTAGGGATGTGACAGCAAGGGAATATCGCAAGCTTTTCCCTGCACCACCGACGAAGCACCGTCGTATCCAACTCCTCCACTCCCCCACACCCTCAAGTGACAAGGGGGGCCAGACAGATGAAGACAAGGAGGAAGACCCAGAAGAGCCAGAATACGCGACCGAGCATTCCGCCGCTTAGGCATTATTCGCAACTCGGATATGCCAGTTCGTGACCTCTACGGTAGGATAGGTCGTGTAACCCCTATGCGCAGTCGAGTCCTTGTATGGTTCATATGAAACCATCTAGTGTTTGCTTTTGTTGTGCTTGGATGTATGTCGTATTATTCCTTCGGGAATATGTAAATGACTACACCACCCATTTGGATTTTAATGAATGTGTTTGGCCCTTTCGGCCCTTGCATGATTTGATTAGTGTCACAACCACCCCCTTACTAGGCACCCATCTATATTGCTTTCCCTCTTCCAAGTCATGAGACCTTTTACCGCTCCAACAGGATGCCTGTTGTAACTCGTACTGGTACCTCTACCCAGCAGCCTGAAGCCGGAGCATCCGCTCAATCAGAGGCAGGCCACGACCAAACCAACGACCAAGCTCCACCACCACCACCTCCTCCGAACATGGACATGGCTCAGCTTCTCCAAGCTTTCCGAGAGGAACGCCAAGCCAACACCGTAGCCCTTCAGTTGATTGCTCAAGCTGTCACCAACAACCACCAGCCAGCGAGGAATGGCAATGGACGTTCCACGTTGGCAGAATTCAAGAAGCATGCACCGCCAACTTTCATCGAGACTGCTGAACCCCTGGATGCAGACGACTAGGTCCGCACCATTGAGGACTTGCTGGAACTAGTCGGATGCATCGAAGACCGCGAGAAGGTGGCTTACGCAGCCCACTGCCTCGGGGGGACCGCTAGAGCTTGGTGGGATGGATTCAAGGTCATGCATGCTGGGCAAGACATCACTTGGGACAACTTCAAGGCAGAATTCCGCAAAGCCCACATTCCTTCCGGAATCATGGCTATCAAAAAGCGTGAATTCCGAGCTCTGAAGCAAGGAAGTGGCACTGTCAAGGAGTACATGCAGAAGTTTAGTGTTCTGTCAAGGTATGCCCCTGAAGATGTCAGCACTGATGCTGCAAAAAGGGAGCACTTCATGGAAGGCCTCAATCAGACTCTACAGTACTCGCTTGTCGTGTGCGACTGCCCAACCTTCCCTGACCTGGTGAACAAAGCACTCATGCTTGAAGACAAGCGGCATGCTCTGGAAGACACTCGCAAGCGCAAGATGGTCAGCAAGGGAAGTTCCAGCAATCAGAAGCCTCGCCCATGGCAGTCAGCCCCGGTCAAACCAACCTATCGGCAACCAAGAGCTCCTACACCTCGCACCAACTATCAGCCTCAGCAGTATGCCAACCCAAGGCCAGCATTCAACCCCAATAACAGTGGTGGCAACAAGAACAATAATCCAAACCAAGTCACTTGCTTTGGATGTGGTCAGTCAGGACACATCTCAAGGGTGTGCCCCAACAAGAAGCCTGATGCCCCGCGCTCCAATGCGCAGAACCCAGGACAAGGCCGCGGGATGCCACCAAGGAACCTAGCTCCTCGCGACCAGCCTAACCATGGGAAGGGGCGTGTGAATCACGTCACTGCTAAAGAAGCCCAGGAAGACCCGGACGTCGTGCTCGGTACGTTCCTTGTCAACTCAGCACCTGCAACTGTCTTGTTTGATTCTGGAGCCACGCATTCATTTGTCACTCAAAGATTTGCAATAAAAAGTGGCATGACCCCTACACCCCTGAATAACCCCATGGTGGTACAAACCCCCGGAGCAGAGATGAGAGCCAAGATAGGCTGTAAAGGAGTCAGTATTACCATTAACGGTGTAGACTTCCTAGCAGACCTTATCATCCTAAGATCGCAAGGCTTGGATGTGATCTTAGGAATGGATTGGCTCAATAAGCACCAAGGCTTATTAGACTGTGCCAATCGGACTGTCACTATGACCAATGACCAAGGAGTCGAAGTCAAGTTTTCTTCCAACTCCTCTTCCGCTCAAGCCGCTCAAGTCAACTGTCTATCAGAAGTTGGGCTGGAGCAAGTACCGGTAGTACGCGAGTATCCTGATGTCTTTCCGGATGAACTACCAGGAATGCCCCCTGACCGTGACATTGAGTTCATCATCGAGCTCGTGCCCGGGGCAGGACCCATCTATAAGAAGCCTTATAGAATGGGGACGGAAGAATTAGCCGAGTTGAAAAGGCAACTGGAAGAGCAGCTGAGGAAGGGATTTATCCGCCCAAGTGCCTCCCCTTGGGGATCCCCTGTTCTGTTTGTGGCAAAAAGGGACGGTACCATCCGCTTATGCATTGACTACCGTTCCCTCAATGAAGTTACAATCAAGAACAAATATCCACTTCCCAAAATTGAAGATCTGTTTGATCAGCTCAGCGGATCCAAGGTGTTCTCCAAGATCGACCTCAGATTTGGGTACTACCAGCTGAAGATCAGACCCCAAGATATTCCGAAGACGGCATTCGTAACCAGATATGGCCTGTACGAGTGCACGGTCATGTCCTTTGGATTAACCAATGCCCTAGCTTACTTCATGTATCTCATGAATAAAGTCTTCATGGAATATTTGGACAAGTTTGTTGTTGTCTTCATCAATGACATTCTTGTCTTCTCGAAGACGGAGGAAGAACACGAGCAACATTTGAGGATGGTCCTAGACAAGCTTCGAGAGCACCAACTATACGCCAAATTCAGCAAGTGTGAGTTCTGGCTGCATAAAGTTGGATTCTTAGGTCATGTCTTGACCGAAGAACGATTGTCAGTTGATCCCGCGAAGATCGAAGCTGTGACCCAATGGCAATCTCCAACGACCGTCAAGGAAGTCAGAAGCTTCCTCAGACTTGCGGGCTATTACAGCAAATTCGTGGAAGGATTCTCTAGCATTGCCCGGCCGATGACTCAGCTCCTCAAAAAGGACAAGAAGTTCGAGTGGACGCCAAAATGCGAAGAGAGCTTCCAAGAGCTCAAGAAGAGATTGACCACCGCCCCAGTTCTGGCAACACCTGATATTCACAAGGAGGTCGTGATATATTGTGATGCCTCTCGAACCGGATTGGGAAGCGTTCTGATGCAAGAAGGCCGAGTCATAGCTTACCTTTCCAGGCAGCTACGACCTCATGAAGAGAACTACGCTACTCACGATCTTGAGTTAGCAGCAATGGTTCATGCCTTGAAGACATGGCGGCATTACCTCCTAGGGAAACGGTGTGAGATATACACAGACCACAAAAGTCTGAAGTACATTTTCACCCAAAAGGAATTGAACATGAGGCAGCGAAGATGGTTGGAACTCATCAAAGACTATGACCTCAATGTTCAATATCACCCCGGGAAGGCTAACGTGGTGGCCGATGCCTTAAGCAGGAAGGCTTGCTCCTTGAATGCCATAATTCAAAAGAGGCGGCCAGCCCTATTTAAGGAGCTCGAACAATTCAATTTGGAATTGGTCACCCCTGGATTTCTGGATCATTTGGAAGTCAAACCGACCCTGATGGATGAAGTCAAGAAGGCGCAAAGCGGGCACGCAAGCATTGAAGGCATCAAGAAGAAGATGAAGCTAGGCAAGGCCCCAGGATTCTCCGAAGACGAGCACGGGATTGTTTGGTACAAAGGTAGCATCTGCGTACCAAACAAGATGGAGCTGAAGAACCTGATCCTGCAAGAAGCCCACAACACTCCTTATTTCATCCACCCTGGAGGAACCAAGATGTATCAAGACTTTAAGGAAAGATTCTGGTGGCACGGGATGAAAAGAGAGATTGCAACCTATGTTGCAAAGTGTGATGTGTGCCAAAGGGTCAAGGCTGAATATCAGCGACCCGCTGGATTGCTCCAACCACTCAAGGTTCCTGAGTGGAAGTGGGATAAAGTCGGAATGGACTTCATCACTGGATTACCAAGGTCGAATAGAGGACATGACTCCATCTGGGTCATAGTCGACCATCTGACCAAAGTGGCCCATTTCATTCCTGTCAAGACTACCTATACAGGCAACTAGTTGGCAACTCTCTATATCAACCGAATCGTGAGCCTCCATGGTGTTCCACAAGAAATTGTGTTAGATCGAGGCACCCAGTTTACTTCAAGGTTCTAGAAAAGATTCCAAGACGCCTTGGGAACCAAGTTATCTTTCAGCACGGCTTTCCACCCACAGACCGGAGGACAGACAGAACAAGTAAATCAAATTCTCGAAGACATGCTCCGAGCCTGTGTTTTAGCTTACGGAGCCAAGTGGGAAGATTGCCTCCCTTTTGCCGAGTTCTCCTATAACAACAGTTACCAGTCAAGCCTTCAGATGGCACCATTTGAGGTGTTGTACGGACGCAGATGTCGCACACCCCTCAACTGGTCAGAGACTGGAGAAGGGCTAGTCTTTGGACCGGATATTCTCCGCGAAGCAGAAGAGCAAGTCCAACTAGTCAGAGAATGTTTGAAGGCCGCCAAGTCAAGGCAGAAGAGTTATGCTAACACTCGTCGCCGAGACATGAGTTTCCGTGTCGGAGACCATGTGTACCTGCGAGTAGCTCCTCTGAAGGGAACCAAGTGTTTCCACGTTAACGGGAAACTTGCACCAAGATTTATTGGCCCTTTCAAGATTGTCGATCGACGAGGAGAAGTGGCTTACCAGTTGGAACTACCACCTGAGCTATCCGATGTGCACAACGTATTCCACATGTCACAACTCCGGAAATGTCTCCAAGTTCCAAACAAGCCTGATCTCTACAAGGATATTGATCACCAAGCCATTGATCTCCAGCCTGATTTGACCTACCGCGAGAAGCCCATTCGTATTCTGGATGAAGCAGAACGACGGACGCGAAGCCGCACCATCAAGTACTTCAAGGTCCAGTGGAGCAACCACACGGAAGCAGAAGCAACCTAGGAACGTGAAGACTATCTTAGATCCGAGTATCCCGATCTCTTTTAAGACCTAGTTTAGGAATCTCGGGGACGAGATTCTTGTAAGGGGGGTAGGTCTGTCACACCCTGCATTTTGCAACATGTCATTTGCATCAATGAAGCATGAAAATGTGGACCAGCAAAAAAAAATTGGCATCATTTGGCTTTTATTTGGAATTGAGTTTTTCTTCCTGTGTTTTTCATGTGCTCATTAAAGTCAACTACTACCTCTTGTAGAATTCATCTCCATATCCAAAACTTCTGCCCAATGATCATACCAAGTGTTTATAGCAGTATAGTATTTTCTTATAAAATTAATTTGGCCAAAATGTATTTTCAAAATTTAGTATTCCAAAAACCCCTGAATTGAGGTTTGCACTGCAAGTGCTTGATTTAGGGTGAGAAAATTATTTCAAAAAGTATATTTGAGACCTAGTAGTCATAGGACTCCCAGAAACCACAAAAGTATAATTTTAAAAGTTATTTTCCTATTTTATTTAAAAGCTTTTTCTTAAGGCCAGAAATGGTCTTTAATAGGGAAAATTTATTTAATTATTTCAAAAATATTTGCCAAAATTCAGGGAGACTCATAGGACATATATTGTCCATATATAAGAGTTTCAACACTTGGTCATGTTCAAAATATTGGGCTAATCCCTCTAAAACCCTTTCTGGATATTTTAAGCTTTTGAAATATTTACAAAGGAAATATTCTCTAAAAATTCCAGGGAAATTCTATCATGTCATATATGACATATTTTATGACCTTGCCAAGCCCCATGCCTTGGGAAGCAAGATAACAACCTCAAAACCCTTCAAAACCATTATGTCCATATCTGAAGTTTGAGCAACTTTACATTGCCAAACTTGTCCAAATGCTCTCAAACTTGGTGCACATGCTAGAATGGAATAATAAGGCATCTATACCAAATGGCACAAGCTTTGGAGTGGGGTAACTTGATCAGAATACCTCAAAACCCTTTCTGTTCAAATTCAAATTTGAACAACTTTACATTACCAACTTTTTACCTCGGGCTTCAAACTTTGTGGGCATGATCATAACCCCAAATGATGACACTACACCAAGTGGTACATCAAGGGGAGATGATTAGCTTGACTTAAACATGGTGAAGCCATTTCTGTTGATTCCTAGGGTTCACCAAAGTTACATTGGCAAGTTTCTTCAAACAAGCCCAAAATTTGGTGAAGCGCCCTATTTTCATATGCCATTTAATCCTGTTAAGTATCATGGCTAGTGGAGATCATTTGCTTGCCTAAAACTTGATCAAACACCTTCTGCCATTTTACCAAAACCATCATCTTGACCTCTTTTACTATTTACTTTTGCATCAACTTTCTACCACAGCCTCACCTAGTTACATTCTACCTCCAGTAACTTCCCCATGTCCACAGCTTAATGATTGAGGGGTGAAAACCCCAAATTACCTTGCTGGACAGCCCAATTCTACCCATCTACCAGCTTCCCTCCTCTCTCACTGAACATCCAAGGCATCCAAAGCCAGAGCTGGGTTGTTTACTTCGTGCTGGACCCCCCAGACACGGCGGACACGACCAGTGAGCCAACGGCATGCCGTGGCATGCGATAAGCACGCTCCAGAGCGCGCTACAGTGCGCACCCGCACTGTAGCGTCGCCCAATCCATCGCCCCCGACCACCTCGTGCCTCCCCCTCGCGCCATTCGATGCACCTCGACGTCCGCAACTCCCCCCGTCGCCGTCCCCCTCCTCCTTCTCCCTCCAGTGGATGTCCTCGCACGCGCGCCGGCCGCCCGCGAGCTCCAACCTCTGGCTTCACACGCGTGCAGCTCCAGAAGCATCCCCCGCTCCCCCTCTTCCTTCCCTCTGCCCTGGAACTCGTCCAGCAACACCGCAGACGCATCTTGAGCGCCTCCCGTGCACTGTGGCGACGAGCAGAGGCAGGCTGGCGCACAGGTCCACGGCACCTCGCCGTCCTCCTATAAATAGGACCCCCCCGAGCCCCTCCTCTCTTCACCAACAGCATTCTCCTCCTCTCAATACTCCCCCAGAGCCACTCGCCACCCTCCAGACCCGCCCGAGCTCCGCCGCGGCGGCTCATCGTCGCCAGCTCGGTACAGGCCACCCCAGCCTCTCCTCTCGCTCGATCTGGCACCACCGCATGTCACTGATGCGTTTCCCCCTCTTTTCCCTCTCTGCAGCTGCCGGAATCGACCGGAGCAGCATCCACCCGAAGCTCCTCCGCCGCGTGTCCTCGCCGCCGGCGAACCAGGCCCCTCCGGTGACCCGCACCACCACCACTGGAACGGTGACTCTCCGTTGGATCCATTCCTGCCCTCAGCTCGCCCTGCCATGCCCGGAATCGCCGCCGGTGAGCTCGCCGCTCCTCTGGCCGCAAGGTTGAAGATGACAGGCGGGCCCCGCCTGTCATCCTCACCTCTCTCTCGCTCCCCTCTCTGACGCTGACCGTCGGGCCCCGCCCGTCAGGTTTAAAAAACCCTGGCGCGCGCTGGCGCCCGTGCGGTGGGCTATTCGCCCTGGGCCGTTGCACTGTGGCCGTTCTAGCCCAGTGGCACAGAGCCTTTTTCTTTTTTTCTTTTCTGTGGATATTTCAAATAATTCCACAGAATTAAATATATGTCCAAATGTATTTATTCCAGTTCCTAAAAACTTGTAAAAATCCAACCTATTTAATGGTGTCACTTTCACACATGTCCATGGACCTTTTCTGTTCTGTTCAAATTTAAATTCATATTTGAACATTAAATCTTCTGTTCAAATATTCATGTACCCCATTCTGCCACTCCAAAACTCAAACTAAGAATTTTTGCCATCTTAGTTTTCCCTCTAGTATTTAACAAAAATAAGTTGACATTTTTCTGAGCACTTTGATTTTTCTGTTTTTATTGTGGTCTTATTTTCCCGTTGTTATTTTGCGACGATTAGATACCGTATTTGAGGTTGCTGAAGAAGAAGGTGGGGAAGGATTTGAAGACTTTGAAGACCAAGCCAATCCAGGCAAGCAACCCTTTGACCATGATACACGTGTGTTCTTCGGAACCCATTTACTTCCGAATGCATGATGATAAGAATGACGGTGGTGACTTAGTTAAGAACCACCACATGATGCATGCTTTACTCATAATCTTGCTATGTGCTAGATGCATTGCAAATGACTAGTAGTGATGCTTAGAGATGCATGTGTGCCATGATACCTTCGTGGTTGCATTCTTTTAAGACCCCATCGGGTGCCACTTATGCCCGGGGGAAAAAGATGAGATGGGTAACCACTTGATGACGAAGTGGTGTACCAAGACAAGTGTGTGTGGTGTTTTTCAAACGGATTGGTTTAAGTTGCGACCGTTATTCCAACCAAACATGTGCAACCACTCTACCCCTTATGGGACGGGGCATTATTGATTACTTAGGCCGATACTAGCATGGTGCCCACATTACTAGTGACGGGAAGACTTGAGGTCTTTCCCGGGACGGGGTCGTGCTCGGATAGGCGACCATGACTGTTTTCACAGGGCACCGGACACACCGTTGGTCCCTTCGTGCACGCCTGACATTGAAAATAGGGCAAGTCCCATTATCTATTGTTTGTACTCGAGGGCTGTGCACCAACGAGTGGACTCTATGTTAGTGTCGTCTAGGGAAAGATAATGACCGGGTGCTTCCCCCGACTACTTGAGGTACTAAGGGATCATGGGTGACACGAAAGCTTCCCGGATCTTGTGGGTGATACGTCTCAAACGTATCTACTTTTCCAAACACTTTTGATATTGTTTTGACCTCATTCTTGCATGATTTGAACTAAACTAACCCGGACTGACGCTGTTTTCAGTAGAGCTGCCTGTATGGTTTTATTGTGTGCAGGAAAACGGATTTTTAGGTATCTCAGAAAAATCCACGAAAAATCACAGAAAATCCACGCACCCGAAGGAACCCGGAGCCAGAAGAGGGGGCAGAGGGGGGCCAGGGGGGCCCCAGGCGCCCTGGTGGCGCGGCCCACCCCCTGGCCGCGCCGGGAGGTCGCCTGGGTGGGACCCACCTCCCCTGGTGCCCTACCTTGACTCGTATTTTAGCTCGTGACGGAGAAATCCCAGATCAGAAGTTCTTTTCGCAGTTTTCGTCGCGGAGCCGCCGCCACCCTCTGTTCTTCTTCGGGAGGGCTAATCTGGAGGCTGATTTGGCCTCCGGAGAGGGGAGATCGTCGCCATCGTCATCATCATCACCACTCCATCATCCCTCCATGACTTCTCCTTCCATGTGTGAGTAATCCCCTGCTGTAGGCGAAGGGGATGGTAGGGATTGGATGAGTTAGATCATGTAATAGTTTGTCAGATCGTTGGGGGCATGTTGCCTATCATCTACTATGGTGTTTATCATCTTTGCTTCAACTTGTTATTCTTAATGCTTGACACTTAGGGCCCGAGTGCCATGATTTCAGATCTGAACCATATGTGTTTGCATGAATATATTTGTGTTCTTGATCCTATCTATGAGTTGTTTGCACCTATTACGGTTCGGAACTGGCGATCCCAAAAGTGACAGCTTGGGACACCAAAGGGGATGGTCCGTAGTTTGAGGATTACATGTATCCATTGAGTTTATTGCTTTGTTCCGATGCTCTTTGACAGGAGCACCTTAATCTCCATAAGTTCCTTTTAGCCCCGTTCGTAGCGGGATGGTAGGACAAAAGATGTTGTGCAAGTTCTTATTGCAAGCACGTACAACTACCTACGGGATACATGCCTAATGTTTGATATTTGCCTAGATGATCATTACTTTTCCGTGTGCCTTGCCCCAAGTTAGAATCATGATATATCTCATCCATGCAGCGCCCAACCATCTGTCTCCCTAGCCTACAGTGTTTTAAATCCTCCTGGTTACTAGTTACTACTTTTGCCATTTACTCCTGCTATTTACTTTTGCTGTTTACTTTTACTATCACCATCATCACTATCATATCGCTGTTACCACTTATCTTTTGTTGCAAGTAAGTATATTTCAGGTGCGGTTGAATTGACAACTCAACTGTCAAAGCTTATAAATACTCTTTGGCTCCCCGTGTGTCGAATCAATAAATTGGGTTATTCTTACCCGCGAAGACTATCTCGATCCCTTACGGTTGAGGGTTATCAAGTACCGTTTTCTGGCGCCGTTGCCGGGGAGCGTAGCAATATTTACAAGTCTACTTGAAGTATCCTACCTGCTGCACTTCATCCGCTATGGGTAAGAAAGGAGACCCCAAGGTTCCGATCTTACTCTCCACTACAAGAAGAGGTACTGTTCTGAGCACTAGTGCTACACTTGATTCACCTTCTGTTATGAGTAAGTTTGCCTCACCGCCACCACATGATGCTCCTACTGAATCTGTTACTATGTCCGATACTCTTGATGATGCTTCTACTACTTTTGATGATATTAGTTCACTTGGTTATGCTTTTGAGAAACAGATCGCTGCTGCTGCTAAAAAGTCTGGAATTGAAATTCCTGTTACTCGCTACCCTATTGGTGAAACTTATGATTATCCTGATTTGAGTAAACTCAAGGAGAGACTCCTTGATGATGATTAATATATGCTTGATGAAGATTTATGCAGGGAACTGACAGAGTTTTCTGGATCTGACCCTGAAGTTATTAAGAAACTGTTTGAAAAACACTCTTTGAAGAACAAAACCGTTCCTGATCCTGAATTTGCTACATCTCCTATATGCATTGATGATCCTGATTATGATTTCTCTATTGATCTTTCACTTATACCTATGGATGAAGCTGACCCCTTTTATGGCAGAGAAAATGATGATGCTATTGCACACCTGACTAAACTCGGTGAGTTGGGTGGCCTGTTTACCACAGATGAGAAGATACGATACTTTTATGTGACCAAGCTTCTTCCTTTCTCCTTGAAGGAAGGTGCTAAAGCATGGTATGATTCACTCCCATGCGGTTCCATTAAGAGTCCTCAAGACTTAGCTCACTCTTTTGTTGATAAGTACTTTCCTGCTCACATGCAACATGCTGCTTTACAAAGAATTTATAACTTTAAACAGTTGCAGGATGAGTCCCTCCCTAAAGCTTGGGGGAGGTACTGCGGTATGATTCGGGCTAGACCAGGACATGAAGTCCCTAAGAACGAATTAATCGATATATTCTATGCTGGTCTAACTGATGAATCCAGGTCCTATTTGGACAGTTGTGCTGGTTGTGTTTTCAGGAAAAGGACGCCGGAAGATGCAGAAGATTTGATGGGCAGGATTGCCAAAAACCATGAAGATTGGTCCGTCCCTGAACCACCTCCACCACCAAAGAAGAGGGGCATGTTTGTTCTAAGCCCCGAAGATATGCAAGAAGCAAAGAAGTCTATTAAAGAGAAAGGTATTAAAGCTGAAGACGTGAAGAATCTACCCCCTATTGAGAAGCTGTGTGAGCCTACCACTCACCCTCCTATGGTAGAGGTACACTCTCTTTTAGATTTCAGCGCAAGTGACATCCTTCATGGTAAGCCTCCTGATCAATGTTTAGATGAGTTTGATAATTTTATTATGAAACAAAATCATTTTAATGAGAGGGTACAAAGTCAGTTGCATGATAATTCCCTTGCTATCAAAAGTCTGCTTGATGTTCTAGGTAGAACGGTTAATGATGTTCAATGTCTTGTGAAACATTTTCATATGGTCCAAACTCAGCTTGACCAAATTTCTAATGTGCAAAAAGATTTGCTTGCTAACAATGCCAAACAAGATGATCTGCAGGCTTTCGGGATTAAGACCCGAGGAGGAACTAGCACTCAAGATCCTCTCTATCCAGAGGGGCATCCGAGGAGAATCGAGTAAGATTCTCAAATGCAGGAAGAAGAAATTGTTGGCTCTCCAAAGAAGAAGAAGAAACATAAGGAGGCCGACAATTCTAATGATCCTATTGCAGATGAAGAGCCAGCTGTTGATCCCAACAGCGTATCTATCTCCGATGCTGAGACTGAAGACGGTGCTGAACCTGAAGATAAGGATAATGAGAAGAACGATCCGCCTGAAGTTCTAGAAGAAGAAGCACCTGACAAACGTAAGAGGTACACTAAAGAAGACTTCATCGCAAGAAAACATGGGAAGGAAAGAGAACCATGGGTACAAAAACCCATGCCCTTTCCAGGTAAGTCCATCAAATCTAAAGAAGAAGAGCATTACAATAAGTTTTGTGAGTGGATTAAACCTCTTTTTCTTCAAATCCCTTTGACTGATGCTATTAAGTTACCTCCTTATTCAAAATATATGAAAGTTATTGTCACTAATAAAAGAAAAGTTCCTAATGAAGCAATATCTACTATGCTTGCTAACTACTCTTTCAGTGGCAAGATTCCTGAGAAGCTCGGTGATCCAGGTATACCCACCATTCCTTGCTCCATAAAGAATAATTATGTCAAAACTGCTTTATGTGATCTTGGAGCAGGAGTGAGTGTTATGCCTCTCTCTCTTTACAAGAGGCTTTGTTTAGAGAAACTAATTCCTACAGATATCTCTCTTCAGATGGCTGACAAGTCAACCGCCGTTCCGATAGGTATTTGTGAGGATGTTCCAGTAGAAGTTGCTAATTGTTTGATTCTTACTGATTTTGTTGTGCTTGACATGCCCGAGGATGGGAGCATGTCCATTATTCTTGGTAGACCTTTTCTTAACACCGCAGGTGCTATTATTGATTGCAATAAAGGGAAGGTCACCTTCAATGTGAATGATAAAGAACACACGGTGTATTTTCCAAAGAAGACCGATAGGAGGCATGGCCTCAACTCTATAGAGAATATCGAGACCGTGAAGATTGGAGAATGGGACTGTCCACTACATGTGCACCACAAATACAAAACTATTATGGTGGGGACAATGTCCATCAAAGTAAAGGTTCAGTGATTACTTCGTAAGAGGTGAGACTTTTTGCTCTATATATCGCCTGTTTGTTGGTAAGACTTGATCAACCTTACTAGTAAACATGTTTTATATAGATAAAAAGTTGAGCTTGTTATGTTTTCATTTATTTTAGTTCTTGTTCTACTTGTTGTACCAAGTATTTATGTTTTGAAGCTTCACAATACTACTCACTGCTTCAAGTTTTCAGAGAGTTTCGCAGCTTTTTGAACTTCGAAAAAATTTCAACAGTGAAGTTTTCAGAAAAATTCCAGAAAAATAAAAATAAAAATTTCCACGTCGGGAGTGACCCAGAGGGACCTGGGGCCAGTCAGGGGGGCCCACCAGTGGCCCAGGCGGCCAGCTGGCGCGGCCTGCCCCCTGGCCGCGCCCACAGGGCGCCTGGGGCCCACAAGGCCCCCCTCCAGGTATGTCTTCTTCCTGCCTCTCTCTTTCTCTCCAAAAACGCGAGTTCTGCACTTGTTCTTGCGTTCTTGCTGTTCTTGGAGGCGATTCTTCGATCTCTCTCTACAGCCCACCATTTGAGCTGAGATTTTGAACAAATACTCCCTGGTATGTGACTCCTCCACCCCTCCAATTAGATTTTTGATTGGTGGCTTCATTTGTGAGTATTTAGTAGTTCTTGGTGCTGTATAGATGAGCTTGCATGCATGTGTAGAAAGTTATTTTCCAAGTTTTGATGCAAGTTTATGCCTTGGGCAAGTGAGTTGAGTAGTTTGCCTTAACTCACCTTGTTTTAATCCTTGTTTTTGTAAATTGCCAAAAATTTCAGAAATGAGTTTGTTAGGAAGGGCAAAAGGGTGGCTTGAGAAGAGGAGGCCCGCACACTCCGATCGAGTTACTAGAGCCGCAGCTTCACCCTCGACTGCTAGGGTGAGCTATAATGAAGATCATGTGCCCCTGGAGTTGTTGGAAGACACAAGTCCAGCACGTGCTATGACGTTTCCATGTGATGAATTCCTTGAAGCTGCGGGAATCAAGGATGAGTTTTATAATCTTTGTGCTAATGCAGGTCTGACACGGCTCATCACGTGCCGTGTTACTCAGTATCAAAAACTCACCTCCAGTTTCATTAACAGTTTTAGATATAATCCTGATTCAGGTGCTATTGAGTTTAAAATTTACAATGATCTTATCACCATGCCCTTGGGAAAGTTGTGTGAAATAATAGGTGTGCCAAACGTTGGGAGGACGGCTAGGATGGACACTCAGCCCTCCGAGCTGAAAACCGTCATCAACTCTCTCTGCAGCATGGGTACGAGGGATATTCATCGGTCGAAGATCTCCAGCATCTTATTTCCTCACCTCAGGTATTTTGCATATTATGTTGCTAGAGGGGTGTTAGCTCGTGACAACACGAGCAACATTTCTGCTCCGGATATTGCTATCCTGGCAGCAGCCCTCTCAGGGAGGTCTGATTATAATCTGGGTGCCTTAATTGCTCGACGCCTTGCTATGAACGGTAACAAGGGAGACTTATATGGTGGCGTTTATGCCACACTTATCTTAGAACATCTTGGAGGCACCCCACACCCTGATGATAATCCTTTTACTTATTTAAGCTTTGATCTTGCTGCTATGAAAAGGCATAAGTTTGTTACCATGGCTTCTGAGCTTGATAATCTTGTTTATATCTTGCGTTTCGGAACTACCGCGGAACGCGAGATCCGTCTACCTGCACCTCTTTTGTTTGATTTTTCTCACAGGAACGGATGGTCCTTTGATGTTGTCCAGTTCGATGAGTTCATGGTCCAGCATCAGTTTCATAACCCCATGGAGGGGGTTGTGCCCGACGAGGAGGAGCACGGTGAGTTACAACCTTTTCAGGAAGAAACCGCCACCGAGTTCGGTGAAGGGTCTTCCTCTGCTTGGCGCACGGACCCTTCCTCGTGGGAGACTCTGAGGAGTTCGGTGTACACGCCAGCATCCTTCTACGACCCTTGAACTCACCACCATACCCCCGGAGCAGGAGTCTCCTGGGGGCAGTAGCTGCTACCAACTTAGGCCAAAAGCCTAAGCTTGGGGGAGTACGTGCCCCTCTCACTTTTCCATTGTATTATCCGTTTTATTCGCTTTGATCTTTTCGAAGTTTTTGCCCGTTCTTCTTTATTTCTCTCTTTGCAAAAACAACAAAAAGATTTTCTCTTTCTTTTGCTTTCGTTCAACCTTTGAAATAATCCAAAAAGATTTCCTTTTCTCTTTTTAGTTTGCTTTGTTTTCAGAGTTCAGCTCGAGTCCGCGATGGCATTTAATTATATTTCCTACGTTCGATCGTGCAAGTGACGAGGCAGTAATGACGAAGATCGGCTGAAGGGAAGGAACAAGGAAGACCGATATGAACTCTTCTTGTTTCTACTTTTGTACATATGCATGTACTTATGATCTAGAGACCAGCTTGTAGCGACATAGTGCTATGTTTACAATGCTCTTCCAGTAGTTCATGCTTTCCCTGTGGCTAGTCTCGAATAGCTAGAGTATATAATGTGTTATTGAAATGATTTACATGCATTGCTGTCAGGACCCCGATCCTAAGTCACACCGATCTAGCTGTAACACGTCATATCACTTTGCGGCCTCACGCACGGTAACCCCACGGGTGCCACCTTACCTGGCCCGGGACCGTTTGCGCATTTTGACACACGTATATGACAGTGTCGCTAGCATCCGTATGATAGAGAACCCGGGCCGACATGGCTAGTTATAAACCAAAAGTGGCACTAAATTACAGAGACAGGCATCCATGACCCAGCAACGAACGTGACGGTCATCAACGTATGAACCCAAGTCGTAGCAAGCTACATGGACTTAAAGGAACAACGCGTGACATTTCCCCTAAGGGACAGACACAGGAACGAAGAAGGACACATGCCGGCCAGCCTATGTGTTCCGAGCAGTAGCAAGCTACCAAGGCTCATTGGAATCACTAGGAGGCATTTCCCTGTAAGATAGGCTACCAAAGGAAAACAACTAGGTGTCGGATCCCACACATACCAAGCATTTCAATCATACACGCAATATGCTCAATATGTGCAAATACAACATTGCATCACAACAGAACTCTATGACTCAAAGTACTTTATTTAAAAGGCTCCAAGAGCCATACATAACATATCCATACAGGTAGGGGTCACATGACCCAACACTCAAGTCATACAGTCATACAAGCACAAGCGGAAGCTACATGTCTGAGTACAGACAACTTAGAAAATAAAACAGGCTTGGTGCAGCCTGACTATCTACAAGGCCCTTCACAAGCTCCAGATCTCCGTCTGGGTGTCAAGCTACTCGTCGACGTCAACGTCTATGTAGAACCCATCAGCAGGGGCAGGGTTCTCCTCTGCAACAGTTATTAAGCAAACATGAGTACAAAGGTACTCAGCAAGTCTTACCACAGAACCTATCATACATGCAACATTATCAAAGGGGGATAGTGGAGTTTATAGCAGAATGCCAGCTTTGACCTTGGCTAACCTATACTACAACTCTCAACAGATTGCAAGATGTTATTACGAACACGAGTCCTCTACTCACCACATCAATACACTACCGAGGATCCTCTTCCGTCATCCTACGGAAGGGCCATCCACGGCACTCACACTTATCTTGAGGCTTTTAGTAGTATCCATCAACTTGTCTATGAACTGTAAGAGCAACCAAGTAGTTCGTACCGCGAACAACGGCTATTCGAATAGTTTGATAACCCTGCAGGGGTGTACTTCTTCACACACGCTTTCACCACTTATCGCCGTTTACTCGGCGTGTACTCGGCAACCTTCAAGCAGAAGCCCAGCGGGGGTGTCGGCCACGACCTGACTAACTACTCAAGTCTCTCGTCCAGGTTTATCGCCTATTTGGGTTCCATCCGTGGGGAGATCCGGCCGGGGTGTCGCTCACGGCCCCAAACGATGTGTACAGGGTTCCCGAGTCACCAAACGGGCAACCGGTACACCGTGCCACGTACCTGTCGCATCACAACCCACCCCGAGGGTCAGCGTTGTGCACGACCTCCAGTAAGCTATAAACACCAGAAACTAGTTGCAACTCCTGGACAGAGATCGAGGGTAATTAATAAGCCGAGAGGGTCCATTGGTTTCGGGCCCAATGCATGGTAGTAACTGCAACTTGAACCACACATACAGATCTCAGGTCCTATGGACGATTCCAATGAAACAACCCACCATGTACTCCTACATGGCCTTTCATCGAAACCTTTACCAAGCGTATTCCACACCTCCTTCTCTTTATCGGTAAGATTATTTCACTCTGATCCATCACCCAGATGAACCAGACCAGACACAACTCTAAGCATAGTAGGCAACATAAACAAATAGCATGGTGGATCACACATCACATGGCTCAATCAACTCCTACACATGCTAGTGGGTTTCAACTATTTACTGTGGCAATGACAGGTCATGCAAGGGAATAGGGTTCAACTACCGCAGCAAGTAGCAGTTCACACGCTTTTGCCTTAATGCAGTAAAAGAGAGCAGGAGCGAGAAGATTGGGTTTGTATCAGAATGATCAATGATTGCTTGCCTGACAAGGTAGTTGTCGGGTACTGCTCTTCAGCTGGATAAGCAGCAGTATCCTCGGGAGCAGGACCTAACACAGAGAATACCGACGATACAATCATTAACAAACAAATGCAACAATATGATGCATGCTCATGACATGGCAAGATGCATGTGTGTTGGCTAATGCAACTAAAACCAGAAGGGTTTGAACCTATTTGAATCAAAGATTCAAATTGAAGTTCAAACTATTATTTAAATAAGTGCATTATCATGTTTTTGATGTATACAGCAAGTTAACTTGTTCAAACATGCATGAAACCAGTGCCATTGGAAAGATTGGATTTTTCTGATCATTTTTCATATATAAATCTTTTCCATCTGAGCTATGGTTGATTTTATATGATTTTTAGAAGTTTTGGGTATTTTCTGGAATTTCCTGAATTATTTTAAATCTAAAAATCCCAGAAAAACCTTTACTGCGTCAGCATGACATCATGCTGACGTCAAGTAGTCAACAGGGCCAGTCCAAGTCAAACCTGACCAGTGGGACCCACTGGTCAGTGCCACGGTTAACTAATTAACTAATTAGAACTAATTAACACCTAAACTAGGTTTGACTTGCGGGCAGGGCCCACATGTCAGTGACCCAGGGGGTCAAACCCGTGGTCAAAACAGGTCCAACTCGCCGGCGTTTAGCCGCCGGCGAGGCCAAACACGGCGGCGTGCTTCGGAAATCGCCTACGGTGCACGGCTCGAGCTGCGGTTAGGTGCGTTGGAAAGCCCTTGCTGTTGCGCGTCGGATGGTGGTGGTCGCCGGACCTGGGGTGGCCGGAGACGACGGCAACGAGCTCGACGGCGGCGACCGGCGTCGGGCGTGTGTGGAGATGCGGCTGCAGGGGCCTAGGCGATGCGTGCGTAGCACCTTTCGCATCTACGTGCTGCGGTGAGTGTGATGGACGGGTGCCGGTGACCAAATGGTCACCGGAGCATCACCGGCGGCGAGCACGGCGGCGGTGCGTGCGGTTGAGCTTTGTGCAGTGTGTTCCAGGGCAAAAGGGAGCCAACGGAGAGGGGGAGGATGAAGCTAGGCTCACAGGGGTTGCAGCAAGCGCCGGAGCGAGCTCGGAGGTGGTCGGAGCTGAGCGGAACGGCGAGAGGGATCTCCGCGGCCGGAGTTGGGGAAGAAGAGGTCGGGGGCGTCTCTAGGGCGGGCGAGCGCTCGGGGCTCGGCCTGTTCGAAGCAGTCGAGGACGGCGGAGACGATGGACACCAAGGCGGGGCTCAGGGACAACGGTGGACGCGGCTTCTACGATGGTGCGAGCACGGCGGCGTCGGCCATGGCGCGGAGAGAGCGAGGGAGAGGAACTGGGGGGAGGTGGAGGTGTCTGCGAGGTCGGGGAGGACGTGGACGACCGAACCATCCCTCCAGGACGGCGAGGGGATGAAGCAGGGCGGCGGGCAGCTGCGTGGCGCGCGGCGCGGTCGCCGTCGAGCACCTGCCTGCCTGCCTGGCCGAGCCAAGCAGCTCGCTAGAGCGGCAGCTGGGCTGGGCCGGCAGGTAGGCCGGGTGGGGCGCCAGGTAAGCTTTTCTCTCCCCCTTTTTTCTATTTTCTTTTCTGTTTCATTTCTTTTGCAGCTTTGTTCATTTAAATAAAATGCCAGAGCATTTTTGTAACTCATAACACTTGTCATACCTACTGTATATATTATGAACAGTAGGAAACATTATAGTTTATGATTATTTGAGCATTTAAAATATTTTATAGCATTTAAATGCCCAAATTCAAATACCATAAGATTTAATCCAAAGCCCTTGAGTGTCCTAGAAAATTGTGCACCATTTTTAGCAGTGGTTTAAGACCAAGGCAGAAATGATGAACATTTTGAAGGGCATTTTGGGTACATTGGAAAATATTTTAGCAAACCCTAGTTGTTAGGAGAGGGGTGCTGGGGTTTCTGTTAATCCCATTTCAAGTTTCTTTGAAAGTAGACATGATGCACACTCTAGTTTGGTCCTAATGCAAGTGCTAACTAGGGATGTGACAACTGCACTGTTCATAATCTGGTATACTAAGGTGGTATTTCCCTTTAGAGAATTTTTGGATTGACTTGGCACATGTTTACACATGTTTAAGACTAAAAAGTCTGCCCTGCCTTGATGATCTTTGAGTTTCAGAATAGTTATATCACTTTCATGCTCGATTCAATGTTGCTTTGTCGCTCTGCATGATTATGACCGTTATTGCTCTCTATTTGGTCGCTTCCCAGTCTTTTGCTAACCTCCACCTGTACTAAGCGGACTGACTGCTTGTGCATCCAAAATCCTTAAAACCTGTTATGCCATATGAGTCCACCATACCTTCCTATACATGGTATTTACCTGCCATTCCTAACGAAGACTTTCGTGTACCATCTCGAAATCAATCAAAAGCATTTCTCTTTTTGTGCCTCTGTTTTAGCTCATGAGGAAGTAGTAGTTAATTCATGATCTTTTTAAGTTGGACAAGTTTCACCCCGGGATTGCATGTCTAATGTGCAAACCCATAATACGAGAAGGAACTGGCATAGAGTGCGCCCGGCTCATAAAAGATAATACAACAAACAAACCCTCCTTCACGTTTTGTTCATGAGAAATCAGAAAACTTTGGCAGTGATAAACAAAGGAGATTAAGAGGATGTGATCGTCCTCATGCGGGAGCCGTTCCTCGAAACTTGTCCAGCTCAAGAAGTGATTGAGTTATCTGCTAGCATTCGTTGACGAAATATGCACCTCTCAAAAACATTTTTTACCTCTGTTTTTAAAACCAAGAGCTCTGGTACATGTTTAGTTTTTGTTTCCGACCACGGGTTTTCAACCTTGCCAACAAAAGCCACGGTTCGAGAGTCTCCACCTTCTTTCTTCAAAGCACCAACTAGGAGAGCATAATTGTCATTCTGAGTGTAATGTGCATTGTCCCAAAGTATTGCATTGTCTTCTGCATGCTTGTGATATGATTTATTCTGAAATTCTTAGTTCTAGTCTCCTTTAAAACTCTGGAGGAGTTTCTGCATTTATGTTTTGCTTCACTCATGGAGGCTAGCGAGATACCACCCTAATATGCTCAAGCTATGTGCAATGTGATCTTGTCTTGATTTTCAGTAATATATTATTTACTTTTAAGTATTTGTGATTGGTCACTTGGAAGAAGGATTGCTCCGTGCATTGTCCTCATAGTACTGTTTCAATACTTGCTAGACTCTTTTCGTAGTACATGCTTATATACATCTAATGAAGCAAAAGAGTTTGTCAAAGTTTTCTTTGTCGCATCCAGTTCGTTGAACTGAATTGCTTGAGGACAGGCAATATGCTAAGCTTGGGGGAGTTGATATGTCTCAAACGTATCTACTTTTCCAAACACTTTTGATATTGTTTTGACCTCATTCTTGCATGATTTGAACTAAACTAACCCGGACTGACGCTGTTTTCAGCAGAGCTGCCTGTATGGTTTTATTGTGTGCAGGAAAACGGATTTTTAGGTATCTCAGAAAAATCCATGAAAAATCACAGAAAATCCACGCACCCGAAGGAACCCGGAGCCAGAAGAGGGGCCAGAGGGGGGCCAGGGGGGCCCCAGGCGCCCTGGTGGCGCGGCCCACCCCCTGGCCGCGCCGGGGGGTCACCTGGGTGGGCCCCACCTCCCCTGGTGCCCTACCTTGACTCGTATTTTAGCTCGTGACGGAGAAATCCTAGATCAGAAGTTCTTTTCGCAGTTTTCGTCGCGGAGCCGCCGCCACCCTCTGTTCTTCTTCGGGAAGGCTAATCTGGAGGCTGATTTGGCCTCCGGAGAGGGGAGATCGTCGCCATCGTCATCATCATCACCACTCCATCATCCCTCCATGACTTCTCCTTCCATGTGTGAGTAATCCCGTGCTGTAGGCGAAGGGGATGGTAGGGAATGGATGAGTTAGATCATGTAATAGTTTGTCAGATCGTTGGGGGCATGTTGCCTATCATCTACTATGGTGTTTATCATCTTTGCTTCAACTTGTTATTCTTAATGCTTGACACTTAGGGCCCGAGTGCCATGATTTCAGATCTGAACCATATGTGTTTGCATGAATATATTTGTGTTCTTGATCCTATCTATGAGTTGTTTGCACCTATTACGGTTCGGAACCGGCGATCCCAAAAGTGACAGCTTGGGACACCAAAGGGGATGGTCCGTAGTTTGAGGATTACATGTATCCATTGAGTTTATTGCTTTGTTCCGGTGCTCTTTGACAGGAGCACCTTAATCTCCATAAGTTCCTTTTGGCCCCATTCGTAGCGGGATGGTAGGACAAAAGATGTTGTGCAAGTTCTTATTGCAAGCACGTACAACTACCTACGGGATACATGCCTAATGTTTGATATTTGCCTAGATGATCATTACTTTTCCGTGTGCCTTGCCCCAAGTTAGAATCATGATATATCTCATCCATGCAGCGCCCAACCATCCGTCTCCCTAGCCTCCAGTGTTTTAAATCCTGCTGGTTACTAGTTATTACTTTTGCCATTTACTCCTGCTATTTACTTTTGCTGTTTACTTTTACTATCACCATCATCACTATCATATCGCTGTTACCACTTATCTTTTGTTGCAAGTAAGTATATTTCAGGTGCGGTTGAATTGACAACTCAACTGTCAAAGCTTATAAATACTCTTTGGCTCCCCATGTGTCGAATCAATAAATTGGGTTATTCTTACCCGCGAAGACTATCTCGATCCCTTACGGTTGAGGGTTATTAGTGGGTAAAGTGCGCAACCTCTGCAGAGTGTAAAACTATTCGAATAGCCGTGTCCATGGTCAAGGACAGTTGGGTAACCGCTCTTGGGCTACGTCCAATGTTTGCGAAACCTTGTGTGTGTGTGTAGGTTGAGTCAAGGTGGTGACTTGACTCATTGAGCTGAATCCTATCCATGTTGATATTGGTAACCTGTCTTCGAGGTTACCTGAGTTTATTGATGCATATACTTGATGGTAGAATATTTATTCTAGCTCGTGGCTAGATTGCTCATTGTTGTACAATTGCATTGTTACTTTGAACCAAATCATGGGTTGCTTGCGAGTACATTCAAAGTACTCATTGGCTTGCCACTGGTTATTTAATTGGCCAGGCATGGAGGAACAGGAATATGAAGAAGAATTCTATGGAGACGAACATGCGAAATAGGATGATATCCCAGTCAGAATGCCTGTAGGGTTAAGGCAGATGGCATGGGTTCTACTTATCTTCGAAGACTTCCGCTACTTGAGTTATTTGCTATTCAACCCTTGTGGCTTTATCTATGTAAGACTTGGCCATAATGGCCATAATTTGTGTAAGACGGTATGTATGGATGTAAGACTCTTGTTATTCAGTTTTTGTGTGTTCAGTGAGCATTGATCTCTGGGATCACTGTACACGTGCATTCGGTGATCTCGACTCTTAAGTCGGGGTCCCCACACATATTGCCATGCATGATCATGTAGTTGACATCGTATTTGTGGCAAAGCCACCATGCATAATTTTTCATACATGTCACTCTTGATTCATTGCACATCCCGGTACACCGCCGGAGGCATTCATATAGAGTCATACTTTGTTCTAGTATCGAGTTGTAATTCAATGAAAGTGTGATGATCATCATTATTAGAGCATTGTCCCATGTGAGGAAAGGCTAAATCCATAAAGCCCCTCCAAAAAGAAAAAAGAAAAAAAGGCCAAATAAAAAAAAGAAAGGCCCAAAAAAATAAATAAAAGGACAATTGCTACTATCTTTTTCCACACTTGTGCTTCAAAGTAGCACCATGTTCTTCATGATAGAGAGTCTCATGTTTAGTCACTTTCATATACTAGTGGGAATTTTCAATATAGAACTTGGCTTGTATATTCCAACGATGGGCTTCCTCAAATGCCCTAGGTCTTTGAAAGGATCGATATGGTTGACTAGAGGGGGGGGAATAGGCAACTAACAATTTTTAGCTTTTCTTAACCACTTTAAATTAAGCGACAAAGTAAGTTGTCTAGATATACTTCTAAGATGACAACTAAAGGAAAGAAGGACAACAACTACACAAGCATGCTATAGGAGTTGAACAAGTAAAGCATGCAAACGTAAAGGTAAGAAATAACCACAAGTGGAACCGGTGGAGACGAGGATGTGTTGCCGAAGTTCCTTCCCTTTGAGGGGAAGTATGTCTCCGTTGGAGCGGTGTGGAGGCACAATGCTCCCCAAGAAGCCACTAGGGCCACCGTATTCTCCTCACGCCCTCACACAATGCAAGGTGCCGTGAATCCACTAGTGGTGCCCTTGAAGGCGGCAACCGAACCTTTACAAACAAGGTTGGGGCTATCTCCACAACTTGGAGGCTCCCAACAAAACCACGAAGCTTCACCACAATGGAATATGGCTTCGAGGTGACCTCAACCGTCTAGGGTGCTCAAACACCCAAGAGTAACAAGATCTGCAAGGGATTAGTGGGAAGAATCAAATATCTCTTGGTGGAAGTGTAGATCGATGCCTCCTCAAGCAATCCCGAGCAAATCAACAAGTTTGATTGGCTAGGGAGAGAGATCGGGCGGAAATGGAGCTTTTGGAGCAACAATGGAGTAGTGTGGGAAGAGGTAAGTCTTCTTGGAGAAGAAGACCCCCTATATATAGTGGGGGAACAAATCCAACCGTTATTAGTGTTTTCAGCCCGCAGAGAGCGGTAGTACCGCGCATGAGTTGCGGTACTACCGCTGGCCGAGCGGTACTACCGCTTCGAGAGCGGTACTACCGCTTGGGAAAAAGAGTGCGACATGATTGACAACCATGGATGAAATAAATTACATCCGTGGCTACATCCGCAGGGAAAACGGTAGTAGCAAAATGCGACATGGTACTACCGCTTGGGTTAAGCGGTACTACCGCATTGGATGCGGAAGTAAAAAATTACTTCCGCATCAACTTCTGTACTTAGAATCAGCGTCTGGGCCAGATGCACGGTACTACCGCTCTGGAGACGCGGTACTACCGTGTCGGCAGGCGGTACTACCGCTTGGTTGAGCGGTACTACCGCTTGCCAGGCAGATGATCAGTAAAGAAGTCACAGTTTGCATATACGAAAAATAACCGGTTGGACCTCCAGAGAAGCAAGGAAAGGTGGTGCGAGAGTAGGATGTGTACGTGTTGATTCTACCCAAACCTTTCCGACGCGGACCCCCTCTTAATAGTACGGCTTTCCTATTACTCAAAGCCACCGACAGGGAGCAAAAAGGAAACACCGTCTTCCATAGAATCCGAGGGGCAAACAATCGTCTTGTGCCAAAGGGAGATATACCTGTATGAGCTTAGAGCACACGATCAGTCCGCAAATGCATTGTCATCAATCACCAAAACTACTTAGGGAGAAATATGCCCTTACAATCTCCCCCTTTTTGGTGTATTGATGACAATACTTGATTTGCATAGGGAAGAAATAATAGAGTATGCAATCCAAGCCCTAGAGTATAGGTGAGCTCCCCCTGGATGTGTGCCTACACACGATTGTGCTTTGGACTGCACAGCACACATACTAGGTACAGTGCTCCCCTATAATCTACACACGAGATACTCTATATAAAAACTAACTGCTCTGGAAAAACATTAAAGACATAACGATAAGTTCAACGATAACGGGGCATATGTCTTACACCATATGATAGTCTCACGCACATGACACAAACACGCAAATAAACCAGAGTTCAAATAAACACAAGAGCACACAGGCACAAGACGCAAATCACTCTCCCCCTTTGTCATCGAGACACCACAAAGGGGAAAGAGGACACTAAACGGGTGGCAGCCCTGGAGAAACTCAGTCGTCGTACTCATCATCAGACTCTGGCTGCTCCTCCTGATACTCCTCATCAGATTCTGACCACTTGTACCCCTGGCGGGCCATCCAAGTAGCCTCAGGGGTGATGTTATCCTCAGACCCATTGGACACTTCCTCTCCATAGACAGCCGGAATCTTCTTGTCACGCTGGCGCGTCTTCTTGTCAGTCACATGAGCACGGTATTGCCCCTTAGCCTGCATGCAGAAGAGGGCCTTCATCTTTTGCTTAAGCTTTTTAGCCCAAGAAGGCTCCTCCACAGCAGAGGAAGAAGAAGGGGCAAATTTGCCAGAGCGCACATCAGTAGCCTCCTCCACAGGCTCCTCAGCAGTGCCCATCTGGGCTGCAGCAGCTTGAGCACGAGTGGTGGTGTTGGCCCATCGAGTCTTGACGCGAAGACGGATGGGATCATGGCAGAAGTGTTGGGGAACGTTGCATGGGAAACAAAAATTTTCCTACGCTCACCAAGATCAATCTAGGAGATGCACATCTACGAGAGGAGAGTTGGATCCACATACCCTTGTAGATCGCTAAGCGGAAGCGTTACTAGAACGCGGTTGATGGAGTCGTACTCGTCGTGATCCAAATCACCGATGATCCTAGCGCCGAACGGACGGCGCCTCCGCGTTCAACACACGTGCAGCCCGGTGACGTCTCCCACGCCTTGATCCAGCAAGGAGAGAGGGAGAGGTTGGGAAACCTCCAACCAACAGCAGCACGACGGCGTGGTGGTGGTGGAGGAGCGCGGGACTCCAGCAGGGCTTCGCCAAGCGCTGCAAGAGACGAGGAGGGAGAGGGGTAGGGCTGCACCAAGAGGGAGATGTTCTCGTGTGTCCAACAGCCCTAAAACCTCACATATATATAGGGGGAAGGGAGGGCTGCGCCCCCCTTTAGGGTTTCCCTCCCCTAGGGTGCGGCCAGCCCTAGATCCCATCTAGGGGGGGGGGCGGCCAAGGGGGAGAGAGGGGGAGGCGCACCACTATTGGGCCCTAGGGCCCAACTGCCTTAGGGTTTGCCCCCCTCCCCTCTTGGAGGCGCCCTGGGACTTGGTGGGGGGGCGCACCAGCCCCCTTGGGGCTGGTCCCCTCCCACACTTAGCCCACGCATCCACCTGGGGCTGGTGGCCCCACCTGGTGGACCCCCGGGACCCTCCCGGTGGTCCCGGTACATTACCGATATCGCCCGAAACTTTTCCGGTGACCAAAACAGGACTTCCCATATATGAATCTTTACCTCCGGACCATTCCGGAACTCCTCGTGACGTCCGGGATCTCATCCGGGACTCCGAACAACATTCGGTAACCGCGTACATACTTTCCCTATAACCCTAGCGTCATCGAACCTTAAGTGTGTAGACCCTACGGGTTCGGGAACCATGTAGACATGACCGAGACAACTCTCCGGCCAATAACCAACAGCGGGATCTGGATACCCATGTTGGCTCCCACATGTTCCACGATGATCTCATCGGATGAACCACGATGTCAAGGATTCAATCAATCCTGTATACGATTCCCTTTGTCTATCGGTACAGCACTTGCCCGAGATTCGATCGTCGGTATACCGATACCTTGCTCAATCTCGTTGCCGGCAAGTCTCTTTACTCGTTTCGTAACACATCATCCCGTGATCAACTCCTTGATCACATATTGTGCACATTATGATGATGTCCTACCGAGTGGGCCCAGAGATACCTCTCCGTCATACGGAGTGACAAATCCCAGTCTCGATTCGTGCCAACCCAACAGACACTTTCGGAGATACCTGTAGTGCACCTTCATAGCCACCCAGTTACGTTGTGACGTTTGGTACACCCAAAGCATTCCTACGGTATCTGGGAGTTGCACAATCTCATGGTCTAAGGAAAAGATACTTGACATATAGAAAAGCTTTAGCATACGAACTACACGATCTGTGCTAGGCTTAAGATTGGGTCTTGTCCATCACATCATTCTCCTAATGATGTGATCCCGTTATCAACGACATCCAATGTCCATGGTTTAGGAAACCGTAACCATCTATTGATCAACGAGCTAGTCGTTTAGAGGCTTACTAGGGACATGGTGTTTGTCTATGTATCCACACATGTATCTGAGTTTCCTTTCAATACAATTCTAGCATGGATAATAAACGATTATCGTGAACAAGGAAATATAATAATAACCAATTTATTATTGCCTCTAGGGCATATTTCCAACAGTCTCCCACTTGCACTAGAGTCAATAATCTAGTTCACATCGCCATGTGATTAACACTTACAGGTCACATCGCCATGTGATCAACATCCAAAGAGTTTACTAGAGTCAGCAATCTAGTTCACATCAATATGTGATTAACACTCAATGTGTTCTGTGTTTGATTATGTTATGCTTGTGAGAGAGGTTGTAGTCAACGGGTCTGCAACATTCAGATCCCTATGTACTTCGCAAAACTTTATGTCATATCGTAGATGCTGCTACCACGTTCCACTTGGAGCTATTCCAAACTGTTGCTCCATTATACGTATCCGGTATCTCCACTTAGAGTTATCCGGATAGGTGTTAAGCTTGCATCGACGTAACTCTTTACGTCGAACTCTTTATCACCTCCATAACCGAGAAACATTTCCTTATTCCTATAAGGATAATTTTGACCACTATCTAGTAATCCACTCCTGGATCACCTTTGTACCCTCTTGCCAGACATGTGGCAAGGCACACATCAGGTGCGGTACTTAGCATGGCATATCGTATAGAGCCTATGACAAAACCATAGGGGACGACCTTCGTCCTTCCTCTTTCTTCTGCCGTGGTCAAGCTTTGAGTCTTACTCAACTTCACACCTTACAAATCAGGCAAGAACTCCTTCTTTGACTGACCTATTTTGAACTCCTTCAAAATCATGTCAAAGGTGTGTGTTCTTTTGAAAGTATCATCAGGCGTCTTGATCTATCTGTATAGATCTTGATGCCCAATATGTAAGCAGCTTTATCTAGGTCTTCCTTTGAAAAACTCATTTCAAACAACCCTTTATGCTTTCCAGAAATTCTACATCTTTCGGATCAATCATATGTCATTCACATACACTTATCAGAAATGTTGTAGTGCTCCCACTCACTTTATTGTAAATACAAGTTTCTAACAAACTTTGTATACCCAAAAACTTTGATCACTCCATCAAAATGTATATTCCGACTCCGAGATGCTTGCTCTAGTCCATGGAAGGATCGCTGGAGCTAGCATACCTTTTAGCATCCTCAGGATCAACAAAACCTTTCTGATTGTATCACATACAACCTTTCCTTACGAAAACTGGTAAGAAAACTTGTTTTGACATCCATCTGCCAGATTTCATAAATGCAGCTTATGCTAACTTGATTCCGACGGACTTAAGCATCGCTACGGGTGAGAAAATCTCATCGTAGTCAACTCCTTGAACTTGTGAAAAACTCTTCGCCACAAGTCGAGCTTCATAGACGGTGACATTACCGTCCACGTCCGTCTTCTTCTTAAATATCCATTTATCTCAATGGCTTGCCGATCATCGGGCAAGTCCACCAAAGTCCATACTTTGTTTTGATACATGGATCCTATCTCGGATTTCTCGGCTTCTAACCATTTGTCGGAATATGGGCCCATCATCGCTTCTCCATAGTTCGTAGGTTCATTGTTGTCCAACAACATGACTTCTAAGACAGGATCACCGTACCACTCAGGAGTAGTACATATCCTTGTCGACCTACGAGGTTCGATAGCAACTTGATCTGGAGCTTCATGATCACTATCATTAGTTTCCTCTTCAACAGTTGTAGGTTCCACAGAGACATCTTTCTGTGTTGCACTACTCTCCGGTTGAAGTGAGGGTTCGACAACCTCATCAAGTTCTATCTTCCTCCCACTCAAATCTTTCGAGAGAAACTCCTTCTCGAGAAAGGACCCATTCTTAGGGACAAACATTTTTGCCCTTGGATCTGAGATAGGAGGTATACCCAACTGTTACCTTTGGGTATCCTATGAAGATGTATTTGTCCGCTTTGGGTTCGAGCTTTTCCCGGCTGAAGCCATAAGCATCGCAGCCCCAAACATTAAGAAAATGACAACTTTGGTTTCTTGCCAAACCATACGACGTCGTCTCAACGGACTTAGATGGTGCCCTATCTAAAGTGAATGCAGCTGTCTCTAATGCACAACCTTTAAAATAACAGCGGTAGATCGGTAAGATACATCATAGATCGCACCATATCTCATAAGGTTCGATTACGATGTCCGGACACACCATTACGCTGTGGTGTTCCAGGGGACTTCAACTGCGAAACAATTCCACAATGTCTTAAGTGATTGCCAAACTCATAATTCAGATAATATCCCTTTGATTAGATCGTAGGAACATGATCTTCTTGTTATGATGATTCTTAATCTTCACTCTGAAATTTTTGAACCTTTCAAACGTTTCAGACTTTTGCTTCATTAAGTAAATATACCATATCTACTCAAATCGTCAGTGAAGATGAGAAAATAACGATATCCACCACACGCCTTAATTCTTCATTGGATCACATACATCAGCATGTATGATTTCCAATAAGTCACTTGCCCGTTTTATTGTACCTGAAAACGGGATCTCAGTCATCCTGCCCATGAGGCATGGCTCGCATGTGTCAAGTGATTCAAAAATCAAGTGACTCCAAACATCCATCAGCATGGAGTTTCTTCATGCATTCTATGCCAAAATGACCTAAGCGGCAGTGCCACAAGAAAGTGGTACTATCATTATTAACTCTACATCTTTTGGCATTAATATTATCATCATGTGTATTGCTATAATCGAGATTCAATAAACCATTGGGTGCATGACCATAAAGGTATTATTCATGTAAACAGAATAACCATTATTCTCTAACTTAAATGAATAACCGTATTGCAATGAATATGATCTAATCATTTTCATGCTCAACGTAGACACCTGATAACATTTATCTAGGTTCAACACTAATCTCGAAAATAGAGGAAGTGTGCGATGGTGATCTCATCAACCTTGGAAACACTTCCAACACACATCGTCACCTCGCCCTTAGCTAGTCTCCGTTCAGTCCGTAGCTTTTGCTTCAAGTCACTAATAATAGCAACTGAACCGGTATCCAATACCCAGGTGCTACAAGGAGTACTACTAAGGTACACATCAAATATACTTTGTTGAAGTTTGCCAGCTATCATATCTACCATGTATTTGGGGTGGTTCCGCTACCATGTGACCTTTCCCCTTACAATAGAAGCACTTAGTCTCGAGGTTTGGGTTCAACCATGGGTTCCTTCATCAGAGTGACAACAGGTTTGCCATTCATGAAGTTTCCCTTCTAGCCCTTACCCTTTTGAAACCAGTGGTCTTGCTAAACCATCAACACTTGATGCTCCTTCTTGATTTCTACTTTTGCGGTACTAAGAACCGCTAACAGCACCGGGATCATCTCCATCCTTTGCATGTCATAGTTCATCACGAAGTTCTAGTAGCTTGGTGATAGTGTCTAGAGAATTCTGTCAACCACTATCTCACCTGGAAGATTAACTCCCACTTGGTTCAAGTGATTTCAGCACTCAGACATTCTGAGCACATGCTCATTAGTTGAGCCATTCTCCTCCATCTTTTTGGCAAAAGAACATGTCAGAGGTCTCATACCTCTCAACACGGGCATGAGCCTGAAATCCCAATTTCAGCTCTTAGAACATCTCATATGTTCTATGGCGTTCAAAACGTCATTGGAATCCCGATTCTAAGCCGTAAAGTATGGTGCACTAAACTATCAAGTAGTCATCAGGACGTCTCTGTCAGGTGTTCACAACATCCACAGACAACGTTGTAGGGGTTTGCACATTGAGCGGTGCATCAAAGACGTAAGCTTTCTGTGCAGCAGTGAGGACACTCCTCGGACTACGGACCCAGTCCGCATCCTTGCTTACAATATCTTTCAACTTAGTCTTTCTCTAGGATCGTATGAAACAGGGAGCTACAACGCAAGCTATTGATCTACAACATAATTTGCAAAGGCAACTTAGACTATTGTTCATGATAAGTGAGTTTAACTAATCAAATTACTTACAACTCCCACTCAAATTGACATCCCTCTGGTCATCCGAGCGTGACATGATCCAAATCCACCAACCCAAGTCCGATCATCACGTGAGATGAGGTGGTGTCAATGGTGAACATCTTCATGTTGATCATATCTACTATATGACTCATGCTCGACCTTTCGGTCTTCCGTGTTCCGAGGCCATGTCTGTACATGCTAGGCTCGTCAAGTCTAACCCGAGTGTTCTGCATGTGCAAAACTGGCTTGCACCCGTTGTATGCGAACGTAGAGTCTATCACACCCGATCATCACGTGGTGCTTCGAAACGACGAACCTTCGCAACGGCGCACACTCGGGGGGAACACAATTTCATCTTGAAATTTTAGTGAGGGATCATCTTATAATGCTACCGTCGTCCTAAGCAAAATAAGATGCATAAAAGGATTAACATCACATGCAAATCATAAGTGACATGATATGGCCATCAACTCGTGCTTTTGATCTCCATCTCCAAAGCACCGACATGATCTCCATCGTCACCGGCGTAACACCATGATCCCCATCATCATGATCTCCATCATCGTGTCGCCATCGGGGTTGTCGCGCGCCCACCATGCTCTTACTACTATTGCTACCGTTTAGCGATAAAGTAAAGCATTACATAGCGCTTAATGATTGACACGCAGGTCATACAAAAAATAAAGACAACCCTATGGCTCCTGCCGGTTGCCGTATACATCGACATGCAAGTCGATATTAACTATTACAACATGATCATCTCATACATCAAATATATCTCATCATGTCATTGGCCATATCATATCACAAACATACCCTGCAAAAACAAGTTAGACGTCCTCTAATTTGTTGTTGCATGTTTTACGTGGCTGCTATGGGTATCTAGCAAGAACGCTTCTTACCTACGCAAAGCCACAACGGTGATATTCAAGTTGCTATTTAACCTTCTACAAGGACCGCCTTTGTCTATTCCGATTCAACTAAGATAGGAGAGACAGACACCCGCCAGCCATCTTATGCAACAAAAGTCACATGTCTGTCGATGGAACCGGTCTCATGTACGTGGACATGTAAAGTTGGTCCGGGCCGCTTCATCCCATAATACCGCTGAATCAAGAAAGACTTAGGAGGGCAGCAATTTAAACATCAACGCCCACAAACCCTTTTGTGTTCTACTCGTGAAAGCATCTACGCAAGATCCTAGCTCATGATGCCACTGTTGGGGAACGTTGCATGGGAAACAAAAATTTTCCTACGCTCACCAAGATCAATCTAGGAGATGCACATCTACGAGAGGAGAGTTGGATCCACATACCCTTGTAGATCGCTAAGCGGAAGCGTTACTAGAACGCGGTTGATGGAGTCGTACTCGTCGTGATCCAAATCACCGATGATCCTAGCGCCGAACGGACGGCGCCTCCGCGTTCAACACACGTGCAGCCCGGTGACGTCTCCCACGCCTTGATCCAGCAAGGAGAGAGGGAGAGGTTGGGAAACCTCCAACCAACAGCAGCACGACGGCGTGGTGGTGGTGGAGGAGCGCGGGACTCCAGCAGGGCTTCGCCAAGCGCTGCAAGAGACGAGGAGGGAGAGGGGTAGGGCTGCACCAAGAGGGAGATGTTCTCGTGTGTCCAACAGCCCTAAAACCTCACATATATATAGGGGGAAGGGAGGGCTGCGCCCCCCTTTAGGGTTTCCCTCCCCTAGGGTGCGGCCAGCCCTAGATCCCATCTAGGGGGGGGGCGGCCAAGGGGGAGAGAGGGGGAGGCGCACCACTATTGGGCCCTAGGGCCCAACTGCCTTAGGGTTTGCCCCCCTCCCCTCTTGGAGGCGCCCTGGGACTTGGTGGGGGGCGCACCAGCCCCCTTGGGGCTGGTCCCCTCCCACACTTAGCCCACGCATCCACCTGGGGCTGGTGGCCCCACCTGGTGGACCCCCGGGACCCTCCCGGTGGTCCCGGTACATTACCGATATCGCCCGAAACTTTTCCGGTGACCAAAACAGGACTTCCCATATATGAATCTTTACCTCCGGACCATTCCGGAACTCCTCGTGACGTCCGGGATCTCATCCGGGACTCCGAACAACATTCGGTAACCGCGTACATACTTTCCCTATAACCCTAGCGTCATCGAACCTTAAGTGTGTAGACCCTACGGGTTCGGGAACCATGTAGACATGACCGAGACAACTCTCCGGCCAATAACCAACAGCGGGATCTGGATACCCATGTTGGCTCCCACATGTTCCACGATGATCTCATCGGATGAACCACGATGTCAAGGATTCAATCAATCCTGTATACGATTCCCTTTGTCTATCGGTACAGCACTTGCCCGAGATTCGATCGTCGGTATACCGATACCTTGCTCAATCTCGTTGCCGGCAAGTCTCTTTACTCGTTCCGTAACACATCATCCCGTGATCAACTCCTTGATCACATATTGTGCACATTATGATGATGTCCTACCGAGTGGGCCCAGAGATACCTCTCCGTCATACGGAGTGACAAATCCCAGTCTCGATTCGTGCCAACCCAACAGACACTTTCGGAGATACCTGTAGTGCACCTTCATAGCCACCCAGTTACGTTGTGACGTTTGGTACACCCAAAGCATTCCTACGGTATCTGGGAGTTGCACAATCTCATGGTCTAAGGAAAAGATACTTGACATATAGAAAAGCTTTAGCATACGAACTACACGATCTGTGCTAGGCTTAAGATTGGGTCTTGTCCATCACATCATTCTCCTAATGATGTGATCCCGTTATCAACGACATCCAATGTCCATGGTTTAGGAAACCGTAACCATCTATTGATCAACGAGCTAGTCGTTTAGAGGCTTACTAGGGACATGGTGTTTGTCTATGTATCCACACATGTATCTGAGTTTCCTTTCAATACAATTCTAGCATGGATAATAAACGATTATCGTGAACAAGGAAATATAATAATAACCAATTTATTATTGCCTCTAGGGCATATTTCCAACAGGAAGCAGTCGGCCTCGAACTCCTCCTCTAGGTACAACTTCTCCCAAGTCTTGGAGATCAGCAGAAACAAGTAAGGACCATAGATGGGTACCTTGCGAGAGTAGATGGCAAAACGGAGCTCATTCCACATGATGTGGGATATGTCAAGTGGTGCAGTCTGGGATGAGCGAGCCTCTTGACACATCAGCAGCATGTCAACCAGGTAGGCATGGACCTTGTCCTTATCTCCAACACGAGGGAACAGAGTGTTGCGAAAGATCCGATACATGATGTCCAAGAAGGGGTTCAACACCCAAGTCTGTTTGCCACTAGCAAGAGTCTTTTCCTCATAAAATGGAAGCAGCCTATCTTTGTTTGCAGATTCAGGATTGGCGTGAGGCCGAAAACCAATTGGGTTATGGAGACCCTCATCAGGAATCTGAAGAAGATCCATGAACTCCTTCCAAGAAGAGGTCATCTTGTGACCATTGGTCATCCATGTCATGGGGCGATCCTCCTTGGTTTGGAAATTGACAGAGGCATAGAACTGAGCAATAATCTCTGGATCAAAGTCATTCTGGAAGGTCATGATGTGCTCCAGGCCCAACTGCTCGATCAAATCAAGAGCCTCTGCAAAGTATGCCCGGTTCTTGTCCTTCCTCATGTGATCCACATCCACCCAGTGAGCATCCACATAAAGGTTGGTCTTGGTCTTGAGCACCTCATGGTAGATGCGAAACTGCTGCTTGGTCCAGAAGATATCATCTCCAGGAAAGTGCTCACGGGGTTCTCCATATGGGTTGAGCTTCCTTCGTGACATGAACTCAGCAGCGGGCATCTCCTCCATAGACATTGAGGATTATTTACGCTTGTTGGCTGAAGTCTTGTACCTGCGCTGGGGATTGGAGCCCTCTGGCACATCACTTGGGGTACGCAGACGCTTGGATCCGGTGTCGCGGACAGGGTTGGTACGACGACCCTCAAAACCGGAGCCACCACCTAAAAACACAAACACAAGACCACGACAACACAAACACAAGAAGAATCAATGCCAAAGCCTCGATAAACACAAGAAACCAGGAGAAATAGGAAAGTGATCATGCTACGAAGAAAATATGACACAAGCGGTAGTACTGCTGACCCTACGCGGAAGTAAAAAAATTAGTACCGCAGGGTAAGCGGTAGTACCGCATGACGGATGCGGTAGTACTGCATACGTTGCGGTAGTAATATTTTACTTCCGCATGAAGAAGCGGAACTAAAAAATTAGTGCTGCATGCGGAGCGGTAGTACCGCGTTGGGGCGCGGTAGTACCGCTCGGCAAGCAGCACTAGATTTTTACTTCCGCCCGAGCGGTAGTACCGCTGAGGACAGCGGTAGTACCGCTCAGGTCAGATCAGATCTGGACCAGATCGTGCGGTAGTACCGCGGTTCTCCAGCGGTAGTACCGCACGAAACAGATCTGAGAAGAACAGATCTAGAAACGGCCAAAGAGATCGACTAACGGTACTACGGCTGATCATAGTATCTTGGTAGCAACAAACATAATCGTATTTCTAGTGCATAAACACTCTCCCACATCCTAAGCATCCATGGATAAGAATACGAAGAACACAAGAACACTAAGCATCTCCACTAACCCTAAAAACAAAAAGCAAGGCAACAAGAAGAGGGGAAAAGGGGAGAAACCTTCATCCATGGCAAGAGGGCGTGGTGGGGAACGATCCCACCGGTCGGAATGCGAGGAGAGTGGCCGAGGGAGGAGATCCGGCGAGGTCCTCCGGTGGCGTTCTTGAGAGAGAGAGAGACAGGGACGACGTGGGGGTTAGGAGTGAATGGGTATGGGGGAGATGGAACTCCCCCTGCCTGCTTATAACCCCCACTCGTTCGAATATGAGCGGTAGTACCGCGGTCATTGCGGTAGTACCGCTTGCGCGCCTCCAGGCGGTAGTACCGCCCTACCAGCGGCAGTAAAAAATTACTGCCGTGCTGGATGTGCGGTAGTACCGTAAGTCTTTTGCGGTAGTACCGTAAATGATCACGGTAGTACCGCTCCCTCAAGAGAATGCACGAAATGACAAGAGGCTTTAAGCACGAAAGAGAGTAAAACAACCACGCGCACAAGCAAAACAAGTAACACAACTCCTCATAAGAGGGTGGTGGCCGAGGCCACCTATGTTTGAGTTTTATAGATATGACATCGCGAAGAATTATCCTTGGGCCCATGATCAATACTCAACTTGAAGCATTTAAGCCAACTATGTATGGCAAATGATAAAGATTTGGTTAGTTTATGCATAATAGAGGGAGGAATAGTTCATTGAGAGAACAATACTCCCCCTAAGTCCATGCCTACATCTAGATAAGATAGCTATCTTGAGTGTGAGGAGTGTGTGCACAGATTCAAACCACATTGCTCAAATCGATGATATTTAGCTCATGCCTTAACTCGCTAAATCTTGCTTCATCCAGAGGCTTCGTGAAGATATCTGCAAGGTTATCATGAGTGTTGACGTAGTGAAGCTCGATTCTCCTTGCCTTATGTGATCCCGGATGAAGTGATACCGAATCTCAATATGCTTCGTCTTGAAGTGTAGCACCGGGTTGAGAGAAATCTTGATGGCACTTTCATTGTCACACCAAAGAGGCACTTTGTCACAAGTGACACCGTAATCCTTTAAAGTTTGCCTCGTCCATAAGAGTTGAGCACAGCAACTGCCAGCGGCCACATATTCTGCTTCGGTGGACGAGAGAGATACACAACTTTGCTTTTTGGAAGACCAACTAACAAGAGAGAAACCAAGAAATTGGCACCCTCCCGAGGTGGACTTCCTATCCACTTTGTCTCCCGCCCAGTCAGAGTCAGAGAAACCAACAAGGTTGAAATTTGCTCCTCTTGGGTACCATAAGCCAAAGTTTGGGGTATGAGCCAAATATCGAAAGATTCGCTTGACAGCCACAAAGTGACTCTCCTTAGGTGAGGCTTGAAACCGTGCACAAATTCCCACACTCAACATAATATCCGGTCTAGATGCACAAAGATAAAGCAAGGATCCGATCATAGAGCGATATACCTTTTGATCCACCGCTTTACCATTGGGATCGATGTCAAGTTGGCATTTGGTTGGCATCGGAGTAGTAGCCGGCTTGACATCACTAAGATTGAACCTCTTGAGCATGTCTTGAGTATACTTGGATTGTTTGATGAAGATGCCTTCTCTTCTTTGTTTGATCTCAAATCCAAGGAAGTACTTCAACTCTCCCATCATGGACATCTCAAAATGTGTGGTCATGAGTGCGGCGAACTCATCATTGAAAGCTTTGTTAGGAGAACCAAAGATAAT
>LR738710.1:915619094-915637807 GCA_902687465.1 Secale cereale
CTAAAACCCCCCCTCCCCTTTCAAAAAAAAAACAAAAACCACAACCACAGAAATGCTGACGCGTGGATGCCTTTTGGTCCCGGTTGGTACCACCAACCGGGACTAAAGCCCCTCCTGCCTGGGCTCGGTGCACAGGCCACGTGGACACCCTTCTGCCCCGGTTCTGGATTGAACCGGGACTAAAGGGTCAGAGCATTAGTACCGACCCTCTTGTCCCGGTTCTGGAACCGGGGCTAAAGGCCCAAATGAACCGGGTCTGATGACCCTTTATCTACTAGTGAAGAGGGCCACAGTATCAATATCAAAGAATGTAGCAAAGCCCATGAGTGCAAGTTGGCGAACAGAAAGTATATTATATGCAAGGGACTCAACAAGCATGACTTTCTCGATCGTGAGATCATGAGAGACAACAACCTTGCCAAGTCCCAATACCTTAGAAGATGAAGCATCACCCCATTCGACGTTGGTGGCCATAGATGAGCTGAGATGCACGTCCACCACCAAGTCTTTGCTTCCGGTCATATGATTTGTGGCTCCGCTATCGAGCAACCATGATCCCCCACCGGAAGCAAACTCCTACAATAGGTCAATGCTTGGATTTAGGTACCCATTTGGTAATGGGTCCTTTGAGGTTAGTAACAAGGGTCTTAGGAACCCAAATGGACCATTCAATGTACTCGTAAGAAGAACCAACAAATTTAGCAAACACATGGCCATCACTGGCACGGCATAAAACATATGAAGGATTAAAATCGCCGGCCATGTTTGATGGTATGGTGGAGTTTTTCTTGAGACCACCACTTTTCTTCTTGGTCGACGTGCCCTCTCCTTCTTTCACAAAGGATTGTCGGAGAGGGGGTGGTTGCTTGGTCTTGTCATTCTTCTTCTTCTTGGGCTTAGGAACAAACCCAATCCCTTCCTTTGCCACAACTTCCTTTTGATTGCTCAAAAGGGCGTTGAGGTTCTTCTCACCTTGTATGCAAGTCACAAGGCCTTTCTCAAGTTGCTTCTTTAACTCGACATTCTCTTCAACAAGATGCACATGCTCGCAACAAGGGTTAGTAGCATTTGCATTATCAATTAAAACCATGCGAGGAAAGATAGCCTTTTCCTTGGTTAGCGAAACTTGGAGTTGATCATGAGACTCCTTGAGAGTAGCATGCATTCCTTTCAAGGCCTTGTGAGCCTTGTCAAGTATGTCAAACTCCTCTTTGAGTTTAGCATGGTCAACCTCAAGTTTTGCCTTCTCGGAGTTAAGGACACGAGAGACAACTAAAGCATGATCAAGATCTTTCTTTAATTTAGCATGATCATCGTTGTGTGACTCCTCAAGAGTCAAACGAAGACCACGCTCTTCCTCTAGGGCATTAGAGAGATCCGATATCTCATCGGCATAGTCTCGACTATGTCCTTCCATTTTAGTAATGGTTTCCTCGTGAGCCTCGATCATGTCATTGGCCTCACCGAGTTGTTCCAAGAGAGCAACAAAATGCTTCTTGGGTTTGCCCTTGAGATTCTTTATGAACAAATCAAATTCATTTTCTCCCTCCTTAATATCCTCACCCTCATCAATACAATTAGTCAATGAAGGATTAGAAGGGATAGTAGTATTGATGTTTGGGGTTACCTTGTTGGTGGCCTTGGCCATGAGACACTTGGCGGTGATGTTCTCGTTTGGTGAGTCGAAGAGAGATGAGTGCGGAGTGGTAGCAATTGCAATTGTGGCCATAGTGGTCACTTCATCGTCTTCATCATTATCATCATCCTCCACATATTCTTCTTGAGCCACCAACACTTTCGGAGGAGTCTTCTTGATGAAGTTGTTCTTGTTGGGATAGGACTTTGACTTGTCCTTCCGAATAAGCTTTCCTCCAAAGTCTTCTCTCTTCTCATATGGGCAATCCACAACGAAGTGACTCACATTTCCACAGTTGAAGCATGTCCTTACTCGTTGCTTCCCTTTGTTCCCACTAGAGTTGTTCCTGTTAAAGTTGGATCTTGTGTTCTTCTTGCCCCAGAATTGCCTTGAAGCAAGAGCCATGTGCTCATGATAGGTATATTTGGTGTCCTCGGGGCAACACTCATCATCATCTTCTACTTCCTCCTCTTCCACCCAAGCCTTGGCCTTCAGAGCAAGATTAGGCTTCTTGGATCGTTGAGCTCTTAAGACCGCATTATCGGCGGTCACGTCCAGGATCCTCATGGCAACAAATTCATCCAACACTTCATTTGAGGATAAAGTGTGGAAGTCCGGTCTCTGACGAATGACAGAGGACATGGCCTTATGATAGGGCATCATGGCCTTGAGGAACTTGCGCTTGATCCAATTGTCATCCGTATCCTTACTGCCATGATCTCGAAGAGACACTGCAAGAATAGTTAATCTTCGATAAAGTTCACGAGGATCTTCATCTTCGATCATAGCAAACTCATCAGCTTCATCTTGGACCACTTCATAGTTGGAGCGTTGAATACTGGTGCTTCCCTTGTACATCGTGCCGACATGCTCCCAAGCTTCCTTGGCAACAGTGAAGGGTCGAAGGTGTGCAATGTCTTCAGGAGGGATGGAATCTTGAAGAATGCAAAGAGCGGACTCGTTGAACTGATGATCTGCAGTTTCTCTTGGAGTCATGTTGTCGGGATCATACGGATAAAAACCTTGCTCAATGATTCTCCAAAGGTTAGTGGAACAATGATTAATATGACGTTTGAAACGAAATACCCAAGTAGCAAAATCAGTATTTTTGATAAACTTGGGAGGGGGGCCCAACAGAATTTAAATGTGGTGTGGGAACGGGTCCTCCATAGTGAGTAGGAGGAGCGGATTGGGCAAATTTCCCACTCCCATTCTTAGTGACCGGGGCTTGCTCACTACTAGCTTCTCCCTTGTCGGGATTAGCCTCCGACACGTTGGTAGCGGGACGACCCACTTCCAACAGTGTGGTGGATAATTTAAGCCCCTCAAGCAAATATTTAAACATGCCTTTGACCTCGCTCGCTAGTGATTCTTTCAATGTGGTCAAGGCCACATTGAACTCCTCACGAGAGACCGAGGCTCCCCCATCTGACGTAGGCAGGGACGGAGTTCCACCGGAATGGTCCTCCGTCTCGACTACGTTGTCAACCAAACTCTTCGGACGGTAAAGTCCTTAAAAAGAGACGAGGCTCTGATACCAATTGAAAGGATCGATATGGTTGACTAGAGGGGGGGGGAATAGGCAACTAACAATTTCTAGCTTTTCTTAACCACTTTAAATTAAGCGACAAAGTAAGTTTTCTAGATATACTTCTAAGATGACAACTAAAGGAAAGAAGGACAACAACTACACAAGCATGCTATAGGAGTTGAACAAGTAAAGCATGCAAAAGTAAAGGTAAGAAATAACCACAAGTGGAACCGGTGGAGACGAGGATGTGTTGCCGAAGTTCCTTCCCTTTGAGGGGAAGCACGTCTCCGTTGGAGCGGTGTGGAGGCATCCCCAAGAAGCCACTAGGGCCACCGTATTCTCCTCATGCCCTCACACAATGCAAGGTGCCGTGAATCCACTAGTGGTGCTGATACGTCTCAAACGTATCTACTTTTCCAAACACTTTTGATATTGTTTTGACCTCATTCTTGCATGATTTGGGCTAAACTAACCCGGACTGACGCTGTTTTCAGCAGAGCTGCCTGTATGTTTTATTTGTGTGCAGGAAAACGGATTTTTAACTATCTCCGAAAAATCCGCGAAAAATCACGAAAAATCCACGCACCCGAAGAAACCAAATACCAGAAGTGGGGCCAGAGGGGGCCAGGGGGTGCCCAGGCGCCCTGTGGGCGCCCCCCCCCCCCCTTGGGTCGCGCCGGGGGGGCGCCTGGGTGGGGCCCACAGCCCCTGGTGCCCTACTTTAGCCCGTATTTTTTCCTCCGAGGCAGAAACCCCAGATCGGAAGTCCTTTCGCTGTTTTTCGTCGCGGAGCCGCCGCCACCCTCTGTTCTTCTTTGGGAGGGCTAATCTGGAGGCTGATTTGGCCTCCGGAGAGGGGAGATCGTCGCCATCGTCATCATCATCACCACTTCATCATCCCTCCATGACTTCCCCCTTCATGTGTGAGTAATTCCCTTGCTGTAGGCGAAGGGGATGGTAGGGATTGGATGAGTTAGATCATGTAATAGTTTGTCAGATTGTTGGGGGCATGTTGCCTATCATCTAGTACGGTGTTTATCATCTTTCCTACAACTTGTTATTCTTAATGCTTGACACTTAGGGCCCGAGTGCCATGATTTCAGATCTGAACCATATGTGTTTGCATGCATATATTTGTGTTCTTGATCCTATCTATGAGTTGTATGCACCTGTTACGGTTCGGAACCGGCGATCCCAAAGGTGACAGCTTGGGACACCAAAGGGGATGGTCCGTAGTTTGAGGATTACATGTATCCATTGAGTTCATTGCTTTGTTCCGGTGCTCTTTGACAGGAGCACCTTAATATCCATTAGTTCCTTTTGGCCCCGTTCGTAGCGGGATGGTAGGACAAAAGATGTTGTGCAAGTTCTTATTGCAAGCACGTACAACTACCTACGGGATACATGCCTAATGTTTGATATTAGCCTAGATGATCATTACTTTTCCGTGTGTCGTGCCCCGAGTTAGAAACTATCTCATCCATGCAACGCCCGACCATCCATCTCCCTAGCCTATAGTATTTTAAACCTTGCTTGTCACTAGTTGCTACTTTTGCTATTTACTTTTGCTGTTTACTTTTACTATTACTATCATCACTATCATATCACTGTTACCACTTATCTTTTGTTGCAAGTTAGTATATTTCAGGTGCGGTTGAATTGACGACTCAACTGTTAAAGCTTATAAATACTCTTTGGCTCCCCGTGTGTCGAATCAATAAATTGGGTTATTCTTACCCGCGAAGACTATCTCGATCCCTTACGGTTGAGGGTTATCAGGTGCCCTTGAAGGTGGCAACCGAACCTTTACAAACAAGGTTGGGGCTATCTCCACAACTTGGAGGCTCCCAACAAAACCACGAAGCTTCACCACAATGGAATATGGCTTTGAGGTGACCTCAACCACCTAGGGTGCTCAAACACCCAAGAGTAACAAGATCCGCAAGGGATTAGTGGGGAGAATCAAATATCTCTTGGTGGAAGTGTAGATCGATGCCTCCTCAAGCAATCCCGAGCAAATCAACAAGTTTGATTGGCTAGAGAGAGATATCGGGCGGAAATGGAGCTTTTGGAGCAACAATGGAGTAGTGGGGGAAGAGGTAAGTCTTCTTGGAGAAGAAGACCCCCTATATATAGTGGGCGAACAAATCCAACCGTTATTAGTGTTTTCAGCCCGCAGAGAGCGGTAGTACCGCGCATGAGTTGCGGTACTACCGCTGGCTGAGCGGTACTACCGCTTCGAGAGCGGTACTACCGCTTGGGAAAAAGAGTGCGACATGATTGACAACCACGGATGAAATAAATTACATCCGTGGCTACATCCGCAGGGAAAACGGTAGTAGCAAAATGCGACACGGTACTACCGCTTGGGTTAAGCGGTACTACCGCATTGGATGCGGAAGTAAAAAATTACTTCCGCATCAACTTCTGTACTTAGAATCAGCGTCTGGGACAGATGCACGGTACTACCGCTCTGGAGACGCGGTACTACCGTCGGAGCGGTACTACCGTGTCGGCAGGCGGTACTACCGTGTATCTGCGCGGTACTACCGCTTGGTTGAGCGGTACTACCGCTTGCCAGGCAGATGATCAGTAAAGAAGTCACAGTTTGCATATACGAAAAATAACCGGTTGGACCTCCAGAGAAGCAAGGAAAGGTGGTGCGAGAGTAGGATGTGTACGTGTTGATTCTACCCAAACCTTTCCGACGCGGACCCCCTCTTAATAGTACGGCTTTCCTATTACTCAAAGCCACCGACAGGGAGCAAAAAGGAAACACCGTCTTCCATAGAATCCGAGGGGCAAACAATCGTCTTGTGCCAAAGGGAGATATACCTGTATGAGCTTAGAGCACACGATCAGTACGCAAATGCATTGTCATCAATCACCAAAACTAATTAGGGAGAAATATGCCCTTACAGTCTTCATGAGCAAGCAAGTTGGATGCACACCCACTAGTTTCTTTTGTTGAGCTTTCATACATATTTAGCTCTAGTGCATCCGTTGCATGGCAATCCCTACTCACTCGCATTGATATCTATTGATGGGCATTTCCTTAGCCCATTGATACGCCTAGTCGATGTGAGACTATCTCCCTCCTTTTTGTCTTCTCCACAACCACCTCTCTTTTCCACACATAGTGCTATGTCCATGGCTCACGCTCATGTATTGCGTGAAAGTTGAAAGGTTTGAAAGAATAGAGTATGAAAACAAGTGCTTGGCTGAAACCGGGGTTGTGCATGATATGAATATTTTGTGTGATGAAGAGGGAGCATAGCCAGACTATATGATTTTGTAGGGATAACTTTCTTTAGCCATAGTATTTTGAGAAGACATGATTGCTTTGTTAGTATGCTTCAAATATTATTATTTCTTATGTCAATATAGACTTTTGTCTTGAATCTTTCAGATCTGAACATTAATGCCACAACTAAGAGAATTACATTGAGAAACTATATTGGTTAGCATTCCACATCAAAAATTATGTTTTTATCATTTACATACTCGAGGACGAGCAGGAATTAAGCTTGGGGATGCTGATACGTCTCCAACGTATCTATAATTTTTTATTGTTCCATGCTATTATATTATCCTTCTAGGATGTTTTATGGGCTTTATTATACACTTTTATATTATTTTTGGGACTAACCTATTAACCCAGAGCCCAGTGCCAGTTTCTGTTTTTATCCTATTTTAGGGTTTCGCAGAAAAGGAATATCAAACGGAGCCCAATTGACCTGAAAATCAACGGAGATCATTTTTGGACCAGAAGAAGCCCACGGAGTGCCGAAGTGGGACGAGAGGACCCATGGGCTGCCCACGAGGGTGGAGGGCGCCCTCCCCCCCTACTGGGCGCGCCCCCTGCCTCGTGGATAGCCCGTAGCCCCCCTTTGCTTGGCCCCGACTCCAGCACCTCCTATATATACTAAAACCTTCGAAAAATAACCTAGATCGGGAGTTTCGCCGCCGAAAGCCTCTGGTGCCACCAAAAACCAATCTAGACCCTGTTTCGGCACCCTGCCGGAGGGGGAATCCCTCTCCGGTGGCCATCTTCATCATCCCGGCGCTCTCCATGACGAGGAGGGAGTAGTCCACCCTCGGGGCTGAGGGTATGTATCAATAGCTATGTGTTTGATCTCTCTCTCGTGTTCTTGAGATGGCACGATCTTGATGTATCGTGAGATTTGCTATTCTAGTTGGATCTTATGATGCTTCTCCCCCTCTACTCTCTTGTAATGGATTGAGTTTCCCCTTTGAAGTTATCTTATCGGATTGAGTCTTTAAGGATTTGAGAACACTTGATGTATGTCTTGCATGTGCTTATCTGTGGTGACAATGGGATATCACGTGATCTACTTGATGTATGTTTTGGTGATCAACTTGCGGGTTCCGTGACCTTGGGAATCTATGCATAGGGGTTGGCACACGTTTTCGTCTTGACTTTCCGGTAGAAACTTTGGGGCACTCTTTGAAGTACTTTGTGTTGGTTGAATAGATGTTTCTGAGATTGTGTGATGCATATCATATAATCATGCCCACAGATACTTGAGGTGACAATGGAGTATCTAGGTGACATTAGGGTTTTGGTTGATTTGTGTCTCAAGGTGTTATTCTAGTACGAACTCTATGATAGATTGAACATTACTACAGACTCTTGAATAGATCGATCAGAAAGAATAAATTTGAGGTGGTTTCGTACCCTACCATAATCTCTTCGTTTGTTCTCCGCTATTAGTTACTTTGGAGTGACTCTTTGTTGCATGTTGAGGGCTAGTAATATGATCCAATTATGTTATCCCTGTTGAGAGAACTTGCACTAGTGAAAGTATGAACCCTAGGCCTTGTTTCCTATCATTGCAACACCGTTTATGCTCACATTTACCACTTGCTACATTGCTGTTTTTATATTTTCTTATTATAAAAACCTATATCTACCATCTATATTGCACTTGTATCACCATCTCTTCGGTGAACTAGTGCACCTATACAATTAACCATTGTATTGGGTGTGTTGGGGACACAAGAGACTCTTTGTTATTTGGTTGCAGGGTTATTTGAGAGAGACCATCTTCATCCTACGCCTCCCTCGGATTGATAAACCTTAGGTCATCCACTTGAGGGAAATTTTCTACTGTCCTACAAACCTTTGCACTTGGAGGCCCAACAACGTTTACAAGAAGAAGGTTGTGTAGTAGACATCACCGGCCTCCCACCCTGCCGGACAACCTTGCCAAAGCTCTTGGCATAGCGCACGGCATCCAAATAAGTGACTTGCTCATCGAAGTCTGTCCGCCACCGGCTGATTTCTTCGTCAGGTTCCGGACAACTTTCGACTGCAGACGTGTGTTCGAATCTTCCCGGCGTTTGCTCTGCGATGGCGCGCTGGTGAGCTTTGATCGTTGGCACCCAGGATGGGGCTCGGTTCCCTCTGAGCTTGAGTTTTTAACAAAGCTTACCTTCCACGGCATGCCTCGATGTGCTTGGAAGAGCGAGTCCATGAATGAGCTTATCAACGACCTTGGAGGTGAGCTCGTAAGTATGTTCCTCCAGACAGCTGGGCTCTGACGGTTATGGCATGGATGAAGAAGCCGTCCACCATACCGAAGGTGATTAGTGTTGAGAGACCGGTGCAGGAACCGGGGTTGTACTATTTGTCGCCACCAAGGCCACCGCGGACCACGTTAGGGATGTACCTGTATCGAGTGTCCGTGCATGTTGAAGAAGTGGTCAATCCATCAATCGAAGTCCTGCCGCCGCCGCTGGTGCCAGGGTCCGTCGACGACGTCCATTACAGGAGTCAACATCAGACTTTCCCCATGTTGCTCGGAACGATGGATGGCACAGGGCCTACTCCATCGCGCGGTGGAGGCCACTGCTTCTTTGGGAGAAGAGGCAGGGCTAGCTGCCTAGATGTGCTCTAATTTGAGGTAACAACTGAATCTTTTCAGATACTAGTTAAATCCGAGCTATGGGTGTGAAGCACTGATGTGCCAGTACATTTGATTGTGACCTGTTCTAATTTTGTACCTGAACTTTTTTTAGAAAGGGTTGTACGTCAACTTAATGTGCTAGCAGAACTTATTGTGTTGTCTGTCTGTTTTCTTTGCACAGCATACAAGATATTTCCCTGTCATTGATAAAGACGATGAACAGTTATGTACGAGTTCGTTGGTTTCAACATAGCCCTACCCGTAGCAATCCACTGCTTCCATTCTGATTGTGCCGCCTGCGTGAAATTTTTGTATGCAAGTTCAGTGTGCTATGATGTTCTATATGATTGTGTCAGCTATATAAGTTTTTACTGAGCATCAGCAATGCATATGGCTGAAAGATGTATTTACGAGCATCGACCGATGGGTCTCTCTCTCTCTCTCTCTCTCTCTCTCTCTCTCTCTCTCTCTATCTATCTATCTATCTATCTCTATCTCTATCTCTCTCTCACACACACACACGCACACACGCACAAGTGGGACCCGTTGAATTATTTCTTTGCTCGTGACAGCTTTTAATTAGGTTCCATTGTAATCTAACTTTTTCTTATGTTATTAATTAAGCTCAGTGACTTCAAAAAGTTGTACAGAAGCCTTGTTTGGCCTTTTCGGCGTCGCTGAATGTGGGCTGAGTAGCCATGTTAGGTTGTATTGTACTACACAGATCTTTTTTTTCAACATGAGCAATGCAACTGGGCCGACAGTTGTACACAATATCCGTGTCAACTTGTTATTTTTCGCCCCGCTGGGCTGCAAACTTTCCTAGGAGGTATGCATTAGACTTAACAAGAAAATGGACTTTAAGAAATAATAAATGGAATGTAATTATAATAACTGGGCAGTAACTATAAAAAAATGCACCAAACGCGTAATTAGTTTAAAAATATATTATTTTCGGAATTTGAAAATTTTAATTTCATTACTTATTGCACGCATAATATTTCGTTGGATTTTAACGTAATACAACTTTATTTTGAAACTATATTTAATCTGACTAGAAATTTTGGATAAAATTATTTTGGATCCCATAAAAATGTGGGAATTTTTTTGAATTCTGTTTTGAGCGGTTGGTTGAAATTATTAATCGTTGTCCTAGCTAGAAAATGGGCTGCACTTTTAACAAACTGTAAATGGACTGTAGTAAATTCCATTAGAATTAAAAAATGGGATGTACATTCTTACAAATCGCAAATGGGCTATATGTTCTCTCCCACACACTTGTGGGCCTTCTAAGTTGACGCGTTCCCTAAAAAAAACTAAGTTGACGCGTATGCAAGGCTTTGTCAATAACACACGGTTCTGGCAGCTATGGCCATTGGATGTCCATCCAACGGATGTCGTGCTTCTTCTTCAATCTCGGATATTCTTGCTTCAGCCGCCCAAAAAATGATTCCTCCCCCTGACATCTGGGGCGCACCGTTTCGGAGGCTAACCTGTGGGCCTACTAAGTTGACGCGTACCAAGGGCTTTGTCAACGTAGTCAATATAAATGATTCTACCTGAAGTGACTATACGATGTCCATCCAATGGTCGTAGTGCTTCTTCAACCTCTGGTCTTCTTGCTCTAGCTGCCCAAAGCAGCGCCGGTCGTGCCGCGTGCTCCTGCCTCCCGTGGCCGGCTGTGATGCCGCGGAGGCCTCACCGCCCCCTACTGCTCCTACCGCTGGCCAGGCCATCCCTTTACTCACCCACACCCCCTGTTATTCCGCAGCGACGGCAGCCTCACACCGCAGCCGAACCAGTGAACCCTCGTACTCCTCTTCGCGCGGGCTTCCACTACCGCGTCTTCCCCGGCTCCGTGTCGTACCCTTCCTAGGCCTCGCCATCGTCCACCGCCCTGGTGCTCTCGGCGCGGCGTGGTCAACGTGGTCATGGAACGGCTTCCATCGGACGTGGACTGTACGTGGAGAGGCTGACAGCTGGGTCCACGACGGCAGCAAGGAAGTGCCTCCTTATTACGCGGAAAATAATGATTCCTCCACCTGACAGCAGGGACCCACCGGACGAGCCACCGTATTTCGCAAAAAAAAACATTTCCCCCCTGACTGCTGGGACCCAGCGGACGGGCCACCATATTGCGCGAAAAAACGTTCCCCCCGCTGTCAGCTCGGACCCACCGGAAGCGCCTCCTTATTACGCATAAAAAATGAATACTCCCCCTGCTGGTTGGGACCCACCTTGGTGGGAGGCTGACTTGTGGGCCTACTAAGTTGACGGGGATGGAGTCCTTTGTCAACTTAGTCAATCTAAACGATTCTAGCTCCAGTGATCGTACGATGTCCATCCAACGGCCGTAGTGCTTCTTCAACCTCAGGTCTTGTTGCTCCAGCCGTCCAAAGCAGCGTCGGTCGTGCCGCATGCTCCTGCCTCCCGTGGCCGGCTATGCTGCCGCGGGGGCCTCACCGCCCCCTACTGTTCCCACCGCTGGCCAGGCCATCCCTCTACTCACCCACACCCCCTGTTATTCTGTGGCGACGGCAGCCTCACACCGCAGCGAACCAGTGAACCCTCGTACTCCTCTACGCGTGGGCATCCACTGCCTCGTCTTCCCCGGCTCCGCGTCCTCCCCTTCCTAGGCCTCGCCGTCGTCCACCGCCCTGGTGCTCTCGGCGCGGCGTGGTCAACGTGGTCAAGGAACAGCTTCCATCGGACGTGGACTGTACGTGGAGAGGCTGACAGCTGGGTCCACGGCCGCAGCAAGGAAGTGCCTCCTTATTACGTGGAAAATAATTATTCTTCCACCTGACAGCGGGGACCCATCGGACGGGCCACCGTATTTCGTGAAAAAAAATATTTCCCCCTGACTGTTGGGACCCACCAGCTACATCTTCGCACGCAAGGAAGTGCATCCGGGCAAAAAAAACGATTCGCCCCCCTGACTGCTGGGACCCACTAGCTACATCTTCGCACGCAAGGAAGTGTCTGACAGTCGGGACCCACCTGGTCGAAGCGTACGTAGCGTTGTCATTCTGGTCGCGAACGTGTACGTACATACTGGTCGATGTAGAGGCGTGCACGTGTCGTAGGAGAGACACGCACGTAGCATGTACACGTACGTACAGCGGCCAATGTGCAAGAAAGAAAATACGGCCACGTACGTGCATACGGGCAGGGTCTCGAACGCCTACTCACGCATACGTACGCCCAGGGCTCGTGTACATGGCTGGGTCGAAATGGAGAAACTGCGTCGTCGTCGTGTTCATGGGGAGGCAACGGAATGCGTTGTGTTCATCGGGAGGCAACGGAACGCGTGGGAGCCAACCGGCTTGGACGGAACAGCCGATGGAAACGAGGCTTGGCGTACCGCAGAACGGAGGAAACAGCCTTGTGTTCGACCGGCCACGGTCGAAACGGGATCCTGTTCATCGGGAGGGGTCTGGCGTACCGCAAAACAGAGGAAACGGGCCTCCTACGGTCGAAACGGGGGTCCTGTTGATCGGGAGGGGTGTGGCGTACCGCAAAACGGAGGAAACGGACTTGTGTTGCAGTGCTTCGGTCAAAACGGGGGTCCTGTTCATCGGGAGGGGTGTGGCGTACCGCAAAACGGGACTCCACGGGATACTGTTCATCTCCACCGTCGACCCCCTCCGGCCTCCACGGGCTATTGTTCATCCACCGTCGACCTCCTCCTGCCTCCACCTGCGACTGTTCAGCCTCCATCGCGCTACTCCACCGGCTACTGTTCAACCAGCCCTCTCTCCAGGGGCTCCTGTTCAACCGCCCCTCCACGGGCTACTGTTCATCCAGCCCTCCACCGTCTACTGTTCATCCAACCCTCCACGGGATGGTCCTGTTCATCCAGCCCCAACCGGCTCGATCGATCGGGGTCCTGTTCAACACCACCGGGTCCTGTTCAGCCACCCCCACCGTTAACAGCCATCGATTGATCGCTCGAGTTCAGTAACGCGTAGCCTGCAGTGCAATCACTCGGGTTTAGTTAGAGCCCAACGCCTCGCTCGGGTTCAGTTAGAGCCCAACGCCTCGCACTCAATCGCGTGCGTGTACGAGAGAAACGCTCATCGCTCGGCCCCGACCACCCACCGTAACCGGGAACACCCCGATATTTTCCTCGCCCTCGCTTCTACCACAGTTTTTCCATCATGGACGGCCCAAAGAATGTCATGCAGCTGCGTCTCCAGCCCGCCAAGGATGAAAAGCCCATTTTCTGTCATGATTTTTTGTCATAGAAGTAGCACCCCACCACATCTATGATAATACTGTGTTTTGTCACAATTATTGTCATAGAAGTGTCATAAGTATGACAGAAAAAAGTTTCGTTCGGCCCAAAATGTCACGGGTGTGTCTTTTTTTGTAGTGCAACTTCGTCACATAGCGGTTCACCATACGTGCATGCTACGGGAATCACAAACTTTAACACAAGTGTTTCTCAAATTTACAATTACTCCACTAGCATGACTCTAATATCATCATCCTCATATCTCAAAACAATCATCAAGTATCAAACTTCTCATAATATTCAATGCACTTTATATGAAAGTTTTTACTATACTCATCTTGGATGCCTATCATATTAAGACTAGTTTTATAACCCAAGCACATTACCATGCTGTTCTAAAAGACTCTCAAAAGGATATAAGTGAAGCATGAGAGGTCAATAATTTCTACCAAATAAAACCACCACCATGCACTAAAAGATATAAGTGAAGCACTAGAGCAAAACTATCTAGCTCAAAAGATATAAGTGAAGCACATAGAGTATTCTAATAAATTCTAAACCATATTTATCTCTCTCAAAAGGTGTGTCAAGCAAGGATTATTGTGGCAAACTAAAAAGCGAAGACTCAAATCATACATGACGCTCCAAGCAAAACATATATCATGTGGTGAATAAAAATATAGTCCCGAGTAAAGTTACCGATAGATGAAGACGAAAGAGGGGATGCCTTCCCGGGGCATCCCCAAGCTAATGCTTTTGGTTGTTCTTGAATTTTACCTGGGGTGCCTTGGGCATCCCCAAGCTTAGGCTCTTGCCACTCTTTGTTCCATAGTCCATCAAAGCCATACTCAAAACTTGAAAACTTCACGACACAAAACTTAGCCAAAAATCTTGTGAGCTCCGTTAGTATAAGAAAACAAAACACTATCCAAAGTTACTGTAATGAACTCATTCTTTGTTTATATTGGTCTTAAACCTACTGTATTCCAACTTCTCTATGATTCATACCCCCCCGATACTACTCATAGATTCATCAAAATAAGAAAACAACACACGAAAAACAGAATTTGTCAAAAACAGAACAGTTTGTAGTAATCTGTAACTTTCGAATACTTCTGTAACTCTAAAAAATGAAATAAACTGGTAAACGTGAGGAATTTGTCTATTAATCATCTGCAAAAAGAATCAACTAAAAAGCACTCTCTAGTAAAAAATTACAGCCAAACTTGTGAGCGCTAAAGTTTCTGTTTTTACTGCATGATCATATAAACTTCACACAAGTCTTCCCAAAGGTTCTACTTGGCACAAACACTAATTAAAACAGAAAACCACATCTAAACAGAGGCTAGATGCAATATTTATTCCTAAACAGAAGAAAAATCAAAGAAAATAAAATTGGGTTGCCTCCCAACAAGCGCTATCGCTTAACGCCCCTTGCTAGGCACGATACAAGAATATATCTAGGTGTTGCCATCTTTGGTTTTTTTTCTTTTAGCGGGATCACGCTCGAATCCGGGAGGTTCTCGTTTTCCTTCATATTCAGAAATTTTTAGATCTAAAGAATCCAACCGCTTATTGCAAAGGGTGATCAACATATTCATGCGATGTAAATTTCCGCCAATACTCTTAAGAGGTTCAAGAGACTTTTGTAAAAAAATGTTACTTCGCAAATCTTATCAAAAACTTGTGTCTCCTCCGGGGTAGAATGTGGCCCAAACAAATCTATCAAAACTTTATAGGAATCAAGAGTATGACTACCCAAGAAATTTCCTCCGGTAATGGTATCGAGAATAAGCCTATTCCAAGGAGTTATGCCAACATAAAAATTGCGAAGAAGCACGAAAGTGGAGAGCTTCCTAGTAGATCTATTTTGAGCATTGCAAATTCTATACCAAGCATATTTTAGATTTTCTTCCTCCCTTTGTTTAAAATTAAGAACCTCACTCTCGGGAGTATTGATAATGATAAGCGTGCTAGCCATGACGGCAAGGCAAACGATAAAGCACGCAGAAGAAGAAGGGCGAATAAAACGGCAAGGGTGAAGTGGGGGAGAGGAAAACGAGAGGAAAAATAATGTAGTGCGAAGGATAAGGGTTTGTGATAGGTACTTGGTATATGACTTTTGCGTAGATCTCCCCGGCAACGGCGTCAGAAATTCTTCTTGCTACTTCTCGAGCTTGCGTTGTATTCCCTTGAAGAGGAAAGGGTGATGCATCACAGTAGCGTAAGTATTTCCCTCAGTTTTTGAGAACCAAGGTATCAATCCAGTAGGAGACCACGCGCGAGTCCCTCGCACCTGCACAAACAAATAAGAATTTCGCAGCCAACGCGATAAGGGTTGTCAATCCCTTCACGGTCACTTACGAAAGTGAGATCTGATAGATAGGATAGGATAATATTTTTGGTATTTTTGGTATTTTTGGTATAAGAACAGAAAGTAAAGAAATTAAATAAGCAACGGCAACAGAAATTGAAGGTAAAGTAATATGATAAAGATAGGCCCGGGGGCCATAGGTTTCACTAGTGACTTCTCTCATGATAGCAGAATTCTACGGTGGGTGAACAAATTACTGTCAAGCAACTGATAGAAAAGCGCATAGTTATGAGAATATCTAGGCATGATCATTATATATAGGCATCACATCCGTAACAAGTAGACCGAAATGATTCTGTATCTACTACTATTACTCCACACATCGACCGCTATCCAGCATGCATCGAGAGTATTAAGTTCATAAGAACAGAGTAACGCTTTAAGCAAGATGACATGATGTAGAGGGATAAACTCAAGCAATATGATATAAACTCCATCTTTTTATCCTCGATGGCAACAATACAATACGTGCCTTGCTGCCCCTACTGTCACTGGGAAAGGACACCGCAAGATTGAACCCAAAGCCAAGCACTTATCCCATTGCAAGAACTATAGATCTAGTAGGCCAAACCAAACCAATAATTCGAATAGACTTGCAAGGATATTATAATCATACATAAAAGATTTCAGAAAAGAATCCAATATTGTTCATAGATAATCTTGATCATAAACCCACAATTCATCGGATCTCAACAAACACACCACAAAAAGATTACATCGAATAGATCTCCTCGAAGATCGAGGAGAACTTTGTATTCAAATCCAAAAGGAGAGAAGAAGCAATCTAGCTAATAACTATGGACCCGAAGGTCTGTGGTAAACTACTCACAACTCATTGGTGAGGTAATGGTGTTGATGTAGAAGCACTCCGTGATCGATCCCCCCTCCGGTGGAGCTCCGGAACAGGACCCAAGATGGGATCTCATGGGAACAGAAGGTTGATGCGATGGAATTAGGGTTTCTCTGTTGCCTCGATGTCTTCAGGGTACGTGGATATATATAGGAGGAAGGAGGCCACCGAGGGAGCGAGAGGTGGCCCACAAGGGCGGGGGCGTGCCCTGCCCCCTCGTGGCCGCCTCTCTCGTTCCCTCGGGTGTACTCCAAGGCTTCTGTGAAGATACGGTTCCAAAAATAACTCTCCCGAAGGTTTCATTCCGTTTGAACTCCGTTTGGTATTCCTTTTCTGCGAAACACTGAAATAGGCAAAAAACGGCAATTTGCACTGGGCCTTGGGTTAGTAGGTTAGTCTCAAAAATAATATAAGTGTATAATAAAGCCCGTTAAACATCCAAAATAGAATATATATAATAGCATGGAACAATAAAAAATTATAGATACGTTGGAGACGTATCACCGGCGCTTATCCTCCATGTCCCACGCACCCGCATGTCCGGCGGGACCGGGTACTCGGCCTCATAGAGAAGCCGGGCTTCGTCCTTGTGAAGGTGGCGGCGGCCGAAGCCGTTCGCCGCCGCGCCATCGCCTGTGTAGCGCTTGGCCATTGGGTGAAATGGAAACGGTGAGAAGAGAGGAAGGAACGGGGGCGTCGACGCTGGAGAGCGAGGTCTGTGCGTGGCTCAATGGTGCGGGAGGGGCGGCTTATATAGCCACGGCCGGGCGGCGCCCGTGTGGCCGCCGTGTGTACGCGTGGCGGGCGAGGGACGCGCGTAGCCACGCCTTCACTGCGTCGTCTGTGAGGCATCAATGGAGGCTGACCGGCGCGGCTGCTTTACCATTGATTCCCCCACGGGAACTGAGGCAATAAGGACGACGAAGCGACGAGAACAGCCGAGTCGCTGCCAAGGAGGGCCCGCCGATTTTCACGCCAAAAACGATTCGGCCGGCGCCCCCAAGCGCCCCCAGCGCGCCGGGTTCGGCCTGGGTCCGCCGACGTCAATTTCGGCCCGAGCGGTGAAAAAGGGCCTTTGAGGATGTGATTGTGCCGATTTTTCGGTGCCCGTGGCCAAAAAATCATCTGGGGACCTTGTTGTGGGTGCGGATGGAGATGCTCTCAGCTGCTGCTCATAGTTGTTGCCGTCGCCGCTGCTGCTTTTGCTCCTGCCGATGCTTGCACTGCCTTGCTGCTGCTCTAGTTGCTGTGTGATGTGTGTGTGTTGTGTATACAGCGAGCCTGTGTGTGTGAGTGGCTCGGCTGGGCTCCGTCCGCTAGTAGTCGGCCCTTGTTTAATTAGATAGAGTAGGTTTAGCTTAGGGTTAATTAGTGCTAAGTTAGTCTAGTATAGTAGGCTCCCCCCTTTAAATAAGTTAGATTTACTTATTTATAGGTTTAGCCTATGACATGTGGGCCGCTCCTTCTCTTTTTGACCAGTCAAATTAATTTGGTCAAACTCGTATTAAACAATTTCAGAAATTTCAGATAATGCATTAAACTTCTGTAATTCATAGAAAATAAACTGTAATTCATATGAAAATAATTTATATATGAAAATCGATCAGAAAAATATGACGAATCCGAATACGCCTTCCACATACACGCCACATTCCTCTAACACTGCAAACATGGAACTGTCCCCCCTCTTTCATCTGTCCAATAAACGTCAGGCACCAGGAAAACATTCCCGGATGTTTTCCCCCTTCATCTGTAGCGTGTAGCACTGCGTTAGGTCACCCCTAGCACCGTCTATTGCCATGTTATACTTTGTGATGTTTTGATTGCTCTATTATTTATTGTGTTTCCTCTCCCTTACTTCTTTCCGGTAGACCCCGAGACCGTGGTTGAACCAGTGATCGACTACTTCACCGTTGAAGATCTGTATCTATCAGCCGAGCTTCCAGGCAAGCCAACCCCATTTAATCATTTCGAAATCGTCCATTCCCTTCTCTCTTATGCTTGCTTTAGAACTGCTACTGTTTTTTTGTATGATCCTATTCTGATGCATAGCCTGTTCTCGTTACGTGCTTTCATACCTTACCTATTCTATCCTAAACTGTTTAGTATAGGTTGGTTGGTGACCCACCAGTGACCCCCACCTTGTCCTTGTTGC
>LR738710.1:915637864-915728067 GCA_902687465.1 Secale cereale
CCCCCCCCGCTGGATTACCAGATGACTCGATCAACGTGATCGACATCCAGGCCCCGACACCGCACATCACCCCCCTTAGTTGTACGACTCTGCAGAGTTATTATTGAGTTCCGGGGGTGATACCTCGTCGGCACTTCTGATGTTAACCATGTACTGTAACTATTCGGTCGTGGTCATCGAGGGTGATTCCTCCTTCACCATTCCCGATAACGACTATGTCGTGCAACCCCTCAAGTCTGGACCATCGTGGGTGATTCCTCCAAGTCCACCTTGACGGTTACATCGAGTGGGAATCCATTGAGGGTGATTCCTCGGGTTTCCCCCTTGCTTTTTTGGACACACGGTTACTTTGACTTACCACAGGACCATGATGACATCGGGTCGGCCCCGAGGTGTACCCGCGAGTGATGTGAAGTCGGGTTGACCTGGAAGGTACCCGAGAGATAATTACGTGGCACGGCCGGGCATTCTTAGCCCTTGTCGTAAGTCCACGAGACGGGGCGGCAGGGTCACATGATCGTGAGTGTCTACTCGTTACCGCACTTCCAAGACACTAACGATTTAGATATTTGATCCGAGTACTTTTCGCACTAACCACCATGCGGGAATAAGTATGGGCACTCTGCAGCGTATGCATCAGCCGAAGCTCTTCAGACGTCAACGACTTAGCGGCTCGTGCCGATTTGGACTGGAACCCCTCGCTTGTATAAGGGGGGCTAGGTCTGCTCACCGGTCGCGTACGTAACGTGCAGGAATGCAAAGGGCGATTAGCCCAAAACCCGTGCGTGCTTAGGATGTAGATCGGCGTGCTGACGTCCCTGATGATGCCTAGGTAGGGCTGCGGCGTGTTGATCTGCCGAGGGCGGGCACGACCTGATGGTGTGTCCGGCCGGAGTTGATCGAGTGTGTTGGGTAAGTTGGTGCACCCCTGCAGTGAAGATTGATCTATTCGAATAGCCGTGTCCCCGGTTATGGACGCTCGGAGTTGTATCCCGATCAATACAACTAGAACTGGATGCTGAGATATGAAATGGATATGTGGCTCCGGGATTGCTTTCTCGCAGGGAGTCGAGGAAGGATCTCTAGGTGTTTATGCTATAACATGCTTGATAACTATAATATGCTATTCCGTACTCTCTTCTACTGCCGCAAGATGGTGGTTTACAGAAGATGCTAGTCTTTGATGGGACTAGCTTCTCCCCCTCTTATTCTGGCATTCTGTAGTTAGTCCACAGATACTACCCCTTTCATTGATACCAATGCATAAGTAGTGTAGATTCTTGCTTGCGAGTACTTTGGATGAGTACTCATGGTTGCTTTGCTACCCCTTTTCCCCCTTCTTTCTTCTTTCTGGTTGTTGCAACCAGATGGTGGAGTCCAGGAGCCAGATGCTACCTTTGACGACTGCTTCTACCCCGAGGATGCCTACTACTACGTGACGGCCGCCGACGACCAGGAGTAGTTAGGAGGCTCCTAAGCAGGAGGCCTTGCCTTTTCGACCGTTGTTACTTCTGTGCTAGCCTTCTTCAGTCAAACTTGTTTAACTTATGTATGTACTCATATATTGTTGCTTCCGCTGACTCTTGTGTATTCGAGCCCTCGAGGCCCCTGGCTTGTAATATAAAGCATGTATTATTTTATTTGTGTCTAGAGTTGTGTTGTGATATCTTCTAGTGAGTCCCTGATCTTGGTCGTACACGTTTGCGTGCATGAATAGTGTATGGTCAAATCGGGGTGTCACACACTGGAGTTGGAAGAATTGTCCTAAGGCATGGCATGGGCAATTCCACGGCCAAAAAAGGGTTCCACTATAATCCTTGAAGCGGTGGCCGATCATGAGACTTGGATTTGGCATGCTTTTTTTGGAATGCCTGAATATTTGAATGACATCAATGTTGTCAACCGATCACCACTGATGAATAAGATTGCAAATGGTGAACTGCCATCGGTGCAGTTTGTAGCAAATGGTCGTACATACAACTATGGCTATTATCTTGCGGATGGCATCTACCCAAAGTGGCAAACATTTGTGAAGCCGTTGGAAAAACAGGAAGGTGAGAAACATATTGATTTCCACATTGCTCAGGCGGCGGCTAGAAAAGATGTGGAGAGAGCTTTTGGGATTTTGCAAGTCCAATTTGCTATTGTCAGAGGACCGGCTAGATTTTGGGATCAAAAGATGCTTCGGTACATCCTGCACGCTTGTGTGATCATGCACAACATGATCATCCAGAATAAGTGTGGCCAAGATGTAGACTACTCTCACTATGAGCTCTTGGGACATTCCGTGCGAGTGCGGCAGAGGGCTGAAAGGGTGTCCCATTTTGTTGCCTCATATCATGCCATTCGACGTCCCGAAGCGCATAATGATCTTCAGAAGGATCTCATTGAGGAGTGGTGGGCTTGGAATGGCCGACAAAGAGTATCATGATTTGTGTGTTTCATGTTGTATTGTTGAATTATTTGTTGAATTGAAAGATAAACTATTTGTTTCAGTTGTAATAACGAAATTAAACTATTTATAGTTGATTTATTTTGTTTGCGTTTGATCTTCTTGCTTGTGTTTGAAGCTCATATGTTGTTTGTGCGAGAGCGCGCGTTGTGCATTTTAGCGCGCCTACTGGAGCAACGCGCGCGCGCTAAATTTACAGCGGTCGCTGGAGCCAGTGCTCCTCGCCACGCCAAAGCAGGCAATCGGCGCGCTGCAAACTGATTTTTAGCGCGTCGCGCGTTGGGCGACTGTTGGAGATGCTCTTAGTAGATGACCATAAAAAAGCATTGTGTTGCACCAACCACATCTATATAGATACAAGCCCCTCCCCCAAAACCCAAAGGTTGGCTCGAGGCAGCCCGTAGGATGGCAGATTCGGGACTGAGATTCGAGATTCGTGAGCCGCAACAAATGTCGGGGCTATTCCTTAAACCATCACTCTACCCTACGGAGGAGCACATCAAAGGTGACAGGGCTGCATGTTGGGTGAACTATCTCTACTCGCTTCGAGGTGGCAATGGGAGACCATGGCGAAGATTGGGAGCGGTGAGGGAGGGGGGTGGTGAACGGTGCTAAAAAATGGAGGCGGTGAGGGGTAGAACGGACGAATAGCGCGGCCCAACGTGCGGCCCCAAACGGACAAATGTTCGGTTTTCGTTCGTTTTCGATCCATTGTCGGCCCAAACATGTGTCGCGTTTGGGGTGAAACGGACATCGCACGTACGGGCTGGACGCATGCCCTTGTCCTCCACGTGGCCTGCCTGTCGGGAACCCTAGCGCTCCATTCACCTCCAACGCCTCCACTCGCCCTCCCCTGCCCCACACTGCCGCCGACGCCGCCACTATCCTTTGACCACCTACTCACTGCTCACCCCGGCCGTCCATACCAAACCATTTCTTGACATGGCCGCCCGCACTTTCGTAGGAGTTTTGGTTGTTGCCATTGTAGCTGGTGCTAGAGGGGATACGACCGCCGGCGGCAGCTGTGGACCACGGCAACTTCCGTCTGGTGCTCCAGAGCGGCATGTAGCCAGCCGCCAAACGCCCCTGCTGCATCGAGGTGATCATCGTGGCCTCTTTTCCACCACAACCGCAAGGTGTTTGACACTTTGCCCACAAAGGTATGGACAGTGGAGATGAATTTTTCTTCAACCACTTCATTTGTTCATCGAACGATTTGTCCTCAGATGACGAAGATCTTGTGGTGGCTGCACTGGTCGTTCACAACCACATTGAACGGCAGCGGCCTCAGTACAGGGGGTCAGTCCCTGGCCGTGCTCCCAACCTGAACCACAATAGAGAGAGAGGCCATGCCCTGCTCTATGTTGATTACTTTGCGAATATCCCGCTCTTCAAACCGGATAAATTCCATCGCCGTTTTCGTATGGCAAGGCATGTGTTCAATCGTATCCGAGAGGGAGTGGTTGCTCATGACTCATTCTTTGAGTGCAAAACGGATGCCCTTTGTAAGCTTGGATTCTCCTCTTATCATAAATGCACCGCGGCATCCGCATGCTTGCATATGGAATTCCAGGCGATCCGGTGGATGAGTACGTGCGCATGACTGAGTCCACATGTTTGCTGTCACTGTACAACTTCTGCAAGGCCGTGGTGGCAGTGTTTGGCCCTGGGTACTTGAGGCGGCCAAATGCCACTGATACAGAAAGGCTGTTGGTGATCAACGCTGATAGAGGCTTTCCAGGCATGCTTGGCAGTATAGATTGTATGCACTAGGAGTGGAAGAACTGTCCATTTGCTTGGCAGGGCCAGTACAAGGGGCATGTTAAAGCATGCACTGTCATATTAGAAGTGGTGGCTTCGCAAGATCTTTGGATATGGCATTCTTTCTTCGGCATGGCGGGTTCTCACAATGATATCAGCGTGTTGCAACGTTCTCCAGTCTTCGCAAGGCTTGCAAAAGGCCACTCCCCACCAGTCAACTTTGCGATCAATGGCCACCACTACAACAAGGGATCTACCTAGCTGATGGTATATATCCTCAGTGGTCAACTTTTGTGAAAACAATCTTGAACCCCCAAGGTGAGGAGATTCACCCAAATGCAAGAGAGTGCTAGAAAGGATGTGGAGCGTGCTTTTGGTATGCTTCAATTGCGATGGGGTATCGTTCGAAACCCTACACTGACATGGGATGAAGAGAAGCTTTGGGAGGTGATGAATACTTGTGTGATCATGCACAACATGATCATCGAGGACGAGCATGATAACAACATCTTTGACCAAGGATTTGATTTTCAAGGTGAAAATGTTGAGCCCCTACACCAAGAATTGGCCACGTTTGAACAGTTTATCCAATTCCATCGTGCACTGCGTGATTGCCACACTCATTTGGATCTTCAAAATGACTTGGTTGAGTACATGTGGAATCACATTGGCAACCAATAGATGTATTGGTTCATTATATGTTTATTCAAGACAATTTTGATTTGGTTGTAAAACTATTTTATTCGAGACAATTTTGATTTGGTTGAAAAATTGTTTTATTCGAGACAATCTCGATTTGGTTGTAAAACTATTTTTATTTGAGACAATTAATATTTGGATGTGCAAACTTGTTTTATTAAACATTCAAATATGAATATATGAGCATATTGGCCGTGGCGGACAGGATGGGGTCAAAGGATACGTCCGCGCGTCGGGTGCACGGCCACCGCATCTTAGGAAAACCCCAGATACAACCCCATTGCCCTACCCAAACGGATATAATCCAAGCAAAACGGACGTTTGGGTTGTTGGGGAACGTAGTATTTTAAAATTTTCCTACGATCACGCAAGATCTATCTACCAGATGTATAGCAACGAGGGGAAGAGTGTGTCTACGTACCCTCGTAGACCGGGAGCGAAAGCGTCAAGTGACGCGGTTGATGTAGTCGAACTTCTTCGCGATCCAACCGATCAAGCACCGAACGTACAGCACCTCCGCATTCAGCACACGTTCAGCTTGATGAAGTCCCACGAGCTCTTGGTCCAATTGAGCTTCACGGGAGAGTTTCGTCAGCACGACGGCATGGTGACGGATATGATGTATCTACCGGCGCAGGGCTTCGCCTAAGCACTGCAACGGTATGACCGAGGTGTGTTTCTGTGGAGGGAGGCACCGCACACGGCTAAAACAATTCAACTTGTGTGTCCTAGGGTGCCCCCTGCCCCCGTATATAAAGGAGCAAGGGAGAGGCCGGCCCTAGAGGGGGCGTGCCAAGTGTGGGGAGTCCTAGTAGGACTCCCAAGTCCTAGTAGGATTCCCCTTTCCTTTCCGGAGTAGGAGAGAAGGAAAGAGGTGGAGAGGGAGAAGGAAAAGGGGGCTGCACCCCTTGTCCAATTTGGACCAGAGGGGGGCGCGCGCCTCCTTCCTTTTGGCCTTTCTCCTCTATTCCCGTATGGCCCAATAATGCCCATATACTCCGAAAAATACCCGAATCACTCGGAACCTTTCCGATGTCCGAATATAGTCGTCCAATATATCGATCTTTATGTCTCGACCATTTCGAGACTTCTCGTCATGTCCCCGGCCTCATCCGAGACTCCGAACTCCTTCGATACATCAAAACTCATAAACTCATAATACTGATCGTCATCAAACGTTAAGCGTGCGGACCCTACGGGTTCGAGAACTATGTAGACATGACCGAGACTCATCTCCGATCAATAACCAATAGCGGAACCTGGATGCTCATATTGGCTCCTACATATTCTACGAAGATCTTTATCGGTCAAACCGCATAACAACATATGTTGTTCCTTTTGTCATTGGTATGTTACTTGCCCGAGATTCGATCGTCGGTATCTCTATACCTAGTTCAATCTCGTTACCGGCAAGTCTCTTTACTCGTTCCGTAATACATCATCTTGTGACTAACTCATTAGTCTTTTGCTTGCAAGGCTTATTATGATGTGCATTACCGAGAGGGCCCAGAGATACCTCTCCGACACTCGGAGTGACAAATCCTAGTCTTGATCTATGCCAACACCACGAACACTTTCGGAGACACCTGTAGAGCATCTTTATGATCACCCAGTTACGTTGTGACGTTTGATAGTACACAAGGTGTTCCTACGGTATTCGGGAGTTGCATAATCTCATAGTCATAGGAACATGTATAAGTCATGAAGAAAACAATAGCAGTAAAACTAAACGATCATAGTGCTAAGCTAACGGATGGGTCTTGTCCATCACATCATTCTCCTAATGATGTGATCCCGTTGATCAAATGACAACTCATGTATATGGTTAGGAAACATAACCATCTTTGATCAATGAGCTAGTCTAGTAGAGGCATACTAGGGACACTCTGTTTTGTCTATGTATTCACACATGTACTAAGTTTCTGGTTAATACAATTCTAGCATGAATAATAAACATTTATCATGATATAAGGAAATATAAATAACAACTTTATTATTGCCTCTAGGGCATATTTCCTTCAGTCTCCCACTTGCACTAGAGTCAATCATCTAGCTCACATCGCCATGTGATTTAATATCGATAGTTTACATCGTTATGTGAATAACACCCATAGTTCACATCGCCATGTGACCAACACCCAAAGGGTTTACTAGAGTCAATAATCTAGTTCACATCGCTATGTGATTAATACCCAAGAGTAATAAGGTGTGATCATGTTTTGCTTGTGAGAGAAGTTTAGTCAACGGGTCTGTCACATTCAGATCCGTATGTATTTCGCAAATTTCTATGTCTACAATGCTCTGCATGGAGCTACTCTAGCTAATTGCTCCCACTTTCAATACGCATCCAGATTGATACTTAGAGTCATCTGGATTTAGTGTCAAAGCTTGCATCGGCGTAACCATTTACGACGAACTCTTTATCACCTCCATAATCGAGAAATATTTCCTTAGTCATCCAGTTACTAAGGATAATTTTGACCGTTGTACAGTGATCTACTCCTGGATCACTATTGTACCCCCTTGACAAACTCATGGCAAGGTACACAACATGTTGGTACACAGCGTGGCATACTTTATAGAACCTATGGCTGAGGCATAGGGAATGACTTTCATTCTCTCTATATTTTTCTGCCGTGGTCTGGCTTTGAGTCTTACTCAACTTCACACCTTACAAGTCAGGCAAGAACTCCTTCTTTGACTGATCCATTTTGAACTACTTCAAAATCTTATCAAGGTATGTACTCATCGAAAGTCTTATCAAGCGTCTTGATCTATCTCTATAGATCTTGATGCCCAATATGTAAGCAGCTTCACCAAGGTCTTTCTTTGAAAAACTCCTTTCAAACACTCCTTTATGCTTTCCAGAAAATTCTGCATCATTTCCGATCGACAATATGTCATTCACATATACTTATCAGAAAGGTTGTAGTGCTCCCACTCACTTCTTGTAAATACATGCTTCACCACAAGTCTGTATAAATCTATATGCTTTGATCAACTTATCAAAGCGTATATCCCAACTCCGAGATGCTTGCACCAGTCCATAGATGGATCGCTGGAGCTTGCACATTTTGTTAGCACCTTTAGGATTGACAAAACCTTCTGGTTGCATCATATACAAGTCTTCTTTAATAAATCCATTAAAGAATGCAGTTTTGTTATCCATTTGCCAGATTTCATAAAATGCGGTAATTGCTAACATGATTCGAACAGACTTAAGCATCGCTACGGGTGAGAAAGTCTCATCGTAGTCAACTCCTTGAACTTGTTGAAAAACTTTCGCAACAAGTCGAGCTTTGTAAACAGTAACATTACCGTCAGCGTTAGTCTTCCTCTTGAAGATCCATTTATTTTCGATGGCTTGCCGATCATCGGGCAAGTCAACCAAAGTCCACACTTTGTTCTCATACATGGATCCCATCTCAGATTTCATGGCCTCAAGCCATTTTGCGGAATCTGGGCTCATCATCGCTTCCTCATAGTTCGTAGGTTCATCATGGTCCAGTAACATGACTTCCAGAACCGGGTTGCCATACCACTCTGATGTGGAACGAACTCTGGTTGATCTACGAAGTTTAGCAGAAACTTGATCTGAAGTTTCATGATCATCATCATTAGCTTCCTCACTAATTGGTGTAGGAATCACTGGAACTAGTTTCTGTGATGTTCCACTTTCCAATTCGGGAGAAGGTACAATTACCTCATCAAGTTCTACTTTCCTCCCACTCACTTCTTTCGAGAGAAACTCCTTCTCTAGAAAGGATCCACTCTTAGCAACAAAGACCTTGCCTTCGGATCTGTGATAGAAGGTGTACCCAACAGTTTCTTTTGGGTATCCTATGAATATTTACTTCTCCGATTTGGGTTCGAGCTTATTATGTTGAAACTTTTTCACATAAGCATCGCAGTCCCAAACTTAAAGAAATGACAGCTTAGGTTTCTCGTCAAACCACAGTTCATACGGTGTCATCTCCACGGGTTTAGATGGTGCCCTATTTAACGTGAATGTAGCTGTCTCTAATGCATAACCCCAAAAGCGATAGTGGTAGATCGGTAAGAGACATCATCGATCGCACCATATCTAATAAAGTACGGTTATGACATTCGGACACACCATTACACTGTGGTGTTCCAGGTGGCGTGAGTAGTGAAACTATTTCACATTGTTTTCACTAAAGGCCAAACTCGCTAACTCAAATATTTTACCTCTACGATCATATCGTAGAAACTCTTATTTTCTTGTTACGATGATTCTCCACTTCACTCTGAAATTCTTTGAACTTTTCAAATGTTTCAGACTTGTGCTTCATTAAGTAGATATACCCATATCTGCTCAAATCATCAGTGAAGGTCAGAAAATAACGATACCCGCCGCGAGCTTCAACACTCATTGGTCCACATACATCTGTATGTATGATCTCCAACAAATCTGTTGCTCGCTCCATTGTTCTGGAGAACAGAGTTTTAGTCATCTTGCCCATGAGGCATGGTTCGCAAGCACCAAGTGATTCATAATCAAGTGATTCCAAAAGTCCATCACTATGGAGTTTCTTCATGCGCTTTACACCATTATGACCTAAACGGCAGTGCCACAAATAAGTTGCACTATCATTATTAACCTTGCATCTTTTGGCTTCAATATTATGAATATGTGTATCACCACGATCGAGATCCAACAAACTATTTACATTGGGTGTATGACCATCGAAGGTTTTATTCATGTAACCAGAATAACAGTTATTCTATGACTTTAAATGAATAACCGTATTGCAACAAATATGATCAAATCATATTCATGCTCAACGCAAATGCCAAATAACATTTATTTAGGTTTTACACTAATCCTGAAAGTATAGTGAGTGTGCGATGATGATCATATCAATCTTGGAACCACTTCCAACACACATCGTCACTTCACCTTTTAACTAGTCTCTGTTCATTCTGCAATTCTCGTTTCGAGTTACTAATTTTAGCAACTGAACCGGTATCAAATACCCAGGGGTTGCTATGAACACTAGTAAAGTACACATCAATAATCTGTATATCAAAATATACCTTTGTTCACTTTGCCATCCTTCTTATCTGCCAAGTATCTAGGGCAGTTCCACTTCCAGTGACCATTTCCTTTGCAGTAGAAGCACTTAGTTTCAGGCTTGAGTTTTAGCTTTGGGTTTCTTCACGGGAGTGACAACTTGCTTGTCATTCTTCTTGAAGTTCCCCTTCTACCCCTTTACCTTTTACTTGAAACAAGTGGTCTTGTTAACCATCAACACTTGATGCTTTTTCATGATTTCTACCTTCGCCGACTTCAGCATCGCGAAGAGCTCGGGAATTCCTTTCGTCATCCCTTGCATATTATAGTTCATCACGAAGTTCTACTAACTTGGTGATAGTGAATAGAGAACTTTGTCAATTACTATCTTATCTGGAAGATTAACTCCCACTTGATTCAAGTAATTGTAGTACCCAGACAATCTGAGCACATGCTCACTGGTTGAGCTATTCTCCTCCATCTTGTAGGCAAAGTACTGTCAGAAGTCTTATACCTCTCGACACGGGCATGAGTATGAAATACCAATTTCAACTCTTGGAACATCTTATATGCTCCGTGGCGTTCAAAACGTTTTTGAAGTCCCGGTTCTAAGCCGTAAAGCATGGTGCACTTAAACTATCAAGTAGTCATCATACCGAGCTTTTGTCAAAACATTCATAACGTCTACATCTGCTCCTGCAATAGGTCTGTCACCTAGCGGTGCATCAAGGACATAATTCTCTGTGCAGCAATGAGGATAATCCTCAGATCACGGAACAATTCCGCATCATTGCTACTAACATCTTTCAACTTAGTTTTCTCTAGGAACATATAAAAAATAAACGGGGAGCAACATCGTGAGCTATTGATCTACAACATAGATATGCTAATACTTCGAGGACTAAGTTCATGATAAATTAAAGTTCAATTTAATCATATTACTTAAGAACTCCCACTTAGATAGACATCCCTCTAGTCATCTAAATGATCACGTGATCCAAATCAACTAAACCATGTCCGATCATCACGTGAGATGGAGTAGTTTCAATGGTGAACATCTTATGTTGATCATATCTACTATATGATTCACGCTCGACCTTTCGGTCTCCAGTGTTCCGAGGCCATATCTGCATATGCTAGGCTCGTCAAGTTTAACCCGAGTATTCTACGTCTGCAAAACTGTCTTACACCCGTTGTATTTGAACGTAGAGCTTGTCACACCCGATCATCACGTGGTGTCTCGGCACGAAGAACTTTCGCAACGGTGCATACTCAGGGAGAACACTTGTAACTTGAAATTTTGTAAGGGATCATCTTATAATGCTACCGTCGTTTCTAAGCAAAATAAGAAGCATAATAAGATAAACATCACATGCAAATCAAAATATGTGACATGATATGGCCATCATCATCTTGTGCTTTTGATCTCCATCTCCAAAGCACCGTCATGATCACCTTTGTCACCGGCGCGACACCTTGATCTCCATCGTAGCATCGTTGTCGTCTCGCCAACTATTGCTTCTATGACTATCGCTACTGCTTGGTGATAAAGTAAAGCAATTACATGGCGATTGCATTTCATACAATAAAGCGACAACCATATGGCTCCTGCCAGTTGCCGATAACTTTACAAAACATGATCATCTCATACAAAACCGTATAACTCATCATGTCTTGACCATATCACATCACAACATGCCCTGCAAAAACAAGTTAGACGTCCTCTACTTTGTTGTTGCAAGTTTTACGTGGCTGCTATGGGCTTTAGCAAGAACCATTCTTACCTACGCATACAAAACCACAACGATGTTTCGTCAAGTAAGTGTTGTTTTAACCTTCACAAGGACCGGGCGTAGGCACACTTGATTCAGCTAAAGTGAGAGAGACAGACACCCGCCAGTCACCTTTAAGCAACGAGTGCTCATAACGATGAAACCAGTCTCGCGTAAGCGTACGCGTAATGTCGGTCCGGGCCGCTTCATCTCACAATACTGCCGAAGCAAAGTATGACATGCTGGTAAGCAGTATGACTAGTATCGCCCACAACTCGTTGTGTTCTACTTGTGCATATCATCTACGCATAGACCTGGCTCATGATGCCACTGTTGGGGAACGTAGTATTTTAAAATTTCCCTACGATCACGCAAGATCTATCTACCAGATGTATAGCAACGAGGGGAAGAGTGTGTCTACGTACCATCGTAGACCGGGAGCGGAAGCGTCAAGTGACGCGGTTGATGTAGTTGAACTTCTTCGCGATCCAACCGATCAAGCACCGAACGTACGGCACCTCCGCGTTCAACACACGTTCAGCTTGATGACGTCCCGCGAGCTCTTGATCCAGTTGAGCTTCACGGGAGAGTTTCGTCAACACGCCGGCGTGATGACGGATATGATGTATCTACCGGCGCAGGGCTTCGCCTAAGCACTGCAACGGTATGAGCGAGGTGTGTTTCTGTGGAGGGGGGCGCCGCACAGGGCTAAAACAATTCAACTTGTGTGTCCTAGGGTGCCCCTTGCCCCCGTATATAAAGGAGCAAGGGAGAGGTCGGCCCTAGAGGGGGTGTGCCAAGTGTGGGGAGTCCTACTAGGACTCCCAAGTCCTAGTAGGATTCCCCTTTCCTTTCCGGAGTAGGAGAGAAGGAAAGAGGTGGAGAGGGAGAAGGAAAAGGGGGCTGCACCCCTTGTCCAATTCGGACCAGAGGGGGGGCGCGCGCCTCCTTCCTTTTGGCCTTTCTCCTCTATTCCCGTATGGCCCAATAAGGCCCATATACTCCGAAAAATACCCGAATCACTCGAAACCTTTCCGATGTCCGAATATAGTCGTCCAATATATCGATATTTACGTCTCGACCATTTCGAGACTCCTCGTCATGTCCCCGGCCTCATCCGGGACTCCGAACACCTTCGGTACATCAAAACTCATAAACTCATAATACCGATCGTCATCAAACGTTAAGCGTGCGGACCCTACGGGTTCGAGAACTATGTAGACATGACCCAGTCTCATCTCCAGTCAATAACCAATAGCGGAACCTGGATGCTCATATTAGCTCCTACATATTCTACGAAGATCTTTATCGGTCAAACCGCATAACAACATACGTTGTTCCTTTTGTCATTGGTATGTTACTTGCCCGAGATTCGATCGTCGGTATCTCTATACCTAGTTCAATCTCGTTACCAGCAAGTCTCTTTACTCGTTCCGTAATGCATCATCTCATGACTAACTCATTAGTCTTTTGCTTGCAAGGCTTATTATGATGTGCATTACCGAGAGGGCCCAGAGATACCTCTCCGACACTCGGAGTGACAAATCCTAGTCTTGATCTATGCCAACACCACAAACACTTTCGGAGACACCTGTAGAGCATCTTTATGATGACCCAGTTACGTTGTGACGTTTGATAGCACACAAGGTGTTCCTACGGTATTTGGGAGTTGCATAATCTCATAGTCATAGGAACATGTATAAGTCATAAAGAAAGCAATAGCAGTAAAACTAAACGATCATAGTGCTAAGCTAACGGATGGGTCTTGTCCATCACATCATTCTCCTAATGATGTGATCCCGTTGATCAAATGACAACTCATGTCTATGGTTAGGAAACATAACCATCTTTGATCAATGAGCTAGTCTAGTAGAGGCATACTAGGGACACTCTGTTTTGTCTATGTATTCACACATGTACTAAGTTTCCGGTTAATACAATTCTAGCATGAATAATAAACATTTATCATGATATAAGGAAATATAAATAACAACTTTATTATTGCCTCTAGGGCATATTTCCTTCACGGGTCGTGCTTTGGAGTTGGCCTGATGGGAGGGCAGCATCGGCGATGGGGAGCAACACAATGAGGGGATGTATTGGGGATTAAGGCGGGGGAGGGGAAATAGAAATATCACCGGCGATCCATCATTCGTGCACGAGATTCAATGATGAGGACATGAGGTACACACCACCTTGACCAGCATCTTAATGATGTCACAACTGACAAGCCGCACTCCATTCTCTCGATTGATCTTTCCTTCTCTGGTCGCTTTTCTTGCCTCCTCTTGACTTTTCCCATTTTGCTAGTTCGTGTTTGAGATGGAAAGACAAAGGGGTATGCAGGAGGCAGATTTGGGAGGAGATGAAGTGAATAGGGCCTCCATGGTCCATCCTTGGGCTGAAAGACCTAATCTTGGGATTGAGATCAATATGCAAGCGCTATCAATCCATGAGCCACAGATCTTTCATGTTCAAGCGGGGCAACAGGTGCAAGAACAGGGTCAAGATGCAGAGTTTAATATTCTTATGAAGCTTGCAGCTACATGAGGTACAGTTAGAGTTCTTTCTCTTCAAGCAGTACATCAATCTATGGCTAGAGCATGGAGAGACAACTATTATGGAATCTCACAGCTATCAAGGTACATCTGTTTTGCACATTTTCGCTCCTTGGAAGTTGCTATGTTTGTGATTACCCGTCAGCCGTGGAGTATGGGTGCAGACAACTTCTTGATTGAGTGGATGGATCCTGAGGATCATTGCAAAAATATTCAGGATTACAAGTTTGATACTATTTATGTGACCATCCGTGTTTATGGAATTCCTATGAGGGTCTCAATATCTTCTAGTCAATATTTTATAGAGTGTTGGCGAGCTTTCTGAATTTCATCCTTAAGTCAGTCCATGATCTCTGCAAGGCAGGAGTATATGTGGGGCACCATCAGGGCTAAGGTAAGAAAATCAGTTAGAGATAAAGTTTGGGTTTCCTTTGCTAAGGATTATGCTGGTTGGGCTTATTTATTCTACGAGAGGATTGGTAGGATTTGCACTTTTTTGTGGAGTTATATCCCATAGTGTTCAACACTGCACTGCTAGAAACAGTTTGCTTATGTCAAGAAACAGATTGCATATTTCTTTGGAGCAAATTTCGCCAAATAGGTTTGGCCAATGGATGACTAATGTGGGGCTGATTCCTGGACATTCAGCAGCAAATATCCATGGAGATTCGACTTCATTCTCTTCCTTTCTTAATCCATAGTTAGCCAGATTACAGAAGCAATTCATGGAGGATTCTAAAGGAAAAGATAACGTGTCAGAAGAAGGAGTTCATGATAAAGATAATTACAAAGAGTTATCTCTCAAGGAAATTAATGAGCACATTATAAGAATGGAAGGGCCAAGCTCATCAACAAATCCAGAGTTGCAGATCGCTCAAAAGCAAAATGTAGCTAATATAGTTATTCCTTCATCTTCAGCATCAGATTTCGGTCATCAGACTTCCCCAAACAATCAACTGCTTCTGGGTCAGGGTTGTACTATGACTCAATATCCACTAGGTATACCTTTGTCTTCATCATTACATACCTCTTGTCAGCATGATCTTGCAAATCTTCTTCCTCTTTCAAATATTTCTAATGTTCCAACTCAGTCTACTGCTCGCATCACTCAGGCTCCCCTATCTTTGCTATTCATACAACTTTGATAGACAAACATCTTAGTGCAAATACAAATATTAATCCCATTCATATCCAGGAAGTTTCTTCATCTCCCCCTTCACCTCTCAGATCCAATCCCAAGAGGTCGTCTAAGTTGTTGCTTGGTGTTCCCCTTCCTCTGGCGAAGAAAGTGATTCCTCATGGTGCGGGGCAGAATTCAGATAAGATGGGTGAGTCGGCTGTCCTCAGTCCCATTCCCAACTCTGGTTCCCAGGCTCTAAAATGTCCGAGTCTCCTTGGAGCACCTCCTTCCAGGTCACTTATTCTTGGTCACCCATCTCCAGCTGGTGTTTTGGGGTTTGCCTTAGGGGCTTTTCCTGGTGATGGTATGCAACCTGCTTGAAGCACTCACAGTGAAGGACCAATGCCTGGCACCGCGGTTCCTGGATCTGCTACTTCTCAAGGGAGACGCCATCGGTCTAGAGGTAGCAGATGGGACATCCCTCCAGCTGGCGGATCTCGTGGTATGCGTTCCCATCTGCATGGGGTTCTTTGCTATCGTTCTGGTTCTTCCACTTGGAAGTGTGACAGTAGCAACATTCAAATGAGCAGTACCAATAATTTGCGTGGAAACAAAGGAAAGAATTTGGGAAGCATGGATTTAGACACCAATGTTGTAAAAGGCGGATCGGCTATGGCCTTTGGCCAAGAGGAAGGAGGAATCTATGATCCATGGCCCTTGTGATCACCTTCGCTGACTGTTAGTACATGTATAGTTAGTTCCCATCAAGAGGCTTTCTCTTCAGCTGCCATTAATCGCCTCCACCACATGGATTTGGATATTGGTCATGGTATGTGTGGTTTTGGAGCTCAAAACATAATGGAAAATCTGAATGACTTTAATAACTCTCGCCAAGGAGACAAAGTGGCTTTCAGGAATGATCAGGTGGGAGAATACATGGAATTTGACTCTAAAGCACGAAAGAACATGGCTGATTCTTTTTCTCGGGCAGCGGCGCATGGCCCTAACGCGCCTCGGGCACCATGAAAGCCATAGCTTGGAATTGTCGAGGTATGGGCCGGGACCTCGACAATGATCGTATGTTGTTCCTGGCTAATCTGATCCGTTCTACTAAAGCTCGGGTAACCTTTATTTCCGAAATTAAATCTTCCAAGGTTCAATCAGTTGATCTTGTTAATAGATTTGATATGGCTAACAGCTTTGTTGTTCCTTCTAGAGGTGCTTCTGGAGGACTCTGGCTTATGTGGAATGACGATATTAAAGTTTATGTTCATAGTGCTTCCTTTCACTATATCCTAGCAAATGTAGTTCATCAAGCATCGGGTGTTCACTTTTGTTTGATTTGTATATATGGTGACCCCTATCATAGGCAGACTAGTACTATCTAGAGTCAAGTTTCCACTTTTGTGTATGATAATCTGGGCAAACCCATGATGTGTATGGGAGACCTTAATGATATCGTGTATGATACTGATGGTTGCAATGGTAGTATAAATTATTACCGTATGTCGTCTTTTCGGTCTCTTGTTAAAAATTGTGGGTTTTTTATATTGGTTCTAGTGGACCTGCATACACGTGGCGTAATAGGCAACACACTGCTAATCCTATTTACAGACGCTTGGATAGATGTCTTGTTAATTCTGATTGGTGTGCGCATTTTCCTAACACGAAAGTTCTCAATTTGTCTATCATTCTCAGTGATCATGCTCCCATTCTTATTTCCACGGATGGTAACTTTGTTAAGCCAAGGCAAACGTTTAAATTTGAAAACTGGTGGTTGCTTGAAAAAGATTTTAGTAACTTTGCTAGATCTTCCTGGAATAATAGTGCATCTACTTCTTTTGTAGCAAAATCTTCTTCTCTGGCAGGTTCCTTAAAAAATGGTGTAAGAAGAAAAAGCCCTTCCAGCAAGAACTTTTGGAATTAGAGACTAGCATCAATCAGATACAGCAGTTACCACTGCACCAGCAAGATCATAACTTGGAAAACTCTCTTATTCTCAGGTATGAGCATACTCTCTCTAAACTTAATCAGTTTTACAAACAGCGAAGCAAGAAGGGTTAGGCCATTGGGGGTGATCGTAACACCAAGTTTTTTCATCGGACCGTGATCAAAAGAAGGAAAAGGAATACTGTTTGTTCAATTAAAGATGAGAATGATGTGTTGCACTTTAAGCCTAGTTCTATTACTAATACTTTTGTCAATTATTTTAGATACATCTTCTCCTCACCAAATGTTAACATTGGGAGACCTTTTCTCACTACTCATTTACCCGAGAACTCTTTAGATCCCACTTATTTTAGTCCTGATAAACATGAAATCTTGCAGATTTTGAAAGATATGAAACTTAATGCTTCTCCGGGTCAGGATGGATTTAATGTTAAATTTTATTTGGCAGCCTCGGAGTGGATAGGAGAGGAAGTCACTCAGCTTGTGGTAAGCTTTTATCAAACTAGTATCTTACCTCCTCATATTAATGATACTAATATTGCTCTTATTCCAAAAAAGTTAGTGCCTCAGGTTCCTATGGATTATCGCCCTATTAGTCTTTGTAACGCCGTTTATAAAATCATTGCAAAATCATTGGCTAATAGGATTAAACCTCATCTTCCAGATTATATTGATCCTGCTCAGCAAGCTTTTACTGAGGGTAGAAGAATTAGTGATAATATCATCATTGCTCAAGAAATTACTCACACTTTCTCTCTTAAATCATGGAATCATCAAGCTTCCATGCTGAAAATTGATCTTGCTAAAGCTTTTGATCGCCTAGAATGGAATTTCATTGTGCCTTCTCTCACACGTAAAGGGTTGCATCATCATTTCATTAACTTGATATATGCGTGCATTTATTCGCCTACTTTCTCTGTGCTCATTCATGGGCAACCTTCTCATAAATTTAGAAGTTCTAGAGGTATTCGTCAAGGCTGTCCTATGTCTCCTTATTTGTTTGTTATTATCATTAATGAGCTCTCTCTTGCCCTTAATGAAGCTCTAGCTGCTCAACATCTACACGGAATTTTGCTTGGACCAAATTGCCCTCCTATCCATTCTCTGTTGTTTGTAGATGATTTGTTGGTTTGTGGCCAAGCTAATATGCAGGAGGCAAATTCTATGGCTCAACTCATTCATCACTTTTGTTCTATTTCAGGTCAAACTCCAAACTAGGCCAAATCGGCTATTCTTTTTAGTACTCATATCTGCTATACAAGAGATTAAGCAAGTTTTTCAGGTCAAACTCCAAACTAGGCCAAATCGGCTATTCTTTCTACCATGAACAACAATTTCACTCATCTTGGTCATCCTCTTATTCTTCCTGCTAAAAATAGAATTGTTGCATGTAACTTTGTTCTGGATAAATTCATGAATAAATTGCTGGCTTACAAAGCTAATATGTTTTCTCATGCTACTAGGCTTGAATTGATTCGTTCTGTTTTCTCTGCTATTCCTGTTTATTATATGGCTAACATTTTGTTCACTAAGAAGTTTATTGCAAAACTTACTAGGAATTTCTGGTGGACAGGTGTTAGAGAGAATGATTCCAGAAGAAGCCTTTGCCTTAGAGCATGGAAAGACATATGTGATTCTAAGAAAGAAGGTGGGTTGGGCATAAGGAATTTGCAGGCTATTAATGAGAGTCTCATTATTGCAGCAGCTTGGAGAATTGCTAAATCACCCTCTTCTCAGTTGTACCTCATTCTCAAAGCTAAATACTTTCATGACTCTTCTATTTGGACAGAAATTTCTTCTCTGCCTAAATCAGCTTTTTGGACTTCTGTTTTGAAAATGATTCCCAAGTTGAAATATCATTCTTTTTATCAATTAACCCAAGGTAATATCTCTATTTGGAGCACACCATGGTGCAGTCTTTGGGCCTCTATCCATGATCATCTTATTATTCAAGAGCCTAGCTTCAAATATCCTTCTTTACTTAGGGACCTTTGGCTTCCTGGTCAAAAAGCTTAGAATTCTGCTCTTGTTAATTCTCTTTTTCAGCATCCATTGGCCTCTGTGATTCTTCAAACTGACATTATCTATGATGACGATCCTGATATGCTTTGTTGGGATCTTTCTTCTAATGGTATTTATTCTTCCAAATCTGCCTATAAGTTTTGTTTGCAAGAAATTCATGAAAATCCCATGGCCGCTCCTTCTTCAGTGTCTCTGGAGGTAAAAGACTTTCTTAAGTTGATCTGGAAACAAAAGCACATGTTACCCAGAGTTAAAACTTTTGCTTGGAGGCTCATTCGGAAAGCTTTGCCTACAGGTTTAAGGGCGGGTCGTTTCTCCGGTCATATTTCTCAGGCTTGCTGTAGGTGTGGTAAACAAGAGGATGAATTCCATCTGTTCTTTTTGTGTGATTTTGCATGTGTGGCATGGTTCTCCTCTCCTTGGTTTATTAGATCAGATGTTTTAATTAAAGGCCATACTAGTTTGCGTTCCACTATTACTACCTTTCTTCGCATGTCTCATCCACATGTCTCTATCGAAAATATTCTTAAATTTTTTTGGTGTCTTTGGAAGGCTAGAAATGATTTTCTCTTTGATCACAAAAAAGCCCTCCCTCATCATGTGCACATTGTTGCAAAAGCCTTGTCTTATGATTTATATGATGATTCTAATCATAGGTCTAGCTTGCAGGAGGTGCCTCAATTTCACCTTTCTCCTGATCAACTTCCTCTATAGGGAAAGACTCTTAAATCTGATTTGCTCGTTGTCGGTCCTAAAATATACTCTGATGCAGCTTTCAGATGTAAGAAAGTTCCAGGATTACTACAAGGTTCGATTGCTACTGGAGTAGGAGTCTATTTATCGTGGCCTCAAGATAAATTTGAAGTAAATGTGGAAATTCAGGCTTTAGCTCCAGCTACATCTTCTCCAATACAGGCAGAAGCACTTGCACTTTCTTTTGCGGCTCATCTGGCTAACATGCTCAACATTATTCACCCAACTTTTCTTATGGATTGTCTATCCTTGGCCTCATTAGCTGCATCGGGTGAGATTGTGGAAGCCAATACCCCATGGAGCATCCGGAAACTTTTGGGTGATTTCTTCAAGCAAGTATCCAATTTACAACCTCAAGTGTTTCATATTTCTAGGGAAATAAATGGAATCGCTCATAATGTAGCTCATCAGGATCTACATTCTAATGTTGAACCTGAAATATGTTGCTTTGCTTCAGCTCATAGACATATATATTGCCATGTTGTTTCTCTCCTACATACATTTCAGGTTCAGGGCTTTGTAATTCATGTTGTAAGATGCTACTGAGCTGAATGAATTTGGCGCTTCGTGCGCCTTCAGTTGTTCAAAAAAACAAGCCGCACTCGGGCTAGCCAGTGACTTTCCTCGCTGAAACTAGAGCAACCATCAAGCTTGGGGTTCATGCCGTCGAGCCGGACCCTCTATCCTCACAGTGACGAACCTAGGACCAGAGCACAAGTGGTGCCAAACATTAATGCATTGATATACATAATTTGGAAAAATTACACTAAGGCCGCGCTTGGATTGACTGTAAGTTAGTACGGGTGTATCAATTTCACAAATGTATTTTACTGGATTAGAGTATTTCCGGTCGGAAACAACACAGACCTGCAGAGGCGTGTATTTTTTTACGGGTGTATTCGATAGAAATACGACAATCCAAGCGAGGCCTAAAGTAGTGTAATCTGCCTTGAACATAATTATAAACCCAACAAATAGTCCAGAAGTAGCATTAAGTACAAAATTAAGGTTAAATATGGAAGAGGATTTGCGGCTATCGGGTGCCACACACCCCTATATAAATATAGCATTGAAAACAAGTTAGGAAAATTTAAAAATATATATGATTTTTTAGGATATGAAACCTGTGTGTTCGTTGTACACGCGTGTTCAGTTTCTTGGGGAAATGAGTCACCGTTGTAATGTCAGAAAAAAGACAAAAAAATCGTATGTGTAGAAAAAACATGGATGTATCATATGTCAGACCGTAACTCATGCGCCGCCAATCACGGGCAATCATTCCGCGTGAAAATGATCACATTTTTACAATGGACACCCATGTTTCATATCCCAAAATTTCAGAAATTTTTGAAACCTTCTGATATTTTTTAATGCTATTTTCATGTAGTGGTGCACTAATGCATTACCGGTTAAATATCATACACTATATTTGATTTTGTAGGGGGTATCCAGTGATTCCAGTGTCTCCTCAACCCATGACCACGTGTCTTCTACCTTCGCCAGCCAATCACCTGCTTAGTAGTTTAGGTTAGGATTTTTTTAGTCCTTGTAGGTGCGACGCTCAAGCGGATGGCGCTTGTGACGCCTCCGATTTGACCGTACACTAATCACGCATGCAAATGTGTACGACCAAGATCAGGGACTCACTGTAAGATATCACAACACAACTCTAGACACAAATTAAAATAATACAAGCCAGTGACCTCGATGGCTCGAATACATAAGCTCAAATACACAAGAGTCAGCGGAAGCAATAATATCTGAGTACAAACATAAGTTAAACAAGTTGTCATAAGATGACTAGCACAAAAGTAGCAACGATCGAAAAGGCAAGGCCTCCTGCCTGGGACCTCCTAACTACTTGAGGGATCGAAGAAGGTGAGAGTGTCTAGAGGGGGGGTGAATAGACTACTCGACCAGATAAAAATTCTGTCTTTTATCAAGGACAGATTTTGGCAGATTTTGCATAACACACAAGTCAAGTAGCACACTACACATGCAATTCTAGAGTATGGGCAGCGGAAAGTAAATTGCACAAGTAGTAAAGAGAAGTGGAGAAGATCAAACGCAATTTGGAGACGCAATGATTTTTCCCGTGGTTCCGATAGGTGGTGCTATCGTACATCCACGTTGATGGAGACTTCAACCCACGGAGGGTAACGGCTGCGCGAGTCCACGGAGGGCTCCACCCACGAAGGGTCCACGAAGAAGCAACCTTGTCTATTCCATCATGGCCTACGCCCACGGAGGGCTAGCCTTACTCGGGGTAGATCTTCACGAAGTAGGCGATCTCCTTGCCCTTACAAACTTCTTGGTTCAACTCCACATCTCGATGACGGAGGCTCCCAAGCGACACCTAACCAATCTAGGAGGCACCACCCTCCAAAAGGTAATAGATGTTGTAGATGATGATGAACTCCTTGCTCTTGTGCTTCAAATGATAATCTCCCCAACACTCAACTCTCCTCACTGATTTTTTGTTTAAAGAAAACTCAATGAGAGAACATAAGAGAAAATAGAGAGACTCCAAAACATATGTACTTCATCTAGATAAAGGTCGGCGACGAGGTCACCTATGTTTGAGTATATTGACTTAGGAGTCAAATGAAGACATTTGATCATAGGTCATACTCATCATTTAAGCTCAAAATGGGGTTGCCATTTTTCGATTAAGCATTCGATGTGATCACATCTTATGAAGCTGCTTGTACTCATGACTTTGAGCAAAGCTCCTTAAAGATGTGAAGAACATACCTTGGGCTTGTTGTTGCTTTACTCATGTAGGTAAGCTTGATGTAGGTGCTCATTGAATGTGAAGTTGGAGCGCCATTTCTACTTGTGTAGTTCATCTTCCTACATGGGTTAGGCAAGCAAGGAAATACTCGAGGATATCCAAGATGACAAGAGTGAAATACAAGATGTATAAGATGTCAAAAAGGATATGTGGAATTTTGTTCCTTGAACTCAACATCCCAAAGGGCTAGATACTTGGTCAATGACAAGATTACTCATGAATTGAGTGTGTGGTAACCTTGTGGAATGTAGATCATCCAAGTACCTGCAAGGAGTTAGATGCAATACAAGGAGGCAAATGTGTCCAAGACATATGATCACCATCATAAGAGAAATATCAAGGATTAGTCAAGAGGGCTTATGCCTTGCATGCATCAATGGAGTTCTCACTCCAAGTTTGAAGCATCAATGATGTTCAACTCACTCCTTAAGCGACAAAACACCTTCTCATCAAGAGGTTTTGTAAAGATATCAGCAAGTTGTTTGTCAGTACGAACATGCTTAAGATTAATGTCACCCTTGGCAATATGATCACGAATAAAATGGTGACGAACTTCAATATGCTTTGTTCGAGAGTGTTGCACTGGATTGTGTCCAATTTTAATTGCACTCTCATTGTCACAGAGCAAGGGAACATGTCTCACATGTATCCCATAATCTTTAAGCGTTTGTGTCATCCATAGCAATTGAGCACAACACGAACCCGCAGCAATATATTCCGCTTCGGCAGTGGATAATGATACCGAATTTTGTTTCTTGGAGGACCAAGATACAAGGGATCGACCAAGGAATTGACACGTACCCGAAGTTGATTTTCTATCAACCTTGTCACCGGCATAGTCCGAGTCGGAATAGCCAACAAGGTCGAAAGAGGCCCTCTTAGGATACCAAATGCCAAAGTTTGGTGTGTGTATCAAATATCTCACTATCCTTTTAACAGCTTTAAGATGACATTCTTTAGGGGCTGCTTGATATCGCGCACACATGCATACACTTAACATTATGTCAGGACGAGAAGCACAAAGATATAGTAGAGAACCAATCATAGAACGGTAAACCCTTTGATCAACGGGTTCTCCATCTTTTGTCAAGTCATTATGTCCACTAGTAGGCATGGGGGTACTCATACCTTTGCTTTCTTGCATGTTGAACTTCTTGAAGAGATCTTTGGTGTACTTTGTTTGTGAGACAAAGGTACCCTCCTTAGATTGCTTGATTTGCAACCCAAGGAAGAATTTGAGTTCACTCATCATGGACATCTCATACTTCTCCGACATGAGCTGTCCAAACTTCTTGCTAAAATGAGGGTTAGTTGAACCAAAGATAATATCATCAACACATATTTGGCACACAAATAGTTCACCATTAACCCTTTTTGTGAACAGCGTTGAGTCTATCTTTCCAATCTCAAACCCTTTTTCAAGAAGAAAGCTAGTCAAGCATTTGTACCAAGCTCTAGGAGCTTGTTTAAGACCATAAAGAGCTTTGTGCAACTTGTAAACATGATTAGGCTTTTTGGGATTCACAAATCCGGGAGGTTGTTTCACAAATACTTCCTCCTCAATTTCACCATTTAGGAAAGCACTTTTGATATCCATTTGATAGAGAGTAATATCATGGTGATTGGCATAAGCAAGAAGAATGCGAATGGACTCAAGTCTAGCAACGGGGGCATAGGTCTCACCATAGTCCATACCTTCGACTTGTGTGTAACCTTGAGCTACGAGACGAGCCTTGTTGCGGATGACTTGTCCATCTTCATCTTGCTTGTTCCGAAACACCCATTTGGTTCCAATGATGTTTTGATCATCCTTGGGCTTCTCTACCAAGGTCCATACCTTGTTCCTCTCGAAGTTGTGTAGTTCTTCGTGCATAGCGTTCACCCAATCCGGGTCTTCAAGTGCTTCTTCTACCTTCATAGGTTCAATACTAGAGATAAATGAGTAATGCTCACAAAAGTTAGCTAAGCGAGTTTTAGAGCGAGTAATTCTCCCAGAGTTGATGTCGTTCATCATTTGTTCCACGGGATGATTTTTCTTGACTCTTGCTCGGACTCGGGATAGCTTTTGTTGAGGTTGTGGCTGAGCTTCCTCATCGTCTTCATCTTCCTCTTCTTCTTCTTCTTCATTGTTGTTGGTGTTGTCTTGAGGCGGCGGAGAAGGAGGTTGTGGTGGATCTTCTTGTTGCACTTCCTCATCTTGGTGAGTTCCACTTGTGGAGGCCTCCATGTTGCCTTGAGGTTCATCTCGCCGTGAGGTAGGTGGCTCCACATATGTAGATGAGGTACTCTCCTTCACTTCCATGGGACGGATCTTTCCAATAGATAAATCTTGGATAGCTTCCGATGGGTCCTTGTCTCCTACATCAATAGGCATTTGCTCTACTTGCGAGCCATTAGATTCATCAAACTTCACGTCTACCGTCTCTTCAACCTTTCGGGTGAAATTATTGTAGACACGGTAGGTGTGGGAGTTTGATCCATAACCAAGGAGAAAGCCTTCATGAGATTTAGGAGCAAATTTAGACCGACGATGCTTATCAAGGATATAGCATTTTGAACCAAAGACACGAAAAAATCCCACTTGGGGTTTGTTACCGGTGAGAAGCTCGTATGATGTCTTGCCAAGGAGCTTATGAAGATAAAGCCTGTTGATAGCATGACAAGCTGTCTCGACTGCTTCTCCCCAAAAATGCTTCGGTGTCTTGTATTCATCAAGCATCGTTCTCGCCATCTCTATGAGCGTTCTGTTCTTCCTCTCAACAACTCCATTTTGTTGAGGAGTGTACGTAGCCGAGAACTCATGTAGAATTCCTTCCTCCTCGAGAAAAGAGTCTATATTGGCGTTCTTGAACTCCGTTCCATTGTCACTCCGAACTTTCTTGATCTTCACCTCAAATTGATTTTGGGCCTTTTTGGCAAAGGTCTTGAAGATTCTCTGAACCTGCGATTTGTCATCAAGGAAAAATACCCACGTAAATCTGGAATAATCATCAACTATGACTAGACCAAAGGAGTTACCACCAAGGCTTTTGTAAGCATTGGGACCGAAGAGATCCATATGAAGAAGCTCAAGCGGTCTCCTTGTGGTCATGATGTTCTTCACGGGATGACTTCCACCTACTTGTTTTCCTGCTTGACAAGCACTACAAAGTCTATCTTTGTCAAAGAAAACATCTTTAACGCCAAGAATATGATCACCTTTGATCAGCTTGTCTAGATTACGCATACCAACATGTCCTAGCCTTCTATGCCATAACCAACCTTTAGAGGATTTAGCAATGAAACAAGCTCTAGGTTGGGCTTTCTTAGTGAAATCAACAATGTATAGATCACCTCTACGGATACCGGTAAACGCCAAGTTTTGATTGTCACGACGAAAGACTTGGCAATCTACTTTGGTGAATAGCACATTGAATCCAAAGTCAGCTAATCTAGACACGGAAAGTAAATTGTATCCAAGAGATTCTACAAGCATGACATTTTGAATAGAGCTATCATGAGATGTGGCCACCTTACCAAGGCCAAGTACCTTACCCTTGGAGTTGTCTCCAAAAGTTACATACTTGCGTGGACCATCGTTCTTTGCAAGCTCTCGAAACATGTCTTTGTCTCCGGTCATGTGATCGGTGCATCCACTATCAAGAATCCACTCTTTTCCGCCGGACATGTAGTCTCTCAGGTTTGCCATGAGATTGAGACTCTTCATGACCTTGTCTAGCTTGGTGTCCGAATCGAAGTAATCATCATCATGCTCATGCTCATCATCATATTGACCCATAGATTGTTCATCATCAACACCTAGGTCAGTTTGATAAGTACTTGCATTAGTTTTGTCAATGTGACAATAATCTTCGGAATGCAATGCAAGAGCATTTCTAATTAAAACATTGATGAGAGCGGGATCACCCTTCTTTTTCATAAGATCACGAAGCTCAAAGAAGCATTTATCAAAGTTGGGATCATTGGGGTGCATCTTATCAAATTCAATAGTCTTGTATAGAATTTCATCAAGACCTCTCAAGGAGTAGTCCGGATAAAGTTCTTCCAAGAACTTCCATATAGCATAGGCACACTCAAAGTTTGTAACGAGCTTAAGCAAGTTATCGGGTAACCCTCTAATGATAAGATTTACAGTCCTAAGGTTACGAAGCAAATCAAGCTCTTCATCCATGGTAGGGTGCAAGGGATCAAAAGGAGGCACATAGGGGGTCTCAACATATTTGCTCAAATTGTACTTCTTAAAGATAATAAGCATTTCAGACCTCCATGAGTTATAGGACACTCCATTAAGAATAGGCACTCTATGGCTAACACTCCCAAACGTAGACACGTCCATCTTCCTCCAATGGTGTGTAAACCAAAGCAATGGAGACCAAGGCTCTGATACCAATTGAGGGATCGAAGAAGGTGAGAGTGTCTAGAGGGGGGGTGAATAGACTACTCGACCAGATAAAAATTCTGTCTTTTATCAAGGACAGATTTTGGCAGATTTTGCATAACACACAAGTCAAGTAGCACACTACACATGCAATTCTAGAGTATGGGCAGCGGAAAGTAAATTGCACAAGTAGTAAAGAGAAGTGGAGAAGATCAAACGCAATTTGGAGACGCAATGATTTTTCCCGTGGTTCCGATAGGTGGTGCTATCGTACATCCACGTTGATGGAGACTTCAACCCACGGAGGGTAACGGCTGCGCGAGTCCACGGAGGGCTCCACCCACGAAGGGTCCACGAAGAAGCAACCTTGTCTATTCCATCATGGCCTACGCCCACGGAGGGCTAGCCTTACTCGGGGTAGATCTTCACGAAGTAGGCGATCTCCTTGCCCTTACAAACTTCTTGGTTCAACTCCACATCTCGATGACGGAGGCTCCCAAGCGACACCTAACCAATCTAGGAGGCACCACCCTCCAAAAGGTAATAGATGTTGTAGATGATGATGAACTCCTTGCTCTTGTGCTTCAAATGATAATCTCCCCAACACTCAACTCTCCTCACTGATTTGGTTGTGGTGGAAGAAAGGATTGAGTGGAAAGCAACTTGGGAAGGTTAGAAATCAAGTTTCATATGGTGGGAGTGGAGCAACTTGATCTCAACACAAGGGTAGGTAGTTCTCTTCTCAGAAAGTGTAAGGTAGCAGTGGTAGTTCTTTCTGATGGCTCTCTCCACGAATGAAGAGGGGGTGGAGGGGTATATATAGCCTCCACACAAAATCCAACCGTTACACACATAATTGAGCAATCTCGGTGAGACCGAAGTGGACAACTCGGTCGGACCGAAAGTTCAAATAATGTGAACGTTGGGGTTTTCGGTGGGACCGAAAATACCATCTCAGTTATTCCGATTTGACCAGAGACAGGAACATGCCAGTTTCGGTGGGACCGATTTCATCAACTCGGTGACACCGATTTGATGACAAACGGTTACAGAAGCTTGGCAGCCCATGTTTCGGTGAAACCGATTTTAAACTTGGAATATCCGATTTTTCTAGGGTTTGGCTTATGGCTGAGGTGGTTCATCTCGGTGTGACTGAGTTGGAAAAATCGGTGGGACCGAGATTACTTATGAGTGTGTATAGTAGTGAAAGTTGCTGATAGTTGAAGGAGATATATCACTAAGCACTTGAGCAACCAGATCATCAACACAACCTCATCCCCTTTTAATAGTATTGGCTTTTCCTATGGACTCAATGTGATCTTGGATCACTAAACCAAAATGGAGTCTTGAGCTTTTGCCAATGCTTGCCTTAGCATTTTGAGGGGTCCACTTCTTCAGTCCTTTTGCCAAGCCAAAGTGATTGAATTTCCTGAAACATACTTGATAAAAGCATTAGTCCAACCACAAAGTATGTTGTCATTAATTACCAAAACCACCCAGGGAGCAAATGTGCTTTCACTACTCCTCGAAGCCGAACTCCACATAAAAACATCCTCGGGATCTTCTGGCTCCTGGACTCCATCAATGTGGTTGCATCATCCGAGAAGAGAGGAAAAATGGGAAAAAGGGGGAGCAAAGCAACCGTGAGTACTCATCCAAAGTACTCGCAAGCAATGATCTACACTACATATGCAATGGTATCTGTGTAAAGGGGTAATATCTGTGGGCTAAACTGCAGAATGCCAGAATAAGAGGGGGATAGCTAATCCAATCGAAGACTATGCTTCTGGCAACCTCCATCTTGCAGCAGTAGGAGAGAGTAGCTAGAATGTAACAAGTATCCTTGCTTCTGGCAGCCTCCGTCTTGCAGCAGTAGTATAGAGTGGATGGTAAGTTCACCAAGTAACATCGTATAGCATAATCCTACCCGGCGATCCTCCCCTCGTCACCCTGTGGGAAAGTGATCACCGGGTTGTATCTGACACTTGAAAGGGTGTGTTTTATTAAGTATCTAGTTCTAGTTGTCATGAGGTCGGAGTACAACTCCGAGTCGTCCTTTTACCGAGGGACACGGCTATTCGAATAGATTAACTTCCCTACAGGGGTGCACCACACAACCCAGCACGCTCGATCCCTTCTGGTCGGACACACTTTCCTGGGTCATGCCCGGCCTCGAAAGATCAACACGTCGCAACCCTACCTAAGCACAGCAGAGAGGTCAGCATGTCGGCCTAAGTCCTAAGCGCGCAGGGGTCTGGGCCCATCGCCCATTGCACACCTGCACGTTGCGAGGGCGGCCGGTAAGCAGACCTAGCCACTCCTAATACCAGAGCAGCGTTCCAGTCCAATCCGGCGCGCGCCGCTCAGTCGCTGACGTCAAGAAGGCTTCGGCTGATACCACGACGTCGAGTGCCCATAACTATTCCCACGTAGCTGGTTAGTGCATAAAGGCCAATGGCCAGACTTAGATCAAATACCAAGATCTCGTTAAGCGTGTTATTATGAAATAACCGCGGACAACGACCAGGGCCAGGCTCACTGATACGTCTCCAACGTATCTATAATTTTTTATTGTTCCATGCTATTATTTATGATGTTTTGGATGTTTAATGGGCTTTGTTATACACTTTTATATTATTTTTGGGACTAACCTATTAACCCAAAGGCCCAGTCCAGATTGCTGTTTTTTTTCCTATTTCAGGGTTTTACAGAAAAGGAATATCAAACGGAGTCCAAACGGAATGAAACCTTCGGGAGAGATATTTTTGGAGCAAAATACGCATGGGAGACTTGAGAACCATGGAGTAGGGCACACGTGGCGTCCACGAGGGTGGGGGGCGCACCCCCCTACAGGGCGAGCCCCCTGCCTCGTTGGCCCCATGTTTGGCCCCCGGTGCCCTCCTTCTTCCTATATATATCTACGTACCTCGAAACCATCAGAACAACAGAGAAAACCCTAGTTCCACCGCTGCAACCTTCTGTTCCTGTGAGATCCCATCTTGAGGCCTATTCCGGAGCTCCACCGGAGGGGGGATCTACCACAGAGTGCTTCTACATCATCATCATCGCCTCACCATGAGTTGTGAGTAGTTTACCTGTAACGCCCCGGACACACCCGCCGGTAGTCGTTACTCCTGGCGAGATCTAGACTGGCCTCACATATCAATACTAGTATTTTCTGGCACTTTGTCCTCACTCGTGCGACCCGGGACCAACTTCCCGGTTGGTCACCCATCCTGAAACTACTCCAAGCTGAGCACGCTTAACTTTGGAGTTCTGCTGGGCTTCCGGAAAAGAAGGAATTCCTTATTGATATGAGTAGTCTATCATCCCTAATAAGCCAGGCTATCACATACACCCCCACTCAGAGGAACCGATGTCCTCGTCGGGCCATAGGAACGTTCCCTCTTGGCACAAACGTATGTGCATCCAGTTCGATACATGTGCCATGCCGTGTGCCACGACAGGTCACAAACGTCATGAATAACATGACCGAGAAGCTGTCCGCAAACATCCGTGTAACCGCGAGGGTCGGCTCTGATACCAACTTGTAACGCCCCGGACACACCCGCCGGTAGTCGTTACTCCTGGCGGGATCTAGACTGGCCTCATATATCAATACTAGTCTTTTCTGTGCACTTTGTCCTCACTCGTGCGACCCGGGAGCAACTTCCCGGTCGGTCACCCATCCTGAAACTACTCCAAGCTGAGCACGCTTAACTTTGGAGTTCTGTCCGAATGGGCTTTCGGAAAAGAAGGAATTCCTTATTGATATGAGTAGTCTATCATCCCTAATAAGCCAGGCTATCACATTACCACAGACCTTCGGGTCCATAGCTAGTATCTAGATGGCTTCTTCTCTCTCTTTGGATCTCAATCCCAAGTTCTCCTTGGTCTTCGAGGAGATCTATTCGATGTAATCTCTTTTTGCGGCGTGTTTGTTGAGATCCGATGAATTGTGGGTTTATGATCAAGATTATCTATGAGAAATATTTGGTTCTTTTCTAAACTCTTTATGTATGATTATAATATCCTTGCAAGTCTCTTCGAATTATTGGTTTGGTTTGGCCTACTAGATCTATAGTTCTTGCAATGGAAGAAGTGCTTGGCTTTGCGTTCAATCTTGCGGTGTCCTTTCCCAGTGACAGTAGGGGCAGCAAGGCACGTAATGTATTGTTGCCATAGAGGATAAAAAGATGGGGTTCATATCACTATGTTTGAGTTTATCCCTCTACATCACGTCATATGTGTGGAGTAATAGTAGTAGATGCAGAATCGTTTCGGTCTACTTGTCTCGGACATGATGCCTATATATAATGATCATGCCTAGATAGTCTCATAATTATTCGCTTTTCTATCAATTGCTCGACAGTAATTTGTTTACCCGCCGTAGAATTCTACTATCATGAGAGAAGCCACTAGAGAAACATATGGCCCCCGGGTCTATTCTCAACATATCAATCTACAATCTACTTTACTTTTCCGCTTTTACTTTCTGTTCTTATATCCAAAAATACCAAAAATATCAAACTATCATCTCTATCAGATCTCACTTTCGTAAGTGACCGTGAAGGGATTAACAACCCTTATCGCGTTGGCTGCGAAGTTCTTATTTGTTTGTGCAGGTGCGAGGGACTCGCGCGTGGTCTCCTACTGGATTGATACCTTGGTTCTCAAAAACTGAGGGAAATACTTACGCTACTGTGCTGCATCACCCTTTCGTCTTCGAGGGAATACAACGCAAGCTCGAGAAGTAGCAAGAAGAATTTCTGGCGCTGTTGCCGGGGAGGCTTACGCAAAAGTCATATACTAAGTACCTATCACAAACCCTTATCCTTCGCATTACATTTTTTGCCTCTCGTTTTCCTCTCCCCCACTTCACCCTTGCCGTTTTATTTGCCCTTCTTCTCTCGTGTGTTTACCGTTCGCTTGCTTCTTGTTTGCTTGTGTGTTGGATTGCTTGCTTGTCATCATGTCTAGCAAACCTATCATTATCAATACTCCCGAGAGTGAGGTTCTCAATTTTAAGCAAAGGGAGGAAGAAAACTTAAAAGATGTCTGGTATAGAATTTGCAATGCTCAAAATAGATCTACTAGGAAGCTTTCCACTTCCGTGCTTCTTCGCAATTTTTATGTTGGCATAACTCCGTGGAATAGATTTATTTTAGATACCATTACCGGAGGGAATTTCTTGGGTAGCCATACTTTTGATTCTTATAATGCAATGACTGAATTATTTGGCTCACCACCTCTTATGGTTAATGGGAGCATTTTAACTTTGGAGCATGTTATGCAAAGGCTAGAAATCATTGAAAACAAAGTTGCTACGGTAGAGTTGGTAGAGAAATTGGATAGAAAGATCCACAATGAAATTACCCAATATGGATCCAAGGTAGGAGTTGTTCTGAAAAACTTTAAGGAAAAGGAACCCATAGTTAAAGAAAAATTAGATCAAGATTCAACTAGAATCGATAAACTTGAGGATATCATTACTAATATGGGTTCTGCTCTTTCTGCTATGAAAACTACTTCAAATCCTTCTACCACTAAATTGTCTAAGTTCATGTATGTACCTAAGAACAAGGGCGAAACATCTAGTAAAGGAATCGCGGATCTTAAATCTATAAGTGTTCATCCTAATTTTCTCACTTTTGCAAGAGAACCTTTTAACACGATTGAATTTCTTGATTTCTTTCCCAAAAGCTTGATTATCAATAGGGATAAAAAAGATCCTAAGAATCACAAGTGCTTGATTAAAGAACTGCCTTCCAAAGATGGCAATCCCTAGATCTATCCATGTATCATGCCTAGCTAGGGGCGTAAAACGATAGCGCTTGTTAGGAGGCAACCCAGTTTTATATTTTTTGTTTTTTCTTCTGCTTAGGAATAAATATTGCATCTAGCTTCTGTTTAGATGTGGTTTTATGTTTTAATTAGTGTTTGTGCCAAGTAGAACCTTTGGGAAGACTTGTGTGAAGTTTATATGATCGTGCTGTGAAAAACAGAATCGTTAGCGCCCGCTAGAATGGTCACCAGATTTTACTGGAGTGTGCTATTTAGTTGATTCTTATTGCAGATGATTAATAGACAAATTCCTCACGTTTACCTATTTATTTCAGTTTTTTTGGAGTTACAGAAGTATGCGAAAGTTACAGATTACTACAGACTGTTCTGTTTTTGACAGATTCTGTTTTTCGTGTGTTGTTTGCTTATTTTGATGAATCTATGAGTAGTATTGGAGGATTTGAATCATAGAGAAGTTGGAATACAGTAGGTTTAACACCAATACAAACAAAGAATGAGTTCATTACAGTACCTTTGAGTGGTGGTTTGTTTTCTTATACTAACGGAGCTCGTGAGATTTTTTGTCTAAGTTTTGTGTTGTGAAGTTTTCAAGTGTTGAGTATTGCTTTGATGGACTATGGAACAAAGAGTGGCAAGATCCTTAGCTTGGGGATGCCCAAGGCACCCCAAGGTAAAATTTAAGGACAACCAAAGGCCTAAGCTTGGGGATGCCCCGGGAAGGCATCCCCGCTTTCGTCTTCATCTATCGGTAACTATACTTGGAGCTATATTTTTATTCACCACATGATATGTGTTTTACTTGGAGCGTCCTGTGTTATTTGTGTCTTTGCTTGTTAGTTTGCCACAATCATCCTTGCTGGACACACCTTTTTGAGAGAGTTAAATATGGCCTAGGAATTGTTAGAACACTCTATGTGCTTCACTTATATCTTTTGAGTTGAATAGTTTTTGCTCTAGTGCTTCACTTATATCTTTTAGAGCACGGTGGTGATTATATTTTGTAGAAATTGTTGATCTCTCATGCTTCACTTATATCCTTTTGAGAGTCTATTAAAACAGCATGGTAATGTGCTTTGGCTATAAAACTAGCCTTCACATGATAGGCGTCCAAGATGAATGTAGTAAAAACTTTCATACTAAGTGCATTGAATATGATGAGAAGTTGGATGCTTGATAATTGTTTTGAGATATGAGGATAGTGATATTAGAGTCATGCTAGTAGAGTCATTATGAAATTGAGAAATACTTGTGTTAAAGTTAGTGATTCCCGTAGCATGCACGTATGGTGAACCGCTATGTGACGAAGTTAGAGCATGAGGTATTTGTAGAGTGTCATCCTTTGTGTCGAGGTCGGGGGCGCGCGATGGTTAACTCCTACCAACCTTCCCCCTAGGAGCATGCATTGATTGCTTTGTTTTGATGACTCATAATTTTTTTGCAATAAGTATATGAGTTCTTATGACTAATGTGGAGTCCATGGATTATACGCACTCTCACCCTTCCACCATTGCTAACCTCTCTTGTACCGTGCAACTTTCGCCGGTACCATACACCCACTATATATCCTTCCTTAAAACAGTCACCATATATCTTCCTCAAAACAGCCACCATACCTACCTATCATGGCATTTCCATAGCCATTCCGAGATATATTGCCATGCAACTTTCCACCGTCTTGTTCATATGACACGCTGCATATTGTTATATTGCCATGCATGATCATGTAGTTGACACGTATTTGTGGCAAAGCCATCATGCATAATTTTTCATACATGTCACTCTTGATTCATTGCACATCCCGGTATATCGCCGGAGGCATTCATATAGAGTCATACTTTGTTCTAGTATCGAGTTGTAAATCAATAAAAGTGTGATGATCATCATTATTAGAGCATTGTCCCATGTGAGGAAAGACCAATAGAAAAGAGATGGCCCAAAAAAATAGAGAGGGGCTAAAAAAGAGAGAAAGCCCCACAAAAAAATGAGAGAAAAGAGAGAAGGGACAATTGCTACTATCATTTTCCACACTTGTGCTTCAAAGTAGCACCATGTTCTTCATGATAGAGAGTCTCATGTTTAGTCACGTTCATATACTAGTGGGAATTTTCATTATAGAACTTGGCTTGTATATTCCAACGATGGGCTTCCTTAAATGCCCTAGGTCTTCGTGAGCAAGCAAGTTGGATGCACACCCACTTAGTTTCTTTTGTTGAGCTTTCATACATTCTTAGCTCTAGTGCATCCGTTGCATGGCAATCCCTACTCACTCACATTGATATCTATTGATGGGCATCTACATAGCCCGTTAATACGCCTAGTCGATATGAGACTATCTCCCTCCTTTTTGTCTTCTCCACAACCACCACTATATTCCACCCATAGTGCTATGTCCATGGCTCACGCTCATGTATTGCGTGAAAGTTTAAAGGTTTGAAAGAATAGAGTATGAAAACAAGTGCTTGGCTGAAATCGGGGTTGCGCATGATATGAATATTTTGTGTGATGAAGAGGGAGCATAGCCAGACTATATGATTTTGTAGGGATAACTTTCTTTAGCCATAGTATTTTGAGAAGACATGGTTGCTTTGTTAGTATGCTTGAAGTATTATTATTTCTTATGTCAATATAGACTTTTGTCTTGAATCTCTCGGATCTGAACATTCATGTCACAATTAAGAGAACTACATTGAAAATTATGTTGGTTAGCATTCCACACCAAAAATTCTGTTTTTATCATTTACCTACTCGAGGACGAGCAGGAATTAAGCTTGGGGATGCTTGATACGTCTCCAACGTATCTATAATTTTTTATTGTTCCATGCTATTATTTATAATGATTTGGATGTTTAATGGGCTTTGTTATATACTTTTATATTATTTTTGGGACTAATCTATTAAACCAAAGGCCCAGTCTAGATTGCTGTTTTTTGCCTATTTCAGTGTTTTACAGAAAAGGAATATCAAATGGAGTCCAAACGGAATGAAACCTTCGGGAGAGATATTTTTGGAGCAAACTACGCATGGGAGACTTGAGAACCACGGAGTAGGGCACACGTGGCATCCAAGAGGGTGGGTGGACCGCGCATTCGGATTCGTCTCGAAATTCTAAGCAACTTTCATGTACAAAGTATTTTCATCCGAGTTACGGATTATTTTATATTAATTTATAAAGATTTAATCATTTTCTGGAATTATTATTATTTAGTTAATTCGAAAAAGAAATACTATGTCATCATGATGTCAACATGACATCAACGGTCAAAGTTGACCGTTGACCAGTCAAACTGACACGTGGGTCCCGTTCGTCAAAGACTGTTAACTAATTAACATTAGTTAGACTAATTAGCAGGTTAATTAAGCATGGTTAATTACTTTAACTAAATAATTAGCAGGTTAATTAAACACCATTATTTATTTATTTATTTATTTTAATTATTATATATATATATATTTAAAAAGTTCTGGGGGTGGGCCCCGACTGTCATAGGCCTGGGGCCCTTAGGGCGTGTTTGGTTCCTCGCGTAGCCTCACGCTGCATCATATCCATCACCCTGGCTGAGTCAAGCCTGGCTAGTCCGATGCAAAATTGCTTTGAGATGTGTGTTTGGTTGTGTGCATGTTGTGGGGCAGGCCAATGCGAGATACTGTTTGGTAAACTGAATGAGAAATCAATCAGGTACTGCATGAAGCACGACGGCGATGAAATTTTACCAGACCAAGCCGGCACCAACGCGGGCGCTCTCGCCGAGCTGGCACAGGCGCGCCTCTGCCTCCGACGCAACTCCTGGAAAGCACACACATCGGATGCGCGTTCACCATCAAGGCGCCGACGAGCAGGGGAGCACGGACATCCGGCGACGGGTCGCAGCTGACGACGGAGCTCCGAACGGTGGTGAAAGAGGGAGCTCAGATGGTGGGGTTGACGCGGACAGGGAAGCTCTGACTAGCTGCAGACGAGGGAGCTCTGACCGGCGGCACAAAAGGGAGCTCCCGACGGCAGCAGCGGCGATTGGTTTGGATGCTCGATCCGATCTGGTGCGTGAGAGACGGAAGGAAAGAGAGATAAGGCTAGCTGCGGTGGCAGTATTGAAGTAATTCTAGTCAATATGAGGGTTATTGTCATGTACCGCTTCGTTTTAAGTAAAGACGCGGGTGCAAGCGCGAGGCTGCATCGGGGGAACGCCCGATTCTTGAGTATCACTTAGCCTGGCTGAGAGGCCTCGTTTTGCATCAGTCCAGCCAGGCTGAGGCAGCCGCACAGGTAACCAAACGAGCTGGCTTTTGCATGCCTGGTGCGACCCAGGTGCGAGGCACCCAACCAAACATGCCCTTAGTGGTTACGGGCGTGCGGGCTAACGGGCGTGGGGGTACCGGGGCGGAGCGGACCCGGGCAGCTAGCGCAGGGGTCCGGCCGTGGCTAGGCCGGTCGGCCGGAGCGGCGCCCGGCAGCGCCAGAGGGCGGCGTGAGCAGGCGGTGAGAGGCACATGAGCGGGTGGTGGGAGGCGCGTGAGGACGGTCGCATGCCGCCAGTGGTGCGGCTGCAGCGACGCTGCATCTCGGGGCGCCCGGGGCGTGCGGCAGCAGCAGCAGGGCCACGCGCGGGCGCACGAGCGTGAGCCGCGCAACTGGAGCCGCCCGAGCGTAGCGGAGCAGAGCGTGGGGGCAGCGGCGAGGGACAGGTGCGCCGCACGCACATCGCGTCGGGGAAGCAGGGCGCGGCTTCGGCCCCGGTGGCCAAACAGGATGGGCGTGGAGCGGCGGCGGATGCTAGCCAGCAGGCGGCAGCAGAAGGCGGGCGTGTGCGCTGGGAGGTCTAGCGTGCGGTGACCGCGGGCGAGGCGTGAGGCAGGGAATGGGGGAGGCACGAGGCCTCACCAACGTTGATGGGGGGAGGGGGCGGCGAGGCTCGGTGTGGCCGTCGGGGAGGAGGTCGGGGAGGCGAGCGTCGACGGTAGGCGGCGGGATGAAGATGATGAGGCGACGACGTCGAAGGGGCCGGGGCTTGTTCTCCGATCCTGATCCAGATGGAGAAAAAGACGGGAATGAGTGGGGAGTGGATCATCTAGGTTAGGGTTTGGGGTGGCTAAGTAGGCCGGTGACGTGGGTCGAGGCCCAGTTGGGCCCGGGGTTTCAGTGCCTTTTGCTTTACTTGGTTGTTTTGTTTCTCTCCTTTTTATTTAATTTCTTTTCTGTTTTCTTTTAGTCTTCTTTTATTTTTGTTTTAGCAAAATACCAAAATGGCATCTAATTCGATGTTACCAAATATGCCACTGCCACATTAAATTTCTACCCAAACTAAAATAGTTTCGTAACTATTTAATGTTTAAAAGTATTTAAATAATACTTTTCGCTACTGTTTTATTCATCTTATTGTATTTAAATATTTTATAGAGGTGTGGTTTCTTCACCACAATTTAGTATGGATTATTTGCCACAACCCGAACATCTTAGTTTTAATATTTGAAGACTTTTATATTTTGCATGTAATTCAATTGAATTTGAATCGGTTTTGAACTAATGCGGGATTTGCAATAGTAACCGAGGTGACGTGGCATCATTAGAAGGCAAATACTATAACTTGATTACCCGGGCGTCACAATGCTTCTTCTTCTTTGAGTTTGTCTTTTGGGTATCGATCCTTCTCAAGCTTGTCGGTTTAGACGTAGTCGACGGAGCTCTAAAGTAGACTCCTGCCGTCTCCTTGGGGCTGCCAGGTTAGCATTTCTCGTCATGCGGCGAGTTTCGGTATTAGATGCTTTAGATATATGCAAGGGTTCAACGGCCCCGACTGCAGTTCTAGGGTGCTGGTCATTACGGGCATGTGCATGAATACTTCCCGACTGTCATCAACAAGGTCAGGTCGGCTCTAGTAGGGGACCGGCGACAACGACACGTCGACGGCTCGTTTTGACAGTTGTAGTGGCCGTTAGATGGTTTTGAAATCTTGATGTAGTTTTTATTATGTTTGAGATGATTTTTATTTTCGATGAACTTTTATGATAGATTTGATCTTCTTTATGTAAACAAAGTTTAAATATATCGTATACACACTATTTCATTTCGTAGGGTTATCCGCACCAGATCCTCCCGTGTGCGCTGAACCCAGGACCACGTGTTTTTCTGAGAACCCAAGACCACGTGTCTTCTACCTTCTCCAGCCAATCGCCTGCTCTGATCCAAGTACGGCCCACTACACAGCCTCACATAGACCTCCCGAAGCGACCATCCACGTCAGTCAACTGCCCCGCCGGCCTCCCATGCACCACCAGTCAGCAGCACACCCGACCCTCCCAAACAAATATCCATTCAGATCCCCGGCCCGGCCCGGCCCGGACCCACTCCGCCACCATCGTCGTCTTCCCCGATCTCCCAGATCCACGACCACCACCAAACCACACCACACGAGCTCCGCCACTCCCCTAAACTAAACCCCCTCCCGCCCCGCGCGCGGATGAAACCCTAGCCCAGATCCCCCACCCCGTACGCCATGGCCGCCGCCGCGACGATGCTGGACTCCCTCCCGGCGCCGCTGCTGCGGGCGCTGCGGCTCAAGACGAAGCAGCAGGAGCTGCTCCTCCGGGTCTCCGCGCTGGCGCTCATCTACGTGCTCGCCTTCGCCGTGCGCCTCTTCTCCGTGCTCCGCTACGAGTCCATGATCCACGAGTTCGACCCCTACTTCAACTACCGCACCACGCTCTACCTCACGGAGCACGGCTACGCCGAGTTCTGGAACTGGTTCGACCACGAGAGCTGGTACCCGCTCGGCCGCGTCGTCGGGGGCACGCTCTTCCCCGGCCTCATGGTCACCGCCGCCCTGCTCCACCGCCTCCTCCGCGCGCTCTCCCTCGCCGTCCACATCCGGGAGGTCTGCGTCCTCACCGCCCCCTTCTTCGCCGCCAACACCACGCTCGTCGCCTACGCCTTCGGCCGCGAGATCTGGGACTCCGGGGCCGGCATCGTCGCCGCCGCGCTCATCGCCGTCTGCCCCGGCTACATCTCCCGCTCCGTAGCGGGGTCCTACGACAACGAGGGCGTCGCCATCTTCGCGCTGCTGCTCACCTTCTACCTCTTCGTCCGCGCCGTCAACACCGGGTCCCTCTCCTGGTCGCTCGCCGCCGCATTCGGCTACTTCTACATGGTCTCCGCCTGGGGAGGCTACGTCTTCATCATCAACCTCCTCCCGCTCTACGTCCTCGTCCTGCTCGTCACCGGGAGGTACTCGCAGAGGCTCTATGTCGCCTACAACTGCACTTATATTCTCGGAATGCTGCTCGGGATGCAGATCCGCTTCGTCGGCTTCCAGCATGTTCAGTCTGGGGAGCACATGGCCGCCATGGGAGTCTTCTTCCTGTTGCAGGTAGTTTCGCAAACATTACTGTGAATATGCAATGGAAATATTTGTTGTCAATACATATGAGAAACATTGGAATAGTTAGATGGCCAAGCTGCTGAAATACAACACTTTATTTACTTAATATAAGAGTTGCTCAGTTGACATGGTCCTGCTAATGAGTTGTTAGGCTTCATTGACTTGGAAAATGCATTCACATCATTTCTGAATTCAGAACTGAGAACAGAAAAACTAAATTAGTAGAACAGCAAAGTTTGTCTAGAATAAAATCAAATGGCATGCTACATAATCAGGCTGTTTATACCATTGACGACCTCCATTAGGCTCCAGTTGACTGAAAAGTGCTTTCAGATTAATGCAGTATCGGCATTATGAGATACCACTGCCAATTTATTCATCTTTCGCATTTAGGTAGATTGTGTTACTGGTTATACCCACTTTTCTTTTGCAAAGTAGAACTTACCATCTTATTTACCACACTTAACTTCTACTCCCTCCGTCGTTAGTACAAAGTTGAGTCACTTATTTTGGGACGGAGGAAGTATTTCATATAGGATTATTTAAATCAACAAGTAATACTCGTGATTCTCAATTATGAGTGTCAGCAGTCAACTAACTTATATCATTGGTGTTATGATGTTTACTGCCTGTTTTTCAATGAAATTCATAGAGGCTTACCCTCCTGTCTGTCTCAACAAAAAATGTCCACTTCTGTTTGCTGACAAAAGCAGGAGTTTAGAACTGTAGATCTACTGCTGTACTGTTGGTAATTTGATTTCTGCCTGGATAGTTACCTATTTTAGTCGAGATCTCCTCTACTTTCTCTAGAGTCTAGATGTATCATGGTAGCTTGGAAAAAGAAGAGCTGACATAAACCCCTTCCTTGCTTTTGCAGGTTTTCTTCTTCCTGGATTGGGTGAAATACATGCTGAATGATGTCAAACTATTCAAGTCATTCTTGAGAATTACCCTGACCTGTGTGATAAGTGTCGGCACCCTGGCTCTTGGTATTGGTACTGCGTCAGGTTACATCTCCCCTTGGACAGGGCGGTTTTATTCCCTGCTTGATCCGACCTATGCGAAAGACCATATACCAATCATCGCATCTGTTTCTGAGCATCAGCCAACAGCCTGGTCTTCTTTTATGTTTGATTTCCACATCCTTCTTTTCCTGTTCCCAGCGGGCCTCTATTTCTGCTTCAAGCGCCTGTCGGATGCCACAATATTTATAGTTATGTATGGCCTCACGAGTATGTACTTTGCTGGTGTGATGGTGAGGTTGATTCTTGTTGCAGCACCTGCTGTTTGCCTTATTAGTGCCATTGCTGTATCTGCTACAATAAAGAATCTGACAACATTGATCCGGTCAAAAAGCAAAAGTCCACAGACTACAGGAAAAACAACAGGCTCGAAGGCAGCTGCAAAGGTATTTATATCTTCTATTCTCACCTACACTTGTACAATTTACTTCTGTAGTATAGTGGACCCTAAAACCAAAGTAAAAATAAGTAAGTTCGTTAACAGGTTCCAAATAAAACAGTCTTTCTGACTGAGAATAAAGTAATGCAATTGAAGTTGCTTATCTTGTATTGTACATATTTTATGGGAGAGATATGCATATTTCATTATTTGGCATAATGGTCAACAGTTGGATTTAAAACTGACCTGACATTTTTTGGCAAGTCACCATCCTTTTGAAGGTGAGACTACTAATTTCGGACTAAATGATACTACAAGATTGACAAGAAATAGGAATTCATAATATGAACTTTGGTACTTCTTTGGCAAAAGATGGGATACCATGGTCTAGATCGGTAGCCCACAAAAACCACATGTAGAGTTATGTATATGGAATCTGATCGAGAAGTACTTAATTGTCAGCTCATAGTATGAGATTTTTAATTATTGAATATAATGTATTTTTTCTGGATTATCATGATAGATCGGGATCGATCAAGCATGCATGTGGTAGGTTAATTAATTGCCCGTTGGTCCATAGCAATCTTTTGTAGTAGTTCAAAGTAGTCCAGCTAGATCAAAAATTTAGCCAATCTTGTCACAATCCTAATACAACGTGTGCTCTGTTGTATGCAAAAACTCTAGGATATCTCAATCTACCGGTCCTGTCCATTATCGATCTATGTGATCTCCAGACTTAATTAGCATATCATTAAGTTTTTATGGTTATAAATGACACTATCTCCTGGACGTGAGGAATGCATGATATAGCTTAACTGCGATCACCATCCATTGTCGATCCATGCCTTAACATTCCATAGTGCTCTAAACTAGCTAGCTATATCCAAACTTGGCCAATCGCATGTGGAACACAAAACTGTGAGATAAAGTAATAGTTACTTTTTATCCATTCTCATCCTGTCACCATCTTATCATATTAATTAATGTAATGAGTGCTACTTATAATAGAGTGAAACTCTAGGGTATCTCATATTTTTGCCCCTCCATTTATCCATTATCGATTTATTTGCTCACCCTATCTCCAGCCCTGATAAGGGTTAGCTAATAACACCATCCCCTGGAGACCTGAGGAAGGCCTCATTTACTCACTAGTACGGTAATAGAGCAAGCTAATTAAGATTGGAGCAATGATGGGGAGCAGCACAGGAAAGTTGGTCATGGTGCCACCCTGTTGGCTCTGTTGTTAATCCCTGTGCCTACCCGTTAATGTCGACGACCATAGTCTTGTCACTGGTACAGAAATCCCCGGATGTTTGCAAAAGACCAATCCATTGGGGTTGTGACAACCCTCTCCGATGATAGCCACAGGTTGCTGGAGCCTTTCAGGGCAGGTCTGCTGACTGTCTCAGATAGGCTTTGTTTGTGTCAGTTGTTGAAAAAATACAAATGGCTAACTTTTAACTTGAATTGGACAAGATATTTGTGGTTTTAGGGTTATTTCTGCCAACTGTTTAAAGTTTTACTGTGCAACTGACTTGTGTTCTTGTGTAAAACAGGGAGCAGTTGATCAGCCCTTGCCTTTCCAACATAATGTGGCTGTTGCTTTACTTCTGGGCGCTTTCTACTTGCTCAGTAGATATGCCATACATTGTACCTGGGTGACCTCTGAAGCTTACTCTTCTCCTTCCATCGTTCTGTCTGCAAGGGGTCACAATGGAGGAAGGGTTATATTTGATGATTATCGTGAGGCGTACTACTGGCTTCGTCAGAACACTCCTACTGATGCTAAGATTATGTCATGGTGGGACTATGGGTACCAAATTACAGCCATGGGTAATAGAACTGTTATTGTTGATAATAACACGTGGAATAATACACACATAGCAACTGTTGGGCGGGCGATGTCATCTTATGAAGACGAGGCATATGAGATAATGCAGTCACTGGATGTGAATTATGTGCTTGTCGTATTTGGAGGTGTTACTGGGTACTCCTCTGATGACATCAATAAGTAAGTTAATAAACTTAATCATGATCACGTATAATGTAATTTATATATGCCTCTAATTTGATGCTGGGTCGGGACAATTTTATTCTGAATCACAAAACAGATTCTCTTACTTAGCTGCTCATTTCCAGGTTCTTATGGATGGTGCGTATTGGTGGAGGAGTTTTTCCTGTAATCAAAGAGCCTGATTACCTTGTCAATGGGGAATATCGTGTTGACAAGGGGGCATCTCCAAAAATGTTGAACTGTCTAATGTAAGTACTATTTACAAGCGAAGTAAATTTATGTGTGTTGTGATACTGCTTTCTTTCATTGTTTCGTATGATAAATAAATTGCCAGACTGAGAAGAAAAATTGTTGTAGTATCAACCAAAATTTGCGATGGAGCTGATACAGTGTGACACAAATAGATTTTGTTTATTCTGTAGCAGATCTGCTGAGATTTGTTTGTTTCTGTTGTGGTAGGTCCCACAAAGTGATATATGGCTTATAAAGATATGTTTTTAGCATTTAGTTTTTTAGTCCTGTTTTTGGTATTGTTGAACTTCCAAAAATCCTCAGGACATTTGGCATGTGTAAACATGTGCCACCATTATCCTTCCATTTACTAGAGTTAAGCTACCCACTGCTATTTTCATTGGCTTCATCTCCTTATTTGTTTGGCAGGTACAAGCTATGTTATTATCGATTTGGAGAACTGACTACGGAATATGGAAAACCTCCAGGGTATTGTACATGCTCACCATCATTGTTGTTTTTTATGTGCCTGTTTCAAGTTCAAGATTAATTAGTCTTGAATGGAGATGTCTGTACTTGATTTTGCCAAGGTCATTGTTGATTTCTTAATAAGCAGTATATGTGCTCGTTTAAGCATACATGATCCTTTCTCCTGCAGACTTGTTCTTTTCTCATAACACCTGTAGACAGACTTGTGTTCTCTTTCCATTACCTGTAGACTAGTGTTCTTATTATGGTAGCTAGTGATCGATATTAACACTACATTTTTGTGCTTTGTTTATTCTGGGTGCAGGTACGATAGAGTGCGAGGAGTGGAGATAGGCAACAAGGACATAAAGCTTGAGTACTTGGAGGAGGCATTTACGACATCAAACTGGATAGTGCGCATATACAAGGTCAAACCTCCAAAAAATAGATCCTAAGGTTTCATCCCAGGAGGGAAGCTGCAAGCGAAACGGTTTGGGTGATTGCTTTGACATTGATGACATGAGGGGTGCCTAGTCGCCAACCTTTTGTTTTTGCAAGACTAACAGTAACCCAAACTGCTGTTTCAAAGTTGAGGACATGTAGTTGTGATAGCTGGTCACTCATTTTTGTTTGAGCATACTGTGATGGAGTTCTCGGAAACTTTTGGGTAGCAAGTAATTTTAGATCAATATATGCCAGTTGAAATTCACCGGTGTCGGGTGTAGAAGAAGAAAAAAAGTTGTTTGTTGTTGCTGTGACTGCCTGATTGTTTTTTTTTTTTTTTGGGGGCGTTAGCATGCCGATGGCTTGCTAGACAATCCTTGGATCTTGCCAAGGACTGTTGTGCTCTAGAGTTTTGCAACATGGACCTCGCTACGCCTGTGCCATGGGCTTTTGATCACCCCTTGCAACGTGGGCCATGTTGCTGTCACCTCCAACTTGCATGACACGGTCTTTGGTCACCCATAATAAGGAGAAGAGAAGGATCAATGAGTGCCTCCTAATCTAAAATGAAAAGTTACGGTAAGATTTTCTGTTTTCCTATTGCATTTATTTTTGAGGAAATGTTTTCCTATTTTTCCTACTATGTGTGATGGGGGCGTTCAGAACTTGAGTGTACGAACTCGGGGCGTTGGAATGCAGGTAGTGGCACGGAGTACTATAACTCCATTTGGATTTCGAAACTGCTCCACAGACGACACTTCTGCCCGATCATTGCACGATGTGTAAATCGAGCGGCTAGTGTCCTTTTCAGTGATGTGCATGGTCGGCTGGATGTGATGATCGTGCATGAATCGTGCAAATTTGGTCGTGTGTATAGCACGACTCTTTGGATTTAGATTTCATAAAGAGAAAAGGAAGGTTTTGACTAGTCTCAGTAATGTAGCCGTGGGTACTTTACAAAGAACCGATAGATGATTAAGTACTCCCTCCGTTCGGAAATACTTGTCATCAAATTGAACAAAAGAGGATGTATCTAGATGTATTTTAGTTCTACTCCCTTTGTCCCATGGGACGGATCAGAAAAGAAAAATCAAATCTGTGAAGTTCAATAGGCTAAAAGTTGTGCAAATCCGAAATTCAAAATCGTACACCCACGCACGTCAAAGACAGAGAAGAGCTGTCCAAGTCCAAGCAGCAGCAGCAGCAGCAGCAGCTTTGATGGGCGCGCTATGCCTACCCACGCACGTAACCTCCCATCCCCACTACCACTGTGCCTACTCGCACTCGTCCCATCCTTACTCGGCGCGCTGGGATTCCGAGCTCGCATGTGGGTCACCCATGTCATCGACCTTGGGTGCAGACTGAGCAGTCCCAGTGACTCCAACACACCCCGCTCCCTCCCTCCCTCTCCCCAGCGGACGCTCCCGTGAACCGGGCCCGCGTACGCCCAGGGGCGGGCGCTCCCGCGGCCTCAGCCACGGCCGTGCACCGGGTCCAGCCCCCGGCGTTCCCCAACCCAAACCAACCCAGAGCGAGGGAGCGAGGGAGGCTGGCATCATTCAAAAGAAAAGAAAAAAAAAAAAACTCGCTCGCAATTGGCAAAGCCTTCTTCCGGAAGCCTCCCTGCTGCCAGCGCCAGAGCGAGAGGGGCCATGGCTGCGCCGTTCGTCTACACCCGCAGCTCCGGCAACGGCACCAGTACGCCCAGCCTCCCCCCTTCCTCCTCCCTCCTCTCTCTCTCTCTCTCTCTCTCTCTCTAACCAGGGGCGCTTCGTGTGTGTGTGCAGGTCAGGACGCGGCCATGCGAGCGGCGTTCGACGGCGACCTCCGGCGCCTCAGAGGTCAGCATCCCCTCCCCTCTCCCTCCGCCGCCACCCACGTCCCTCACCTTCTCCCCGCCCCTCGCGAGGCCGTACTCTGTTCGGCCGGGCTAGGGTTTTGCTTCCGGCTGCCGCGGCGGCCGAATCCCCGGCGGCCAGACTATGCGAGTGCCACCATTGTTCCTTGGCCGCACCAATTCGGGTCCTGTTCAATTTGCAGGGCACCCCCTTGTTACCGTAATTTTGGTCTCCTCCCGCGCTTGCCATGATGGCGGGTTGTCTCATCTTGTTATTATGCTGCATTGCGCGCAGTTATGTGTAAAATTAGGCGTACGCTGCAGTTTTCCTCTGAATTATGAAAGCCAAAATTGCTCTCTGAATTGGGGAGGGTTTCTTGTACTATGATTGTCATGTTAATTTGGTGTCAGCTTTCGCATTCTACTCGATTAAGTGTAAAATCTAGTAACTATTCTCTGCATTAAATCATCTTTTCCTGCGGTTGTGGTCTTTTGGACTCTTCAAAGGGAAAGGCGAGTTATTCAGAACTAAGGAGGGGTCAAAACAAGTGCTTGCACGGAGCGGGGCACATCTTATGACTTTACTGAATTTCCAAAATCACAAATATACTTCATTAATTCAACTAAGGAGGGATGAAGGGTACTCTAAAGCTCACCACTTTGCATGATTGCATCCCTGCTGGACTTAGTGAGGCTCCTGTCCATATACACAACACATCTGGGCTCCTTTTCTTTTGGTTGTCTGGCTAGTTATGATTTCGCAGTTTGATTCATCAGTGTATTGATGCTCGGGTGTTTACTTTGGGGAGAAAGGTACTGTAAAGAGCCTCGACGACCCAAGGGTGATCTTCTCTTTCGACATGGGTGGTGGCATTGGTGTACTGCACATCGCAGCCGCGGGAGGGCATCTTGAGGTTTGCAAGTACTTGGTGGAGGAACTCGGGGGAGATGTGAATGCTCCTGCTCCTGGAGTAGGAGGTCTTTCTCTAACTCTTCCTTCTTTTTCTACTAGAAATTGTCATTTGTCTTGTCTATGTTTTGCACCATGAGATGTCTGAGTTGCATTGTTGCGCTTTTTGATTGCAGACTTTGCAGGTGTGACACCCTTTATGTCATCTGCTCAGTCTGGCAATGTTTCTACCGTGAAGTATTTCCTTGATCATGGTGGTGATCTAACAAAATCAGATGCTAAAGGACGCACAGTTCTCCACCATGCGGCATGCATAGGTAGCTCTCTTGGCCCCTCACCCATGCAATTTGTTTTTGATCATTTTTCAATTTTTATATGGTTAATATAGATTTATAACTAGTCAAAGTTGGATAAATTTTGCCCATCTATGATTTACACCAGGGTGATCATTATAGTAGTAGTTACTTGCTGCTGTACACTTAGATGCGTAGCCACATGACTATTGCAATTATTTTATTCACCGCAGGAAGCTGTAAGGTCACCGAGTTCCTACTTTCAAAAGGAGTACCTGTTGACATAGACTGTGGCCGTGGTACACCACTCCATCAAGCTGCTACTAATGAACAAGATAAAACAGTGAAGATTTTGTTGGAACACCATGCAGATGTATATAACTCTTACCATTTCTTATTTTTGTTTTCTAGATTTGGTTTGCATAGATAGCTTGTTTTTATTTTGTCAGCTACTTGGATTGACAATTTATGGCAGCTCATAATCTATTTCTTTGTTCCTTTGTATTTTATAACAATTATTACTCTTGGCAGCCTAACGCCACTGTCATCGGAATTGGTACTGCCCTGATGGGTGCCCTTCTTTACCGTTCTTTGAAGTGCATGAAGCTGCTGATCAAGGCCAGTATTCTGTTTTCTACATTCATTGCTATGTTCTACCATCTCAGCCATGCTTTTGTGTCAATCTACATGGAGAGGGAGCCGTGAAACGTTCTATTCCACAATCCTTTTTACAGGGTGGTGCTGATGTCAATCGAGGGAGCTCCCTTCCGATGACTCCCTTAGTGTTCACTACAGGGTGGGGAGGCTATACAAACTTTGTGAAGTTTCTGTTAAAGGCAGGAGCGGATCCTAATATTCCTGATGCTGTATGTTCTCAATATTTTCTAGATGTATTCTATTGAAACCTGTACTGATATGAATTTAAATTGCTTTTATCTTTTGACTGTGCCATGAGAAGTTGCAAACACCTACCAAAATATTGCATGTGTAGGCAAAAGGTAGGTGTGTGAGCTCCCCGTTTAACGGTTTATATCAACGGATGCATATCACTGTTGTTGACTATTCCCTCTGCTTGAAAATATTTGACGCTCTAGTTTTGTCACAAGCCAAAGTTTCATCAAATTATAAAAATTTACCAACATCTACCAAACCAAATTGCACTTAAAGAAATTTGACTTAGGAGAAAACAATATCATCAAATATTTTGGAACGAAGTAGCAAATTTTGGGTTCTTCTAGAACAACATGCTCTGTTCTGTGCAATAATGTATTATTTGTATCCTTAGTCTGAAATGTTTTTGAATACGGTGGATGTCCTTGTATGGAGCCCACAAGGCCACAAGTACCCAAGATATAGATACGAGGTCGGTGCTTAACTTAACATTTGATGAGATACCGAGATCTCATAATGCAGCATTCAGGGTATCCACATTTATCAAATGTACTCATCCAGCAATCACCAAAATGTCCTTTATGTTGTTTTCTTCATCCCAATCGTTGGTGTCAAATTATATTTGTGCTTTCAATAATCGTAGAACAATTTTAAAATTCACATATAGCTACTTTTCCCTATAGTTTTATCTATATAATTCATGAGGACTCGTAAAGGTTATGCCACTAAAAATGCATGTTACCTCTCAATCTCAACTATTGCTGAAATACCTGTTTTTAGTCCCTTGCTGAAGGAAGACCTTTTCGTATGCTGTAGGAGTATGTTGACTGTTTGAATTGCTACTAGAATTTAGAAATGCTTGCTGGGATGAATCCTGGTTGAAACATTTTGTACCAGTATTATGTAGACCCTGGTCCTCTCCCATGGTGCTATTGTTTCCTATACGGTTTATATCTTTTCATTCATAATCTTCATATTCTTTTACTGCATTCTAGAGGGTCCTTTAATTATGTTGTTAATTTCAAATGAGTTGACACTTTTCCTTTTGTTGCCCAGTATGGCAATTTACCAATAGAGCTTGCTGCTAAACGTGACTGCATGGAGGAAGTTGAAATGTTGTTTCCTTTGACTTCCCCAATACCAACTATCCCAAACTGGAGTATTGATGGAATCATCTCGCATGCAAAATTTGAAAGTGCAAAGCCACTGGTACGTTATTTATTGCTGTTGTGCCCTGTAGATAAAATTTACTTGAATGCCTGGTCATATTTTTTGTTTGCCAGTCCTGAATTTGTCCGTCAACTGTTATGTCTTGGAGTTACTATATATGCATGAGATCATCACATTTAAAAATAGTATCGTGACTTTTTTATGGGTTTTTCTTTAAGGCATCAGCCAAAACGATAAAACTGAAGTAGTTAAAGCTCTTGAGAACAAACTATCAATTCTAATTTGGAAGGACCAGATTGGGACCCCTTATTTGTTGTCGGCTTATCAATGGTTAAAAAAAACTTGGTTATTAAGTATCGATTCAATGAACTTCTGTAAACTGTTCGTCATGCGCAGCCCTTAAGATACAGAAATGATTTACAAGCATAATGCTGTTTTAGTAACATATAGTTTGAAGCATGGTTGCTTTATTGTGGATGTGAAGTACACCCATGTATATGCTGTTTTAGTAACATATAGTAATAATTTGACATATTAATTCTAAATTATGTTGGACCTTTTCCTCTTGTGATTAAAATCTTGTTGTGTGAGTAACTGCTGCCTTTTGTTGTGTTGGTATACTTGAGAAGTTAACATAATATACACTTTGCATTGCAGCATAAGCATATCTAGATACCAAGCTATGAAGAATGTGTAACAGAGTTGTGAAGTGTCTTTTTTAATCGGAATGTCTTGGAAATGATGCTCCATTCCTACATTTTGTCCCCATTGTTTAATTATTCAGGATGGAAGGCAGCTTGAACAAACAAAAGCTACACTCAAGGCACATGCAGATCATTTATTCAGGCTGAAGGACTACAAGGTGGCATCAAAAGCATATGGTGTGGTAAGCCACTTAAACCTTATCAAAAGCATGGTGGCTTAGAAGTTTTTTTCTTCTATTAACAGGGAATCAATTGCAGAACATTATTTGTTCTCTGAACAGTTTTCTAATATTGTTCTCTACTTTCCCGCTTATTAGCTGTTAATTTGCCATCATTAAGCATTTCTATCGAATTAATATTATTTTGCGGGACTAATTAACCTGCCACGATGAGATGATAATCATAATAACCTGTTATGTTTGACCGTAGGCAATAGATGTCGCGCCGAGTGCAACATTGTACGCGAACAGGAGTCTTTGCAAACTGCTGCTGGATGACGGTGAAGGTGCTCTGTCAGATGCTCTCAGATGCAGAATGCTGCGACCTAACTGGGTGAAAGCTTGCTACCGTCAGGCTGCAGCTCACATGCTGCTGAAAGTGAGTTACTACCACATGTCCAGCTTGCCTTTATGTTTCCCCACTCTGTCCAGTCTACATGGTCGCTCATGTTCCTCCTTTGACGTGCTCTATGCCTAGGAGTATAAACAAGCTTGTGATGCTCTCCTGGACGCTCAAAAGTTAGATCCTGGAAACGCAGAGGTCGAGAGAGAGCTACGGTAATCTACTGTCTTGTATTTATCTCTTCTGAGTATACGTCTTGCAAGCATGAACGGCATATACTTCCATGCTAGTGACCAGCAGTTGCACGCTGGACCAGCGTGCCGACTGCCGGGTGCCATCCTTCCATATAGCTAATGGTGCTGGGATTTCAGCTGAAATTTGTTTCATTTTGGTAAACTCTGTACAGGAAGGCCAGGGAATTAATGAAAGCTCATGGTGAGGCTGACAAGTGAAGCATGCTTTGTTAGGGAAACGCTCTTTTTGGCTTGGATTAGAGTAGTTGATCAACTGAATGTGATGCTACTTATGTGACCAGAAGAGTCTTTGAATTTCTAGAGTTCTTACTACTGCTACTTGTTGACTGCATGCTGAGAGGATTTGGTGTGAAAATGTGCTGTACCTAACTTAAAATCTAACTCTAGAGTCGTTGGATCTAGCACAAATGCCCTATCTGTTGAATATTTGCTGATTTTTCGGACATCACCCTCCCATTTGCATCTTCTAACAGTTTATTAGGGGTCATTCAGTCACTCTCTGAACATGAATGAGGAAGTTCCGTTCAACAATGTTGCTCTCTGATCATTTCAATCGTAATACATTTATGAATACTATCATTTGTCACGAGTTTGATCGGAAATCTTCACTCGGTCGGTTCGAACCCGTGGAGCCCTAATCCAGAGGTCTTGCATGAAAATGGAGAGACTCCACAGAAATTCATAAGAATGTGACAAACTCCTAATCTAGAGGAGTAAATAAATACTCCTAGGTTCAAAACAGGATCATCAAGCCCAGGATGCCCTACAAGTTGCTTATCACTCTACATTTCCGCAGGGGAGGTAATCTACTGTTTGTGGCAGGCGCAGGGGATGGAGAGGCGAGACGGTATCACACCGAGATGGATCGATCGATGAGACGATCACGCCCTTGATTAGCATTAGTACACGTGGTATTATTGTGAGGAGGATTTTTACTAGTACTAAAAATGAAGTGGCGTCGAGGGCCACCGGTCCTCTGGGAAAATATCTGGTACTCTCATCCTTAGGGTATTCCTGGTGCTCCAAGTTCAAAAACAAATCTGAAATGTTTCGAAAAATTATAGAAAAAAATGTGAATGTTCATGAGGAATGTGACTACAACCCCTTAAAATTTCAGGTACAAACTCGAAATGCACATGAAGAAACAAAAATGTGAAATCTGGCATGAATAGTGTAGAAATCACATCTCGATTTCACATTTTTGTTTCTCAATGTACATTTCGAATTTGGACCTGGAATTTCTAGGGGTTGTAGTCACATTCCTTGCAAACATTCATGTTTTTTCAGATTTTTTTAATAATATTTATGAATCGTTTTTCTAAAGTTGGAGCACCGGGAGTTTCTAAGGATGGGACACTAGTAGAAAACATGATTTTGGTCCAGGCCAGAAAAGGCCATTAATCCCGGTTCACTCACGGAACCGGGATAAAACGGGGCACCAGTCCCGGTTCGTGAGGCCAGGGCGCCGGTCGGGCCTCGGGGGCCATTGGTACCGGTTCGTCTGACCCCTTTGGTTCCGGTTCCATAAACGAACCGGGACCAATGAGGCCTTGCTCCTGGCCCACCACCTTTAGTCCCGGTTTGTGGTTGGAACCGAGACCAAAGGTTGTCCTTTAGACCCAGTTTTAGCCACAAATCGGGACTAAAGAGAGGCCTATATTATATACCCCCCGCCCCTGCCCGCGAGCAGAACCATCGCTCTGTTTTTTTGGCCGGCCGTGGGAGAGCTTTGTGGTGCTCTAGCTCACCTCCTATGCACATGAGGTGTTCGATGAAAAGCCCGAGCCACACTTAAGCTTTCTCCTCTCGAAGCTCCTTGTCCAAGCTCAATTTTCCTCAAGATCTGTCTAGGTTTGACGGTCCGTCCCGTCCCGTCCCCGTCCTCACCGCCGTCGATCGCCCGCGCCGATCTCGTCGCCGGCACCACCATGGTGAGCCTCTTTTTCTTATCTTCTTTGTAAAAGAAAAAAAAATTCTTACTTGTATGATTTAGATAGATATTTTTTATAATTTTCTTACTTTTATTATTGTTTGTTATTATATAGTGCGATGGTTTCGGTATCCTCCCACGTCGGCCCTCGTCTTGTCTATGATTCAGATGTGGTATGTTATCTTTTATAACTATTTGTTTTAGTGTTTATGACAAGTATGCCGACCAACGTGAAATAGATGTTTTTATCTAGGAGGTATGTGAACCGGGAATTCCAACCGACCCTCTTGTGGAGAGGTTAAATTTAGTTGAAAAGAAAAACATTTATTTGAAGAAAAAATTGAAAAGAACCGATGAGGAGAAGATGGAATTGGAGTTGCATGTTGCGGAAGTCGTCGATGACCACAAGATCAAGATGGATGCAATGCGCTTGAAGATTAGAAAATATGCCATCCATACTGAGGCTCGGTATCATTATGCCGTTGGATCAATTGTTACCTTAGTTGCGATTATGATCGCATTTTTTGTTGCATTGAAATGTTTTACATAGTTTCAGTGTATGGTTTAATTAGATGATCTAGAGAGCTATATGTTGTTCAATGAGAACTATGTATGAACTTTAGTTGTGATGAGGAACTTATATTAATTTGGTCACTTCTCTATTCATGATGTTCTGTAATTGTTTTTGACACACTTAATTATATATAATGCACAGTATGAGGATTGGTCTCCCTAAATCACGGTATGAGGAGAGACTGACTGGAAAAGGCACGCTAGGAGCAGACTCAATAATATTTAGGGACGAGCATTCTTGGTCTCAAGCACACTACATAGTTCTACGGAATTCTACCTTGGTGACCCCGTATGTCAATGAACAAAAGAATATTCCGCGCTCCAAACATCCGGAGCAGTGCGACGACTGGATTACATGTGAACTTTCAGCAGTTGGTTGCAAACACGTCTCATGGGTGAAAATTGACGATGTGGCTTTGAATGGTGCATTTTGAATACACAAAAAGTCTGGAGTTCAAAATAGTTCAAAAAAATGAAATCTCTTTGTAACAGGTGAGTTTTCGTTCGAAACCCTTATACTTCGAAAGAGATTGTCCATTTTTTACACGAAGTGAATCCAGTTTTTGCCGTAACCCTCGCATCTTTTTAGCACATGCTATGTGGGTGAAATGATGATACCACGCCAACTTTCAACCTTTTCAAAGTTCATTTGTAGTGCTTTTCAATTTTAGAGTCATTTAGCTTTAAAAAAAATCACTAAATGCATGAAAAATACCAAATGAAGTCAGAAACGGTTGAAAATTGATGATGTTGCTCTGAATGGTGCATTTTGAACACACAAAAGGTCTGGAGTTCAAATAAGTAAAAAAAAATGAAATACCTTTGTAACAGATGAGTTTTCGTGTGAAACCCTGATATTCGAAAGAGATTGTCCATTTTGTACACGAAGTGCATCTAGTTTTTGCCGTAACTCTCTCAATTTTTTTAGCACATTCTATGTGGGTGAAATGATGTTACCATGCCAATTTTCAACCTTTTCAGAGTTCATTTGTAGTACTTTTCAATTTCAGGGTCATTTAGCTAGAAAAAAGCAGTAAATCCATGAAAAATACCAAATGAAGCCAGAAAGGGCTGAAAATTGATGATGTGGCTTTGAATGGTGCATTTTGAACACACAAAAAGTTTGGAGTTCAAATAAGTTCAAACAAATGAAATCCCTTTGTAACAGATGAGTTTTCGTCCGAAACCGTGATACTTCGAAAGAGATTGTCCATTTTGTACACGAAGTGCATCCAGTTTTTGCCGTAACCCTCTCAAATTTTTAGCACATGCTATGTGGGGTGAAATGATGATAACATGCCGACTTTCAACCTTTTCAGAGTTCATTTGTAGTGCTTTTCTATTTCAGGGTCATTTAGCTTTAAAAAAATCAGTAAATGCACGAAAAATACCTAATGAAGTTAGAAAGGGTTGAAAATTGATGATGTGGCTTTGAATGGTGCATTTTGAACACACAAAAAGTCTAGAGTTCAAATAAGTTCAAAAAATGAAATACCTTTGTAACAGATGAGTTTTCGTGCGAAACCCTCATACTTCGAAAGAGATTGTCCATTTTGTACACTGATACGTCTCCAACGTATCTATAATTTTTTATTGTTCCATGCTATTATATTATCCTTCTAGGATGTTTTATGGGCTTTTTATATACACATTTATGTGATTTTTGGGACTAACCTATTAACCTAGAGCCCAGTGCCAGTTTCTGTTTTTCTTTTACTGACGGAGCTTACGAGTTTTCTGTTGAGTTTTGTGTTGTGAAGTTTCCAAGTTTTGGGTAAAGATTCAATGGACTATGGAACAAATAGTGGCAAGAGCCTAAGCTTGGGGATGCCCAAGGCACCCCAAGGTAAAATTCAAGGACAACCAAAAGCCTAAGCTTGGGGATGCCCCGGGAAGGCATCCCCTCTTTCGTCTTCGCCTATCGGTAACTTTACTTGAGACTATATTTTTATTCACCACATGATATGTGTTTTTCCTGGAGCGTCAATTTTGTTTTGCTTGCTGTTTGAATAATATCCCAAGATCTGAAATTATTAAATATTAGAGAGTCTTCACATAGTTACATAATTATTCAACTACTCATTGATCTTCACTTATATCTTTCGGTGTAGTTTGTCATTTGCTCTAGTGCTTCACTTATATCTTTTTAGAGCACGGCGGTGGTTTTATTTTGAAGAAATAGATGAACTCTCATGCTTCACTTATATTATTTTGAGAGTCTTTTAGAACATCTTGGTAACGTGCTTTGGTTATAAAACTAGTCCTAATATGATAGGCATCCAAGTTGGGTATAGTAAAAACTTTCATATAAAGTGCATTGAATACTATGAGAAGTTTGATGCTTGATGATTGTTTTGAGATATGAGGATGTTGATATTAGAGTCATGCTAGTAGAGTAGTTGTGAATTTGAGAAATACTTGTGTTGAGTTTGCAAGTCCCGTAGCATGCACGTATGGTAACCGCTGTGTGACAAATTTGAAGCATGAGGTATTTCATTGAGTATCATCCTTTGTGTGGAGGTCGGGATCGCGCGATGGTTAACTCCTACCAACCCTTCCCCTAGGAGCATGCGTGTAGTACTTTGTTTTGATGACTTGTAGATTTTTTCAATAAGTATGTGAGTTCTTTATGACTAATGTTGAGTCCATGGATTATACGCACTCTCACCCTTCCACCATTGCTAGCCTCTCTTGTACCGCATAACTTTCGCCGGTACCATACACCCACCATATACCTTCCTCAAAACAGCCACCATACCTACCTATCATGGCATTTCCATAGCCATTCCGAGATATATTGCCATGCAACTTTCCACTGTTCCGTTCATGTGACACGCTTCATCATTGTCATATTACCATGCATGATCATGTAGTTGACATCGTATTCGTGGCTAGGCCACCATGCATAATTTTTCATACATGTCACTCTTAATTCGTTGCACATCCCGGTACACCGCCGGAGGCATTCATATAGAGTCATACTTTGTTTTAGTATCGAGTTCTAATATCGAGTTGTAAATCAATATAAGTGTGATGATCATCATTATTAGAGCATTGTCCCAAAGAAAAAAAAAGAAAAAGAAAAAGGAATAAAAAAAGAAGGAAAGGCCAAAAAAAAAAAGAAATGCCCAAAAAAAAGAAGAAAAAAAAGAAAAAAGGAAAAAAAGAAAAAGAAAAAGAAAAGAAAAGAAGGGACAATGCTACTATCTTTTTCCACACTTGTGCTTCAAAGTAGCACCATGATCTTCATGATAGAGAGTCTCTTGTTTTGTCACTTTCATATACCAGTGGGAATTTTCATTATAGAACTTGGCTTGTATATTCCAACGATGGGCTTCCTCAAATGCCCTAGGTCTTCATGAGCAAGCAAGTTGGATGCACACCCACTTAGTTTCTTTTGTTTAGCTTTCATACGTTTATAGCTCTAGTGCATCCGTTGCATGGCAATCCCTACTCACTCACATTGATATCTATTGATGGGCATCTCCATATCCCATTGATACTCCTAGTTGATGTGAGACCATCTTCCTCTCTTTGTCTTCTCCACAACCACCACTCTATTCCACATAGTGCTATGTCCATGGCTCACACTCATGTATTGCGTGAAAGTTGAAAGAGTTTGAAAAAATTAAAGTATGAAACAAGTGCTTGGCTGAAACCGGGGTTGTGCATGATTTGAGTATTTTGTGTGACGAAGATGGAGCATAGCCAAACTATATGATTTTGTAGGGATGAACTCTCTTTGGCCATGTTATTTTGAGAAGACATGATTGCTTTGTTAGTATGCTTGAAGTATTATTATTCGTATGTCAATATAAATTTTTATCTTGAATCTTATGGATCTGAACATTCTTGCCACAATTACATTGAGAATTATGTTGGGTAGCATTCCACATCAAAAATTCTGTTTTTATCATTTACCTACTCGAGGACGAGCAGGAATTAAGCTTGGGGATGCTTGATACGTCTCCAACGTATATATAATTTTTTATTGTTCCATATTATATTATCCTTCTAGGATGTTTTATGGGCTTTTTATATACACTTTTATGTGATTTTTGGGACTAACCTATTAACCTAGAGCCAGTGTCAGTTTCTGTTTTTTCCTTGTTTTTGAGTTTCGCAAAAAGGGAATACCAAACGGAGTCCAATTGATGAGCCAATTTTTGATGATTTTTTCTGGACCAAAAGAAGCCCCCTAAGTAAAAGAGTTGGGCCAGGAGAGTCACGGGCTGCCCACGAGGGTGGGAGGCGCGCCCACCCCAAGTAGTGGTGCCCCCCTATCTCGTGGACAACCCAGAGACCCCCGTGACGTGAGACCTACGCCAAAAAATCCTATAAATACAGTAACCTCCGGAAAAATAACCTAGATCGGGAGTTCCGCCGCTGAAAGCCTCTGTTGCCACCAAAAACCAATCTAGACCCTGTTCCGGCACCCTGCCGGAGGGGCAATCCCTCTCCGGTGGCCATCGTCATCATCCCGACGCTCTCCATGATGAGGAGGGAGTAGTCCACCCTTGGGGCTGAGGGTATGTACCAGTAGCTATGTGTTTGATCTCTCTCTCTCTCTCTCCCTCTCTCTCTCTCTCTCTCTCTCTCTCTCTCTCTCTCTCTCTCTCTCTCTCTCTCTCGTGTTCTTGAGATGGCATGATCTTGATGTATCGCGAACTTTGCTATTATAGTTGGATCTTATGATGCTTCTCCCCCTCTACTCTCTTGTGATGAATTGAGTTTTCCCTTTGAAGTTATCTTATCGGATCGAGTCTTTAAGGATTTGAGAACACTTGATGTATGTCTTGCGTGGGATACCTGTGGTGACAATGGGGTATTCTATTGATTCACTTGATGTATGTTTTGGTGATCAACTTGCGGGTTCCGTGACCTTGGGAATCTATGCATAGGGGTTGGCACACGTTTTCGTCTTGACTCTCCGGTAGAAACTTTGGGGCACTCTTTGAAGTTCTTTGTGTTGGTTGAATAGATGAATCTGAGATTGTGTGATGCATATCGTATAAACATGCCCACGGATACTTGAGGTGACAATGGAGTATCTAGGTGACATTAGGGTTTTGGTTATTTTGTGTCTTAAGGTATTATTCTAGTACAAACTCTATGATAGATCGAACGGAAATAATAGCTTTATGTTATTTTACTAAGGACTGTTGAATAGATCGATCAGAAAGAATAACTTTGAGGTGGTTTCGTACCCTACCATAATCTCTTCGTTTGTTCTCTGCTATTAGTTACTTAGGAGTGACTCTTTGTTGCATGTTGAGGGATAGTTATGTGATCCAGTTATGTTATTATTGTTGAGAGAACTTGCACTAGTGAAAGTATGAACCCTAGGCCTTGTTTCAAAGCATTGCAATACCGTTTATGCTCACGTTTACCACTTTCTACCTTGCTGTTATTATATTTTCAGATTACAAAAACCTATATCTACCATCCATATTGCACTTGTATCACCATCTCTTCGCCGAACTAGTGCACCTATACAATTTACCATTGTATTGGGTGTGTTGGGGACACAAGAGACTCTTTGTTATTTGGTTGCAGGGTTGTTTGAGAGAGATCATCTTCATCCTACGCCTCCCACAGATTGATAAACCTTAGGTCATCCACTTGAGGGAAATTTGCTACTGTCCTATAAACCTCTCCACTTGGAGGCCCAACAACATCTACAAGAAGAAGGTTGCGTAGTAGACATCATACACGAAGTGCATCCAGTTTTTGCCGTAACCCTCTCATATTTTCAGCACATGCCATGTGGGTGAAATGATGATACCATGCCAACTTTCAACCTTTTCAGAGTTCATTTGTAGTGCTTTTCAATTTCAGGGTCATTTAGCTTAAAAAAATCAATAAATGCATGAAAAATATTACATGAAGTCAGAAAGGGTTGAAATTGATGATGTGGCTTTGAATGTTGCATTGGAACACAAAAAAATTTTGGAGTTCAAATAAGTTCAAAAAATGAAATCCCTTTGTACCAGATGAGTTTTTGTCCGAAACCCTCATACTTCGAAGAGATTGTCCATTTTGTATACGAAGTGCATCCAGTTTTTTCCGTAACCCTCTCAACTTTTTAGCACATGCTATGTGGGTGAAATGATGATACCATGCCAACATTCAACCTTTTCAGAGTTCATTTGTAGTGCTTTTCAATTTCAGGGTCTTTTAGCTCAAAACATGAACTAATAGCAAAAAGAATGAACTTGGAAAGTTTTATGAAACTCTAATAGCAAAAAGAATGAACCAAAAATAATGAATTAAACATTTTGTTATGATCAACTAAAACAAAACTATAATATTCTTCAATAGAAAAAAGAATCAACTAAAAAGCTTTTATAAAACTCTAATAGCAAAAGGAATCAACTAAAAAGATTTTACAAACCTCTAGTATTTTTGAAACTAAAATTTTATAAAATTTATGCAACTAAAATGATCAAAGTATTTTTTGTTCAAAACATTAATAACAAAAATAATTTTCATAGATTTTTTTGTTAGAAACTTTAATAGCCATTTAAAATAACAAAATCTGTTTTTGATTAAAATAGACATTTATAATAACCTAAAAATTACCAAATTGAATAAAATGATAAAATACAGTAATATTAAATCGCAGGAAAAAGAATCACTCAACGATCTATTTTTATATTAAAGTTATTCACACTAATTTATAAGAATTCAAATTTAAACTACTCAAATTTGAAAACTAATGGCACTAATAGAAAGTTTATAATTTTTGTGACCTAAAAGCAAAAAGAATAAAAAATAAAGCAAAAAACAAAAGAAAATAAATAATGCAAAAAAAGTGGATTTTTTTAAAAATGTCCCCTACTGGGCCACCACGGCCTGATTACGACTAGAAACCCAACCGGCTAGTTGGGCCAGGATTCCGGCCCGTAGCAGGCCCAGTAGGCTCACAAGCAGAGGAGTGTCAGATTAGGACCGTATGCCTGCAGTTGAGAGGAGCTCGAAGTAGCTGGTGTAGAGGGGCTTATAAACCACTCCGAGCCCCTCTCAGCTAGCGAGGTGGGACTAAACTTTTGGCCCCGGGCAGCACCACCCTTTGGTCCCGGTTCTTGGTACCAACCGGGACCAATACCCACCTTTGGTCCCGGTTGGTGGCACGAACCGAGACCAATGCCCCCTTTGGTCTCTGCTTCCCGCCCGGTTGGTGGAACGAACCGGGACCAAAGGGGGGCATTGGTCCTGGTTTGTGCCACAAACCGGGAGCAAAGGCCTTTCTATATAAGCCAAGACTTAGGAATTTTTCCCCATGTTCTCACATTCTCCCCCGACGCCGCGAGGCTGCTCTCCTCGTCTCTATCGCCGTCGCCTCGTCCTGCCCCGTCACCGCCCGCTCCTCGTCACCGTCGGCGTCCCTGCCCCGACGCCGGGCGCTGCTCCCTGCCCCGACGCCGTCCCCCTCTCCCATCGCCGGGCCACCTCATCATCTTCGCCGCGCCCCTGCCTCCCCTCCACCGTACACCTCCCCGACCTTGCCATTCCCGATGCCTCCCTGAAAGTGCAACTAATCCCCGGGTGGTTTTGGCAATTAATAACAACATATATATCATTGAACTAATAGTTACTTGAGAATCATTTCAGAGAAGTTCAGTGATATGGGTATGGCAATGTCTGAAGAAGTGGACCCCTCAAAATGCTAAGGCAAGTATTGGCAAAAGCTCAAGACTCCATTTTTGGTTTAGTGATCCAAGATCACATTGAGTCCATAGGAAAAGCCAATACTATTAAAAGGGGATGAGGTTGTGTTGATGATCTGGTTGCTCAAGTGCTTAGTGATATATCTCTTTCAACTATCAGCAACTTTCACTACAATACACACTCATAAGTAATCTCGGACCAACCGATTTTCCAAACTCAGTCACACCGAGATGAACCACCTCAGCCATAAGCCAAACCCTAGAAAAATCGGTCATTCCGAGTTTGAGTTCGGTCTCACCGAAATACGGGCTGCCAACCTTCTGTAACCGTTTGTCATCATTTCGGAATAACCGAGTTGATGATTTCGGTCCCACCGAAACTGGCAAGTTCCTATCTTTGATCAAATCGGACTAACCGAGATGGTATTTTCGGTCCCACCGAAAACCCCAACGTTCACTATATTTGAACTTTCGGTCTGACCGAGTTGTCCACTTCGGTCTCACCGAGATTGCTCAATTATGTGTGTAACGGTTGGATTTTGTGTGGAGGCTATATATACCCCTCCACCCCCTCTTCATTCATGGAGAGAGCCATCAGAAAGTACTACCACTCCTACCTTACACTTTCTGAGAAGAGAACTACCTACCCTTGTGTTGAGATCAAGTTGCTCCATTCCTACCATATGAAACTTGATTTCTAACCTTCCCAAGTTGCTTTCCACTCAATCCTTTCTTCCACCACAGCCAAATCAGTGAGGAGAGTTGAGTGTTGGGGAGATTATCATTTGAAGCACAAGAGCAAGGAGTTCATCATCATCATCTACAACATCTATTACCTTTTGGAGGGTGGTGCCTCCTAGATTGGTTAGGTGTCGCTTGGGAGCCTCCGTCATCGAGATGTGGAGTTGAACCAAGAAGTTTGTAAGGGCAAGGAGATCGCCTACTTCGTGAAGATCTACCCCGAGTAAGGCTAGCCCTCCGTGGGCGTAGGCCATGATGGAATAGACAAGGTTGCTTCTTCGTGGACCCTTCGTGGGTGGAGCCCTCCGTGGACTCGCGCAGCCGTTACCCTCCGTGGGTTGAAGTCTCCATCAACGTGGATGTATGATAGCACCACCTATCGGAACCACGGGAAAAATCATTGCGTCTCCAAATTGCGTTTGCTCTTCTCCACCTCTATTTACTACATGTGCAATTTACTTTCCGCTGCTTATACTCTAGAATTGCATGTGTAGGGTGATGCTTGACTTGATCATAATTGTGAATCTGCCAAAAACTGTTCTTGATCAAAAGGCAGAATTTTTATATTTACAAGTAGTCTAATCACCTCCCCCTCTAGACATACTTTCGATCCTACAAGTGGTATCAGAGCTTTGGTCTCCATTGTTTTGGTTTCCATTGCATTGGACTCCATAAGCTTGGTTTCACAACCTAGGAGAGTATGGCGTCTAGTGAGGGTAATTATCGTAGAGGTCCTTACTTTGATGGTACAAATTTTGCTAGTTGGAAGCATAAAATGAAAATGCATATTCTTGGTCATAACCCAGCCGCATGGGGCATTATTTGTGTTGGTATGCAAGGTGAATTCTTCGAGGAAGGAAAAGTTCCGGATCGCGAAGCTACACCGGAAGAGTTGCGGATGTTGCAAAACAATGCTCAAGCTTGTGACATTCTCTTCAATGCCTTGTGTCCCGAGGAGTTCAACAAAATCAGCCGTCTTGAGAATGCTAAAAAGATTTGGGATACTTTGGTTGAAATGCACGAAGGTACCGAGTCTGTGAAGGAATCAAAGCTAGATATTCTTCAAGGTCAACTTGACAAGTTCAAGATGAAGGATGGTGAAGGAGTCGCTGAAATGTACTCTAGGCTTGCTCTCATCACAAATGAGATTGCCGGCTTAGGAAGCGAAGAAATGACCGACCGATTCATCATTAAGAAGATTCTCAGAGCTTTGGATGGAAAGTACGACACCGTGTGCACTTTGATCCAAATGATGCCAAACTACAAGACTCTCAAGCCAACTGAAGTCATTGGAAGAATTGTTGCTCATGAGATGACACTTAAGGATAAGGAAGAGCTTCACAACAAGTCAAGTGGTGCTTACAAAGCTACAAGTGATGCTCCCACAACCTCAAGTGACAAGTTAATTTCCAATGAAGAGATAAGCCTAATGGTTAAGAACTTCAACAAATTCTACAAGAATAGAGGCAAAGAGAGAAGCTCAAAGTCTAGATCATATGATGAAAAGAGATCTTCTAGTCGTGATCGAAACTGCTACAATTGTGGAAGACCCGGACACTACTCAAATGAGTGTACGGCTCCCCACAAGAGAAGAGAAGAATCTCCAAGAAGAAGATCAAGAGATGAGTCACCTCTGAAAGAGAGAAGGAGTAGAGATGATCGTTATGAACGAAGACCCTCTCGGAGAAGCAAGGATTCGGAGAGGAAAGACAAGTCATCAAGGAGCTACACAAGAAGAAGACATCAGGCTCATGTAGGTGAATGGGTCTCCGGCTCCGACTCCGACAATCAATCCGATGGAAGCTATCACTCCGACTCCGACTACAGTCAAGATGAAGGTGTTGCCGGTCTTGCTCTCGTATCCTCCAACTCCAACTCCTACGACTTATTTGATTCACCCAATGAGGGAATTGGAAGATGCTTCATGGCTAAAGGCCCCAAGGTATCACACCCTGAATTCATTGACTTCAATAGTGATGAGGATGACTTGCTTGGTGAAGATGAGCTCTTGCATGATAAATCTAGTGAGCTTAGTAACGATGAAAATGCTAGTAGTCTTTATAGTCGAGAAGAGTCGAATGACAATGCTATGAAGGAGATTGAGCGTCTAACTAAAGAACTAAACACTCTTAAGTTAGCTCATGAAACAACTCAAGAAGATCATAGAGAGCTCCTAAGATCTCATGAGAAGCTACGCTTCGAGAAGCTCACTCTAGAGCAAGAACATGAGTTTCTAAAAGCGATCAATGACGATCTTCGAAAGAAGAGTTCTTCATATCTTGCCAAACGACTTCTCTTGTCTAATTTCTTGCCACCCATTAAGACTAAGCATGACAAGTATAAGAAAAATTCTTCCTCTAACAGTAACAATAACCATGTTAAATCTAATGTTGTTACTTCTAGTAGTTCTCTTGATTCCACTAACAATGTTTCAAGCCAAGTTACACTTGAGCAAGAGAATAGCTTATTGAAGGAAATCATAGAGAAAGGTGTCTACAAGAGTCTTGCCAGAAGCAAGAACTTTGAGGAAATTATTCGCAAACAAGGAAGGCACCGGAAGAATCAAGGGATTGGTTTTGAGCGAAGGTTCAACGCCGAAGGTGTTGAGTGGGAAGAAGGTCAATATCCTACTCCACAGTTTGTTTCTCAAAAGGAGAAGTATGATCCTACTTCTTCCAATGTGGAACAAGCTCAAGATGACCTTCCACCACAAGACCACAAGCTAAAAGCCAAGGACAAGCTTCAAAAGGAGATTGATGCATTCATTGAAGTACCTCAAGCCATGGTCAAGTGGGTTCCCAAGGAAACGTCAAGTTCTACTTCGTCAAGCTCAACTACAACCCCAAGGATTCCCATCAAGATGATGTGGATCCCGAAGAAGAAGAACTAGAAGGTTCTTGAGGGTGACTCCGCCAACATACTTCACTCACATTCATTTTGGCAACTTGTGCAATCAACTTCCACATCATGCACTAGTTCATGGAGTCACAAACCCTCTTGTTGGTAAGTCAAGGGACAAGGTAATCATTGCTTTCATGGACATCATCTATTGTGAACTTCAATCTATGTCCATGGATATCCTTGTTTGTTCCTTGTGGGACTAACCCATGTAGGTATTGAAAGTGCCCTAATCCAAAGGATAGCTCCCAACTCTTGATGATCTACATCAACATTGAGCATCCACATCTTCAACATCTACATGAAGTCTTCTACGACAACCCAATGTTAGTTTGACCCTTTAAAAGGGGTTCTCACATCTAGGGGGAGCTTTGCTCAAAAAATTGAGCTAAAGCATCTTCAAATGATGTGAACACATCAATGCTTTATGTAAAAGTGGTAACCCCACTTGTGCTTAAACGATGAGTATGACCTATGATCAAATGTTCTCATTTGGCTCCTAAGTCAAAATACTCATATAAAGATGACCTAGTCATCGACAAATTGTGTGCTAATAGCTAGAGTTTTGGTCGTGCATGTTTGACACATATTTCATTTGCTATCTTATTGTGTGAGCATGTTGAATGCATGATTTTATCCATTCGAGGACATCCATTTGTTGTTTTGGTTGTTTTGATTTTTCTGGCCAAATGGATGGACAAGAATGCCTAAGTACCTCCCCTAGCTATCTATGCTTTCTTGTCTCAAACTCTATTCATGCTTATATCACAAACTTTGAACAAGTCATTTTCGGACCCTCCGAGTGAGGAGCACTCGGAGCCACCGATCCGTCTAAGGCTGACTTCCAAAACCTTCTAAGTAAATTTCGGTCAGACCAACTTTCTCCCACTCGGTCAAACCGAAAGCACTTAGACTGATCTAGGTTTCATCTCGGTGAAACCGAGTTCTAAATCTCGGCGTGACCGAAATGCGTAACTGCATAGCAGTTATCCATCTCGGTGTCACCGAGTTTTTCAACTCGGTCCCACCGACAGCAAGGGGATATAAATACTGAGGGCAGCGCGCGTTGATTATTCCTTCAAACGTTTTCGCTCCCACGTCCCCTGCTGCCGTCGCCCTGATCTCCGGATCGTCGCCGTCGTCGCCTGTGCGCCCTCGCCGCAGGTCTCCGCCGCCGTCAACGGATTTCTCCTCCGCGCCGTTGCCGCCGTAGAGGGACTCCACCAAGTTAGGGTGAGTCTCGATCCCTCTCATGCTCCCATCTGATTCATTGCACGTCTGGTTTGCTCTATATCTGGCCACGATTGAAAACTCCTTTTCCACCAGATCGGTTCTAGTTTCGAGTAAAATTCTTAGGGTTAGGTTTCCACGGAACACATCTCGGTGAAACCGGTTTTAAATTTTCGGTGTGACCAATTCGGCCTCTGGCCATTGCACTGCACTTTCGGTCCAACCGAGTTGTGCAAATCGGTGTGACCGAAGTAGAGTTTTAGTGAAACCCTAGTTTATCGGCAGGACCGAAACCCATTTTGGTCCAACCGAAAGTGGTGTGTAAAGTTTCTGTTATACACTTCGGATTCACCGAAACTGAAAATCGGTCTGACCGAAATGCATTCTGTGAAAACTTAAAACTAAGATTTGAACTCATTTTGTTTGCAAAAACTTCTGCAGTTTGTGATAACTCTTCTACTCTGCCTATACCTTATCTATTCACAGGTTGTCAGCCATGTCAGATGCCAGTGACAGCCAGAACAGGTCAGAGTCACCTTTTGCAGAGATTCCTGAGGCAGATACTAGTCCTGAGGCTAGTAGTCCAGTTGATGATGGTGAGAGGAGTACACCTAGTGGCTTGCCTCCTGCAGCCACCAGAGCCAGAAAGGAGAAGAACTCAGATGATGAGGATTCTGATTTTGTTGCTGAGGAAGAAGTGTCCTCCAAGCCTAAGAGAAAGGTTGTTGCCAAAGAGCAACAAGGGCAGCAGTCAAACAAAGGCACCAGCAAGGTCAAGCAATCAGCTGTTGCCAAGAAGCTGAACTTGGGAGAGCCAGCCCCAAGCAAAGTGAAGAAAACATCCAAGAGGAAGAGGGTAGTGTATACTGATCCTCATGCAGATGCAGCAGCCGAGGAAGAAGAAGAAGAAGAAGCACCCCAGCCTGCTCCTCAGAAGCAGAAGCTCATGGGTGATGCAATTAGGGCTGGAGCCACTTCAAAGCCCAAGAAGCCTGCTCAAGCAAAGGCAGCTCCAGCAAAGCCTACTGCCAAGCCCAAGAGGACTACCAGGAACATTCCAGCCTCTGAGAAGAACAAGGGTGATGTGCCACCGTCTGAGTCTGATGAAGAAGAACATGTGTTGCTGAAACTCCGTCCAAAACTGCCACTTCACAACGATGCTCATCCTCAAGCCGAGGATATGAAGGCAAGGAAAGATAGAGGTCTCGGGCTATGGAGACAAGCTGATCCATATGCCGTGAGGAGAAGGACTGCTGTGGACCCCAGATTCCACACCAGAGAGCAGCAGGACTTCTATGAGACTGTGCGGATGGACAAGAAGCCTATAGTTGCAGATACCAGATACGTTGACTGGAAATACATTGATAGCGAAGAGCACAGAGACTTCTTTCCCCATGTGCATGAAAGCTTCACTGCATGTGGAGTTGCTGAGTTTGTGGGTCAGAAACTGACAGATTGGAACGATGAGATGATTATGCAGTTCTATGCAACAGCTCACTTCTATCCTGATGGGAAGATCACCTGGATGACTGAAGGTCAAAGGTTTTCTTCTTCTGTTGAAGAATGGGCAGAACTTCTGAATGCTCCAGTGCAAAGAGAGGACGACATTGATGTCTATGGGATTCCTAAGAAGAACCATGATTCCATGAAGAACATGTACAAGGAGATCCCCGCAGCAGATTTGGAAGTGTGGAAGCTTGGCTCAGTCTACTATCTCCAGGCAGGTTTACCTACCACTAACACTATTCTAAGGCATACCCTGATGCCCAAGTCTGGAGATCATCGCATGATCAGAGGGTATTCTATCAACATGCTGCATATACTTGATGAGAAGGCACCTTTCAAGGTGATGGACTTAATGGTAGAGACCATTAAGAGGACTGCAGCTGACCAGAAGAGGTCATGTGGATTTGCCCCACAGATTCAGATGCTTATCAATGCCAAGTTTGGCACGGGCAAATTCTTGTTGGATAGGAAGCACTTACCCCTGCAGCCAGAGCATGAAGACAATGTTGTTGTGATGGACGAGGAGGATCCAACTTCGGTTGAAGGTCAAGCCAAGATTGAAGCTGCTAGGAAAGCCAAAGCTGATAAAGAGGCAGCAGCAGCAGCTAAACCAAAGAGCTTCGGAGAGCAGATTCTTGAAGCTACCCAAAGGATTGAACAACGCCTGGCCAGCATTGAACAATCTCAGGAGAGCCTAGAGAGGATTGTTGACGAGAAGGTCCACGCTCTGGACGTGAAGCTGACTGAACTTCAGGTGACCGTCAACAAGCTTGAGGCAGACATGGAGGAAGCAAGGCAGGACAGGGCAGAGCTCATGCAGGGTGACTTAGTCCAGGACTCTCGCCAGACTGCTCCGGTTCCCAGAGGATCCCGATCAGCTGCTATTCCAGTGACTGACTCCAGGGCTACAACTTCAGCACCTCCTACAGCTCCAGCAGTTACTCCAGCCACAGCTCCACTATCCACTCCTCCAGCGCAGACATCAGCTGAAGTCTTCGCCGATGCCGTCATATCTACTCCGACATCTACCCAGACGGGAGCCGCCAGCAGAGCCCACAGTGACGTTTAGCTCTATGCTTTTTCAAACTTTTTGGTAACTTGTTGCCAAAGGGAGAGAAATTGTATAGATCATAGGGCTTCGAGAGAGAGAGTGCTCTTTCGTTCTTTTGCGGTTTCTTTGAGATACTTTTGGTACTTTTGGTTTTCGAAACTTTCAGTGTGCTTGATACTACGTTTGATGCTACCTTAATGAGTGCTTAGTCATACTATGCTTTAATGTGTGCTTAATGCTTATCATATGCTATTCCTATCTTGTATGGCTATTTACTCATGTCTTGGTGATTGGGTGCATGCTTTTCATTCTTATCATTTTGTGCGCTCCACCAAGATGTATGTGACATGGAAGAGTGACCCATGATCCTAATCGATTGTGCATTTGCATTCAAACGCAAATTTTAAATAATGCACAAATTTAGGGGGAGCTCTTGCTTATCACATACTTCTCAAAGCGACGATATTATTCATTGATTATATCCTTTGTCGAAGCTTTGATCTATATGTTGTCATCAATTACCAAAAAGGGGGAGATTGAAAGTGCAACTAATCCCCGGGTGGTTTTGGCAATTAATAACAACATATATATCATTGAACTAATAGTTACTTGAGAATCATTTCAGAGAAGTTCAGTGATATGGGTATGGCAATGTCTGAAGAAGTGGACCCCTCAAAATGCTAAGGCAAGCATTGGCAAAAGCTCAAGACTCCATTTTTGGTTTAGTGATCCAAGATCACATTGAGTCCATAGGAAAAGCCAATACTATTAAAAGGGGATGAGGTTGTGTTGATGATCTGGTTGCTCAAGTGCTTAGTGATATATCTCTTTCAACTATCAGCAACTTTCACTACAATACACACTCATAAGTAATCTCGGACCAACCGATTTTCCAAACTCAGTCACACCGAGATGAACCACCTCAGCCATAAGCCAAACCCTAGAAAAATCGGTCATTCCGAGTTTGAGTTCGGTCTCACCGAAATACGGGCTGCCAACCTTCTGTAACCGTTTGTCATCATTTCGGAATAACCGAGTTGATGATTTCGGTCCCACCGAAACTGGCAAGTTCCTATCTTTGATCAAATCGGACTAACCGAGATGGTATTTTCGGTCCCACCGAAAACCCCAACGTTCACTATATTTGAACTTTCGGTCTGACCGAGTTGTCCACTTCGGTCTCACCGAGATTGCTCAATTATGTGTGTAACGGTTGGATTTTGTGTGGAGGCTATATATACCCCTCCACCCCCTCTTCATTCGTGGAGAGAGCCATCAGAAAGAACTACCACTCCTACCTTACACTTTCTGAGAAGAGAACTACCTATCCTTGTGTTGAGATCAAGTTGCTCCACTCCCACCATATGAAACTTGATCTCTAACCTTCCCAAGTTGCTTTCCACTCAATCTTTTCTTCCACCACAGCCAAATCAGTGAGGAGAGTTGAGTGTTGGGGAGATTATCATTTGAAGCACAAGAGCAAGGAGTTCATCATCATCTACAACATCTATTACCTTTTGGAGGGTGGTGCCTCCTAGATTGGTTAGGTGTCGCTTGGGAGCCTCCGTCATCGAGATGTGGAGTTGAACCAAGAAGTTTGTAAGGGCAAGGAGATCGCCTACTTCGTGAAGATCTACCCCGAGTAAGGCTAGCCCTCCGTGGGCGTAGGCCATGATGGAATAGACAAGGTTGCTTCTTCGTGGACCCTTCGTGGGTGGAGCCCTCCGTGGACTCGCGCAGCTGTTACCCTCCGTGGGTTGAAGTCTCCATCAACGTGGATGTACGATAGCACTACCTATCGGAACCACGGGAAAAATCATTGCGTCTCCAAATTGCGTTTGATCTTCTCCACCTCTCTTTACTACATGTGCAATTTACTTTCCGCTGCTTATACTCTAGAATTGCATGTGTAGGGTGATGCTTGACTTGATCATAATTGTGAATCTGCCAAAAACTGTTCTTGATCAAAAGGCAGAATTTTTATATTTACAAGTAGTCTAATCACCCCCCCTCTAGACATACTTTCGATCCTACAAGTGGTATCAGAGCTTTGGTCTCCATTGTTTTGGTTTCCATTGCATTGGACTCCATAAGCTTGGTTTCACAACCTAGGAGAGTATGGCGTCTAGTGAGGGTAATTATCGTAGAGGTCCTTACTTTGATGGTACAAATTTTGCTAGTTGGAAGCATAAAATGAAAATGCATATTCTTGGTCATAACCCAGCCGCATGGGGCATTATTTGTGTTGGTATGCAAGGTGAATTCTTCGAGGAAGGAAAAGTTCCGAATCGCGAAGCTACACCGGAAGAGTTGCGGATGTTGCAAAACAATGCTCAAGCTTGTGACATTCTCTTCAATGCCTTGTGTCCCGAGGAGTTCAACAAAATCAGCCGTCTTGAGAATGCTAAAGAGATTTGGGATACTTTGGTTGAAATGCACGAAGGTACCAAGTCTGTGAAGGAATCAAAGCTAGATATTCTTCAAGGTCAACTTGACAAGTTCAAGATGAAGGATGGTGAAGGAGTCGCTGAAATGTACTCTAGGCTTGCTCTCATCACAAATGAGATTGCCGGCTTAGGAAGCGAAGAAATGACCGACCGATTCATCATTAAGAAGATTCTCAGAGCTTTGGATGGAAAGTACGACACCGTGTGCACTTTGATCCAAATGATGCCAAACTACAAGACTCTCAAGCCAACTGAAGTCATTGGAAGAATTGTTGCTCATGAGATGACACTTAAGGATAAGGAAGAGCTTCACAACAAGTCAAGTGGTGCTTACAAAGCTACAAGTGATGCTCCCACAACCTCAAGTGACAAGTTACTTTCCAATGAAGAACAATTGCTGGGGGATATAATCCACGCCAGTGCTGATCCCTTGTCGTTTCTCAACGACACCGATGATCTAGAATTCAAGGATGACGGCTCCGGCGATCCAACAATGGAGGAGGAAGGAGTTGATCATGCCGGCTCCGGTGACCAAACGGCGGAGGAAGGAGATCATGATGACGACTCTGGTGACCGAACAGATGACGGAGCTATTGCAAAGTCCGGAGAAGTATATGTATTAATTAAGCCCGTGCTGACTTGATGCATTAATTGTTTTGGTATATATGTACATATATTAACGATTCTTTCTTCTTTTATAGCCCTCCGGATAGAGCCAACCTTCCGTAAGGAGATGAGGCCCAAAGAAAAGGTTGTGCCAAGATGAAAGTTCACGATCAAAGAAATCGCGAAAGATGGCCAACCGATTGTTCCCCAGGGACCAAGGACGCTTTTGTAAGTCAGTGCGGAGCTATTGTTAGGGACACCGTCCCGATCAGCGTCCAACAATGGAATAAGAGTAAGGACCACCCTGAAGTTTCTTATGTCGAGGACATACTGAAAGGTGATCTTTGTACCTCACTGAAGGCAAATTTCACTCTCCCGCAAGAGGAGGATCTGGATAACCCATTTACAGAGCCAAAGGTCAAGGCATTTACTCTTAATAAGATGGCAACTCTATTCAAGAACTGGAAGAAAGAGTTGAATACAAAGTTTGCCAAGGAAGCGAAGACTCTAGAATTCACCGGCCGATACGAGAATATAAGAGAACACTGGCCCGCATTTGTGGCCTACAAGAATTCGGAGAAGGGTAAGAAAAGGTCAGAGACAAACAAGAAAAATGCTGCAAAGAAGAAATATCACCATCACACGGGGTCAGATGGCTACTACAAAGCCCGACCGTTGTGGGACAAAGCTGAGCAAGACCTGCTTTCTTAAAGGGGTCCAACCAGCGACATTGAACTAGCCAGACCATTCAAGCACTTGGTTCTTTGGGGTTGGGGGAACTTTGGACCCAGAAACAGGGGAGTGTCGTTGGATGGACGAGCAACTTGCAATACCCATCACGAAGCTTCAACACTATATCAGTGCAGCGCAGGAAGGACATTCATTCCCGACAGAGAGAAGGACGAGATGACTGAGGCCCTCGGGAATCCTGAGCACCCTGGACGAACACGAGGCACATCAGGCTCCGTTCCGTGGGTGGTTGGGTTTGCCGACAGTGGTGGTTATAGAAGCCGAGGGAGAAAGAGGAAGGATGAAGTGAGTGAAATGCAGAAGCTCAAAGAAAGAATAACAAAGCTCGAGGAACTTGCAGCTACCGGCCAACCATCTCAGCGGCACGAAGACGCTGCCCTAGAAGCTACCCCACCATCTCAGTGGAGAAGCAGCGTGGCTTCCACGGAGCTCGTTCAGCCTGATTTCACGGCTCCTCGCTACCCCGTGGATACTATCACGGAGGCTCAACATTGCGAGCTAATGACGAATTGACAGAACCTGACTTTGAAGGCGGTCGTCGGCTCTGTTACACCTCCTCTAGCCGACAAAACTTTTCACCGCCGTCCGATTCCACTTGGCTATGTTGTTGTGACGGTGGATGAAATAACAGAGGGATTCGAGGAGCTGGTGCTTGATCACCCTACAGGTGAAGGGGAGAATCATCTGGTTAATGCTTTGAGGAGTACATGTCTATGGAGGAAGGAGTACATCAAGCTTGCAAACTATATGCCTCCTCCTCCTCCGGCGAGTCAGGGCACTCCGCCGCCTCCTCCTCCTCCGGTGAGTGATTAGGGCACTCCGCCTCCTTCTCTGCCTGCTCTGGCGCGTGAGGGCACTCCACCTCCTCCTTCGCCTCCTCTGGCACGTCGGAGCACTTTGACTCCTCCTCCTCTGCCTCGTCAGCAATGGCGGAAGACAGACGCCACCGCTTCGGCTCCTCCGGCGCGTCGGAGCACTCCGCCTCCTTCCTCGTAAGCAACGACGGAAGAGAGACGCACCTGCTTTGGCGGCTAGCAGTATAAGTAGAGGCGGGAGGCAATTCAGATACGGTTCATCTCTCAAGCTCTGGAAAAGTTACTATATGAAAGGACCGAGATGAAAAACGAGGAAATTTTGTGCTGGCGAAGTGAGAGACTTTTTTGCAAAGAAACCTCCACTTTCTAAGCAGATGATAGATCTAATGAAAGTGAACCGCAATATCGATGCCCTGAAGGGACCACCATCGCCTCCGCCAGATTCCAACTATGTCCGAGCCCTTAAAAAGACATATGAAGATGCGCGACAGTCGGGAAGTACTTCGAGTGATGCAAGGTTAGTAGAACGAAGAAGTGGGAAAAATTCCCCAGCTCGGCAAACATGCGAACCAATTGTGCCCACTACTCAAGGTTTCTAGCAATATCGTCGCTAATCATCTGGGGATGGTGTCCGGTACCAATCCTACTGATTACCTAAGCAATGATGTAGAGGTTGAAATAATGGAGGTGGATGAATTCGGATACCAGTATGGGAAGCCTCTCGTCAAACCTGATCCTCCTGCTCTAACAACGATGATGCGAAGATTGCATGAATGGTACATGAAAACCTGGAGCGAGTCTGGGAAGGATAGTTTGATGCTCAGAATGAAAGAGGAGCACAACCTCGTTGGAACTGAGCTGTTGCCTATTGAATTTGTGGAGTTATTCCAATTATACAATCAATTGGCCCTCGACAAACAACTCGTGACTTGCTACTGTCTGTAAGTACTACTTCTGTAATTAAGTCTCTATATATAGCTCAGAGCTTTCATTGCATGTATATATAATTATCCTCACTATTTTATGCAGATTGAAGATCATCGAATGCATAAAAGCACAAATCTATGACATTGGGTTCATTAACCCAAATATCATACATGAATGGAAGGTTAAAAACAGAGTCAAAGATACCGAGGACAACTTGCTACAATCGTTGCTTAAAAACCAAAACAAAGATAAAATACTCTTTCCTTACAATTTCAAGTGAGTGTTACTGTCTTGTGCATATTTGGTTTCCCTTACTCGAGGTTATATATAGTAATGTAATTGATGAGTTATGCATGCGTGCACAGCTTCCACTTTATTCTGCTAGAGATTAAGCTCGACCGGGGAGTAGTAACCATCTTAGACTCGAGATGAAAAGATCCCCAGGATTGCGGACATGACTGAAATGCTCCAGAAGTAAGTTCAATCGATCATTATCACACCATATCTGCAACTTTGTTCATTTCCTGATATCAAGTAATTATTTCTTTGTCTGCCAGGGTTTGGAAAGAGATCACCAGAATTGTTCCGGCACTGCCGAGGGAGCTGCGATTTGCACACCCGAAAGTAAGTACTACTACCTAGTTCCGCGCATCTCCCATTGATACTAGTTTCATCAATACCATTTATCGTGCTTGATTATCAGTTTGATTGAACTCTATTTCTTGTAAAGTGTTTGTGGCAGGAAGCCGGGAATGATTTTTGTGGATACTACATTCGCGAGTTCATCTACAACGCGACCTCTCTGTGGGGCTTCTCTGAAAAACAATATCAAGTACGTAAATAATATTATTCACAATTTTATTTTATTACCATCATTTGTGTTGAGTTTCATTCATATATATGTATTGATCCCCTTCTTTAAATTAGGTCTGGCAGCTGCGGTGTCAAAACTGGCAGATCTCGGGTAGGGGGGCCCAAGCCGCGCATCTGAGGATCGGCGGTAACAGGGGTGTCGGGGGAAACTGTCCACCACGAGCACCTATGGGACCGGAGCCCCTTGTTCGTGCGGTAAGAGGGCGGAGGAAGCACAAAGAGCAGATCGAGATGAACACGCGGGCAGTTTACCCAGGTTCGGGCCGCAATGGATGCGTAAAACCCTACTCCTGCTTAGTTTGTATTGAGTTGGAGAGCTCGGGAGCTTGAAGAACTAGCTACACCGAGCGTATGAGCGATCTAGGTTCCGAACCCCCTCTACGTTGTGCATGGGCCTCCTTTTATAGTGTAAGGGGTCACCGACAGGTGTCAACGTAGGAGAAAGGGGTAGAAATGTAAAAGAGGTGGTAGTTGTAACAGTGCGGGAATAGTGGAGCTACAGTGCGTGAACAGTGGTCGCTACCTACTTTGACAGTGGGGGACAAGGGCATTTAATGCCCGTCGCCGTCGACCCCAAAAGCTCCCGCCCTTGCGTCTCCGTTTGCCACGGCGATGGCTTCACCATCGTGGAGTGCCACCGTGTCCCCCAGGCTGCACAGCCATCCGCCACGCGTCCCTGGAAAGGCCCCATGGCGACGCGTGGGCCGATGAGCTGGAGCGCGGGCACACAGCGCAGCTCTCCCGGCAAGCACCTTGCCGGGGTCTTGACCTTGCCGGGCCCGGGAGCTTGTCGGGCTCTGAAGCTTGTCGCTCCCCGGGCCCTCGCCGGGACGCATATAGCGCCGAGGCGTGTCTTCTATGATGTAATCTTCTAGTCTTCCTGGCAAGCTCCTCTTGCCAGGGCCTTGCGTGAGTGAGGTGACCTTGAGCTCGGAATGGCCTTCCCGGCAAGCTCCTCTTGCCGGGGTCGCGATCTTCTGTCTTATATACTTTGTTTTTGAATGGTTTGACATGGAGCAGGAAGGTCTCCGGCGAGCACGTGGTAAGCCCTGCCGCGGGAAGCTGCAACTGCCCGTGCACAAGTTGGGGTACTGAGGTACCCCTACCTTAGTACACCGACAGGAGCCCCCGGGCCTGGGCCACACACGGTGCCGAGCGCTGTTGGGCCAGGCCCAAAACAGTGCACGGGCACACGCGGCCCACGGCGCGCCGAATCCACTTCCGCATCCGCCGCATCCCCCCGTAACGGCACGCGTCGATTGCGGCGTCGTGGGATGGGACGTGCCCACGTTCTTTTAATGGAAAGAGCGAAACGCCCCCCACTTCCCCATAAAAGCAGAGGAAGCAGGAGCGGTTCCCCTCCTTCGCCTTCATTGCATCTTCTTCCTCCTCCAGAGATCCCCTTTGCGCTCCGCCTCCACACCTCCGCCGCCGCTGTCTGCATCTCCGGCGCCGCCGGGCTCTTCATCCCTCTGTCCCCGCCGCCTCCGCCATGGCCCCGAAGACCGAGAAGGCGAAGGCGGAGAAGACCAAGAAGGAGAAATCGGAGCAAGCGGCGAGGCTTACCGCGTATCGGAAGCGGAACCTCGTCTTCCCACCGAGGCTCAGCGCGCGGGAGCTCTGGAACAAGTATTACTTGTTCTGGTCCAAGAAGACCAAGGCGCACCCCCGCACTCGAGCTTATCCGGCCGCCGCCAAGGACAACTACCCCGGCGGGTACTATTTCTTCGCAGCCTTCTTCCACTGCGGTCTTTGCCCTCCTTTTTCCGAATTCTTCTGTGACATAATGCACACCTATGGCCTCCATCTTCTTGACTTCACTCCCAATGCCATCCTCACGATGGCGGTTTTCGCTCACATGTGCGAAAACTATATTGGGATATACCCAAACGTAGCGCTGTTTAGGCACTTCTTCACCCCTAGAGCAGAGGCCGGCGCCCCCCTCTCCGGAGGAATATCTTGGGTTTTTCGTCTGAACAAGAAGGAGTCCTACTTGCCGGGGAGCTCCGCGGCAAGTGGGAGGAATGGCGTGCTGACTGGTGTTGGATCGTTGAGGACCAGCCGCAATCCTTCACCGCGCCGCGCACAACGCCTATCGTGCGCGGCAGGGACTGGAGCGAGCTGGATTCGGACGACAAGAAGCTCGACGTCGCCCTCATCAGGATTCTGCGTCTCCGGGTAGCAAGGTTGTCTGTCGCAGAAGTAGGCACAGACTTCCTCCGCCGCCGCATCGCCCCTCTCCAAGACAGGAAAAGGCCGGCCTGGGAGTACGGCAACTCGGCGGATATCATGAGGCTGCGACCCGGGCTCAACTTTAACTTCACGTCGCTGGAGCTGAAGGGGATGGTCCGGGAGCTGTTTAAGCACGACCCGGCCCACCCGGAATGGTTCAGGGGGCCCCGGGGAGTGGTGCCCCTTTGCAACAGCACGGCCTGCGATCCTCTCCGCGCCATGATGCCCGCGTGTGATTCGCACGGCGTGGACCGCACATGGATTCCGCCCAAGCCAATAGACGTTCTTAGCTTCTTCGACAACCTTGTGGAGGTGGCGAAGAACACGAACGAGACCCGGGAGCTGACACGGGACACCACCGACCAGGAGATAGCGTACATAGCTTCTCGGGTTGAAGAGGCCGCTGCAGCCGCAGCGGCAGGAGAATTCGGCTTCACGCCGGAGGAGGCAGAGGCTGCGGAAACGTCCTGCCAAGCGGAGGAGGCGGAGATCCGCAGACTGCTGCAGCTGCCTCCCGATGAGCTCGCCGGGGTCCCTTCCTTGAGGCACTCCGGGATCCCCGGGATCTTGACTGAGGCCGCGGCGAGAGGCAACGCCGCCGGAGGAAACAGAGGCGCCGCAGGGAGCGGAGGCGCCGCAGGGAGCGGAGGCGCCGGAGGGAAAGAGGCCGCAGCGCAGGGCGCTGGGCCCAGCAAGCCAGCCGGGGAGGAGGAGGAGGAGGACGCCGAGGCCGCCGAGGACTCCGGTGGGTCTACGGAGCTCTACGCCGACGACCTCTCCTCGTCGTCGGAGACTTCCCCGCCCCGGGCAAGCCCTAGGCGTTCTCCGATGAAACGTCTCCGCAAGACGGCGACGGGGACGAGGGCGCAGGCGCCCCGGCAACAACCAGCTCGCCGGGCGGCGCGAGCTACCCGGGGGAGCCAAACTGCGCCGGGAGCGCCTGGCGCACCAACTACGGCGGGGGCGACCCGCACACAGGCCACGGCGGAGGCGACCCGCACGCAGGCCACGACGGAGGCGCCCCGCACGACAGCGCCAAGCGGAGGAAGGTCTTCGCAGAGCGGAGCGGCAGCTCCGCCCGCTCCCCGGGCCTCGGCTGCCACAGGGGCTGGGTCCTCGCAGCCCCCAGCCCCGGGGACCACCAAGCGCCCAAGGGAGTCTTCGCCTCCTGCTCCCCGCGCGGACGCGCCTCAGGTGGAGTTTGACTTCTCCGCCCTGAGCGACGACGACGACGAAGAGGAACAGGAGTAAGTATTCGAGGCCTTGCATCTTTCTTCAACATTGTCTTGAATTTTGTTGATGCTGATCTTGTTTCTTGTTTTAATCTTCAGGACCTTGGCGGAGCGAGTGGCGAAGAAGGCCAAGGTGCCTGTGGTCGAGGTCGCGGACGACTCGCCCGTCGCGGCAACTGGAGACGTGCCGGAGACGAGCTTGCCGGACCCGAGCGCTGCTCCGAGGAGCAGCCCCCAGCGTAAGTCTGGGTTCCATACTTCCGCTCGTTGGGCGCGCTTGGAGATTTTGTCTTGTTCTAATATCTTGATGCTTTTGTCTTGACTTGTGCAGAGGTGGAGCCACAGCCGCAGGAGCGTCCGGAGGTCGCCCCCGAGGAGCCGCAGGCCCCGCCGTCCCCGCCAAGGCCGAACTCCCCGGCAAGGGAGAGCGCTCCGCCAAGGGCGGGTACTCCGCCAAGGGCGAGTACCCCACCGAGGGCGAGCAGCCCGGCGAGGGTGGCCACTCCGCCAAGGCAGAGCTCCCCGGCGAGGGAGCCCGCCGCTGACGACGTCCGTCAAGGTGAGTTCCGTGACTTCGTCTTCTTGGAGTCGCCTCTTTTTGGATATTTGCTTGAACTTCTTTTGCTTCTTCTTCTTCTTCTAGATCTTCCTCCCCCCGAGAAGATGGAGACGGAGGTCATCGACGTCGAGGAGGAGGGCGCGCAGGGCGGCGGCGGCGATGTCCCTATCGCCGAGGACACGGCGGGAGCCGCCGAGCCGGCTGCGCAGGAGACCGCTCCGGCTGCGGATGCAGCGGCCGGGGAGGGGGACGGCGACCGCACCACCGGCCCGGAGGCGGCGGGAGCATCAAGTGCTGCACCGGCCGCCGACCCCTCCGCCGAAAAGGAGCAGGCCGGTTACTATCTTGAAGCTCCCAACGGCGTCTTCATCCAGGTGCCGTGGGGTTCTTCATCGCGAGCCCCCGCGGAGGGCGAGGCCTTTGATGGAGAGGTCCTCGCCTCCGCGGGCTTGAAGATTGTCGAGGCGCCCGGCGGAAACGACGGGCCCGAGGAGGAGAAGCTGCTTCACCAGCTCCTGGCCCTTTACCGGGCCAGGCAGGTGAAGCTTGCTTCTCGGGAGGCCCTTGCCGCCAAGGCCGCCGCCGAGATGGAGAAGCGCGCGGCAGAGCTCAGCGCCGCCAACCAGGCTGCCCTCCGCGAGGTGGCGGAGGAGCGCGAGGGGCTCGCCGGCGAATATCAAGAATGATTGCTGGAGAAGGCCGAAGCCGAAGAGCAGCAGCGGCTCGCCGGGGTGGAGCTGTCCCGGCGAGAAGGAGAGCTCGCCCAGCGGAAGGTCAACCTCGACTCCCACGAGGAAGACCTTGCCGCTCGGGAGCAGGCCCTTGGCGGGGAGCTAAAGGAGGCGAAAGCCGCCGCGGCTGCCGCGGAGACCGCCAAGGAAGAGCTTGCCGCCAAGGTCGCGCAGCTGGAGGAGTCGTTGAAGGCGAGCGTGGAGAGGGTCGCCGCGCTCAACACAGAGCGCGAGAAGGACGCCCACACCAACTCAGAACTCCAGGTGCGTCTATCTGAGAGGGGCGACGAGCTGAAGGCCGCCAAGGACTCCATCGAGGATCTGGAGCTGAAGGTTTCCACGCTGAAGGACTCGCTTGACGCTGCCCAAGCCCGGGAAATCAAGCTGAAGGAAGAGCTCCGCAAGGAGCGAGGCTTGGTGGAGAGCGCCAACAAAGCGGCCGAGAACTTCCGCCGGACCGTCGAGGTATGGACCGAGGACTTGGTTTCTTCTGCGTCCAACATCGATCAGGAGCTGCTGGCGCTGAAGTTGGAGCATCTCATCTACTCTCCGGACCCAAACCTCCCTCACAGCGCCAAGCTCAGCCTCTTCTTCAGGGGAATCGCGCTGGCCCTTGCAAATCTTCGGAATAAGATTCCCGCGCAACTGGCCGAGGAGTCACGTCTGCTCTGCACGGGGACCTTGGAGCGTGTGCTGACGAAGATTGTATACCGCAATCCCGGCATAAACCTCACCAATGTCCTCCGCAGCTTGCCGGCCGACGCGAACATGGAGGCGCTGAAGGAGCAGGTCGCCCACATCATCGCCAAAGTGAGCAAACTCTCCAGGATCGAGGGCGACCGCGTAGATTAGGCCTCCTTTATCTTTATCTCTTTTTGTTGCTGCATAGGGTGTTATGAACTCATTAGCTATTGCGACAAGTTATCCTTTGTATGATATTTATCTTATTTTGATCAATCAGTGCAATGTTATCTTCCTTGTCTTGATCATCTACTTTGTACGTTTTTCACCCTACGCTCCCGGGGAGCTTGCCGGCAAGGGGCCTTTGCCGCGAGCGCTGAGTGCTGGACTCTGAGCAGCCTGCTGGCCAAGGTCTCACCGGCAAGCAACCTTGCCGCGGCTAGTCGCGACGCACTCAGCTTGTTGAGTGAACTCGAAAACGAACCAAGGGCGCGACACTTGTCGCAGCTCACTTGAATCGTTGAGCGCACTCGAAAACAAGATAAGGGTGCGGCTAGCTTTGGGTAGGTTCCTCCGCGCACAGGTTTTCCATACAAAGTGTGATTGTTCAAGGAAGACAACTCAAAATTTAAAAAACTTGAATTGCTCAAATTCTAGCAACTTAGCTTTCATGATCAGTGCGTTCTCCGGCAAGCTTCTTTTTCTTGAACAGCACTCGGTTCACCTTCCATCTCCTTGCCTTTCGGCGTACAAATGCTTACCGGGTGTGTATGTTGCACAAGATGCCAAACAACATATGCAAATAGCAAAGAAAAGCATGCGAAAGGCAAATAGCGCAAAACACAGAAACTTTACTGATGCACGGGGTCTGCGCCCGGCTTTGTACAAAGGGTTACATGCAACAGCGGCAAAGCTTGTACAAAAGGTGGTTGCCGGAGCGGATCACGGCAACCGCGCCTTATGGGTGAAACTTGCGAAGATGCTCTATGTTCCAGGAGTTGCTCACCGGTAAGCCTTCTTCGGTCTCGAGGCGGACAGCGCCGGGTCTCGTGACTTGTCTCACCCGATAAGGGCCTTCCCACTTCGGCGTCAACTTGTTGGAATTCTTGGCGGACTGAACACGCCGAAGAACAAGGTCGCCTTCCTCGAGACTCCTGGCCCTGACCTTGCGGCTATGGTAGCGACGCAAGGCTTGCTGGTATCGAGCAGCTCGTACAGCAGCCTGGAGACGTTCCTCCTCGAGGAGCAACGCGTCATCTTGCCGTAGTTGCTCTTGCTCGAGCTCATCATAAGCGAGCACTCGAGGAGATCCGTATACGAGTTCCGTGGGGAGAACTGCCTCTGCTCCATAGACTAGAGCAAAGGGTGTCTGTCCGGTGGCTCGACTTGGTGTCGTTCTGATTGACCAAAGAGCCGCCGGTAGCTCCTCTATCCAATTTCTTCCGCACTTGCGCAGCCTGTCAAAGGTCCTTGTCTTGAGCCCGCGCAGCACTTCAGCATTTGCCCTTTCCGCTTGACCGTTGCTCCTCGGGTGAGCAACAGAAGCGAAACAGACCTTGGCGCCAAGGTCTTGGACGTATTGCATGAAGGTGCGACTAGTGAATTGTGTACCGTTGTCGGTGATGATCCTGTTAGGGATTCCGAAACGGCAAACAATCGACCTGAAGAACCTGACTGCTGACTGTGCTGTCACCTTTCTCACTGGTTCCACTTCTGGCCACTTTGTGAACTTGTCGATTGCTACGTACAAGTACTCAAAGCCCCCGACAGCACGGGGGAAGGGGCCGAGGATGTCGAGCCCCCAGACCGAGAAGGGCCAGGACAAAGGGATTGTTTGGAGAGCTTGAGCTGGCTGATGGATTTGCTTTGCATGGAACTGGCACGCTTCACACTTGGTTACTAGTGCAGTTGCATCTTGGAGGGCTTCTTGCCAAAAGAACCCTTGCCGAAAAGACTTCCCGGCAAGCGCCCTTGCGCCAATGTGGTGGCCACATATGCCTCCATGTATTTCTGCCAATAGCTTCTGTCCATCTTCTCTGGAGATACACTTCAACCTGACACCATTGAGTCTTCTTCTGTACAGCTCGTTATCCACGAACTGGTACATACTTGACTGCCTGGTTATCTTCTCTATCTCTTGAGGGTCGTCGGGAAGTTCTCCAGTTTGCAGAAAACGGACGATCTGCTGTGCCCATGCCGGAGCCTGGGGCTCAACGGCAAGGACTAAAGGCTCGAGGGCCGCTGCGGGAACCTCAGCTTCTACGGCAAGAACCTCTGGCTCTGCCGGAGCTGATGGCCCCCCGGCAAGCTCGCCGGGGCGAGGCTTGTCGGGAACGTTTGCTTCAACTGTACAGACCTGAGGACCTGCAGGAGCAAACTGTTCCTCAGCGTTTTGGTTGTTGATCTTGGGGACCTTGGCGGCGGTTTCAGGAAGATCCGCCGGCAAGTAGTCACCGGAGACCAACTTTCTTTTCTTGGACTGCCCAATTGATGGTGTAACGGATGGTTGAGTCAGCTTGAGCAAGAAGGTCCCTGGTTCCACAGGTAACTTCATCGAAGCACACTTTGAAAGGCCATCTGCAATCTCATTCTGAGCTCTCGGGACGTGCTCCATTTGCAGACCTTCAAAGTGCTCTTGAAGCTTCCTCACTTCATCTACATAAGCTTCCATCAAAGGGCTCTGGTAACTCTTGTTAACTTGCCGGACCACCAACTGAGAATCTCCCCGCACAATCAGCTTCCTGATCCCAAGTTCGGCCGCAATCCTGAGGCCGGCAAGCAAGCCTTCATATTCAGCAGTGTTGTTTGTCGCTTGCTCTCTTGGGAAGTGCATCTGGATGATATACTTGAGGTGCTCTCCGGTGGGCGCGATGAGTACCACGCCAGCACCGGCGCCTTGCAGCGAGAAGGCACCATCAAAATACATCACCCATTCACTTGTCGCCTCTTGCACGGGTGCACTTGTTTCTTGAACTTCCTCATCGGGCGTTGGGGTCCATTCAGCTATGAATTCTGCCAAAGCTCGGCTCTGTATGGTTGAAGTACTTTCAAACTTGAGTCCAAAGCTCGACAGTTCCAGTGCCCACTCAACGATCCTGCCTGTTGCTTCTGGGTTGTGCAATATCCTCTTCAGCGGAAAGCACGTGACCACTGTTATCTCATGTGCTTGGAAGTAATGGCGCAGCTTTCTCGAGGCCATGAGGAGGCCGAAAAGCAACTTTTGCACACCAGAGTATCTTGATCTAGCCCCCTGGACAAGGGAACTTACAAAATACACTGGGCGCTGCACCATCTTCTTTCGCACTCCTTCCTGTTCCTGCGCAGAGTCATCCTTGTCGGGGCCAGAGCTTGCCGGAGCAACCCCCTGCTTGTCGCTGGATTCGCTTGCCGGTGGTGTAGACTCCTCGTCGGCCTCCCTCTCCGCTACTAACGCAGCACTAACCACCTGGTTGGTTGCCGCTAGGTATAGCAACAACTTTTCCTGTGGTCTAGGTGCGACAAGTATTGGAGTGGAGGATAGGTACCGCTTCAAATCTTGCAGCGCTGCCTCCGCTTCCGGAGTCCACTTCATGGGACCTGCCTTCTTCAAAATTTTGAAGAAAGGTAGGGCGCGTTCTGCAGACTTCGAAATGAACCTACTGAGGGCAGCCACACAACCTGCAAGCCTTCTGACATCCTTGACGCGCTTCGGGGCCTCGATCTGCTCGATGGCCTTGATCTTGTCGGGGTTAGCTTCAATCCCCCTCTGTGACACAAAGAACCCGAGAAGCTTGCCGGAGGGGACTCCAAAGACGCACTTCTCGGGGTTCAACTTAAGCTGGATCTTGCGCAGGTTCTGAAATGTCTCTTCCAAATCTTGGACCAAAGTTTCCTTGCTCTTGCTCTTCACCACGATGTCATCCATGTAAGCCTCTACATTTCTGTGGATCTGTGGCTCAAAAGCAGTATACACTACCCTTGCAAAGGTTGATCCTGCATTCTTCAATCCGAATGGCATGCGTATGAAGCAATACGTGCCACATGGAGTGATAAATGCAGTCTTCTCTTCATCTTCCTTGGCCATGAAAATCTGGTGGTAGCCTGAATATGCATCAAGAAAAGAGAGTAGCTCACATCCGGCAGTGGAGTCAACAATCTGGTCAATGCGCGGCAAGGGAAATGGATCCTTGGGACATGCTTTATTCACATCGGTGAAGTCTATACACAATCTCCACTTCCCGTTGGCCTTGCGCACGACGACTGGGTTTGCTAACCACGTCGGATGGATCACACCTCTAACTAGGCCTGCTGCCTCTAGCTTCTTGATCTCTTCGTTGATGAATTCTTGGCGCTCCACGGCTTGCATCCTGACCTTCTGCTTGATGGGCCGCGCATGAGGACAAACAGCAAGCTTGTGCTCAATCACCTTCCTGGGAACACCGGGGATATCAGATGGTTGCCAGGCAAACACATCGACATTCGCCCGCAGGAAGGCAACGAGCGCGCTTTCCTATTTGCTGTCAAGAGTGGCACTGATGGTGAAAGTACCACCAGTGCCGTCCTCCTTGGCGGACACCTTCTTGGTTGCCGGAGGAGCGGCCATTCCATTCTTACACTTGCCGGTGGAGCTCGATGGAACATCCTCGACGGCAGCGCAGCACTCCGAAGAGGTGCGGTTGCCGGAGTGGGCCCCAGAGCACTTGCCGGACTTGGTCTTCGTCTTCTTCCCCCCGGGAGCTTCAGCGGCAAGTGTATCCTTCTCTGCCGCAGCTGCCGCATCCCGGTAGATCTTGTCGGCGCAGACAAGCGCATCTTTCTTGTCGCCATGGACAGTGATGACGCTTATCGGCCCCGGCATCTTTAGTACGTTGTAGGCATAATGGGAAGCTGCCATGAACTTGGCGAGGGCGGGACGGCCGAGTATTCCATTGTATGGCAACGGAATATCAGCGACGTCGAAGGTGATGCGTTCAGTTCTGAAGTTGAGCTCCCCGCCAAAGGTCACCGGCAGAGTTATCTTCCCCTTGGGCTTGCTCCTTCCCGGGTTGATTCCTTGGAAAGAACCGGTCTCTTCGAGCTCGCCATCTGGGATTTGGAGTTTCTTGATCACAGCAGAGGAGATCAAGTTCAGCCCGGCCCCGCCGTCAACCAACATTTTAGTGACCTTGAGGTTGCGGATGGTGGGAGAGACCAGCATCGGCAAGCACCCGACCGCAGTGGTGCGGTCAGGGTGATCCTCAAGATCAAAAATGATGGGCGTGCTGGACCATTTGAGGAGCCTGCGCGACTCCACGGGCGGCTCTGCTGCATTCACCTCGCGCACCCACTGCTTGAGCTGGCGGTGGGAGGTGTGCAGAGAGGCGCCGCCGTCGACGCACATGACCTCCGTGGCCTTCTGGAACTCCTGCTCGCTGTTATCCTCATCCTCCATATCTTCGTCGTCGTCCTCTTCATCCTTATCGCGGCCCCGGGGAGGTCGATCACCTTGCCGCTGCTTGGCCTTGCCGCGGCGTCCTCCCCGGCCATTGAATGGCCGCTTCTTGCTTGGTTCTCCTCCGCCACCTTGGGCCTTCTCCTTGTCGCGCCTCTCGTACTCAGCCTTCTGCTGCTCGACGAGGTACTCGACGCGTTTGCAGTTGGAGAGGTCGTGGCCCTTGGTGCGGTGGATTTTACAGTATTGCTTGTCGGAGCCGTCCTGCTTGTCGGCTGCCGCCACAGGGGCGGGCTCCTTGCCGGAGCCGCCAGCCTGTGTTTGCTTGGCGGGAGCCTCCTTGCCGGACTTCTCGACGGCAAGCACTTCCTTCTTGTTTTTCCTTCTATTGTTCCGCCGCCGGCCCTTCTTTGCCGGGGCGGCGTCGTCGCTGTCGCTTCCTCCTGCGCCAGCATCCTCCCCGGGGAGTCTTCTCCCCTCTTCTGCGCGTGCGCACTTATCAGCCAAAGCATAGAGCTCGCTGACATCTCGAATTTTGGTCATCGCCATTTCCTCACGCATGCGGCGGTTACGCACGTTCTGGTGGAACGCGCTGATAACCGCGGCAGGGTGGACGTCGGGGATGTTGTGCTGCACTCGACTGAAGCGTTGGATGTACTTGCGCAGGGACTCTCCTTCCTTCTGGGCCAGAATGTGGAGATCGCTCTCCTGGCCATGGGGTTTGTGGCCACCGGTGAAGGCGCCAACAAACTGGTGGCAAAGGTCTGCCCAAGAAGAAATGGAGCCTTCCGGCAAGTGCATAAGCCACGAACGCACGTTCGGCTTAAGCACGAGCGGGAAGTAGTTTGCCAAAATCTTCTCGTCGCGCCCTCCGGCAGCTTGCACCGCGATGGTGTAGACGCTGAGGAATTCCGAGGGGTGCGTCTTGCCGTCGTACTTCTCCGGTACGTCGGGCTTGAAATTCTTCATGCCGGGCCACTGGACGCGCCGCAGCTCGCGGGTGAACGCAGGGCAGCCTGCCGCGTACGGCAAGTCGCCTGGTTCACCGGGCGCGCGCGCGTCGACAGCGTTCCCAGCCCTCTGGTCTGATTGTCGCCGGGCTTCTCGGCGGCGCTCGATCGTTGTCCGAGCGTCTTCTTGTCGCCGGTCGTCAAGGACCTGGCGCTGGTCCCGACGAGCCCGCGGATCCGACGACGCCGTGGAGCCGTCGTCGGCGTTGTTCCGGCGGGGTGGCGTCTTCTGCTTCCGCGGCGGGGAGTGCACGGTGGTTGCACCCCCGGCGGTCTTGTCGCCGTCGGCCTTCGTCTTCTCAGCTTGCCGCGGCCGCGAGGTCGCCGGCTGTTGTGGAGAGTCGTTGTTGGCGAAGGCGATCAGGCTCTGGATGGTAGCCCTCCAGTCTTCGGCCTTGTCCGCCGCTGGAGGGAAGTCGAGGAGCAGTTGCGCCCTTGCGAGCGCTTCTGCTGGAGTGGAGGGGAGCGGGGGCGAGCGGTGCGAGGAGCGGGATATGCTCGGAATCCTAACAGCGTTAGAAGGAGCAGGGTCCCGCCCCGGCGTCCGCGCCTTGCTTGTGCCTGGACGATGGTCCGGAGCGTCCCGCGAGCCTCCGGTTTGCCCTTGGCCCAGCAAGCGGATACCACCTCCTGTGGTATGGCGCTGCTGGGTTGTCGTATGTTGAGATGGACGCGGCGCGTCCACGGAGACCGAGGCTCGGTCGTCCGTCCTGTCCTTGGATTTGGTGGCGCCGCGAGTGTCTTCGCCGGCGACCACCCTTCCGACGGCGTCTCCCCCGCCCACCGTTGGCTCTGGTGGTGGCGGATGAGACGCAGACGGGCCCGCGACCTCCGAAGCCTTCTTCTTTGGGGCCATGGTGCTGTTGTTGATGAAGCTGACGAATTCGGAGAGGTTGATGAAGAATGCGCCCGCGTGAACGCCGGATCAGGTTCGCACAACCTCGACGCCCCCCTACCTGGCGCGCCAAAGATGTCGGGGGAAACTGTCCACCACGAGCACCTATGGGACCGGAGCCCCTTGTTCGTGCGGTAAGAGGGCGGAGGAAGCACAACGAGCAGATCGAGATGAACACGCGGGCAGTTTACCCAGGTTCGGGCCGCAATGGATGCGTAAAACCCTACTCCTGCTTAGTTTGTATTGAGTTGGAGAGCTCGGGAGCTTGAAGAACTAGCTACACCGAGCGTATGAGCGATCTAGGTTCCGAACCCCCTCTACGTTGTGCATGGGCCTCCTTTTATAGTGTAAGGGGTCACCGACAGGTGTCAACGTAGGAGAAAGGGGTAGAAATGTAAAAGAGGTGGTAGTTGTAACAGTGCGGGAATAGTGGAGCTACAGTGCGTGAACAGTGGTCGCTACCTACTTTGACAGTGGGGGACAAGGGCATTTAATGCCCGTCGCCGTCGACCCCAAAAGCTCCCGCCCTTGTGTCTCCGTTTGCCACGGCGATGGCTTCACCATCGTTGTCGTGGAATTAACACGGCAGATGTCCGGTTTAACGGACTTGATGATGGAACCATCGCACGGGTTAGCTTGAAAGGGTTCATGGCGCACAAGGGACACAAAGGATTTTATACTAGTTCGGCCCCTTTGAGAAGGTAAAAGCCTACGTCTAGTTGGTTTGGTATTGCTTGGGCGTCGGTTTACAGGGAGCGGAATCGCTTGCCTGCGTCTCGACGTATCGATTGTTGCTTGTCCTTGAACCGGTGCCGGGCCGTCCCTTTATATAGAGGTGACGCCTGGTCCGGTTTACAGAGTCCCGAGGCCGGCTCATAATCGTGTCCGCCTCGGTCTCTGTCCTTTCTTTCTTATCTCTCAAGTTACATCTCCTTGGCGGTTTACAACCGTATTTCTATACATGGGCCTTGAAATCTCATAGGCCGTAATCTCTACTAAAATAATGAACCAAGTACAATATAACTAAACCGGTTTACAATATCCGGTTTATACCTACTAACCGTATCCCTGACATTAGGCCCCAGAATGATTTGAACTTGTTCATATCAGTCTTCATTGTCTTCCGCGGCCTTTCTTCTGTCTTCATTTTTTCCTGTAAACCGGCTCTGACGTCATCTTCTGAAATCATTAAAGTCTGACACTGACATCAGCTCCGCATTTATCGCCGCGAGCTGTACTGTAGCTTATTTTTAATGGTTATCCCGAGAATCGAGGCGTTTCAACGGATCTTTATCTGATTTTCTTCCTTGATTACCGCACCTGTCGTTTCACATCCGCCTCTTCGTCTATAAATACCGCTCTGCTCCATTCATTATCCCCTCTCGCGTCGTCTTCCTCCTTTCTCCTCCTGACCCTCTAGAACTCCATTGTTGCCTGAGCCCGAGAACACCGCCGACGACCACCGGATCTTCCGTCTTCGACCGGCCGCTGCATCAACCTGAACTTGACCAGATTTTCTGCGCCGCCGATCCTCACCGTCCCTGGTATGTTCTTCCTCCTCACTGTAGATCTTATCCTATTCGCCATTGCCTTGCCCGTGTTCTTCCGCCATTAGAACTTCCCGATGAAGCTCCGTTCTTTGTAGATACTCATATCATAGGAATCTCGTAACCCCTTAAGCCTTAACCTGTAGATCTCCCTTAACACCAGATTGGATCTTGCTGTAATGCCTCTACTGCCTTTATCCGTTCCGCCATTAGGGTTCTTCACAAGCTTTACGCTGTTCATT
>LR738710.1:915733045-915842621 GCA_902687465.1 Secale cereale
GAATCTTTGTGTTCTCGAATGTCCACCAAATAGTATGACCCGTTGCGTAAATTTTTGCTGATGACAAAGGGCCCTTCCCATGGCGGGGATAGCTTGTGCATGTCCGTTTGATCTTGGATAAGCCGGAGCACCAAGTCACCCTCCTGGAATGTCCTTGTTCTGATCCGGCGGCTGTGATATCTGCGCAGGTCTTGCTGATAAATCGCCGACCGTGCCGCAGCTATGTCACGTTCTTCATCCAACCGATCCAAACTATCTTGCCTTGACTCTTCGTTGATGGCTTCCACATAGGCCGCCACCCTTGGGGAATCATGGCGTATGTCACTTGGAAGAACTGCTTCTGCACCGTAAACCATAAAGAAAGGTGTGTAACCTGTAGACCGGTTTGGCGTAGTATTAATACTCCAAAGGACAGATGGTAACTCTTCAACCCAACATCCTGGGGTTCTCTGCAAAGGTGTCATAAGCCGGGGTTTGATTCCTCGCAAAATCTCCAGATTTGCCCTTTCTGCCTGTCCGTTGGACTGGGGGTGAGCCACAGAAGATACGTCCAAGCGGATATGCTCTCGTTGACAGAACTCTTCCATCTCACCCTGAGATAAATTGGTGCCATTATCTGTGATGATGCTGTGTGGAAAACCAAACCGGAATATTACTTTTTTGATGAATTTAACCGCTGTGGCCGCATCACACTTGCTTATAGGCTCCGCTTCGACCCACTTCGTAAACTTGTCCACTGCCACTAGTAGATGAGTTTTCTGATCTTGAGATCTCTTAAAAGGACCAACCATATCAAGCCCCCAAGTTGCAAAAGGCCAAGTTATTGGTATCATCCGGAGTTCTTGTGCTGGAACAAGGGCACGTCTTGAGAACTTCTGACAAGCATCACACTTGCGGACCAAGTCTGCCGCATCTGCATATGCCGTTAACCAATAAAAGCCATGCCGGAAAGCTTTAGCCACCAATGATTTTGACCCGGCATGATGACCGCAATCCCCTTCATGAATCTCCCTTAAAATCTCACAACCTTCCTCAGCTGAAACACACCGTTGAAATACTCCAGAGGTGCTACGATGATGTAGCTCTCCGTTGGCAATTGTCATAGACTTGGAACGCCGTATTATCTGCCGTGCTTCATCTTCGTCCTCTGGCAATTCCCCCCGGCTTAGATATACCAAATAAGGTAACGTCCAATCCGGAATAACATGGGTTGCTGCAACCAACTGTGCCTCTGGATCTGGAATAGCTAGATTATCCTCTGAAGGTACTTGAACCGAGGGATTGTGCAACTCATCTAAAAAGGTGTTTGGTGGTACCGGTTTACGTTGCGAGGCTAGCCGGCTTAAAGCGTCAGCTGCTTCGTTTTTCCGCCGGTCTATATGCTCCACCTGATATCCTTTAAAATAACCTGCGACCGCTTCAACCTCTCGTCGATAAGCCGCCATGAGTGGATCCCTTGAATCCCACTTGCCCGAAACCTGCTGTGCCACTAGGTCTGAATCACCCAGGCACTTAACCCGGCTCAGATTCATCTCCTTTGCCAATCTCAAACCGTGAAGTAATGCCTCATATTCTGCTGCGTTGTTAGTACAAGGAAATAACAACCGGAGTACATAACAAAATTTATCACCTCTCGGGGAAGTTAAGACAACTCCGGCCCCCGATCCCTCCAACTGCTTTGAACCGTCGAAGTGGATCGTCCAATAAGTAAGATCCGGCTTCTCCTCAGGCGTTTGCAATTCTGTCCAGTCGTTGATGAAGTCAACCAGTGCCTGAGATTTTATAGCAGTTCGCGGTACATACTTCAACTCATGTGGACTGAGCTCAATGGCCCATTTAGCTATCCTGCCTGTTGCTTCTCTATTCTGGATTATATCTCCCAATGGAGCTGAACTAACCACAGTTATTGGATGCCCTTGGAAATAATGCTTCAATTTCCGGTTTGCCATAAACACCCCATACACCAATTTCTGCCAATGAGGGTATCTTTGCTTGGACTCGATGAGTACTTCACTCACATAGTAAACCGGACGCTGAACCGGATGTTCTTTCCCTGCTTCCTTGCGCTCAACCACAATTGCAACGCTAACTGCCCGTGTGTTTGCAGCAACATATAATAGCAAAGGCTCCTTGTCTATCGGGGCAGCTAAAACCGGCGGTTTCGCTAGTTGCTGTTTCAATTTCTCAAACGCTGTATTTGCTTCATCGCTCCAAATAAACCGGTCCGTTTTCTTCAACATTTGATAAAGCGGGATCGCCTTTTCTCCTAAGCGACTAATAAACCGGCTTAACGCCGTGATCCGGCCGGCTATGCGCTGAACATCATTTATGCAAGCCGGTTTTGATAAAGATGTGATGGCCTTGATCTTCTCCGGGCTGGCTTCTATTCCCCTGTTCGAGACCAGGAACCCCAAAAGCTTACCGGCCGGGACACCAAAAGCACATTTCTCCGGATTAAGCATCATCCTGTAAGCCCGGAGATTATCAAAGGTTTCCCTGAGGTCCTCTATCATTGTTCTTTCCTCCTTTGACTTGACCACAATGTCATCCACATATGCATGTACGTTTCTTCCTATCTGCCCTTTCAAACAATTCTGAACACAACGCTGATAGGTTGCTTGCGCACACTTGAGCCCAAAAGGCATAGACACATAGCAAAAAGCACCAAAAGGGGTTATGAATGCCGTCTTCTCCTGGTCTTCAACTGCCATTTTGATCTGGTGATAACCTGAGTACGCATCCAAAAAACTCAGCCGCTCACACCCTGCTGTAGCATCAATAATCTGATCAATGCGAGGAAGAGCGAAAGGATCAGTTGGGCAAGCTTTATTGAGGTCTGTGTAGTCCACACACATCCTCCACTTCCCATTCTTCTTTAGAACAAGCACCGGATTGGCCAACCATTCCGGATGAAAAACTTCCACTATGAATCCTGCTGCCAAAAGCCTGGCCACTTCTTCTCCTATAGCCTTGCGCCTCTCTTCGTTAAAGCGGCGCAGATATTGTTTTACCGGTTTAAACTTCGGATCGATATTCAATTTGTGCTCAGCGAGTTCCCTCGGTATACCTGGCATGTCAGAAGGTTTCCATGCAAAGATATCCCGGTTCTCACGGATGAACTCGATGAGCGCGCTTTCCTATTTGGGGTCAAGGTTAGCACTGATAGTGAACTGCTTGGACGAATCCCCCGGCACAAAATCAATTTGCTTGGTCTCCTCTGCCGATTTAAATTTCAAAGCCGGATCATGCTCGGTAGTGGGCTTCTTCAGCGGAGTCATATCCGCCGGATCAACATTATCCTTATAGAACTTTAACTCTTCCGTGGCACATACCGCTTCTGCATAGGCCGCATCACCCTCTTCACACTCCACTGCTATCTTACGACTGCCATGCACTGTAATTGTGCCTTTATGACCCGGCATCTTGAGCTGCAGATAAACATAACATGGCCTAGCCATAAACTTAGCGTAAACCGTCCTCCCAAACAAAGCATGATACGGGCTTCTGATTTTAACAACTTCGAAAGTGATCATTTCTGACCTGGAATCATGCTCATCCCCAAAGGTAACCTCTAAGTCAATCTTACCAACTGGATAGGCTGACTTACCTGGGACCACCCCGTGAAACACTGTGTTTGATGTCCTTAGTTGTTTATCTGTCAGACCCATACGGCGAAAGGTCTCGTAATATAATATATTGATACTGCTGCCTCCATCCATGAGTACTTTAGTAAATCGGTATCCTCCCACCTGAGGTGCCACTACCAAGGCTAAATGTCCCGGGTTATCTACCCGTAATGGGTGGTCTTCTCTGCTCCAAACAATGGGCTGCTCTGACCATCGTAGAAACTGTGGCGTTGCCGGTTCTACTGCATGGACGGCCCGCTTCAAAACCTTCTGGTCTCTCTTACATAAACTCGTGGTGAAGACATGATACTGACCGCTGCTCAACTCCTTTGGATTACTCTGGTATCCGGATTGCTGTTGTTGTTGCGGACGCTGCTGCTGCTGATTTCCTTGGTTACTATGACCCCCCTGGCCCTGCTGCTGATTATTCTGATTGTTGTAACCACCTTGATGATACGATTGATTCCCCTGACCCTGATAACCACCTTGATACTGATTTCCTTGACCATTGTAGCTTCCTTGAGTACTCTGGCCACCCGGCCGGGGTTGATAACCACCGCTGTTCCCTTGATAACCGCTGTTGCCCCTATATCCTGAACCGGAGCTGTTTCCTTGGTAACCCGGACCATAAAACCCGGGCCCCGAACCGCCACTTGGGGGCCGGCTAAAGGGATTAAAACGGCTGTGCCCTGGGCCCATGCACTCTCTTCCAGTGTGCTTTGCAGGTCCCCTTGCTCCGCTATGCCTTAGACAGGGTTGATCCGGATCCTGCTCCCAACCCGGGTTTCCCCCAGCTTGGCGAGTGGGACCTTGCTGGTTGACCCGGAAACCACCTTGAACCTGTGTATTAGCCACAAAATCGGAGCTATTCTCTGCCTTTCGTTTGCCCAAGAAGCTTGAAGTAACCGGATTACCCGGCGCCGGCTTACCAGGCTTACTGGCCTTCCCTATTTTATCTCCTTCTGGCTCCGGGTACTTAGTATTATCTGAGTCCCCGTACTTCACCAGGGCGCTCATCAAAGTCCCCATATCATTGCACTCCCGTTTGAGCCGTCCGAGTTTTAATTTCAAGGATTCAAACCGGCAATTGTTCTCCAAAGTTACAATCGCTGTGCTCGGGTTAATGCCGTTTGAGGAGTGCAAGATCTCTGCCACTCTGCGTACCCACGCTGCTGTAGACTCCTGTTCTCCTTGCACACATGCTGCTAAATCTATTATCGACATAGGTTGCTTGCACGTATCCTTGAAATTTTTGATGAACTGGCTGCGCAGCTCTCCCCATGATCCGATGGAATTCGGTGGTAATGCCTTTAACCAAGTCCGGGCCGTGCCTTCCAGCATCATAGTGAAATATTTAGCACAAGCCGACTCATCCACATCCAGCATCTCCATGGCCATCTCGTAACTCTCCACCCAAGCTTCGGGTGGTAAATCGGCGGTGTAATTAGGCACCTTGCGAGGTCCTTTGAAATCCTTGGGCAGCTTGACGCTCCGCAGGGCAGGGACAAGACATTGTATCCCAAAACTGCTCGCTGTGGCTCCTGCCCCCGTAGCGCCGGCGTAAACCGGCGTCGACTGGCGGATCTCCTCCCGGGCCTCCGATCTAGGCCGGTTTTGATCCGGGGCCGGTATCTCTGCCCCCGCCGGATTATTCTGCCTACGCTGATGCCTCCTCCGTTCACTGCTAGAAACTTCAGGCTCTTCCCAATGTCTGGTGTAACTTCGATTGGGACGCGGTGTTGAATGCAACCTCTCCCTGCTATGAGAATATGCTTGATGCTGTATTAATGCCGTATTAAGCAGCTTCTGGGCCCTGCGCGCTTCTATCGCCACCGGAGATGTTCCTTCCGCAGGTAAGGCGGCCAACCGTGCGGCCGCAGCAGCAATATTATCCACAGGGTTTGAATAATGACCCGGAGGGACAGGCACATAAGGCACCGACGTAACCCGCCGCTCTCGTTCGGCAGTGGGCTGCAGAACCGGCTCCTCCTGAACCGGCGGACTCCTCCGGTTTAAGGCCGGATTGTTGCTAGCCCCCGTTCCCGGGGTTCTAAACAAATTCGCAGATTCGTAACCCGGCGGTAAGCGGGATCGATACTTTCTCCCCCTGACTGCCTCCACCGAAGCTTGCTCCATCGTCAAGTGAAAAGCTTGATCATCCAATTCTGCTTGTCTGATAGCTAACATCTCTCCTTCTGCCTTTAAATCCTCCTTCAATTGATTGATCCGGGTCGTTAACTGAAGAAGCACTGCATCATGCTGCACCTTGTCTGCTGGAGCCACGACCTCTACTGCTTTAGCTGCGAGCTCTTCAATCAAGGTGGATAGAACTTCCGTGAGGGGGGGATTTGAACCACTTCCCCCTGCGCCGGCTTCCGCTGTTGTTCCGTTCACCGGGGGTTGTGAACCGGCCATGAAGACCGCTACCCGGTTTGGCGGGTCAAAGGGGTCCGGAATACTGTTCCCATCGGACTCGCCCTCAGACCGGCCGTCCCGCAACTGATACAGAGATTCAGTTTCCCCGGATGAAGATTCGCCATCTGAGTAGATGACTGTTGCCCCATCAGATTCCGAACCGTCCTCGGTTCGACCTCCGTGAATTGCCCCCACAAACACATGCCTCATGGCAGGCTGGATCCGGGGCGACCTCGCCCGCTGAGCCGGCTCGACGATGCTGGGGAGGGTGTCCGGCTCAGGTCCCGGTTCGCCAATTTTGCCGATGAAGACTTGGATGCTGCCGAAGGGGACCCGGTACCCGTATTCAATTGAATCGGCCTCCGGTCCCCAACCCGCGTCGTCGATGTAGATCCGGCCGCGACGACTCTTGGTCATCCGGCCGACCGCGTAACCCTTTAACCCTTCGAAGCCGCCTTTCAAGAACTCGAAACCATCGTGCGCGAGCCCCACGGTGGGCGCCAACTGTCGTGGAATTAACACGGCAGATGTCCGGTTTAACGGACTTGATGATGGAACCATCGCACGGGTTAGCTTGAAAGGGTTCATGGCGCACAAGGGACACAAAGGATTTTATACTAGTTCGGCCCCTTTGAGAAGGTAAAAGCCTACGTCTAGTTGGTTTGGTATTGCTTGGGCGTCGGTTTACAGGGAGCGGAATCGCTTGCCTGCGTCTCGACGTATCGATTGTTGCTTGTCCTTGAACCGGTGCCGGGCCGTCCCTTTATATAGAGGTGACGCCTGGTCCGGTTTACAGAGTCCCGAGGCCGGCTCATAATCGTGTCCGCCTCGGTCTCTGTCCTTTCTTTCTTATCTCTCAAGTTACATCTCCTTGGCGGTTTACAACCGTATTTCTATACATGGGCCTTGAAATCTCATAGGCCGTAATCTCTACTAAAATAATGAACCAAGTACAATATAACTAAACCGGTTTACAATATCCGGTTTATACCTACTAACCGTATCCCTGACAATCGTGGAGTGCCACCGTGTCCCCCAGGCTGCACAGCCATCCGCCACGCGTCCCTGGAAAGGCCCCATGGCGACGCGTGGGCCGATGAGCTGGAGCGCGGGCACACAGCGCAGCTCTCCCGGCAAGCACCTTGCTGGGGTCTTGACCTTGCCGGGCCCGGGAGCTTGTCGGGCTCTGAAGCTTGTCGCTCCCCGGGCCCTCGCCGGGACGCATATAGCGCCGAGGCGTGTCTTCTATGATGTAATCTTCTAGTCTTCCTGGCAAGCTCCTCTTGCCAGGGCCTTGCGTGAGTGAGGTGACCTTGAGCCCGGAATGGCCTTCCCGGCAAGCTCCTCTTGCCGGGGTCTCGATCTTCTGTCTTATATACTTTGTTTTTGAATGGTTTGACATGGAGCAGGAAGGTCTCCGGCGAGCACGTGGTAAGCCCTGCCGCGGGAAGCTGCAACTGCCCGTGCACAAGTTGGGGTACTGAGGTACCCCTACCTTAGTACACCGACAAGGGGGGAAACAAGGACACGATGTTTACCCAGGTTCAGGCGCTCTCAATGGAGGTAATACCCTACTTCCTGCTTGATTGATCTTGATGGATATGGAGATTACAAGAGTTGATCTACCTCGAGATCGTAATGGCTAAACAGTAGATGTCTAGCCTATGATAGTTCTGTTAGCCTCTACGGACTAAACCCTATGGCTTATATACACACCAGAGGGGGCCTAGGGTTGTACAGAGATGACTTGAGGGGGAAGGAATCATTACATCCGGACATCAATTTTGCCTTTCTACGTACATAGGAGTCCTACCCAGACACGGGGGATGATCTTCTTCTTTTATCTTCACGACCCATCAGTCCGACCCACCTTCAGTAGTTCGGACACCCGAGGACCCCCAAATCCGACTCCCTCAGTAGCCCCCAAACTTTCCTTCAATGACGATGTAGTATCCGGCTTCATGTCTTCGGCCTTGCAAGGTAGGTTCTTCGTCATACTTCGGAACGATGACAGTTCGGTTCTGACTTTTATACCCCGCCTTGATGATTTCTTCCCACCATCGCCTCGACTTCCACATGTCAAACGAATGCGAACAGTCCATGTACCTTTTACAAATATACCTCTGGCCGCGCAAGGACGGTGTCTATTGAAAGGATTGGATCTCATACGACCTTCCACACCACACAGAAACCTTCAGAGCAAACCACGAAAAATCCTCCCAACATGGCAAGCGCTCCTGGATCCTCCTCGCGCCCCCATGGCCCTCAAGCAGGCGACTGGGAAGCTGCTCGATATCCCATTCCCAACTAAATAGACTTTAGACAGAGGGATATCTTCCTCCCGCAGATCTAGTCTTCGTTTAGGCTGGATTAGCTTTAGTCGACGATGAGGTTCCAGCAGAAAATTTCCCTAACCCCAATAAAGAGGAGCGGGTGTGCTTCGTATCTTTCTTTTTGAGAGGTGTAGGATTTCCAATCCTTCCCTTCCTCAGAGGCTTTTTGGAGTTTTATGGGCTCGAACTGCACAACCTTACGCCAGGTTCTATTCTGCATATCGCGGGTTTCGTTGCTCTTTGCGAGCTATTTTTAGGCAGCGAAGCCCATTTTGAACTATGGAGAAAGTTCTTTTGCCTCGTCCCTCACTCCCAAAAGGGATCCATATTCGAGGTGGGCGGCGCCAAAGTATGGCATATAGCAGGAATAGGTTACCTGTCCGGCACTCCCAAAAAGGGGCCCGAAGAGTGGATCTCGGAGTGGTTTTATATTGAAGATGTTGCCCTTCCAGACCCAGTTCGGCATGGTCTTCCCGAATTCTCCAGCGCTCCTTTGAAGTAACGCTTCAACTGGCGCCCCCGAAGCCTCATGCAAGGAGATAGTGAGGAAATTAAGAGGCTAGTCAGCAAGATCAGAGTACTTTCCCACTCCGAACTCACAATAGTTGAAGTTATGTCCATTGCGATAAAGCGATGTGTTCAGCCACTTCAATCCAGAGGATTTCCGATGTGGCATTACAACGGGCAGGACGACGCATCTTGCTACAAGCGCGAGGGTCCGGATACCCCGATCGTCTTGGCTGCCATCTTAACAAATCTTTATAAGGGGGAGAAGGAAGACTTCGTCCGTTTAAAATGTCGGGAAGGTTTCTCCATGTATAACCCCATCGACCGGGTAAGTTTATTCGATTGCTAGCATTATCCAACCTCTGTACTGAGATGTGCTGATCGAACTATATTCGGCTATTTACAATAGACATGGAGGAAGGTGATCAAGGGGGTTCATTACCCTGCCCCACAACCAGAGGACCATGCTCGCGACAAAGATCCTGGATTTGAAGAGGACCCGAATATATTCATAGAACTTATTGATGGAGTTTTCTACCAGGCGAGCCACGATGGTACAGAAGTGGCAATTGTAGCCGATTATCCTGTCCTTCTTCCCTCCTCCAATGTAAGTACCTAGGAGACATCCTCTCAAAGAGAGCCTTCCTTTCGTGCCTCACCCACCGCACTAACTCGTGCTCAAAAGGGGTGGCACTCAGCATGCCACACTGCATCAAGGGTATCTTCTAGGGGGACGGTGCCTACGCAGGGTGAGTCTTCGAAGCGAAAAGAAACGGGGGGCACCATCGAAGAGGTATAGTTTTTAGTATGTGCCCTGATGCAAGGCCGGATTGTTACATTTTCCCTTCTGTCTTATTTCATAAGGAGCATACACCGAACTGCATCCGAGGACCTTGTTGGCAGATCACCATTCAATCCGGCCCCGGGTTTATCAACAAGGACAAGAGCCAATAAGGACGTAGCACCAGATTGTCCTCCGTAAGAGGATTCGAATAATGTATCAGTCACGAATTCCGAAGTGGAGAGCGTGATGAATCATCAGCGGTGAAAAGAGGCCATGTGTGACACAGTCTTTACCAAGGAGGCGTTCAATGCCATCAGCTCCATGGATGTGTATATCCGAGCTGCTCGGGACGGGCTTGCCGGAGCCACTCACCTGCTTTAAAAGGATATGCGGGTAAGAATTTGTGTAATTTTAATAAGTATATGCCAGTAGCCCCCGAGACTTGAAGCAGTTGGCCCAACTGATTTAAGGATCATTATGACCGCATGTTCTTAAAGAAAAGAATGACACGTTTGTTGGGGGAACGTAGCAGAATTTTAAAATTTTCTATGCATCACCAAGATCAATCTATGGAGTCATCTAGCAAAGAGGGAGAGGGGAGTGCATCTACATACCCTTGTAGATCGCGAGCGGAAGCGTTCAAGAGAACGGGGTTGATGGAGTCGTACTCGTCGTGATCCAAATCACCGATGATCCTAGCGCCGAACGGACGGCACCTCCGCGTTTAACACACGTACGGAGCGGATATGTCTCCTCCTTCTTGATGCAGCAAGGGGGGAGGAGAGGTTGATGGAGATCCAGCAGCACGACGGCGTGGTGGTGGAAGCAGCGGGATTCCAGCAGGGCTTCGCCAAGCGCAACTCGAGGAGGAAGAGGTGTCACGGGAGGGAGAGGGAGGCGCCAGGGCTTTGGGTGCGGCTGCCCTCCCTCCCCCCTCTTTATATAGGGGCCCTAGGTGGGGCGTCGGCCCTAGAGATCCAATCTCTAGGGGGGCGGCGGCCAAAAGGGGGGGACTTGCCCCCCAAGTCAGGTGGGGCGCCCCCACCCCAAGGTTTCCAACCCTAGGCGCAGGGGGAGGCCCATGGGGGGCGCACCAGCCCACCAGGGGCTGGTTCCCCTCCCACTTCAGCCCATGGGGCCCTCCGGGATAGGTGGCCCCACCCGGTGGACCCCCGGGACCCTTCCGGTGGTCCCGGTACAATACCGGTGACCCTCGAAATTTTCCCGGTGGCCGAAACTAGACTTTCTATATACAAATCTTCACCTCCGGACCATTCCGGAACTCCTCGTGACGTCCGGGATCTCATCCGGGACTCTGAACATCTTTCGGGTTACCGCATACTGATGGGCCTCGAACCCCTCGTTGGTTACCCCAAGTGGAAGGTGTAAGATGCAGTAAGTAGAAGTGTTTTCCCCTAGCAAGGATGCCAAGGATCGAATCCCCAGAGACTCCTAGGTTCAACAGGTAGGTGTCAACTGCTAACAGCGCAATTAGCAATCAACGTGGACCTGCACACAGATACAAATAACTTTGCTCCCGACGAGTACAGAGAGGTTGTCAATCTCTCCGGCCTTGTAGTTCACAAAGGGTTAAAAGCAATATGATAGTAGTGATAGATAGTGTTTTGCAATAGTAAATAAAATAGCGGAAAGTAAATAGTGGATATGATCAATGATGGTAATATGGACCGGAGTCTCATGATGTTCACTAGTGATGTCTCTCTCCCAAAAGACGATAAAACAGCTATGTGAGGTAAACAAATTACAGCTGGGCAATTGACAGGACAACGAACGCAAACCAATGCTGACTACATTGCAAGAAAGGTTGAGGTTCAAAGCATGGGCGGTACGCCAAAGTAAGTAGACCGAAATCCATCAATATCTACTACTAATCATCCACCTTGAGATATCTATCCAGAACATCTCGCTGGTATTAAGTTGCGAGTCCCACCCATAGTGTAAACTCAATGCAATAGACAACTGTATTAAAAGAACTTTGCATAAAGTAAACAATCCTTGCACCCGCGGGCACAAGCACCGTTGTTTTCCCCCTTGTGGCAACAACACATCCCCTAGACTCATGTTTCTGTCACTCAAGATAGTCATCGAGGGGCATGAACCCACAATCGAGCATAACGTTCCCTCTTGGAGTCACTACCTATTACTCGACCAAAGCAATAAATAACAACGGAGAACATGCAAGAATTACTTATGAACTAAAATATAAAAGAGGTGAATCAAATATATTACTCAAGATCAATCTGAACATAATCTCATAATCCATCGGATCCCAGCAAACTCAACATAGCAACAGCATAAGGATTACATAGGTGCCTCGATCATGTAGGGCAGCTCACGAGGACTAATTAGTGAAGCACAAGAACGGGAGGAGAACATCACATAGCTACTGGTCATGGACTCATGGTCCAAGGGAGACTACTCACGAGTCATCCGGGAGGCGTCCATGGTGGTGATCCTCCCCTCCGGCAGGGTGCCGGGAAGAGTTCTCCTGGTGCTCCCGATCTTGGAAGCGGCGGCGGCGGCGGAACAGAGATGGGATCGTGAAAAGAAGTCCTGTTTCGAGGGTTTCGGAGAGTCCTTTAAATATATACCAAAGTAGGGCACCGGGGGGTCCTCGGGGGGCCGAGGCGCCCCCCCGGCGCGGCCCAGGGGGGGGGGCGCGCCCACAGGGCGCCTGGAGCCCCTGTGCCCCCCCAGGCTGCCCTTCGGACGCAGTGTTGTTTCCGTATCGCTGATTTTTTATATATTTTTTCTGGATTTTTCTGGGCAGTTCTCGAAACGTGAAAACCTGAAATACAAAAACAGCCGAAAACAGAAACTGGCACTGGGGTGCACTGGATTAGTAAGTTAGCCCAAATATGATCAAAAGTGTATGGAAGTGTATGAATATCATAGCAATATCACCAAAAAGTGGCATGGAGCAAGCAAAAATTATAGATACGTTTTGGACGTATCAACATCCCCAAGCTTAATTCCTGCTCGTCCTCGAGTAGGTAAATGATAACAAGAATAATTTCTGTGGTGACATGCTATTAACCATATAGGACTTTCTCATAGTCATATGACAAAAGCTTACTGAGACAATGATTCTAAAGTAATTAAGTTGTCTCAAGAGAAAATCACAAATGACTGAAAGCTTTACAATATGAAACTGAAACATCAAAAAGATTTGCAATGAACATGATGTGGAAATATGATCAAGTGATATCTAGCTTGCCCCCTTTAGTGATGCAAAACATAAGTGCAGGGGCACCTTCAAGGTTTAAGTGATGACTAGATACAATCATTTCAGAATAAACGATATCACAATCATGCAAAAGACAATGCTACTTTGGGACAATGCACATTACACTCAGAATGACAATCATGCTCTCAGTAGTTGGTGCTTGAAGTGCTAGAGCTTTTTATTTTGGAACATGGAAGCAATTGTGTCAACGGTAGTAGTACTTCATATGTGTCATGTATAAAACATCCTATAAGTTGCAAGCCTCATGCATCGAATACCAATAGTGCTCGCTCCTTGTCCTAATTAGCTTGGATCCCCATGGGTTATCATTGCATTGCATATGTTTTAACCAAGTGTCACAAAGGGGTACCTCTATGCCACCTGTACAAAGGTCCAAGGAGATAGATCGCATTTGATTTCTCATTTTTGAAAGATCTCAACTTGAGGACATCCATACCGGGACAACATAAAAAATAGATGATGGACTCCTCCTTAATGCATAAGCATATTCTCATGAGAGATTGAGGATTAAGGTCCAAGCTAAAACTTCCACCATGATGCATGGCTTTGGTTGGCGGCCCAATGTTCTTCTCTAACAATATGCATATTAATTCAACCCACGGTAAATCACCCTTACTTCAGACAAGACGAACATGCATAGCAACTCACATGATATTCAACAAAAGTGTGACAGTTGATGGCGTCCCCAGAAACATGGTTACCGCTCAGCAAGCAACTCATAAGAGATAAGATACATAAGCAACATATTCTTTACCACAATAGTTTTTAGGCTACTTTCCCATGAGCTATGTATTGCATGGTTGGTTTGCTTAGTGTAGGTGGAGGTTAGCAAAAGACTGGGAGCGACCAACTAAGAGAGTAATGACGGTCATAATCATGCAGAGCGACAAAGCAATATTGAATCAGGCATGGTAGTTATATCGCTACTTAGAAATAAAAGATCATCAAGGCTTGACAGACTTTCTTTACAGTCTTGAATATGCGTGAGCATACGCCAAGTCAATCAATATAAATTCTCGAAGGAAGATATTACTAAACCATACCACATCATAGGCAAACAAACCAAGTTGGTACTCCAATAACACATTGGGAACCCCCCAGCTATTTGATATTAACCATAAGAAAACCTGAACTACTAAGCACCATCATGAAAGTAGCATCTTTATCATAGACACATTAACCCATGCAACGGAAGCAAACTCTCTCTTAATAAGGTGAGCATGGTAATTAAAGAGAGTTCAAGCAACCAACTAAATAAAAGCTCTTGAAGAGATAAGCATGAATACTAAGAGCAAAGCACGATAGTAGCTATTTAAAAGACAAAGAACACACACAGCATAGATAGACATGAAAATTCTATGTAATGTTCTAGGTAGAAGTGGAGCGTGTTTCTCTCCCACATAAAGGAATGCTGGGTTCCGACTCGTTATGAAAAAACTAAAAAGAAAACTAAAAGCAAGACGCTCCAAGCATAGCACATAACACATGAAGTGATAAAAATATAGTGGAACGAAAGACGAACTGATAATGTTGATGGAGAAGGGGATGCACGGGGGAATCCCAAAGCTTAGACGCTTGAGTCTCCTTGAATATTTCTTGGGGGTGCACGGGGGCATCCCCAAGCTTGAGCGCTTGACACTCCTGAATCTTTTTATCATCTTCCCTCGCACACTTGAAAACTCCCTTCATACACAACTCATCATAATCTGATTAGCGAGGTTAGTACCCTTAATAAAATAATTATACCTTGCTGGAAATAAGGATATTCTTGAAGTTCTACTGTTTCCAAGATTGCCAAAAGGTTTTTGCAAAGAAAAAGCAAGTTCTTAATTTGCAAAGTGAAGGTAAGGCAAAACAGGACAGAATCTGTGAAAAACAGAACAGCAGGCAGTAATTGACCTGTTCGGGATACTTCTGCAACTCAAATAAAAAAACTCAGAACTGACGCACGAAAGAAAATTATATAGAGAACGCTGTCGAAAAAATTCAGACCAAAAAGATGATCTGGTGATTTTATACGAATTTTTCTATCCAAGGACAGAATCTGTTTCCTGGACATCACCTCACAACTTTTGACTTTTCTAGCAATCAGAGGCTATACTTGGCACAAATATGAAAAGCAAAGATACAATGATGATGCTACAGCAGTAAACAACATCAAGACACAACAAAAGCAAAAATTTATTCATGTGGGCTGCCTCCCAAAAGCTCTTTCTTTATAGCCATAAAGATAGGCTTAAGACTTTAATGATGCTCTCATAGGAATAAGAGTTTGAAGAACAAAAGAGAGCATCAAGAAGCAAACACCAAACACATTTAAGCCTAACATGCTTCCTATGCATAGGAATATTGCAATACAATAATTCATTGAAGCACAAAGCAATAAGCATAGGAAGACAAAACAAGTGCAGCTTCAAAACCTTCAACATAAAGAAAGGGAACTTGATATTATTGAAATATCTATAAGCATATGTTCCCTTCTCATAATAATTTTCAGTGGCATCACGAATAAACTCAACAATATAAGCATCACATAAAGCATTGTTACCATGATCCACATGCAAAAAGGTACTCTTACTCTCCACATAAGTATCATGAAGAGGATAAAACTTAGTATAAAAGAGAGACATAAGCTCTTGCCAATCAAGCAAGTGCGAGTTATCGAGAAGCTTATACCAATCTGAAGCCTTATCTATAAGTGATACGGCGAACAATTTCCTCATGACAAACTCCCTTAATACACTTGCAAGCTTAAATAATGAACATAGTTGTGACAGATATAGCAAGTGTTCACCGGGATGTCTGTCTCCTGCATAACGATTAGCCAAAACATAATCGATAATACCAGCTGGTATTTTATAGGGCACAATTTCAGTAGGGGGAGGAGCAACCACCACAGGTGTGGGGCGTCTTCCCGCAAGCAACGATCCAATAGCAAGGTTGTCCATAAGCATAACTAGTGAAATACATAAAGAAAACTGAAAGGTAAACTAACAAGACTAAAAAGCAAAGGTAAAAGATAGCATGCAACTCCCCTATCCTGAAGAGTGGAGTCCCCGGCAACGGCGCCAGAAAATACTCCTTGATGGGCCTCGAACCCCTCGTTGGTTACCCCAAGTGGAAGGTGTAAGATGCAGTAAGTAGAAGTGTTTTCCCCTAGCAAAGATGCCAAGGATCGAATCCCCAGAGACTCCTAGGTTCAACAGGTAGGTGTCAACTGCTAACGGCGCAATTAGCAATCAACGTGGACCTGCACACAGATACAAATAACTTTGCTCCCAACGAGTACAGAGAGGTTGTCAATCTCTCCGGCCTTGAAGTTCACAAAGGGTTAAAAGCAATATGATAGTAGTGATAGATAGTGTTTTGCAATAGTAAATAAAATAGCGGAAAGTAAATAGTGGATATGATCAATGATGGTAATATGGACCGGAGTCTCATGATGTTCACTAGTGATGTCTCTCTCCCAAAAGACGATAAAACAACTATGTGAGGTAAACAAATTACAGCTGGGCAATTGACAGGACCACGAACGCAAACCAATGCTGACTACATTGCAAGAAAGGTTGAGGTTCAAAGCATGGGCGGTATGCCAAAGTAAGTAGACCGAAATCCATCAATATCTACTACTAATCATCCACCTTGAGATATCTATCCAGAACATCTTGCTGGTATTAAGTTGCGAGTCCCACCCATAGTGTAAACTCAATGCAACAGACAACTGCATTAAAAGAACTTTGCGTAAAGTAAACAATCCTTGCACCCGCGGGCACAAGCACCGTTGTTTTCCCCCTTGTGGCAACAACACATCCCCTAGACTCATGTTTCTGTCACTCAAGCTAGTCATCGAGGGGCATGAACCCACAATCGAGCATAACGTTCCCTCTTGGAGTCACTACCTATTACTCGGCCAAAGCAATAAATAACAACGGAGAACATGCAAGAATTACTTATGAACTAAAATATAAAAGAGGTGAATCAAATATATTACTCAAGATCAATCTGAACATAATCTCATAATCCATCGGATCCCAGCAAACTCAACATAGCAACAGCATAAGGATTACATAGGTGCCTCGATCATGTAGGGCAGCTCACGAGGACTAATTAGTGAAGCACAAGAACGGGAGGAGAACATCACATAGCTACTGGTCATGGACTCATGGTCCAAGGGAGACTACTCACGAGTCATCCGGGAGGCGTCCATGGTGGTGGAGAAGCTCCCGGTGGTGATCCTCCCCTCCGGCAGGGTGCCGGGAAGAGTTCTCCTGGTGCTCCCGATCTTGGAAGCGGCGGCGGCGGCGGCGGAACAGAGATGGGATCGTGAAAAGAAGTCCCGTTTCGAGGGTTTCGGAGAGTCCTTTAAATATATGCCAAAGTAGGGCACCGAGGGGGGGTCCTCGGGGGGCCGAGGCGCCCCCCCCCCGGCGCGGCCCATGGGGGGGCGCCCACAGGGCGCCTGGAGCCCCTGTGGCCCCCCCAGGCTGCCCTTCGGACGCAGTGTTGTTTCCGTATCGCTGATTTTTTATATAATTTTTCTGGATTTTTCTGGGCAGTTCCCGAAACGTGAAAACCTGAAATACAAAAACAGCCGAAAACAGAAACTGGCACTGGGGTGCACTGGATTAGTAAGTTAGCCCAAATATGATCAAAAGTGTATGGAAGTGTATGAATATCATAGCAATATCACCCAAAAGTGGCATGGAGCAAGCAGAAATTATAGATACGTTTTGGACGTATCACATACTAATATCTCTACAACCCTAGCGTCACCGAACCTTAAGTGTGTAGACCCTACGGGTTCGGGAGACACGCAGACATGACCGAGACGACTCTCCGGCCAATAACCAACAGCAGGATCTGGATACCCATGTTGGCTCCCACATGCTCCTCGATGATCTCATCGGATGAACCACGATGTCAAGGATTCAATCAATCCCGTATACGATTCCCTTTGTCTATCAGTATAGCACTTGTCCGAGATTCAATCGTCGGTATACCGATACCTTGTTCAATCTCGTCATGGCAAGTCTCTTTACTCGTTCCGTAACACATCATCCCGTGACCAACCCCTTAGTCACATTGAGCTCATTATGATGATGTCTTACCGAGTGGGCCCAGAGATACCTCTCCGTCATACGGAGTGACAAATCCCAGTCTCGGTTTGTGCCAACCCAACAGATGCTTTCGGAGATACCCCTAGTGTACCTTTATAGCCACCTAGTTACATTGTGACGTTTGGCACACCCAAAGTATTCCTACGGTATCTGGGAGTTGCACAACCTCATGGTCTAAGGAAAGGATACTTGACATTGGAAAAGCTTTAGCATACGAACTACACAATCTTGTGCTAGGCTTAGGATTGGGTCTTGTCCATCACATCATTCTCCTAATGATGTGATCCCGTTATCAATGACATCCAATGTCCATGGTCAGGAAACCGTAACCATCTGTTGATCAACGAGCTTGTCAACTAGAGGCTTACTAGGGACACGTTGTGGTCTATGTATTCACACATGTATCACTGTTTCCGGATTAAAGCATGAATAATAGACAATTATCATGAACAAGGAAATATAATAATAACCATTTTATTTTTGCCTCTAGGGCATATTTCCAACAGTCTCCCACTTGCACTAGAGTCAATAATCTAGTTACATTGTGATGAATCGAACACCCATAGAGTTCTGGTGTTGATCATGTTTTTCTCGTGGAAGAGGTTTAGTCAACGGATCTGCGACATTCAGATCCGTATGCACTTTACAAATATCTATGTCTCCATCTTGAATATAATTCCGGATGGAGTTGGAACGACGCTTGATGTGCTTGGTCTTCTTGTGAAACCTGGGCTCCTTGGCAATGGCAATAGCTCCAGTGTTGTCACAGAAGAGAGTCATCTGGCCCGACGCGCTTGGAATAACTCCTAGGTCGGTGATGAACTCCTTCATCCAGACTCCTTCCTGCACTGCTTTGGAAGCAGCTATGTACTCCACTTCACATGTAGATGCCGCCATGACGCTTTGCTTGCAACTGCACCAGCTGACTGCCCCACCATTCAAAATATACACGTATCCGGTTTGTGACTTGGAGTCATCTAGATTTGTGTCGAAGCTAGCATCGACGTAACCCTTTACGACGAGCTCTTCGTCACCTCCATAAACGAGAAACATATCCTTATTCCTTTTCAGGTACTTCAGGATGTTCTTGACCGCTATCCAGTGTTCCATACCAGGATCACTTTGGTACCTCCCCACCAAACTTATGGCAAGGTTCACATCAGGTCTGGTACACAGCATGGCATACATAATAGAACCTATGGCCGAGGCATAGGGGATGACACTCATCTTTTCTCTATCTTCTGCCGAGGTCGGGCATTGAGCCGTGCTCAATCTCATACCTTGCAATACAGGCAAAAACCATTTCTTGGACTCATCCATATTGAACTTCTTCAATATCTTGTCAAGGTATGTGCTTTGTGAAAGACCAATGAGGCGTCTCGATCTATCTCTATAGATCTTGATGCCTAATATGTAAGCAGCTTCTCCAAGGTCCTTCATTGAAAAACACTTATTCAAGTAGGCCTTTATGCTTTCCAAGAGTTCTACATCATTTCCCATCAGCAATATAACATCCACATATAATATGAGAAATGCTACAGAGCTCTCACTCACTTTCTTGTAAATACAGGCTTCTCCACAAGTCTGTATAAACCCAAACGCTTTGATCACCTCATTAAAGCGAATGTTCCAACTCCGAGATGCTTGCACCAGCCCATAGATTGAGCGCTGGAGCTTGCATACCTTGTTAGCATTCTCAGGATCAACAAAACCTTCCGGCTGCATCATATACAGTTCTTCCTTGAGGAAGCCATTAAGGAATGCCGTTTTAACATCCATTTGCCATATCTCATAATCATAGAATGCGGCAATTGCTAACATGATTCGAACGGACTTCATCATCGCTACGGGAGAGAAAGTCTCGTCGTAATCAATCCCTTGAACTTGTCGATAACCCTTAGCAACAAGCCGAGCCTTATAGATAGTCAAATTACCATCCGCGTCAGTCTTCTTCTTAAAGATCCATTTATTTTCTATGGCGTGCCGATCATCGGGCAAGTCCACCAAAGTCCATACTTTGTTATCATACATGGATCCTATCTCGGATTTCATGGCTTCAAGCCATTTGTTGGAATCCGGGCCCGCCATTGCTTCTTCATAGTTCGAAGGTTCACCGTTGTCTAACAACATGATTTCCATGACAGGGTTGCCGTACCACTCTGGTGCGGAACATGTCCTTGTGGACCTACGAAGTTCAGTAGTAACTTGATTTGAAGCTTCATGATCATTATCATTAACTTCCTCCCTAGTCGGTGCAGGCACCACATGAACATCTTCCTGCGCTGCGCTTCTTTCCGGTTCGGAAGGGGTGACAATCACCTCATCAAGTTCCACTTTCCTCCCACTTACTTCTTTAGAGAGAAACCCTTTCTCCAGAAAGGATACATTCTTGGCAACGAAGACCTTGCCTTCGGATCTGAGGTAGAAGGTGTACCCAATAGTTTCCTTAGGGTATCCTATGAAGACACATTTTTCCGATTTGGGTTGGAGCTTTTCAGGTTGAAGTTTCTTGACATAAGCATCGCATCCCCAAACTTTTAGAAATGACAACTTAGGTTTCCTGCCAAACCAAAGTTCATACGGTGTCGTCTCAACGGATTTAGACGGTGCCCTATTTAAAGTGAATGCGACAGTCTCTAAAGCATAACCCCAAAATGATAGCGGTAAGTCGGTAAGAGACATCATAGATCGCACCATGTCCAATAGAGTACGATTACGACGTTCGGACACACCATTACGCTGAGGTGTTCCAGGCGGCGTCAATTGTGAAACAACTCCACAGTTCCTTAGGTGCGTGCCAAATTCGTGACTTCAATATTCTCCTCCACGATCCGATCGTAAGAACTTTATTTTTCTATCACGTTGATTCTCAACCTCATTCTGAAATTCCTTGAACTTTTCAAAGGTCTCAGACTTGTGTTTCATCAAGTAGACATACCCATATCTACTTAAGTCATTTGTGAGGGTGAGAACGTAACGATAGCCCACGCGAGCTTCAACACTCATTGGACTGCACACATCGGTATGTATGATTTCCAATAAGTTGGTTGCTCGCTCCATTGTTCCAGAGAACGGAGTCTTGGTCATCTTGCCCAAGAGGCATGGTTCACACATGTCAAATAATTCATAATCAAGAGACTCCAAAAGTCCATCTGCATGGAGCTTCTTCATACGTTTGACACCAATATGACCAAGGCGGCAGTGCCACAAGTATGTGGGACTATCATTATCAACCTTACATCTTTTGGCATTCACTGTAATGCCCCGGATGTAATACTTTCCCTATATGGCAATATATAAACTTTGGCTTCATCATTTCCGTTCTGGGTTCTTCTTTCTTTTCGGTTTCATCGTTTTGTCGCGTGCATGTGTGAATTTCATCCATGTCATGTTGTCATGTGCATTGCATTGCATTTGTGTTGTCACTTGCATCCGGTCCCACTCGTCTCTTCCCGTTGTCCGTTTCGAGTTCCGACGCTCTCACACGTGCCCGTGGCATCCCCGAGTCCTTCTTTCGTGTTTGGGCGTGTAACGTTTCCGGAATGGCGTGAGACTTGTCGTGCGATGTTGTTTTGGTACGTGTAGGCCGCCTGTCAAGTTTCGTCGCGTTTGGAGTTTTTTTGGTACTCCAACGGTTAACCTAGTGGGCTAAAAGTACCTCCTCTTTGAGGCCCAAGACCCCCTCCACAACAGCCCAACAACCCAGCACAACCCTTCCCATCATCTCGGTTGTCGAATTGATATCGCGTGGCCGAAAACCGCTTCCCATCTGGAGTCTCCTAGCTCCTTGTGCCTATAAAAACGTCCACCCCCTCATTTTTTCGCGTCCAAAACCCTAGCTCTCTTCCCTCCTCCGCCGCCGGACACGTCCGGACCGAGCCGGACGCGTCCGCCCGCCACACCGGACCTATCGCAGCCCGACACGTCACTCCGCCGCTCCCCACCGCGCCGGCCCGCGCGGCCCGCCGCCGCCGCCGTTCCGGGCCGCGTCCCCGCGCGCCCCTCCGCCCTCCGCGTCGGGCCCCGACGCCGGCCGCGACCCGCCGCCGGAGGTCACCGCCCCGCCGCCACGAGCTCGCCGGCCGCCGGCCCGCAGCTCGCCGCCGGCTGCACTCCGCCGCCCCCGACCCTCAAGGCCTCTCCGCCGCCGTTCCAGCCGCGCCGCCGCCGCCTCCTCAACACCTCGCCGGCCTCCTCCGACAACCCCCGCCGGACCAGCTCGCGATCCGATCAGGGGCCGTCCCGATCCAGGATCCAGATCGGCCAGATCCGGGCTGGAAACCCTAACGGGCCGTGCCCGCGGACCCGCTTCGGCCCCGACCCGCACCGCAACCCGTTTGACCGTTGACCCGACCCGTTGACCCTCTGAGGTTGACCCCGTTTCCTCTAAGTCTTTTTGCGTTTTAGTTGTCTGTTGCATTTTTGTGATGATGATAACTTTTACTGTGCTTGTCCGTTTTGTGCATATTATATGTCAAAATGATCGTGGTGATGTGTACTATGTTTTGTTCCATTGTGTCATGCTTGTTTGAGTCCATCTAGATGTCTTAATCATCATGACAAGAGTGCTACATGATATAAACAGTTGCTATTAGTTTTTTTCATGCCATGTTTGACAAGAGTGCATGTTTATCCAAATGAAGCAAATGATATGTCCAAATGTTCATCATGAGATGCTCTACATGTTGGTTGCTATAGCATGCATGTTAGAGTTCATATTGCCATGTTTATCCCTGTTGCAAAAGTGCATATGGCTGTTAGGTTTTGTAACTTGTTCTGAGATGCCTAGTTGAGGAGCTCGTTGCTATTGATGTGTTTGTCCCCATGTCACATGCTCATATGTTTTAGATTCCTCATCATGTGATCTTTGCTGTGGTGCAAACCAATTGCCATGATATGCTTTGAGATGACTTAAACATGCTCACAAACATGCCATGATAATATTGCTGTTTTAACACTTAGTGAAATTTCACTAAGTCTGGAATCTGCAATATCCTGTTGCTATGTTTGCTTGTTGTCCTAGGAAAATCCATGATAGTTTTGGGGTGTCCATTGATTATTCTTTGTTGTATATGTTGTTGTCTATCCATCCATGCCCTCACATGCTCATTTGGGTTCCTGTAGCATATTTAATTCTTGCTCCCAAGTTGCTATAAAATATTGCTGTCAGGTTTTTATTGTCATGTTCAAAATGTTGTAGCTTGTTGCTATTGATCCATGCCTCCTATGGAGTTGCTCCAATGGAGTTGTTTGCTGTAGGATATGTCTACTTCATGTCCATGCTTCTTGTCACCATGTTTGAGTGCTGTAGAGTATATAATTATTGCTCCAAAGTTGCTATGTGGCTGTTATTTTCAGCTTTGCATTGTTTCTTGTTTCGGGTGTATCTTTTAGCCCGTTGCTCCGTTTTGAGCGTGCCCTACATGAAACTTGTGTGGTTTTGCATGTAGATTCATAATATAATTTTGTTAACATGTTTGGAGTATGTTTGCTTGATGTTTGGGTGCATCTTGTACCATTTCCATGCTTATCTTGTTTTGATCATATCTTCTAGACCGTAGCTCCGTTTTAAACAAACTTTATATGAAACTTGACTAGATTTTCGTGTAGATCATCTTGGTGCATGTTAAATTGCTGTTTAAAAACTTTAACTTAAGGTTTGTTCAGATTTGAACTAATTTCCAACTATGCATATGAGGACTTACCGGATTTGTCTTAAGTAGTTTCCGACCTCATTTAAACCTGCTGTTTCTTGTGTTGTTTCTCTGTGCTTCCTACCTTGCCATGTTTTGCATCCTAAATAGACTTTTCTTGCATCCTACTTGCTTGAGTAAATTGTCATGTTTCTTGTGCTGTTACTCTGTGCTTCCTATGTTGTCATGTAATGCTTCCTAAGTGCATCTGTAGTGCTTCCTGAGTGCATCATACATGCATCCTGTAGTTTGCGCATTGCACCTTGTTTGATTTCGTGCCTCGTGTGTTCTTGTGTTGAGTAGAGCCGGAAGCCGAGACCGAGTACGAGAACGAGGTTACTACCGAGGTTGAGAACGAGGAGCCCTCTTACGATCCCATCGACGTCTCGACAGGCAAGATGACCTGACCCAGATATCATTACTATCTTTGCCTATTGCTAGAAGTCTCGCTCTTTAGCTTATTGCCTCGATGCCCATGTTTTCCTGTCAGTCTCCTATTGTAACCATGAATCTGTTTAACCACCCAACCTATGCAAACCTTGTTTGGCTAAGTAAGCTTCGCTCAGCCCCTCTTATAGCATTGCTAGTTGCAGGAGAAGATTTGAAGATTCTTGCTTCATGTTGAAGTTATGTTGGGATATCATACTATATTATCTATTAAATGAAATCATCTATATATTGGTAATGGGTGGAAGGCTAAGCCTCTTGCTTGGTGATTTGTTCCACTCATGCCGCCCTAGGAACCGTATAAACCGGTGTTATGTTCCTTGATTATGCGTTCCTCACACGGTTGGGTTATGGGACCCCCTCGATAAACCGCTTAGCGCTAAGTCTTTTCCAGCAAGTCCCAACATTGGTACTATTTTCCTAAACAACTAAAAAGTTGCATAGGGAGTAATTAACCCTCTTCTTAATCAACAACCCCGGGCCAGTGCTCCACATGAGTGTTGGTCCAAAACGGGGAGCCTGCGGGGCCACCTTGGGGAAACCCGAGGGCTGGTAAAAACCCGTAGCTTCAGCCATCCGGTCGTGGCCTGAGACTAGATACGCGCGGCTACTGTCAGGGTGTCGGCACGCCGGGAGGATTTGCTGGATTAGTCTTACCTTAGTCGGAGTATCTTGAGCACGGGATTCCGAGAATACTCGGGCCTTCCCACCTTGGAGTTGCGACTCCGCGGATCGTGGGCTTGTAATGGGCCAAGTTGGAACACCCATGCAGGGTTTTGAACTTTCGAAAGCCGTGCCCGCGGTTATGTGGCAGATGGGAATTTGTTAATATCCGGCTGTAGAAAACTTGACACCATGTTCAGAACACACTACCAGCGTGAGTACCGTGACGGTCATTTTCCGAAATGGGTTCGGGAAGTGAACACGGTGGGGTTATGTTTGATGTGTTTTAGTTAGGATCACTTCGTGATCACTTTATCGCTCGTGGCACTTCTCTTCTCGCTCTTAACACGTAAGCTAGTACTAGTGCAGCTGCAGCCTTTTTGTTCTTTCTTCAGCCTTGTTCCACACCCAAGGCTTAGATAGTTCTGTTACCCAGGAACGGGATTGCTGAGTCCTCCGTGGCTCACAGATTCTACACCACACCAGATGCAGGTACCATGGTGAACTACTCAGGTGACGGCACAGAGCTGTACTGGGAGTACGATGAGGAACGTAGCCGCTACTACGTGCACTATCCCGATGATCAGTAGTGGTTTCTACTAGGGGCGATCCGAACCTGTGGTTTTATGTATTTGGTATCTTTCATTTGGATCTTCTCCCGTAGACGGGTTGTGATGTTATTTGAATGATGTTTGTCTATGTAATGAATTGTGTGACGTGGCGAGTGTAAGCCAACTATCTCTTTTGCTTTCCATCCCTATTTTTACATGAGATGTGCAAAGATACCGAACTTGAGATCATTCCAGAATGGGCTTATACCTTTAAGTCGTGCCTCGACACGTAGGAGGTATAGTCCCATCCTGGGCATTACATTCACACTATGAATATGTGTAACAACACGTTCGAGATTCATTAAGAATAAACCATTGACCAGCGGGCCATGACCATAAAACATTTCTCTCATATAAATAGAACAACCATTATTCTCGGATTTAAATGAGTAGCCATCTCGCATTAAACGAGATCCAGATACAATGTTCATGCTCAAAGCTGGTACTAAATAACAATTATTGAGGTTTAAACTAATCGCGAAGGTAGATGCAGAGGTAGCGTGCCGACGGCGATCACATCGACCTTGGAACCATTCCCGACGCGCATCGTCACCTCGTCCTTCGCCAGTCTCCGCTTATTCCGCAGCTCCTACTTTGAGTTACAAATGTGAGCAACTGCACCGGTATCAAATACCCAGGAGCTACTACGAGCGCTGGTAAGGTACACATCAATAACATTTATATCACATATACCTTTGACGTTGCCGACCTTCTTATCTGCTAAGTATTTGGGGCAGTTCCGCTTCCAGTGGCCTGTTCCCTTGCAATAAAAGCACTCAGTCTCAGGCTTGGGTCCATTCTTTGGCTTCTTCCCGGCAACTCCTTTGCCGTCCTTCTTGAAGTTCTTCTTACCCTTGCCTTTCTTGAACTTAGTGGTTTTATTCACCATCAACACTTGATGTTCTTTCTTGATCTCCACCTCCGCTGATTTCAGCATTGAATACACCTCGAGAATGGACTTCTCCATCCCTTGCATATTGAAGTTCATCACGAAGCTCTTGTAGCTAGGTGGGAGCGACTGAAGGATTCTGTCAATGATTGCTTCATCTGGGAGATTAATTCCCAACTGAGACAAGCGATTGTGCAACCCAGACAATTTGAGTATATGCTCGCTGACAGAACTATTCTCCTCCATCTTAAAACTGTAGAATGCGTCGGAGACGTCATATCTCTCGACTCAGGCATGAGCTTGGAAAACCATTTTCAGCTCTTGGAACATCTCATATGCTCCGTGATGCTCAAAACGCTTTTGGAGCCCTGATTCTAAGCTGTAAAGCATGCTGCACTGAACCAGGGAGTAATCATCACAACGCATCTGCCATGCGTTCATAACGTCTTGGTTCGCTGGGGCGGGTGCGTCACCTAGCGGTGCTTCAAGGACATATGTTTTCTTGGTAGCTATGAGGATGATCCTCAAGTTACGGACCCAATCCATATAGTTGCTACCATCGTCTTTCAGCTTGGTTTTCTCTAGGAACGCGTTGAAGTTGAGGAGAACATTAGCGTGGGCCATTGGATCTACAAGACATATTGTAAAGATTTTAGACTATGTTAATGACAATTAAGTTCATCTAAACAGATTTAATGAACTCCCACTCAGATAGACATCTCTCTAGTCATCCAAGTGATACATGATCCGAGTCGACTAGGCCGTGTCCGATCATCACGTGAGACGGACTAGTCATCAACGGTGAAAATCTTTATGTTGATCGTATCTTCTATACGACTCATGTTCGTCTTCCATGTTCCGAGGCCATGTCTGTACATGCTAGGCTCGTGAAGTGAACTCTAAGTGTATTGCGTGTGTAAATCTGGCTTACACCCGTTGTATGCGAACGTTAGAGCCTATCACACCCGATCATCACGTGGTGCTTCGGAACAACGAACCTTAGCAACGGTGCACAGTTAGGGGGAACAAAATTCTTGAAATTTTAGTGAGAGATCATCTTATTTACTACCGTCGTTCTAAGCAAATAAGATGTAAAAACATGATAAACAACACATGCAATCAAATAGTGACATGATATGGCCAATATCATTTTGCTCCTTTTGATCTTCATCTTCGGGGCTCCATGATCATCATCGTCACCGGCATGACACCATGATCTCCATCATCGTGTCTTCATGAAGTCGTCTCGCCAAACATTACTTCTACTACTATGGCTAACGGTTAGCAATAAAGTAAAGTAATTACATGGCATTTTCAGTGACACGCAGGTCATACAATAAAATAAGACAACTCCTATGGATCCTGCCGGTTGTCACACTCATCGACATGCAAGTCATGTTTCCTATTACAAGAACATGATCAATCTCATACATCACATATATATCATTCATCACATCCTTTTGGCCATATCACATCACACGACACATGCTGCAAGAACAAGTTAGACGTCCTCTAATTGTTGTTGCAAGTTTTTACGTGGCTTCTATAGGTTTCTAGCAAGAACGTTTCTTACCTACGCCAAAACCACAACGTGATATGCCAATTTCTATTTACCCTTCATAAGGACCCTTTTCATCGAATCTGATCCGACTAAAGTGGGAGAGACAGACACCCGCTAGCCACCTTATGCAACTAGTGCATGTCAGTCGGTGGAACCTGTCTCACGTAAGCGTACGTGTAAGGTTGGTCTGGGTCGCTTCATCCCATGATGCCGCCGAATCAAGATAAGACTAGTAGCGGCAAGTAAATTGACATGATCTACTCCCACAACTACTTTGTGTTCTACTCGTGCAAGATACTACGCATAGACCTAGCTCATGATGCCACTGTTGGGGAACGTAGCAGAATTTTAAAATTTTATACGCATCACCAAGATCAATCTATGGAGTTATCTAGCAACGAGGGAGAGGGGAGTGCATCTACATACCCTTGTAGATCGCGAGCGGAAGCGTTCAAGAGAACGGGGTTGATGGAGTCGTACTCGTCGTGATCCAAATCACCGATGCTCCTAGCACCGAACGGACGGCACCTCCGCGTTCAACACACGTACGGAGGGGAGACGTGTCCTCCTTCTTGATCTAGCAAGGGGGGAGGAGAGGTTGATGGAGATCCAACAGCACGACGGCGTGGTGGTGGAAGCAGCGGGATTCCAGCAGGGCTTCGCCAAGCGCAACTGGAGGAGGAAGAGGTGTCACGGGAGGGAGAGGGAGGCGCCAGGGCTTTGGGTGCGGCTGCCCTCCCTCCCCCCTCTTTATATAGGGGCCCTAGGGGGGCGCCGGCCCTAGAGATCCAATCTCTAGGGGGGCGGCGGCCAAAAGGGGGGGGACTTGCCCCCCAAGTCAGGTGGGGCGCCCCCACCCCCAGGGTTTCCAACCCTAGGCGCAGGGGGAGGCCCATGGGGGGCGCACCAGCCCACCAGGGGCTGGTTCCCCTCCCACTTCAGCCCATGGGGCCCTCTGGGATAGGTGGCCCCACCCGGTGGACCTCCGGGACCCTTCCAGTGGTCCCCATACAATACCGGTAACCCCCGAAATTTTCCCGGTGGCCGAAACTGGAATTCCTATATACAAATCTTCACATCCGGACCATTTCGGAACTCCTCGTGACATCCGGGATCTCATCCGGGACTCCGAACAACTTTCGGGTTACCGCATACTAATATCTCTACAACCCTAGCGTCACCGGACCTTAAGTATGTAGACCCTACGGGTTCGGGAGACACGCAGACATGACCGAGACGACTCTCCGGCCAATAACCAACAGCGGGATCTGGATACCCATGTTGGCTCCCACATGCTCCTCGATGATCTCATCGAATGAACCATGATGTCAAGGATTCAATCAATCCCGTATACGATTCCCTTTGTCTATCGGTATAGCACTTGCCCGAGATTCGATCGTCGGTATACCGATACCTTGTTCAATCTCATCATGGCAAGTCTCTTTACTCGTTCCGTAACACATCATTCCGTGACCAACCCCTTACTCACATTGAGCTCATTATTATGATGTCTTATCGAGTGGGCCCAGAGATACCTCTCCGTCATACGGAGTGACAAATCCCAATCTCGGTTTGTGCCAACCCAACAGATGCTTTCGGAGATACCCGTAGTGTACCTTTATAGCCACCCAGTTACGTTGTGACGTTTGGCACACCCAAAGTATTCCTACGGTATCTGGGAGTTGCACAACCTCATGGTCTAAGGAAAGGATACTTGACATTGGAAAAGATTTAGCATACGGACTACACGATCTTGTGCTAGGCTTAGGATTGGGTCTTGTCCATCACATCATTCTCCTAATGATGTGATCCCGTTATCAACGACATCCAATGTACATGGTCAGGAAACCGTAACCATCTGTTGATCAACGAGCTAGTCAACTAGAGGCTTACCAGGGATACGTTATGATCTATGTATTCACACATGTATCACTGTTTCCGGATTAAAGCATGAATAATAGACAATTATCATGAACAAGGAAATATAATAATAACCATTTTATTATTGCCTCTAGGGCTTATTTCCAACAACGTTGTCCAAGGAGCTTGAAGCAAACCGGACCAAGCTGAATGCCATCACCGCCCAGCTAGAAGGCTTGAAGAAATCCATAAGGCGATCTCATGGTAAGGACAAATAGTGTTTGAAAAGTACGATTTCCCAGTCAATGATATCTAAGCAAGCATTGTTGTACTTTCAGTGGCGGAATCGACAGATCAATTGGAGGAGAAGTTAAGGGCTGCCCAGGAGTACAAAAAACATGCCGAGGGGCAAGAAGTAGCTGGTCAGCATGTATTAACCCGGACCATTGAGCAAAAGAACAAACTGCTGGATGAAAAGATCTAGCAAGCCAAAGAAATAAAGGATATAAGGGTCTAGTTATTGGATGCCTTGAAGGAAAATAAATAGTTAAAAGGCAGCATATTCAATATGGCCTTTGAACTAGCTTTCATATTATCCGACGATTCGGAGCTTCATAATGCTATTCTTGCAGGTTTGTTAACTGGGCAGCCTGAAGGAGAAGTATCCGGATTTCAAGGCGACGTGCTACAAGAGCTCTCCAAAGTGCATGAGCGGGTTCAGAAAGCCATGAAGAACATGGCGAAAGCCTTATGGCCATCCGATTCTCCTCCAAAAATTATGGAGGATCTGGTGAACTTATTCAAAGGAGCTCGGCGTTGCTTTGAGCTATGGAAGACGTCATCATGCCGAGAAGGTGCGCGAGAGGGCTGAGCCATGGTGAAAATGCACTATACCAGGCTTGATCCGAATCATATGGCTCGAGTTGGACCTCAGGGACCAGACGGAAAAGAGATTCCCGTGAGCTTGCTGTATGACCAAGTCATGATAGCCACAAAGTATTTGCAAGAAGACTGTAGTTTAGACAGTCTTATAGACGGCATATATAAAGAATAGGCGTTTGATTCCATGTAGCAATTTACTTTTTCATCAAACTTATCTCCGACCAAACTTGTAAAAATTTTGTCATGGCAGGCCTTCGGCTTCAACCTCATGAACCCAAAGGTTGGAGTGTTTCCGGATACTATAGTTGTGGTAAACACTCAGTATGTTCGGAAATCAGGCAATCTAGTCATTTTGCTTAAACAGACAAAATTTGTTCAGGGAGTTATGTTATATTACTATTTAGCGTAAGAAACATCTTCTAGGGAGAATAGTTCCATTAAGGGTTCCTATCCCTAGGTCAGCATGCGTAATTATGCATGCCTAGACTTTGATCCTAAAGATAGGATTACATGAAGCGTATCCCTTGATATTGAAAAAATTATGTACAAATAAGCAATTCGTCGTTTGTCCGCCGACCAATGATTTCCTTAAGAACGCTAGCTTTCGGCTTCGCCCATCTGAGGTACAGGTCCAGATTACCCGGTTGTAACAATCGCAGAGGTGCTCCCTTTACACCCTAGCCGAACAACCGGGAACGTAGGGTATAAACACAGGAGCTAGGCAACCCAACTTGGCAAAAACTTAAGTCATAGAGGTGCATATAATGGCGAGGATACTGTATGAAATAGATGACATAAGTAATGTAGGCGACAAGCTTTAATAGTAAGCTTCGTTAAAGAAGCTCCCATGTATCTTGAGGTATATACATTTAAAGATGTTCACCCCTAACAGATCGGTATAGTCGAATAGTTTCTGGGAAGGAAAAACAAAAAATGAAGAGGAAGAAAAACAAAGGAAGAAACCTAGTCAAAAAACAAAAATAAAAGGTGCTACCGGACTATCCGTAGAATCGTCGGAGCCTAGCAACGTTCCATGGATTAGGCTCAAGGTGATTGCATGATGCATTTCGAAGGCGATAGGCTCGTCGGGTGAGAACTTCGTCAATAATGAACGGGCCCTCCCATCTTGGTTTGAGCTTATCCTTTTTCTTCTCCGGGAGGGGCAAAATGAGTTTGCCAACATTGTATGTTCTGGCCCGCACTTCTCTACTCTTGTATCACCTGGTCTATTGCTGATAGAATGCGGAATGAGCTTACGCGATATCGCGCTCCTCTTCAAGGCTGTCTAGGTCATCCTGCCGATCGAGCTGCCTCTCGCTCTTCATACATATGAACTCGAGGAGAGTCATGAATAATGTCGAAGGGTGATGACCCACAAGTGTAGGGGATCTATCTTAGTCCTTTCGATAAGTAAGAGTGTCGAACCCAACGAGGAGCAGAAGGAAATGATAGGCAGTTTTCAGTAAGGTATTTTCTGCAAGCACTGAAATTATAGGTAACAGATAGTTTTGTGATAAGGTAATTGGTAGCAAGTGACAAAAGGTAAAAGCAAATAAGGTGCAGCAAGGTGGCCCAATCCTTTTTTTAGCAAAGGAAAAGCCTGGACAAACTCTTATATAAAGGAAAGCACTCCCGAGGACACATGGGGATTATCGTCAAGCTAGTTTTCATCACGATCGTCTGATTCGCGTTCAGTACTTTGATAATTTGGTATGTGGGTGGACCGGTGCTTGGGTGCTGCCCTTACTTGGACAAACCTCCCACTTATGATTCATTGCACACATGCCATTCGTTACTTGGATCATTCTTTTTTAACACTTCTGTTGAAATCTTTTTTCAGATAAGGATGCAACAGATGAACTACTTTGATAGTAAAGAGATTGCATTGAAATTCAATAAATCCAGCCACTTGGACCGTAAAGACATGGTCAGTTTCTCTCACTACATCTCAGTTGGTGTGCGCACATTAATTGCACTTATTACACAATTATTTTTTCTAATAATTGCTTTATAGGAATGTCATGGTTTGTTGTGACATTTTGCAACTTTTTTCAGAAACAATTGTGTCCATCAGAAATCATCAGCATAATTTTCTCCGTGCACAATGATAGAAGTTACAAATATGCATATGGAAGCTGATTTTTTTTAGAGTGAAGATGTTTCATAATTGTTTTTTACCCCCCAAAGTTGCTTGCATAACATCATTAAGTTGCCTGCATGATAGTTGTTGCACACATACCCGGATCATCTGAGCCATGTGTTTGTTTTTGAACTGCATGGTTGGGCCGAACCGACTCCAAAGTTTCTTTGCATAACATACTCAAGTTTGCCTGCACAACAACCTTAAGTTGCTTATTTACCCCCCAAAGTTGCTTGCACAACATCTTTTTCAAAGGTGCCCCCATGCATGATAGCAGTTGCACACATACAAACCAGAACTGTAACTCTAGTAACGATAAACAACACATTTTTCTTCAACTATCTAACACCCTTTTTGCCTAATCATCATTTATGCAGATCATGTTTCCTGTTTTAGAGAACATTGACCCTTCAAAGCCAGTCACAGGGAACCATTATTGGGTTTTCAACGTGAATATAAGAGACCGAAGGTTCGAGGTACTTGATTCATGGAGAACACTTGAATCCCCGTCGCTTGATAGGTGTGCAAGGGTCATAGTTGCAAGCTTCCGTAGTCTATGGGAACTGCACTAACCCAAGTCACGTGTTGTCTTGGACAACTTCGGGCTTGTGAACATTGTGATGTTCCAAGACAAAATAATGAGTGAGTACCCATAAGCCCCTAGATCTTTTTTCCCACATGTATGAACATGCCAATATGTTAGTAAAAATGTTTAACTCATGGCTCGTATTTTCTTTGAAACAAATTTTTTGTATAGTGTTGATTGCGGGATTTATGCTCTTACATTTGCCAATGGATGGGAGGCAAGGAACGTTCCAAGTTTTACACCTGATGATATCCCAAACATCAGGAAGCAGCTTACTATTCAATGGGTTGACTGCATTCACAACAAGGCACCATGGAAAGACGTCCTCAAATTAACATAGGTTAATTTTTTACCTCCATGTTTTTGATATTTAAATGTTTTTTTAATTTGCATGAATTGCTCAAATTCCTTGTGGTTTTTTAATAGCCTCAAGAAGTAAGTAAAGTTACCTTGTATTAACTTGCAACAAAACCAGATAGTGGTCGCTCTTTGAAACTGATTTTTCTGCCAAAAAAATTAAAAATTGTAGTTTATCCTTTATTCTTATGGTAAGGCACTTCGGGTATCTTAGGGTAGTTCATTTAGACAGAACATGGCTTAGTTGCACAAAGCGACACAACATGAGTTAGTTGCGTAGTTTTATGACGCAACTTGCAAAAATAGACTTGTGGAGTTGCCTGCCCACAGATCAAATGATACAAAAATAACTCACATAGGAGTTGCTTGTAGTTAAAGGAGACAAGCCCCTAATTTCCAAAATAAAAAACAGAGGTTGAACTTAAAAATCAACCTTTCTCCCAAAATACATCATAGCCATAAAATCTTAGATAGATAACAGGTAGGCTAAGGTAACTCATAGACATAAAAGAGTAGCAGCATCCCATTCATAAACAAAAAATTCATTCCCACACACGTGTTCTACCAGCATTCTTTCTTTACACAATCTTGTACCCAAATATTTGTCAAAAGTGCCCATTGTCCATCAAACCAATCTCGTTTTGCATAGTGCTGAATTGTGGTCTGTAGAACTACAATAACTGCACTTCTTCTTCCGCTTGGGGTGCAACTCTAGAGCTGATTGAATCCTGCGTTGCTTCGCTCTTCCTTTTGTTGTCGATTTTGGAGGGTCTCTAAGAATGGTAGGGTCTGTTGTGGGAGTAGGATGAACAAGATCAGCATCAAGTACAGGAGCACCTTCAGGAATGGCAGGTCCTTTGCCCCATGATGCAACCCCTAGCTGTACGCGTTCATCACTGGTAGTTGGTGGAGAAGAAACCAACAACGGGTCTGCATTTTGTCGGGAAAATGTTGAGCGTATGGCATATTGTCCAGAACCAATAGGCGAGTACAATGTTTGCGGGGCAGTCCATGCCATTGGCCCACCACTAGTAGCACTTGTGTTTGGCGGCAGATACACAATTGTTGGGGGAGCAGGTGGCCTGGGTTGTTGTGCATATCCTCTGGGACCCATGGGACGTTGTTCAGTCCATGCGGGATGCGTGGCAGGACACATGGCTTCTGGAGCAAGGTCTCTGTTTTGCAGAGTAGGATCCATAGGTTGCAGTATGGGGCCCCGTGGTTGAGGAACGCCCATCCTTGTTGGTTGTGCAGGCATCCTGGGTGCAGGCATTCACGGTGGAGGTGGAGGGCGCCAACTTGCTGGCACAGGGTCGTAGTGTACTGGAGTGGGGACTTTTTGAAATGGTGTAGTTGCTGAAGATGCTTGCTCATGCAGAGCAGTGTTCATAGGGCTAGGAACTTTTGTCGCGGCACTTTTGTCGCCCACGAACACCTATGGGACCGGAGCCCCTTTTCGGTACGGCAAGGGAGCGGAGGGAGCACGAAGAGCAGATCGAGGCGGGCACGCGGGCAGTTTACCCAGGTTCGGGCCGCACGGATGCGTAAAACCCTACTCCTGCTTGGTTTGTATTGTGTTCTTGGCTCGGGAGCAAGAAGAGCTACAGTACTGGTTGCTAGCTACACCGAGCGTGAGAGTGATCAAGGTCCGGAACCCCCCCTACGTTATGCATGGGCCTCCTTTTATAGGTCAAAGGGGTCACCGACAGGTGGCAATGTAGGTGAGGGTAAAAACGTAAAAATGGTGGTGGTTGTAACAGTGTATGTACAGTGTTTTGTACCTAACCCTGACGGTGGGGGACAAGGGCATTGAATGCCCGTCGCCGTCGCCCCAAATAGTGCAAAAAAGCGTCCGTCCGGGCGTCTCCGTTCGCCACGACGGTGGCCTAGTCATCGGGGCTTGCCACCGTGTCCCCCAGGCTGCACAGCCTTCCGCCATGTGCCCCTGGAAGGGCCCCAGGGTGACGCGTGGCTGGATGAGCTGGAGCGCGGGCACACAGTGGAAGCTTGCCGCGGTCGCTACCTTGCCGCGCCTGGAAGCTTGTCGCTCTCCGGGCCTTGCCGGGGCGCGCGATGCGCCACGGCAAGTCTTCTGAAATGCCATGCTTTGGCCTTCCTGGCAAGCTCCTCTTGCTAGGGTCTTGTGCTAAAGGGGTAGTTTCAAGCCTGGAGCGGCCTTCCCGGCAAGCTCCTCTTGCCGGGGCCTTGTTTCTTTAACTTGAATACTTTGTTCTTGAATGGCTCCAAAGGAACCAAAGCGGGCCTTGGCGGGCGCGTGGCAAGCCCAGCCACGGGGCGCTGCTACTGCCCGTGCACAAGTCGGGATACTAAGGTACCCCTACTTTAGTACACCGACAGGAGCCCCCGGGCCTGGGCCACACACGGTGCCGAGCGCTGTTGGGCCAGGCCCTAAAACAGTGCACGGGCACACGCGGCCCACGGCGCGCCGTAGCCCACTCCGTATCCGCCGCATCCTTCCCTAACGGCACGCGTCGATTGCGGCGTCGTGGGAGAGATCGTGGCCTGTTTCTTTAATGGGAAAATGCGGAACGTCCCCCACTCCCCCTTAAAAGTAGAGGAAACAGGGGCAGTTTCCCCCATTGCTTCATTGCGTCTTCAACCTCCAGAAACCCCCGCCGCTCTCCTCCTCCCCGAAGGTCGAAAGAGAGCAGCGCTCCGCCCTTCTTCCGCCGCCGCCAGCCTCTCCAGCGCCGTCGACCTCCCTCGCCGCCTCCGCCATGGCCCCGAAGAGCGACAAGGCGAAGGCCGCGAAGACCGACCGGGCGCAGAAACTAGCAGCAATGCGGAAGAAGATGGTGGTCTTGCCGCCGAGGCTCGGCGCGAGGGAGCTGAAGGAAAAGTTCTACCTCTTCTGGTCGAGGGAGACGAAAGCTCACCCGCGCACCAGGGTACTTCCCGCCGAGGCCTGCGACATGTTTCCGGGAGGGTACGTGTCAGGACCCCGATCCTAAGTCACACCGATCTAGCTGTAACACGTCATATCACTTTGCGGCCTCACGCACGGTAACCCCACGGGTGCCACCTTACCTGGCCCGGGACCGTTTGCGCATTTTGGCACACGTATATGACAGTGTCGCTAGCATCCATATGACAGAGAACCCGGGCCGACATGGCTAGTTATAAACCAAAAGTGGCACTAGATTACAGAGACAGGCATCCATGACCCAGCAATGAACGTGTCGGTCATCAACGTATGAACCCAAGTCGTAGCAAGCTACATGGACTTAAAGGAACAACGCGTGACATTTCCCCTAAGGGACAGACACAGAAACGAAGAAGGACACATGCCGGCCAGCCTACGTGTTCCGAGCAGTAGCAAGCTACCAAGGCTCATTGGAATCACTAGGAGGCATTTCCCTGTAAGGTAGGCTACCAAAGGAAAACAACTAGGTGTCGGATCCCACACATACCAAGCATTTCAATCATACACGCAATATGCTCAATATGTGCAAATACAACATTGCATCACAACAGAACTCTATGACTCAAAGTACTTTATTTAAAAGGCTCCAAGAGCCATACATAACATATCCATACAGGTAGGGGTCACATGACCCAACACTCAAGTCATACAGTCATACAAGCACAAGCGGAAGCTACATGTCTGAGTACAGACAACTTAGAAAATAAAACAGGCTTGGTGTAGCCTGACTATCTACAAGGCCCTTCACAAGCTCCAGATCTCTGTCTGGGTGTCAAGCTACTCGTCGACGTCAACGTCTATGTAGAACCCATCAGCAGGGGCAGGGTTCTCCTCTGCAACAGTTATTAAGCAAACATGAGTACAAAGGTACTCAGCAAGTCTTACCACAGAACCTATCATACATGCAACATTATCAAAGGGGGTAGTGGAGTTCATAGCAGAATGCCAGCTTTGACCTTGGCTAACCTATACTACAACTCTCATCAGATTGCAAGATGTTATTACGAACACGAGTCCTCTACTCACCACATCAATACACTACCGAGGATCCTCTTCCGTCATCCTACGGAAGGGCCATCCACGGCACTCACGCTTATCTTGAGGCTTTTAGTAGTATCCATCAACTTGTCTATGAACTGTAAGAGTAACCAAGTAGTCCGTACCGCGAACAATGGCTATTAGAATAGATTGATAACCCTACAGGGGTGTACTTCTTCACACACGCTTTCACCACTTATCGCCGTTTACTCGGCGTGTACTCGGCAACCTTCAAGCGGAAGCCCAGCGGGGGTGTCGGCCACCACCTGACTAACTACTCTAGTCTCTCGTCCAGGTTTATCGCCTATTTGGGTTCCATCCGTGGGGAGATCCGGCCGGGGTGTCGCTCACGGCCCCAAACGATGTGTACAGGGTTCCCGAGTCACCAAACGGGCAACCGGTACACCGTGCCACGTACCTGTCGCATCACAACCCACCCCGAGGGTCAGCGTTGTGCACGACCTCCAGTAAGCTATAAACACCAGAAACTAGTTGCAACTCCTGGACAAAGATCGAGGGTAATTAATAAGCCGAGAGGGTCCATTGGTTTCGGGCCCAATGCATGGTAGTAACTGCAACTTGAACCACACATACAGATCTCAGGTCCTATGGACGATTCCAATGAAACAACCCACCATGTACTCCTACATGGCCTTTCATCGATACCTTTACCAAGCGTATTCCACACTTCCTTCTCTTTACCGGTATGATCATTTCACTCTGATTCATCACCCAGATGAACCAGACCAGACACAACTCTAAGCATAGCAGGCAACATAAACAAATAGCATGGTGGATCACACATCACATGGCTCAATCAACTCCTACACATGCTAGTGGGTTTCAACTATTTACTGTGGCAATGACAGGTCATGCAAGGGAATAGGGTTCAACTACCGCAGCAAGTAGCAGTTCACACGCTGTTGCCTTAATGCAGTAAAAGAGAGCAGGAGCGAGAAGATTGGGTTTGTATCGGAATGATCAATGATTGCTTGCCTGACAAAGTGGTTGTCGGGTACTGCTCTTCAATTGGATACGCGACAGTATCCTCGGGAGCAGGACCTAACACAGGGAATACCGACGATACAATCATTAATAAACAAATGCAACAATATGATGCATGCTCATGACATGGCAAGATGCATGTGTGTTGGCTAATGCAACTAAAACCAGAAGGGTTTGAACCTATTTGAATCAAAGATTCAAATTGGAGTTCAAACTATTATTTAAATAAGTGCATTATCATGTTTTTGATGTATACAGCAAGTTAACTTGTTCAAACATGCATGAAACCAGTGCCATTGGAAAGATTGGATTTTTCTGATCATTTTTCATATATAAATCTTTTCCATCTGAGCTATGGTTGATTTTATATGATTTTTAGAAGTTTTGGGGATTTTCTGGAATTTCCTAAATTAAATTAAATCTAAAATCCCAGAAAATCCTTTACTGCATCAGCATGACATCATGCTGATGTCAGGCAGTCAACAGGGCCAGTCCAAGTCAAACCTGACCAGTGGGACCCACTGGTCAGTGTCACAGCTAATTAACTAAGATAATTAGAGTTAAACTAAAACTAATTAACTGTCAGTGGGGCCTGGGCCCACGGGTCAGTGACTAAACTAATTAATTAATTAGTATTAAATTAACACCTAAACTAGGTTTGACTTGCGGGCATGGCCCACATGTCAGTAACCCAGGGGGTCAAACCCGTGGTCAAAATAGGTCCAACTCGCCGGCGTTTAGCCGCTGGCGAGGCCAAACACGGTGGCGTGCTTCGGAAATCGTCTACGGGGCACGGCTCGAGCTGCGGCTAGGCGCGTTGGAAAGCTCTTGCCATCGCACGTCGGATGGTGGTGGTTGCCGGACCTGGGGTGGCCGGAGACGACGACAACAAGCTCGACGGCGGCGACCGGCGTCGGGCGTGTGTGGAGGTGCGGCTGCAGGGGCCTAGGCGATGCGTGCGTAGCACCTAGCGCATCTACGTGCTGCGGTGAGTGTGATGGACGGGTGCCCGTGACCAAATGGTCACCGGAGCATCACCGGCGGCGAGCTCGGCGGCGGTGCGTGCAGGTGAGCTTCGTGCGGTGCGTTCCAGCGGGCGAAGAGAGCCAACGGAGAGGGGGAGGACGAAGCTGGGCTCACAGGGGTTGCAGCAGGCGCCGGAGCGAGCTCGGGGGTGGTCGGAGCTGAGCGGGACGGCGAGGGGGATCTCCGCGGCCGGAGTTGGGGAAGAAGAGGTCGGAGGCGTCTCCAGGGCGGGCGAGCGCTCGGGGCTCGGCCTGTTCGAAGCAGTCGAGGACGGCGGAGACGACGGACACCAAGGCGGGGCTCAGGGACGACGGTGGGCGCGGCTTCTACGACGGTGCGATCACGACGGCGTCGGCCATGGCGCGGGAGAGCGAGGGAGAGGAGCTGGGGAGAGGGGGAGGTGTCTGCGAGGTCGGGGGTGACGTGTACGACCGGTCCAGCCCTCCAGGACGGCGAGGGGAGGAAGCAGGGCGGCGGGCAGCTGCGTGGCGCGCCGTGCGGTCGCCGTCGAGCACCTGCCTGCCTGCCTGGCCGAGCCAAGCAGCTCGCTGGAGCGGCAGCTGGGCTGGGCCGGCAGGTGGGCCGGGTGGGGCGCCAGGTAAGCTTCTTCTCTCTCTCTTTTTCTATTTTCTTTTCTGTTTCATTTGTTTTGCAACTTTGTTTAATTAAATAAAATGCCAGAGCATTTTTATAACTCATAACACTTGTCATACCTACTGTATATAATATGAACAGTAGGAAACATTATAGTTTATGATTATTTGAGCATTTAAAATATTTTATAGCATTTAAATGCCCAAATTCAAATACCATAAGATTTAATCCAGTGACCTTGGATGTCCTAGAAAATTGTGCACCATTTTTAGCAAAGGTTTGAGACCAAGGCAGAAATGATGAACATTTTTGAAGGGCATTTTGGGTACATTGGAAAATATTTTATCAAACCCTAGTTGTTAGAAGAGGGGTGCTGGGTTTTTTGTTAATCCCATTTCAAGTTTCTTTGAAAGGTAAACATGATGCACACACCAACTAACCCTAATGCAAGTGCTAACTAGGGATGTGACAGTACGCCTACTTCGCTCTGTTCTTCCACTGCAGACTCTGCCCTCCATACTCCGAGTTCTTCTGTGACGTTATGAACACCTACGGGTTTCATCTTCTTGATTTCACCCCGAACGCAGTCTTGACCATGGCCGTTTTCGCACATCTGTGCGAAAACTTTGTCGGAGTCCACCCCAACGTAGCCCTCTTCCACCACTATTTCACGCCTCGAGTAGAGTCTGGGTCTCCTTTGTCCGGTGGGATTTCTTGGATCTTTAGACTCAATAAGAAAGAGGCATACTTGACTGGAGAGCTTCGCGGCAAGTGGGAGGAGTGGAGGGCCGACTGGTGCTGGGTCATGGAGGATGGACCCCAGCAGTTCACTTCCCCGCGCCGAGCTGCAATAGTGCGCGGCAAGGACTGGAGTGACCTGGCCTCGGAGGACGACAAGCTGAAGATAGCCATCACTAGGATCCTTCGCCTCCGGCAAGCCAAACTCACCGTAGGGGTTGTCGGAGCAGATTTCCTTCGCCGGCGCATCGCTCCCTTGCAGGAGAGCAAGAGGCCTGCTTGGGATTTCGGCAATGCGACAGACTGTATGAGGCTGCGCCCAGGCCTCAACTATAACTTCACTGTCCTGGAGCTCAAAGGGATGCTCCGCGAGCTGTTCAAGCACGACGCCAAGCACCCGGAGTGGTTCTCCTTGCCGCGGGGGGTAGTTCCACTATGCAACAATTCATCGCTCAGTGCTATCCGCGCGGCAATGCCGTGGTGTGACTCCCATGGGATCGATCCCACTTGGCTGGCGCCTTCTGATGAAGCTATGCAAACTTTCTTTGACAACTTGGTGGAGCTGCTCATTGATCCCGACGAGAAGAAAGGTCTCACCCGCGACACCACCGACCGGGAGATGGCTTTCATGGCCACCAGGTTGGAGGAGGCAGCCGCAGCTGCGGCCGCGGGCGAATTTGGGTACACCTTGGAGGAGGCAGATGCAGCGGATGCGGTGAGTCGGGCCGAGGAGGAAGAGATCCTCAAACTGTTTAAGCCTGCCGGGCAACCTGCCGAGACGAGCGAGGCTGCCGGGCAGGGCACAGAGTCGAGTGAGCCCGCCGAGGAGGGCGATGAATCAAGCGATTCCGCCGAAGACTCGGGGCGGGTCTCTGAATCTTGGTTCTTCTTCATCCTCGGGAAGCTCACCGCCGCCGCCAAGTCCTCCGCCTCAACCAAAGAAACGGCTTCACAAGGCCGCAGACACGGCGAGGCAGCCGGTGGGCCAGCAGCCGCAGCGCCGCTCGACGCGCGCCACCACGACGAGCAAGGCCGCCAAGGGGGCACCTCGCGCCCCAGCAGCGGCTGGAGGAGGATCTTCCCGCACTGGCTCCACCGCTCCTTCTGCCCCTCGGGCCTCGGCGTCGACCGGAGCGGGGTCTTCGCAGACCACCGCTCCAGCGCCCGCCAAGCGCCCAAGGGAGCCTACCCCTCCAGCTCCTCACACCGGGACGCGCGAGGCGGACTTTGACTTCTCCGTACTCAGTTCCGACGAGGAGGAGGAAGAGTAAGCACTGTCAACTCTTGTTTCTTTCGATTTGCCTTTGTCCTGAATCTTCTTTGTCTGATTCTGACTTTGTCTGTCTTCCAGGACCCTGGCCCAGAGGGTGGCGAAGAGAGCCAAGATCCCGGTGGTCGATCTTGAGGACGAGCCCGTCGCAGCGGCAGGGGACGCGCCAGCGACGAGCTTGCCGGACCAGCCAGCTGCCCCGCAGAGCAGCCCTCAGCGCAGCCCCCAACGCAACCCCCAGCGTAAGTTTTCTGTTCGCTCTTTACTTGTCGGGCGCGCATGGGCTTCTTATCTTTATTAACGCTTCACTTGTTTGTTGGCTTGTACAGAAGCGGAGCCGCAGCCCCAGGAGCGGCAAGAGACTGCTCCCGACGAGCGGCGCGCTTCAATCTCCCCACCAAGGAGGAGCTCCCCGGCGAGGGAGAATACTCCGCCAAGGACGGGTACTCCGCCAAGGGCGAGCACCCCGCCAAGGGCGAGTACCCCGCCAAGGGCGAGCACTCCGCCAAAGGAAGGCGCTAGCGGCCCTCCGCCGGCGGAGGCTACTACCACGCCGCCGAGGGAGAACTCCCCGGCGAGGAACCCCGTTGATGAAGAGGCCCGTGCAGGTAACCCTTGAACCTTTCCTTTCTTGAATCTTTCTTTTTGGATATTTGCTTGACCATCCTTCTTTCTCTTTTCCTTCTTCTTTTATTGTCTTCAGACCCGTCCGCTCCAGAGCCTATGGAGGCGGAGGCCACCACCGAGGAGGCCGCGCGCGGCAACACTGGTGGCGCCGTGGCCACCGAGGAGGCGATCGGCACTGAGGAGCCCGCCGTCAAAGAGGCAACCAGGGACGCCGATGCGGCAGCCGAGGAGGAGACCGGCGGTCGCACTGACGGCCCTGAGGCCGCAGGAGCGTTTGACGCTGCGCCGACCGCCGACCCTACCGCTGCCGCAGCCGGAACTAGCGCCTACTTGGAGGCCGGGAACGGGGTTTTCATCCAGCTCCCATGGGCTTCTTCGTCAAGGGCGCCCGCGGAGGGGGAGGTCTTCGATGGGGAAGTCCTCGCCTCCGCGGGACTGAAGTTTGTCGACGCGCCCGGCAGCAGCAACGAGCCCGAGGAGGAGCAGCTTCTGCGCCAGCTTCTGGCCCTGTACCGTGCCAGGCAGGCCAAGCTGGAGTCCCGAGAGGCTCTGGCTGCCAAGGCAGGCGTCAATTTGGAGAAGCGCACCGAAGAGCTCCGGGCCGCCAACCAGGCGACCCTCCGATCCTTGACGGAGGAGCGGGAGGAGCTCGCCGAGGCGCACCAGGCATTCTTGCTTGAAAAGGCTGAAGCAGAGGAGCAGCAACGGCTCGCCGCCGAAGATCTGTCTCGGCGGGAAGGAGAGCTGAAGCAGCGGAAGGTCGACCTCGATAGCCATCAGGACGACCTTACCGCGCGCGAGCAGTCCCTTGGCGGGGCTCTGCAGGAAGCGAGGGACGCCGCTGCAGCTGCAAAGACCGCCAAGAGAGACTTGGAGGCGAGGGTGGCACAGTTGGAAATCAACTTGAGGACGAGCGAGGAGAAGGTTGCTGCGCTCACATTGGAGAGGGAGAAAGACGCCCACAGCCACTCGGAGCTGCAGGTCCGTCTCTCCGACAAGGGCAAGGAACTCGCCATCGCCAAGGACTCTGTTGCAGACTTGGAGTTGAAGCTGTCCACCATCACCGCATCTCTTGACAGCGCCAGGAACCGGGAGACGAAGCTGAAGGAGGACCTCCGGGCTGAGAGGGCACTGCTGGACAGCGCCGCTCTCACGCAAAACAACTTCAGGCAGACGGTGGAGCAGTGGACCGAGGAGCTCGTCGCCGCAGCCGCTGACATTGACAGGGAGATGGCGGGGCTGGGACGGAGCACCTCGGGTACTCCCCCGATGCGAACCTCCCTCACAGCGCCAAGCTGAGCTTATTCTTCAGGGGAATAGCGCCGGCCCTTGAGCAGCTCCGGGAGAGGATCCCCACGCAGCTGGCGAACGAGGCGCGCAGGCTTTGCACGGGAGTTGTGGAGAGAGTGCTGACGAAGATAGTCTACCGCAACCACGGGATCAATCTTGAGAACGTCCTCAGGACCCTGCCGCCCGACGCCGACCAGGAGGCGCTGAAGGCCCTTGTCGCCCCCATTGTGGCCAAGGTGGGCAAGATCAGAAGAGTCGACGGCGACCGCATGGATTAGACTGTCTTCCTTCTTGCTTCCCTTGTCGCTGTCAATCACGTTATGGACAGTAGTTTATTAGAACAGCAACAAGTCATCTTGTAATATAACTTTACTTTGGGTAGTTAATGCAGTGTTATTTCCTTTACTCAACCTCTTTACTTTGTATGCTTTTACCCTACGCTTTTAGGGAACTTGCCGGCAAAAGGACCCTTGCCGCGAGCGCTGAGTGCGGAACTTCAGCAGCCTGCTGGCAACGCCTTTGCCGGCAAGAAACCTTGCCGCAGCTAGTCGCAGCACACTTAGGTTTTTGAGCGAACTCGGAAACGAAGTAAGGGCGCGACACTTGTCGCAGCTCACTTAAGCCGTTGAGCGTGCTCGAAACAAAGTAAGGGCGCGGCTAGCTACGAGCAGGTTCCTCCGCGCACAGGTTTTCCATACAAAGTGTGGTAGTTCAAGGAAGATAACTTTAAAAATTTGAATGCTCAAACTTTGGTAACTTAGCTTTTGTGTGCGGTTTGCTTCCCGGCAAGGCAAGGCTTTCTTGGACGGCACTTGGTCCATACCACTGTCTCCTTCCCGCCCGGCAAACTTGTGCGTGAGGAAAAACTTTTTCTGCTTGAGAAAAGAAAGAGAAGGGAGGAAACATATGCATGGAGCCTTGCGGCTCATTACTACTTACCGGGGGTGCGTGCTGCACAAAGTGTCAAATAATGCATGCCAGGAAAGCTAGAAGGCATGAAACGACAAGTTGTGCGTGGCACAAAAGTTTTACTGATGCACGGGATCTGCGCCCGGCTTTGTACAAAGGTTTACATGCAACAGCGGCAAGACTTGTACAAAAGATGGTTGCCGGAGCGGATCACGGCAACCGCGCCTTGTGGGTGAAACTTGCGAAGGTGTTCAATGTTCCAGGAGTTGCTCACCGGTAAGCCCTCTTCGGTCTCAAGGCGGACAGCGCCGGGCCTTGTGACTTGCCTCACCCGATAAGGGCCTTCCCACTTCGGCGTCAACTTGTTGGAATTCTTGGCGGACTGAACACGCCGAAGAACAAGGTCGCCTTCCTCGAGACTCCTGGCTCTAACTTTGCGGCTATGATAGCGGCGCAAAGCTTGCTGGTATCGAGCAGCTCGTACAGCAGCCTGGAGACGGTCCTCCTCGAGGAGCAGTGCATCATCTTGTCGCAGCTGCTCTTGCTCAAGCTCATCATAAGCGAGCACTCGAGGCGATCCGTATACGAGTTCCGTGGGGAGAACTGCCTCTGCTCCATAGACAAGAGCAAAGGGTGTCTGTCCGATGGCCCGATTTGGTGTCGTCCTGATTGACCAAAGAGCCGCCGGCAACTCCTCAATCCAGCTTTCCACATTTGTGCAGTCTGTCGAAAGTTCTTGTCTTGAGTCCGCTCAGCACTTCAGCGTTTGCCCTCTCCGCTTGACCGTTGCTCCTTGGGTGAGCAACAGAAGCGAAGCAGACCTTGGCGCCAAGGTCTTGGACGTACTGCATGAAGGTGCGACTTGTGAACTGTGTGCCATTGTCGGTGATGATCCTGTTAGGGATTCCGAAACGACAAACAATTTATCTGAAGAACTTGACTGCTGACTGTGCGGTCACCTTTCTCACTGGTTCCACTTCCAGCCACTTTGTGAACTTGTTGATGGCGACGTACAAGTACTCAAAGCCCCCGACTGCGCGGGGAAAGGGGCCGAGGATGTCGAGCCCCCAGACCGAAAAGGGCCAGGACAAAGGGATCGTCTGGAGAGCTTGAGCTGGCTGATGTATTTGCTTGGCATGGAACTGGCACGCTTCACACTTGGTTACTTGTGCAGTTGCATCTTGGAGGGCTTCTGGCCAAAAGAAACCCTGCCGGAACGCCTTGCCGGCAAGTGCTCTTGCGCCAATGTGGTGGCCACATATGCCTCCATGTATCTCTACGAACAGCTTTTGCCCATCTTCCCGGGGAATGCACTTCAATCTGACACCATTGAGTCTTCTTCTGTACAGTTCATTGCCGACGAACTGGTACATACTTGACTGCCTGGTTATTCTCTCTGCTTCTTCTGGCTTTTCGGGAAGTTCTCCAGTTTGAAGAAAATGGACAATTTGCTGCGCCCAGGCTGGAGCTTGAGGCTCAACAACAAGGACTAAAGGCATCAGTGCCGCTGCGGGAACGTCAGCTTCTACGGCAGGAACCTGCGGCTCGGCCGGAGCTGGACGTTCCCCGGCAAGCTTGCCGGGGCAAGACTTGTCGGGAACGCCTGCTTCAACTGTACGGACCCTTGGGTCCGCAGGAGCAGACTGTTCCACAGCAATTTGGTCGTTGATCTTGGGGACCTTGGCGGCAACCTCAGGAAGATCCGCCGGCAAGTAGTCGCCGGAGACCAACTTTCTCTTCTTGCTTTGCCCAACTGATGGTGTAACGGATGGTTGAGTTAGCTTGAGCACGAAGATCCCTGGTTCCACAGGTAGCTTTAGTGCAGCACACTTTGACAGGCCGTCTGCGATGTCATTTTGAGCTCTTGGAACGTGCTCCATCTGTATGCCTTCAAAGTGCTCTTCAAGCTTTCTCACTTCATCGACGTAAGCTTCCATCAATGGGCTCTGGTAGCTCTTATTCACTTGGCGGATAACCAACCGTGAATCTCCCCGCACTATCAGCTTCTTGATCCCAAGCTCTACTGCAATTCTGAGGCCGGCAAGCAAACCTTCATACTCTGCAGTATTGTTTGTTGCTTGTGTTGGAGATATGCCCTAGAGGCAATAATAAAAGCATTATTATTATATCTCCTTGTCCATGATAATTGTCTGTTATTCATGCTTGAATTGTATTGTACGGAAACAGCGATACATGTGTGAATACACAGACCACAATGAGTCCCTGGTAGGCCTCTAGTTACCAGCTCGTTGATCAACAGATGGTCACGGTTTCCTGACCATGGACATGAGATGTCAGTGATAACGGGATCACATCATTAGGAGAATGATGTGATGGACAAGACCCAAACTTGAGCATAACGCGAGATCGTATAGTTCGTAATGCATAAGCTTTTCGGTGTCAAGTATTTATTCCTTAGACCATGAGGTTGTAAAACTCCCGGATACGGTAGGAGTACTTTGGGTATGCCAACCGTCACAACGTAACTGGGTGGCTATAAAGGTACGCATCGGGTATCTCCGAAAGTGTCTGTTAAGTTGGTACGAACCGAGACTGGGATGTTGTCACTCCGTATGACGGAGAGGTACCTCTGGGCCCACTCGGTAAGACATCATCATAATGAGCTCAATGTGACTAAGTAGTTAGTCACGGGATGATGGATTATGGATCGAGTAAAGAGACTTGCCATAACGAGATTGAACAAGGTATCGGGGATACCGACGATCGAATCTCGGGCAAGTACCGTACCGATGGACAAAGGGAATAACATACGGGATTAAGTGAATCCTTGACACGGTGGTTCATCCGATGAAGATCATCGAGGAACACGTGGGAACCAACATGGGTATCCAGATCCCGCTATTGGTTATTGACCGGAGAGTAGTCTCGGTCATGTCTACGTGTCTCCCGAACCCGTAGGGTCTACACACTTAAGGTTTTGTAACGCTAGGGTCGTAGAGATAAATGCACGTGGAAACCCGAAAGTTGTTCGGAGTCCCGGATGAGATCCCGGACGTCACGAGGAGTTCCGGAATGGTCCGGAGGTAAAGATTGATATATGGGAAGTCCAGTTTCGGCCAACGGGTGATCTCCGGGGTCACCGGGAGTGTCCCGGGACCACCGGAGGGGCCCCGGGGGTCCACCGGGTGGTGCCACCCATCCCGGTGGGGCACCTAGGCCGCAAGGGGAAGTGTCCAGCCCTCAGAGCTGGCGCACCACTAGGGGGCCCACCTCCCCATGCGCATAGGGTTAAAACCCTAAGGGGGAGGGGGGCTCCACTTGCCTTGGGGGGCAAGGAACCCCCCCTGGCCGCCGCCCCCTTGCAGATTGGATCTGCAAGGGGTCCAGGCGCCCCCCCTGGCCCCTATATATATGTGGGGGGAGAGGGCAGCCGCACCAAAGCCCTGGCGCCTCTCCCCCTCCCGTCACACCTCCCAACTCCCACGCAGGGCGCCCGGCGAAGCCCTGCGGCGATCTCCACTGCATCCGTCATCACGCCGTCGTGCTGCCGGATCTCTGACGACTTCTCCTCCCCCCTTGCTGGATCAAGAAGGAGGTGACGTTGCTGCACTGTACGTGTGTTGAACGCGGAGGTGCCGTCCGTTCGGCGCTAGATCATCGGTGACGAAGAACGTGAAGAGTACGACTACTTCATCCTTGCTTCGTTGAAAGCTTCCGCATGCAATCTTCATAACGGTATGTAGATGCACTCTTACTTGCTCGTTGCTAGATGTCTCCATAGTTGGATCTTGGTGAAGACATAGAAAATTTTGAATTATGCTACGTTCCCCAACAGTGGTATCAGAGCCTAGGTTTTATGCGTAGCATCTTGCACGAGTAGAACACAAAGCAGTTGTGGGCGTATGATCTTGTTCAACTTTCTTACCGTTACTAGTCAATCTTGATTCGGCGGTATTGTGGGATGAAGCAGCCCGGACCGACTTTACACGTACGCTTACGTGAGACTGGTTCCACCGACAGACATGCACTAGATGCATAAGGTGGCTGGCGGGTGTCTGTCTCTCCTACTTTAGTCGGATCGGATTCGATGAAAAGGGTCCTTATGAAGGGTAAATAGAAGTTGACAAATCACGTTGTGGTTTTGGCGTAGGTAAGAAACGTTCTTGCTAGAAATCCTATAGAAGCCACGTAAAACTTGCAACAACAATTAGAGGACGAATAACTTGTTTTTGCAGCATGTGTTTTGTGACGTGGTATGGCCAAGAACGAAGATGTGATGAATGATATATGTGATGTATGAGATTGATCATGTTTTTGTAATAGGGAATCACGACTTGCATGTCGATGAACTTGACAACCGGCAGGAGCCATAGGAGTTGTCTTAATTATTGTATGACCTGCGTGTCACTGAATAACGCCATGTAATTACTTTACTTCATTGCTAAACGTTAGCTATAGTAGTAGAAGTAATAGTTGGCGTGACAACTTCTTCAAGACACGATGATAATGATCATGATGATGAAGATCATGGTGTCGAGCCGGTGACAAGATGATCATGGTGCCCCGAAGATGGAGATCCACGGAGCAAGATGATATTGGCCATATCATGTCACTTTAAATTGATTGCATGTGATGTTTATCATGTTTATGCATCTTGTTTACTTAGAACGACGGTAGTAAATAAGATGATCTCTCACTAAAATTTCAAGTATTGTGTTTCCCCTAACTGTGCACCGTTGCTAAAGCTCGTTGCTCCGAAGCACCACGTGATGATCGGGTGTGATAGGTTCTAACGTTCGCATACAACGGGTGTAAGACAGATTTACACACGCGATACACTTAGGGTTCACTTGACGAGCCTAGCATGTACAGACATGGCCTCGGAACACGGAAGACCGAAAGGTCGAACACGAGTCGTATAGAAGATACGATCAACATGAAGATGTTCACCGTTGATGACTAGTCCGTCTCACGTGATGATCGGACACGGACTACTCGATTCGGATCGTGTATCACTTAGATGACTAGAGAGATGTCATTCTGAGTGGGAGTTCATTATAATTTGATTAAGATGAACTTAATTATCATGAACTTAGTCTAAATTCTTTACAATATCTCTTGTAGATCAAATGGCCCACGCTCAGGTTTCCCTCAACTTCAACGCGTTCCTAGAGAAAACCAAGCTGAAAGACGATGGTAGCAACTATACGGATTGGGTCCGTAACCTGAGGATTATCCTCATAGCTGCCAAGAGATCATATGTCCTAGAAGCACCGCTAGGTGATGCACCCGTTCTCCCAGTGACCCAAGACGTTATGAACGCCTGGCAGTCGCGTTGTGATGATTATTCCCTGGTTCAGTGCGGCATGCTTTACAGTTTAGAATTGGGGCTCCAAAAGCGTTTTGAGCACCACGGGGCATATGAGATGTTCCAAGAGCTGAAAATGGTTTTCCAAGCTCATGCCCGAGTCGAGAGATATGATGTCTCTGACGCATTCTATAGCTGTAAGATGGAGGAAAACAGTTCTGTCAGTGAGCACATCCTCAAGATTTCAGGATTGCACAACCGCTTGTCTCAGCTGGGAATGAATCTCCCAGATGAAGCGGTCGTTGACAGAATCCTCCATTCGCTCCCACCAAGCTTCAAGAGCTTCGTGTTGAACTTCAATATGCAGGGGATGGAGAGGTCCATTCCCGAGGTGTATTCGATGCTGAAATCAGCGGAGGTGGATATCAAGAAAGAACATCAAGTGTTGATGGTCAATAAAACCACTAAGTTCAAGAAAGGCAAGGGTAAGAAGAACTTCAAGAAGGACGACAAAGGAGTTGCCGCGCCCGGTAAGCCAGTTGCTGGGAAGAAGCCAAAGTTTGGACCCAAGCCTGAGACTGAGTGTTTTCATTGCAAGGGAACGGGTCACTGGAAGCGGAACTGCCCCAAATATTTAGCAGACAAGAAGGCCGGCAACGTCAAAGGTATATTTGATATACTTGTTATTGATGTGTACCTTACCAGCGCTCGTAGTAGCTCCTGGTTATTTGATACCGGTGCAGTTGCTCACATTTGTAACTCAAAACAGGAGCTGCGGAATAAACGGAGACAGGCGAAGGATGAGGTGACGATGCGCGTCGGGAATGGTTCCAAGGTCGATGTGATCGCCGTCGGCACGCTACCTCTACATCTACCCTCGGGATTAGTTTTAAACCTCAATAATTGTTATTTAGTACCAGCTTTGAGCATGAACATTGTTTCTGGATCTCGTCTTATACGAGATGGATATTCTTTCAAATCAGAGAATAATGGTTGTTCTATTTATTTGAGAGATATGTTTTATGGTCATGCCCCGCTGGTCAATGGTTTATTTTTGATGAATCTCGAACGTAGTGATACACATATTCATAGTGTAGATGCCAAAAGATGTAAAGTTGATAATGATAGTCCCACATACTTGTGGCATTGCTGACTTGGTCATATTGGTGTCAAACGTATGAAGAAGCTCCATTCAGATGGACTTCTAGAGTCTCTTGATTATGAATCATTTGACACGTGCGAACCATGCCTCTTGGGCAAGATGACCAAGACTCCGTTCTCCGGAACAATGGAGCGAGCAACCAACTTGTTGGAAATCATACATATTGATGTGTGTGGTCCAATGAGTGTTGAGGCTCGCGGAGGCTACCGTTATGTTCTCACCCTCACAGATGACTTGAGTAGATATGGGTATATCTATTTGATGAAACACAAGTCTGAGACCTTTGAAAAGTTCAAGGAATTTCAGAATGAGGTTGAGAATCAACGTGACAGAAAAATAAAGTTCTTACGATCAGATCGTGGGGGTGAATATTTAAGTCATGAATTTGGCACACACACCTTAGAAGCTGTGGAATTGTTTCACAATTGACACCGCCCGGAACACCTCAACGTAACGGTGTGTCCGAACGTCGAAATCGTACTCTGTTGGACATGGTGCGATCTATGATGTCCCTCACCGATTTACCGCTATCTTTTTGGGGTTATGCTTTAGAGACTGCCGCATTCACTTTAAATAGGGCTCCGTCGAAATCCGTTGAGACGACTCCGTATGAACTTTGGTTTGGCAAGAAACCGAAGCTGTCGTTTCTGAAAGTTTGGGGTTGCGATGCTTATGTCAAGAAACTTCAACCTGAAAAGCTCGAACCCAAATCGGAAAAATGCATCTTCATAGGATACCCAAAGGAAACTATTGGGTACACCTTCTACCACATATCCGAAGGCAAAGTCTTTGTTGCCAAGAATGGATGCTTTCTGGAGAAAGATTTTCTCTCGAAAGAAGTGAGTGGGAGGAAAGTAGAACTTGATGAGGTGACAGTCACCCCTCCTGGACCGGAAAGTAGCGCAGCACAGGAAACTGTTCCTGAGGTGCATGCACCGACAAGGGAGGAAGTTAATGATAATGATCATGAAGAAACTGATCAAGTTACTACTGAACTTCGAAGGTCCACAAGGGTACGTTCCGCACCAGAGTGGTACGGCAACCCTATACTGGAAATCATGTTGTTAGACAACGGTGAACCTTCAAACTATGAAGAAGCGATGGCGGGCCCAGATTCCAATAAATGGCTTGGAGCCATGAAATCCGAGATAGAATCCATGTATGAAAAACAAAGTATGGACTTTGGTGGACTTGCCTGATGATAGGCACGCCATAGAAAACAAATGGATATTTAAGAAGAAGACATACGCGGATGGTAATGTGACCATCTATAAAGCTCGGCTTGTCGCTAAGGGTTATCGACAAGTTCAAGGGATTGACTACGACGAGACTTTCTCTCCCGTAGCGATGCTGAAGTCAGTCAGAATCATGTTAGCTATTGCCGCATTCTATGATTATGAGATATGGCAAATGGATGTCAAAACAGCATTCCTTAATGGCTTCCTCAAGGAAGAGTTGTATATGATGCAACCGGAAGGTTTTGTCGATCCAGAGAACGCTAACAAGGTATGCAAGCTCCAGCGCTCGATTTACGGGCTGGTGCAAGCATCTCGGAGTTGGAATATTCGCTTTGATGAGGTGATCAAAGCGTTTGGCTTTATACAGACTTATGGAGAAGCCTGTATTTACAAGAAAGTGAGTGGGAGCTCTGTGGCATTTCTCATATTATATGTGGATGACATATTGCTGATGGGAAATGATATAGAATTCTTGAAAAATGTAAAGGCCTACTTGAATAAAAGTTTTTCAATGAAGGACCTTGGAGAAGCTGCTTACATATTAGGCATCAAAATCTATAGAGATAGATCGAGACGCCTCATTGGTCTTTCACAAAGTACATACCTTGACAAAATATTGAAGAAGTTCAATATGGATCAGTCAAAGAAAGGATTCTTGCCTGTTTTGCAAGGTATGAGATTGAGTAAGACTCAGTCGCCGACCACGGCAGAAGATAGAGAAAAGATGAGTGTCATTCCCTATGCCTCGGCCATAGGTTCTATCATGTATGTCATGCTGTGTACCAGACCTGATGTGAACATTGCCATAAGTTTGGTAGGGAGGTACCAAAGTGATCCCGGTACGGAACACTGGACAGCGGTCAAGAACATCCTGAAGTACCTGAAAAGGACTAAGGATATGTTTCTCGTTTATGGAGGTGACGAAGAGCTCGTCGTAAAGGGTTACGTCGATGCTAGCTTCGACACAGATCTGGATGACTCTAAGTCACAAACCGGATACATGTATATTTTGAATGGAGGGGCAGTCAGCTGGTGCAGTTGCAAGCAAAGCGTGGTGGCAGCATCTACATGTGAAGCGAAGTACATAGCTGCTTCGGAAGCAGCGCAGGAAGTAGTCTGGATGAAGGAGTTCATCACCGACCTAGGAGTCATTCCAAGCGCGTCAAGCCCGATGACTCTCTTCTGTGACAACGCTGGTGCTATTGCTATTACCAAGGAGCCCAGGTTTCACAAGAAGACCAAGCACATCAAGCGCCGTTTCAACTCCATCCGGAATTATGTTCAGGATGGAGACATAGATATTTGTAAAGTGCATACGGATCTGAATGTAGCAGACCCGTTGACTAAACCTCTTTCACGAGCAAAACATGATCAACACCAGAACTCTATGGGTGTTCGATTCATCACAATGTAACTAGATTATTGACTCTAGTGCAAGTGGGAGACTGTTGGAGATATGCCCTAGAGGCAATAATAAAAGCATTATTATTATATCTCCTTGTTCATGATAATTGTCTGTTATTCATGCTTGAATTGTATTGTACGGAAACAGCGATACATGTGTGAATACACAGACCACAATGAGTCCCTGGTAGGCCTCTAGTTACCAGCTCGTTGATCAACAGATGGTCACGGTTTCCTGACCATGGACATGAGATGTCAGTGATAACGGGATCACATCATTAGGAGAATGATGTGATGGACAAGACCCAAACTTGAGCATAACGCGAAATCATATAGTTCGTAATGCATAAGCTTTTCGGTGTCAAGTATTTATTCCTTAGACCATGAGGTTGTACAACTCCCGAATACCGTAGGAGTACTTTGGGTATGCCAACCATCACAACGTAACTGGGTGGCTATAAAGGTACGCATCGGGTATCTCCGAAAGTGTCTGTTGAGTTGGTACGAACCGAGACTGGGATGTTGTCACTCCGTATGACGGAGAGGTACCTCTGGGCCCACTCGGTAAGACATCAACATAATGAGCTCAATGTGACTAAGTAGTTAGTCACGGGATGATGGATTACGGATCGAGTAAAGAGACTTGCCATAACGAGATTGAACAAGGTATCGGGGATACCGACGATCGAATCTCGGGCAAGTACCGTACCGATGGACAAAGGGAATAACATACGGGATTAAGTGAATCCTTGACACGGTGGTTCATCCGATGAAGATCATCGAGGAACACGTGGGAACCAACATGGGTATCCAGATCCCGCTGTTGGTTATTGACCGGAGAGTAGTCTCGGTCATGTTTACATGTCTCCCGAACCCGTAGGGTCTACACACTTAAGGTTCGGTAACGCTAGGGTCGTAGAGATAAATGCACGTGGAAACCCGAAAGTTGTTCGGAGTCCCGGATGAGATCCCGTACGTCACGAGGAGTTCCGGAATGGTCCGGAGGTAAAGATTGATATATGGGAAGTCCAGTTTCGGCCAACGGGTGATCTCCGGGGTCACCGGGAGTGTCCCGGGACCACCGGACGGGCCCCGGGGGTCCACCGGGTGGGGCCACCCATCCCGGTGGGGCACCTAGGCCGCAAGGGGAAGTGTCCAGCCCTCAGAGCTGGCGCACCACTAGGGGGCCCACCTCCCCATGCGCCTAGGGTTAAAACCCTAAGGGGGAGGGGGGCTCCACTTGCCTTGGGGGGCAAGGAACCCCCCCTGGCCGCCGCCCCCTTGCAGATTGGATCTGCAAGGGGTCCAGGCGCCCCCCTGGCCCCTATATATATATGTGGGGGGGGGAGAGGGCAGCCGCACCAAAGCCCTGGCTCCTCTCCCCCTCCCGTCACACCTCCCAACTCCCACGCAGGGCGCCCGGCGAAGCCCTGCTGCGATCTCCACTGCATCCGTCATCACGCCGTCGTGCTGCCGGATCTCTGACGACTTCTCCTCCCCCCTTGCTGGATCAAGAAGGAGGTGACGTTGCTGCACCGTACGTGTGTTGAACGCGGAGGTGTCGTCCGTTCGGCGCTAGATCATCGGTGACGAAGAACGTGAAGAGTACGACTACTTCATCCTTGCTTCGTTGAAAGCTTCCGCACGCAATCTTCATAACGGTATGTAGATGCACTCTTACTTGCTCGTTGCTAGATGTCTCCATAGTTGGATCTTGGTGAAGACGTAGAAAATTTTGAATTATGCTACGTTCCCCAACAGCTTGCTCCTTGGGAAAGTGCATCTGGACAACGTACTTGAGGTGTTCTCCGGTGGGTGCGACAAGCAGCACACCAGCACCGGCGCCTTGCAGCGAGAAGGCACCATCGAAGTACATTACCCATTCTTTGCTCGCTTCTCTGACGGGGATGTTTGTTTCTGGAACTTCTTCATCTGGCGTTGGTGTCCACTCCTCTATGAACTCTGCCAATGCTCTGCTCTGGATAGTTGAAGTACTTTCAAACTTAAGACCAAAGCTTGACAGCTCCAGTGCCCACTCGACAATCCTGCCTGTTGCTTCTGGATTTTGCAATATCCTCTTCAGCGGGAAGCGAGTGACCACTGTTATCTCATGTGCTTGGAAGTAGTGGCGCAGCTTCCTCGAGGCCATGAGGAGGCCGAAAAGCAGCTTCTGCACCCCAGAGTATCTTGACCTAGCCCCCTGCAAGAGGGAACTGACAAAATAAACTGGGCGCTGCACAATCTTCTTTCGCACTTCTGCTTGCATCTGCGCAGACTCATCCTTGTCGGGGCCAGAGCTTGTCGGGGAAGCCCCCTGCTTGTCGCTGGACGTGCTTGCCGGGGCTGTGGATTCCTCCTCTGCCTCCCTTTCCGCTACCAACACAGCACTAACCACTTGATTAGTCGCTGCTAAGTACAGCATCAACTTCTCTTGCGGCTTAGGTGCGACAAGTATTGGAGTGGAGGACATGTATCCTTTCAAGTCTTGCAACACTGCCTCCGCTTCCGGAGTCCATTTCATTGGACCTGCCTTTTTCAAGATTTTGAAAAACGGCAGGGCGCGTTCTGCAGACTTAGAAATGAACCTGCTGAGGGCGGCCACGCAGCCGGCAAGCCTCCGCACATCCTTAACGCGCTTCGGAGCTTCGATCTGCTCGATGGCTTTGATCTTGTCGGGATTGGCTTCAATCCCCCTCTGGGACACAAAGAACCCGAGAAGCTTGCCGGAGGGGACTCCGAACACACACTTCTCGGGGTTAAGCTTGAGTTGTATCTTGCGCAGGTTTGCAAAAGTTTCATCTAGGTCTTGAATCAAGGTATCCTTGTCCTTGCTCTTGACCACTATATCATCCATGTAAGCTTCTACATTCCTGTGTATCTGTGGCTCAAAAGCAGTGTGGACTACCCTTGCAAACATTGAACCCGCATTCTTCAATCCAAAGGGCATGCGTATGAAGCAATAAGTGCCACACGAAGTAATGAACGCGGTCTTCTCTTCATCCTCTTCAGCCATGAATATCTGGTGGTATCCGGAGTATGCATCAAGGAATGAAAGCAACTCACATCCAGCCGTGGAGTCAACGATCTGGTCAATGCGCGGCAAGGGAAATGGATCCTTGGGACAAGCTTTATTCACATCAGTGAAGTCTATACAAAGCCTCCACTTCCCATTAGCCTTGCGCACGACAACAGGGTTGGCCAGCAACGTGGGATGAAGTACACCTCTAACAAGGCCTGCCGCTTCCAGCTTCTTGATTTCTTCAGCGATAAACTCTTGGCGCTCCACCGCTTGTTCTCTGACCTTTTGCTTGACGGGCCGCGCGTGAGGACAAACGGCAAGCTTGTGCTCAATTACTTTCCTGGGAACACCGGGGATGTCAGACGGTTGCCATGCAAACACGTCGACATTCGCCCGCAGGAAAGCAACGAGCGCGCTTTCCTATTTAGGATCGAGCGTGGCACTGATGGTGAAAGTACCACCAGTGCCGTCCTCCTTGGCGGACACCTTCTTGGTTGCAGGTGGAGCTGCCATTCCCTTCTTGCACTTGCCGATGGAGCTCGATGGTGCGCCCTCGACGGCAGCGCAGCACTCCGAAGAGGTGCGTTTGCCGGAGTGGGCCCCAGAGCTCTTGCCGGACTTGGTCTTGTTCTTCCCCCCGAGAGCTTCAGCGGCAAGTGTTTTGCTATCTGCTGCGGCTGCTGCGTCCCGGTAGATCTTGTCGGCGTAGATAAGCGCGTCCTTCTTGTCGCCGGAGACAGAGATGACGCTTATCGGCCCCGGCATCTTGAGCATGTTGTAGGCGTAATGAGAGGCTGCCATGAACTTGGCGAGTGCCGGACGACCAAGTATCCCATTGTATGGCAATGGGATATCGGCATCGTCAAAGGTGATCCTCTAAGTCCTAAAGTTCAGCTCTCCGCCAAAGGTTACTGGCAATGTGATCTTCCCCTTCGGCTTGCTCCTTCCCGGGTTAATTCCTTGGAAACTTCCGGTTTCCTCGAGCTCGCTGTCGGGGATCTGTAACTTTCGGACTACAGCAGAGGAGATCAGGTTTAGGCCGGCCCCGCCGTCAACCAGCATCTTGGTGACCTTGAGGTTGCGGATGGTTGGTGAAACCAACATCGGCAAGCACCCGACCACAGTTGTGCGGTCAGGGTGATCCTCAATGTCGAAGATGATGGGCGTGCAGGACCACTTCAGGAGCTTGCGCGACTCGACGGGTGGCTCTGCTGCATTAACTTCCCGCACCCATTGTTTGAGTTGGCGGTGGGAAGTATGCAGAGAGGCACCTCCATCGACGCACAGAACTTCTGTGGCCTTCTGGAACTCCTGTTCGCTGTTGTCTCCGTCGTCCATGTCCTCATCGTCGTCTTCGTCTTCGTCCTTGTCGCGGCCGCGGGGAGGTCTATCTCCTTGCCGCTGCTTGGCCTTGCCGCGGCGCCCTCCCCGGCCATTGAATGGCCGCTTCTTGCCGGACTCTCCTCCGCCTCCCTGGGCCTTCTCCTTGTCGCGTCGCTCGTACTCAGCCTTCTGCTGCTCGACGAGGTACTCGACCCTTTTGCAGTTCTGAAGATCGTGGCCCTTGGTGCGGTGGATCTTGCAGTACTGCTTGTCGGAGCCGTCCTGCTTGTCGGCGGCGGCTACAGTGGCAGCTCCCTTGCTGGAGCTACCAGCCTGAGCTTTCTTGGCGCCTGCCTCCTTGCCGGACTGCTCGACAACTAGTACTTCCTTGTTCTTCTTTTTCTTGTTATTCCGCCGCCGGTTTTTCCTTGCTGGGGCGGCATCCTCACTGTCCGTTCCTCCTGCTCCTGCATCCTCTCCGGGGAGTCTCCTCCCCTCTTCAGCGCGTGCGCACTTGTCGGCCAGGGCATAAAGCTCACTGACGTCTCGTATCTTGCGCATCGCCATTTCCTCCCTCATCCGGCGGTTACGCACGTTCTGATGGAACGCGCTAATAACCGCGGCCGGGTGGACGTCCGGGATGTTGTGCTGGACGCGGCTGAATCTCTGGATGTACTTTCGCAGGGACTCTCCTTCCTTCTGGGCAAGTATATGGAGATCACTTTCCTGGCCATGAGGCTTGTGGCCGCCTGTCAGGGAAACTGATCGCCCACGAACACCTATGGGACCGGAGCCCCTTTACGGTACGGCAAGGGAGCGGAGGGAGCACAAAGAGCGGATCGAGGTGCACACGCGAGCAGTTTACCCAGGTTCGGGTCGCACGGGTGCGTAAAACCCTACTCCTGCCTTGGTTTGTTATTGAGTTCTTGGCTCGGGAGCAAGAAGATCTACAGTGCTTGAAGCTAGCTACACCAAGCGCGAGAGTGATCGAGTTTCGGAACCCCTTCTACGTTGTGCATGGGCCTCCTTTTATAGATCAAAGGGGTCACCGACAGGTGTCAACGTAGATGAGGGTAAAAGCGTAAAATTGGTGGTAGTTGTAACAGTGCATGCACAGTGTTTTGTACCTAACCCTGACGGTGGGGGACAAAGGCATTGAATGCCAGTCGCCGTCACCCCAAACAATGCCAAAAAGCATCCGTCCGGGCGTCTCTGTCCGCCACGACGGTAGCCTCGTCATCGTGGCTTGCCACTGTGTACCCCAGGCTGCACAGCCATCTGCCACGTGCCCCAGGAAGGGCCCCAGGGCGACGCATGGCCAGATGAGCTGGAGCGCAGGCCCACAGTGAAAGCTTGCCGCGGCAAGCACCTTGCCGCTGTCGCTACCTTGCCGCGCACGGAAGCTTGTCGCTCTCCGGGCCTTGCCGGGGCGCGCGATGCGCCACGGCAAGTCTTCTGAAATGCCATGCCTTGGCCTTCCTGGCAGGCCCCTCCTGCCAGGGGCTTGTGCTAAAGGGGTGGTCTTGAGCCTGGAACGGCCTTCCCGGCAAGCTTCTCTTGCCGGGGTCTTGCCTCATTAACTTGAATACTTTGTTCTTGAATGGCTCCAAAGGAACCAAAGCGGGCCTTGGCGGGCGTGTGGCAAGCCCAGCCACAGGATGCTGCTACTGCCCGTGCACAAGTCGGGATACTAAGGTACCCCTACTTTAGTACACCGACAGGAGCCCCCGGGCCTGGGCCACACACGGTGCCGAACGTTGTTGGGCCAGGCCCAAAACAGTGCACGGGCACACGCGGCCCACGGCGCGCCGCAGCCCTCTCCGTATCAGCCGCATCCCTCCCTAACGGCACGCGTCGATTGCGGCGTCGTGGGAGAGATCGTGGCCTAGTTCTTTAATGGGAAAATGCGGAACGTCCCCCACTTCCCCCTTAAAAGCAGAGGAAACAGGGGTAGTTTCCCCCCATTGCTTCATTGCGTCTTCAACCTCCAGAAAACCCCCGCCGCTCTCTTCCTCCCCAAAGGTCGAAAGAGAGCCGAGCTCCACCCTCCTTCCGCCGCCGCCAGCCTCCCCGATGCCGCCGGCCTCCCTCGCCGTCCCCGCCATGGCCCCGAAGAGCGACAAGGCGAAAACCGCGAAGACCGACCGGGCGGCGAAGCTAGCAGCAATGCGGAAGAAGATGGTGGTCTTCCCGCCGAGGCTCGGCGCGAGGGAGCTGAAGGACAAGTACTACCTCTTCTGGTCGAGGGGAACGAAGGCTCACCCGCGCACCAGAGTTCTCCCCGCCGAAGCCTGGGACATGTTCCCGGGAGGTTATCCTTACTTCGCCCTGTTCTTCCACTGCGGTCTCTGCCCTCCATACTCTGAGTTCTTCTGCGATGTCATGAATACGTATGGATTCCACCTCCTAGATTTCACCCCGAACGCAGTCCTGACCATGGCCGTTTTCGCACATCTGTGCGAAAACTTCGTCGGAGTCACCCCCAACGTAGCTCTCTTCCGCCACTTCTTCACACCTCGGGTAGAGTCTGGGTCTCCCCTATCAGGAGGTATCTCTTGGATCTTTAGGCTCAACAAGAAAGAGGCGTACTTGATTGGAGAGCTCCGCAGCAAGTGGGAGGAGTGGAGGGCTGACTGGTGCTGGGTCATGGAGGACGGACCTCAGCAGTTTACTTCCCCGCGCCGAGCTGCAATCGTGCGCGGCAAGGATTGGAGTGACCTGGCCCCGGAGGACGAGAAGCTGCAGATTGCCCTTACTAGGATCCTCCGCCTCCGGCAAGCCAATCTTACTGTAGGCGAGGTCGGAGCAGATTTCCTCCGCCGGCGCATCGCTCCCTTGCAGGAGAGGAAGCGGTCTGCTTGGGAGTTCGGCAACGCGGCAGACTGCATGAGGCTACGCCCCGACCTTAACAACAACTTTACTGTCCTGGAGCTCAAGGGGATGATTCGGGAACTGTTCAAGCATGACCCCAAGCACCCGGAGTGGTTTGCCCCGTCGCGGGGAGTAGTTCCACTATGCAACAACTCGTCACTTAGTGCCATTCGCGCGGCAATGCCGATGTGCGACTCCCACGGGGTTGATCCCACTTGGCTGGCGCCTTCTGACGAGACTGCACAAACTTTCTTCGACAACTTGGTTGAGCTGCCGATCAATCTTGATGAGAAGAAGGGTCTCACCCGCGACACCACCGACCGGGATTTGGCGTATATCGCCACCAGGATGGAGGAGGCGGCCGTAGCCGATGCCGCGGGCGAGTTTGGGTACACCTTGGACGAGGCGGACGCAGCGGATGCAGTGAGCCGGGCCGAGGAGGAAGAGGTCCTCAAGCTGCTGAGGCCTGCCGGGCAGCCTGCCGGGACGAGCGAGGCTGCCGGGCAGGGCACAGAGTCAAGCGAGCCTGCCGAGGAAGACGCCGAATCGGGCGACCCTTCAGAAGACTCAGGCGGGTCTCTGGGCCTCGACGACGCCTCTTCATCCTCGGAGAATTCTCCGCCACCACCGAGCCCTCCGCCTCAGCCAAAGAAACGCCTCCGCAAGGCCACTGACACGGCGAGGCAGCCGGCGGTCCAGCAGCCGCAGCGTCGTTCGACGCACGCCACCACGACGAGCAAGGTCGTCAAGGGGGCGCCTCGCGCCTCATCGGCAGGCGGAGGAGGGTCTTCCCGAACTGGTTCTGGCGTTCCTTCCGCCCCTCGGGCTTCGGCGACGACCGGAGCGGGGTCTTCTCAGACCACGGCTCCGGAGCCCGCCAAGCGCCCGAGGGAACCTACTCCTCCAGCTCCTCGTGCCGGGACACGCGAGGCGGACTTCGACTTCTCCGCCCTCAGTTCCGACGAGGAGGAGGAAGAGTAAGTATTTGCAATTCTCTTTTGATTTTTGTTGCTCTTGTCTTGAATTTTCTTTGCCTGGCTCTGATCTTGTTTGGCTTCCAGGACCCTGACCCAGAGGATGGCGAAGAAGGCCAAGATTCCGGTGGTTGATCTCGAGGAGGACGAGCCTGTCGCAGCGGCGGGGGATGCGCCAGCGACAAGCTTGCCGGACCAGCCTGCCGCTCCGCAGACCAGCCCCCAGCGCAGCCCCCAGCGTAAGTCTCTTGTTTACTTCTTCGCTTGTTGGGCGCGCGTGGGCTCCTTATCCTTGCTAATGTCTTGCTTGTTTGTTGATTTGTGCAGAAGTAGAGCCGCAGCCTCAGGAGCGTCAGGAGACTGCTCCCGAAGAGCCGCTCGTTTCAGCCTCCCTGCCAAGGAGGAGCTCCCCGGCGAGGGAGAGCACCCCGCCAAGGGCGAGCACTCCGCCAAGGGCGAGTACTCTGCCAAGGGCGAGCACCCCGCCAAGGGCGAGCACCCCGCCAAGGGAGGGCGCCAGCGGCCCTCCACCGGCGGGGACTACCACCACGCCGCCGAGGGAGGACCCCCCGGCGAGGAACCCCGTCGAAGAAGAGGCTCGCGCAGGTAACTCTTGTGCTTTTCTTCTCTTGAATTTTCCTTTTTGGATATTTGCTTGACAATCCTTCTTTCTTTCTTCTTTCCTTGTCTTCAGACTCATCCGCCCCGGAACCGATGGAGACGGAGGCCACCGTTGATGAGACCGCCGCGGCCACTGACGCGGCAGCTGAGGAGGGGACCGGCGACCGTACTGACGGCCCTGAGGCCGCAGGAGCGCCGGCCGCTGCACCGGCCGCCGACCCCTCCGTCGCCGCGACTGGGCCGGGTGTCTATCTGGAGGCCGCCAACGGGGTCTTCATCCAAGTCCCGTGGGCTTCTACGTCAAGGGCGCCCGCGGAGGGAGAGGTCTTCGACGGGGAAGTCCTGGCCTCCGCCGGGCTGAGGCTTGTCGACGCGCCCGGCAGCAGCGACGAGCTCGAGGAGGAGCATCTCCTGCGGAAACTCCTGGCTCTGTACCATGCCAGGCAGGCCAAGCTGGAGTCCCGAGAGGCTCTGGCTTCCAAGGCAGGCGCCGATCTGGAGAAACGCGCCACGGAGCTCCGCGCCGCCAACCAAGCGGCTCTCCGGAACTTGGCGGAGGAGCGGGAGGAGCTCGCCGAGGCGCACCAGGCGTTCATCCTCGAGAAGGCCGAGGCTGAGGAGCAGCAACGACTAGCCGCCGAGGATCTGTCTCGACGAGAAGTAGATCTGAGGCAGCGGAAGGTCGACCTCGATAGCCACGAGGACGACCTTGCCGCGCGCGAGCAGTCCATTGGCGGGGCTCTGCAGGAGGCGAGGGATGCCACTGCTGCCGCAGAGACCGCCAAGAGGGACTTGGAGGCGAGGGTGGCGCAGTTGGAGCTCAACTTGAAGACGAGCGAGGAGAAGGTTGCCCCGCTCAAACTTGAGAGGGAGAAAGATGCCCACAGCCACTCGGAGCTACAGGTCCGTCTCTCCGACAAGGGCAAGGAGCTCAACGACGCCAAGGATTCCATTGCAGACTTGGAGCTGAAGGTGTCCACCCTCACTGAGTCACTTGACGGCGCCCGGAACCGTGAGACAAAGCTGAAGGAGGACCTCCGTGCTGAGAGAGCATTGCTGGACAGTGCCGCCGTCACTCAAAATAACTTCAGGCATCCGGTGGAGCAGTGGACCGAGGAGCTCGTCGCCGCCGCTGCCAACATCGACAAGGAGATGGTGGCGCTGGGGACGGAGCACCTCGTGTACTCCCCCAACGAGAACCTCCCCCATAGTGCCAAGCTGAGCTTGTTCTTCAGAGGAGTGGCGTCGGCCCTCGCGCAGCTACGGGAAAGGCTCCCCCCACAGCTGGTGAACGAGGCGCGCAGGCTTTGCACAGGTACTGTGGAGCGAGTGCTGACGAAGATCGTCTACCGCAACCCCGGGATCAATCTTGACAACGTCCTCCGAACCTTGCCGCCCGACGCCGACCAGGAAGCGCTGAAGGTTCGTGTCGCCCACATCGTGGCCAAGGTGGGCAAGATCAGGAGAGTTGACGGAGACCGCGTAGATTAGGTTGCTTTCTTTCTTGCTTCCCTTGTCGCTGCCAATCAAGTCATGGACAGTAGTTTATTAGTACAGCGACAAGTCATTCTGTAATATAACTCTATTCTGGGTAATGGATGCGGTGTTATTCCCCTTGCTCGATTCCTTTACTTTGTATGCTTATCACCCTACGCTTTTAGGGAACTTGCCGGTAAAGGGGCCCTTGCCGCGAGCGCTGAGTGCGGAACTTCAGCAGCCTGCTGGCAATGCCCCTGCCGGCAAGAAACCTTGCCGCAGCTACTCGCAACACACTTAGATTGTTGAGTGAACTCGAAAACGAAGTAAGGGCGCGACACTTGTCGCAGCTCACTTAAGCCGTTGAGCGTGCTCGAAACAAAGTAAGGGCGTGGCTAGCCACGGGTAGGTTCCTCCACGCACAGGTTTTCCATACAAAGTGTGGTCGTTCAAGGAAGATAACTAAGAATTTTAAAAATTTGAATGCTCAAACTTTGGCAACTTAGCTTTTGTGTTGTTTGCTTCCCGGCAAGGCAAGGCTTTCTTGATGAACGACGGCACTTGGTCCATACCATTGTCTCCTTCCCCCCCGGCAAACTTGTGCGCGAGGAACAACTTTTTCTGCTTGAGAAAAGAAAAAGAAGGGAGGAAACATAGATATGGAGCCCTGCGGCTCGTTATTGCTTACCGGGCATGTGTGCTGCACAAAGTGTCAGAAAATACATGCAATGAAAACAAGAATGCATGAAACGACAAGCCGTGCAAAGCACAAAAGTTTTACTGATGCACGGGGTCTGCGCCCGGCTTTGTACAAAGGTTTATATGCAACAGCGGCAAGACTTGTACAAAAGGTGGTTGCCGGAGCGGATCACGGCAACCGCGCCTTACGGATGAAACTTGCGAAGATGCTCTATGTTCCAGGAGTTGCTCACCGCTAAGCCCTCTTCGGTCTCAAGGCGGACAGCGCCGGGCCTTGTGACTTGTCTCACCTGATAAGGGCCTTCCCACTTCGGCATCAACTTGTTAGAATTCTTGGCGGATTGAACACGCCGAAGAACAAGGTCGCCTTCCTCGAGACTCCTGGCCTTGACTTTGCGGCTATGGTAGCGGCGCAAAGCTTGCTGGTATCGAGTAGCTTGTACAGCAGCCTGGAGACGGTCCTCCTCGAGGAGCAGTGTATCATCTTGCCGCAGCTGCTCTTGCTCGAGCTCATCATAAGCGAGCACTCAAGGAGATCCGTATACGAGTTCCGTGGGGAGAACTGCCTCTGCTCCATAGACAAGAGCAAAGGGTGTCTATCCGGTGGCTCGATTTGGTGTCGTCCTGATTGACCAAAGAGCCGCCGGCAACTCCTCAATCCAGTTTCTTCCGCACTTGTGCAGCCTGTCGAAAGTTCTTGTTTTGAGCCCGCGCAGCACTTCAGCGTTGGCCCTCTCTGCTTGACCATTGCTCCTCGGGTGAGCAACAGAAGCAAAGCAGACCTTGGCGCCAAGGTCTTGGATGTATTGCATGAAGGTGCGGCTTGTGAACTGTGTGCCGTTGTCGGTGATGATCCTGTTAGGGACTCCGAAATGGCAAACAATTGACCTGAAGAACTTGACTGCTGACTGTGCGGTCACCTTTCTCACTGGTTCCACTTCCGGCCACTTTGTGAACTTGTCGATGGCGACGTACAAGTACTCAAAGCCCCCGACTGCGCGGGGAAAGGGGCCGAGGATGTCGAGCCCCCAGACCGAAAATGGCTAGGACAAAGGGATCGTCTGGAGAGCTTGAGCTGGCTGGTGTATTTGCTTGGCATGGAACTGGCACGCTTCACACTTGGTTACTTGTGCAGTTGCATCTTGGAGGGCTTCTGGCCAAAAGAAACCTTGCCGGAACGCCTTCCCGGCAAGTGCTCTTGCGCCAATGTGGTGGCCACATATGCCTCCATGTATTTCTGCCAACAGCTTCTGTCCATCTTCCCGGGAAATGCACTTTAATCTTACACCATTGAGTCTTCTTCTGTATAGTTCATTGCCGACGAACTGGTACATACTTGACTGCCTGGTTATTCTCTCTATTTCTTCTGGTTCTTCGGGAAGTTCTCCAGTTTGAAGGAAATGGACAATTTGCTGCGCCCATGCTGGAGCTTGAGGCTCGACAACAAGGACTAAAGGCATCAGTGCTGCTGCGGGAACGTCAGCTTCTCCGGCAAGAACTTGCGGCTCTGCCGGAGCTGAACGTTCCCCGGCAAGCTCGCCGGGGCAAGACTTGTCGGGAACGTCTGCTTCAACTGTACGAACCCTAGGGTTCGCAGGAGCAGACTGTTCCTCAGCAACTTGGTCGTTGATCTTGGGGACTTTGGCGGCGACCTCAGGAAGATCCGCAGGTAAGTAGTCACCGGAGACCAACTTTCTCTTCTTACTTTGCCCAATTGATGGTGTAACGGATGGTTGAGTTAGCTTGAGCACGAAGATCCCTGGTTCCACAGGTAACTTCATTGCAGCACACTTTGAGAGGCCATCTGCGATGTCATTTTGAGCTCTTGGAACGTGCTCCATCTGTATACCCTCAAAGTGTTCTTCAAGCTTTCTCACTTCGTCGACGTAAGCTTCCATCAATGGGCTCTGGTAGTTCTTATTCACTTGTCGGACAACCAACTACGAATCTCCCCGCACAATCAATTTCTTGATCCCAAGTTCTGTTGCGATTCTGAGGCCGGCAAGCAAACCTTCATACTCTGCAGTATTGTTGGTTGCTTGCTCCTTGGGAAAGTGCATTTGGACAACGTACTTGAGGAGCTCTCCGGTGGGTGCGACAAGCAGCACACCAGCACCGGCGCCTTGCAGCGAGAAGGCTCCATCGAAGTACATTACCCATTCTTTGCTTGCTTCTTTGACGGGGATGCTTGTTTCTGTAACTTCTTCATCCGGCGTTGGTGTCCATTCTGCTATGAACTCTGCCAATGCTCTGCTCTGGATAGTTGAAGTACTTTCAAATTTAAGACCAAAGCTTGACAGCTCCAGTGCCCACTCGACAATCCTTCCTGTTGCCTCTGGATTTTGCAATATCCTCTTCAGCGGAAAGCGAGTGAACATTGTTACTCATGTGCTTGGGTGGCGCAGCTTTCTCGAGGCCATGAGGAGGCCGAAAAGCAGCTTCTGCACCCCAGAGTATCTTGATCTAGCCCCCTGCAAGAGGGAACTTACAAAATAAACTGGGCGCTGCACCATCTTCTTTCGCACTTCTCCTTGCATCTGTGCAGACTCGTCCTTGTCGGGGCCAGAGCTTGTTGGGGAAGCCCCCTGCTTGTCGCTGGACGCACTTGCCGGGGCTGTGGACTCCTCATCTGCCTCCCTTTCCGCTACTAACGCAGCACTAACCACTTGATTGGTTGCCGCTAAGTATAGCAGCAACTTCTCTTGCGGCTTAGGTGCGACAAGTATTGGAGTGGAGGACATGTATCCTTTCAAGTCTTGCAACACTGTTTCCGCTTCCGGAGTCCATTTCATTGGACCTGCCTTTTTCAAGATTTTGAAAAATGGCATGGCGCATTCTGCAGACTTTGAAATGAACCTGCTGAGGGCGGCCACACAACCAGCAAGCCTCCGTACATCCTTGACGCGCTTCGGAGCTTCGATCTGCTCGATGGCCTTGATCTTGTCGGGATTGGCTTCAATCCCCCTCTGGGACACAAAGAACCCGAGAAGCTTGCCGGAGGGGACCCCGAAGACGCACTTCTCGGGGTTAAGCTTGAGTTGTATCTTGCGCAGATTTGCAAAAGTTTCTTCTAGGTCTTGAATCAGGGTATCCTTGTCCTTGCTCTTGACCACTATATCATCCATGTAGGCTTCTACATTCCTGTGTATCTGTGGCTCAAAAGCAGTGTGGACTACCCTTGCAAATGTTGAGCCCGCATTCTTCAATCCAAAGGGCATGCGTATGAAGCAGTAGCTGCCACATTGAGTTATGAACGCGGTCTTCTCTTCATCCTCTTCAGCCATGAATATCTGGTGGTACCCGGAGTATGCATCAAGAAACGAAAGCAACTCACATCCAGCCGTGGAATCAACGATCTGGTCAATATGCGGCAAGGGAAATGGATCTTTAGGACAAGCTTTATTCACATCACTGAAGTCTATACAAAGCCTCCACTTCCCGTTTGCTTTGCGCACGACAACAGGGTTGGCCAGCCACGTGGGATGAAGTACACCTCTAACAAGGACTGCTGCTTCCAACTTCTTGATTTCCTCAGCGATATACTCTTGGCGCTCCACCGCTTGCTTTCTGACCTTCTGCCTGACGGGCCGCGCGTGAGGACAAACAGCAAGCTTGTGCTCAATCACTTTCCTAGGAACACCGGGGATGTCAGATGGTTGCCATGCAAACACGTCAACATTCTCCCGCGGGAAAGCAACGAGCGCGCTTTCCTATTTGGGGTCGAGCGTAGCACTGATGGTGAAAGTACCACCAATGCCGTCCTCCTTGGTGGACACCTTCTTGGTTGCAGGTGGAGCTGCCATTCCCTTCTTGCACTTGCAGGTGGAGCTCGATGGAGCGTCCTCGACGGCAGCGCAGCACTCCGAAGAGGTGCGTTTGCCGGAGTGGGCCCCAGAGCTCTTGCCGGACTTGGTCTTGTTCTTCCCCCGGGAGCTTCAGCGGCAAGTGTCTTGCTATCTGCTACGGCTGCTGCATCCCGGTAGATCTTATCGGCGCAGATAAGCGCGTCCTTCTTGTCGCCGGGGACAGAGATGACGCTTATCGGCCCCAGCATCTTGAGCATGTTGTAGGCATAGTGAGAGGCTACCATGAACTTGGCAAGCGCCGGACGGCCAAGTATCCCATTGTACGGCAATGGGATATCGGCAACGTCGAAGGTAATCCTCTCAGTCCTGAAGTTTAGTTCTCCGCCAAAAGTTACGGGCAGTGTAATCTTCCCCTTCGGCTTGCTCCTTCCCGGGTTGATCCCTTGGAATGTTCCGGTTTCTTCGAGCTCGCTGTCGGGGATCTACAGCTTCCGGATCACAGCGGAGGAGATCAAGTTCAGGCCGGCCCCGCCGTCAACCAGCATCTTGGTTACCTTGAGGTTGCGGATGGTTGGTGAAACCAACATCGGCAAGCACCCGACCGCCGTTGTGCGGTCAGGGTGGTCTCAATGTCGAAGATGATGGGCGTGCTGGACCACTTCAGCAGCTTGCGCGATTCGATGGGTGGCTCAGCTGCATTTACTTCCCGCACCCATTGTTTGAGTTGGCGGTGGGAAGTATGCGGTGAGGCACCTCCATCGACGCACAGAACTTCTGTGGCCTTCTGGAACTCCTGCTCGCTATTGTCTCCGTCATCCATGTCCTCGTCGTCGTCTTCGTCTTCGTCCTTGTCGCGGCCGCGGGGAGGCCTATCTCCTTGCCGCTGCTTAACCTTGCCGCGGCGTCCTCCCCGGCCATTGAATAGCCGCTTCTTGCCGGACTCTCCTCCGCCTCCTTGGGCCTTCTCCTTGTCGCGTCGCTCATACTCAGCCTTCTGCTGCTCGACGAGGTATTCAACCCTCTTGCAGTTCTGGAGATCGTGGCCCTTGGTGCGGTGGATCTTGCAGTACTGCTTGTCGGAGCCGTCCTGCTTGTCGGCGGCGGCTACAGGGGCAGCGTCCTTGCCGGAGCCACCAGCCTGAGCTTTCTTGGCGCCTGCCTCCTTGCCGGACTGCTCCACAGCCAGCACTTCCTTGTTCTTCTTCTTCTTATTGTTCCGCCGCCGGTTTTTCCTTGCCGGGGCGGCATCCTCACTGTCCGTTCCCCCTGCTCCAGCATCCTCTCCGGGGAGTTTCCTCCCCTCTTCAGTGCGTGCACACCTGTCAGCCAGAGAATAAAGCTCGCTGACATCTCTTATCTTGCACATCGCCATTTCCTCCCTCATTCGGCGGTTACGCACGTTCTGATGGAACGCGCTAATAACCGCGGCAGGATGGATGTCCGGGATGTTGTGCTGAACGCGGCTAAATCTTTGGATGTATTTCCGCAGGGATTCTCCCTCCTTCTGGGCTAGTATGTGTAGATCACTTTCCTGGCCATGGGGCTTGTGGCCGCCCGTGAAGGCGCCGACAAACTGGTGGCACAGATCTGCCCAAGAAGAGATGGAGTTCTCCGGCAAGTGCATGAGCCAAGATCTGACATTTGGCTTGAGCACAAGCGGGAAGTAGTTTGCTAGTATCTTCTCGTCGCGTCCCCCGGCAGCCTGCACCGCAATGGTGTAGATGCTAAGGAACTCTGAGGGATGGGTCTTGCCGTCGTACTTCTCGGGTACGTCGGGCTTGAAGTTCTTCATGCTGGGCCACTGGACTTGCCGCAGCTCACGGGTGAACGCAGGGCAACCTGCCACGTACGGCAAGTCGCCTGGTTCGCCGGCGCGTGCATGTCGATAGCGGTCCCAGCGTGCTGGTCGGACTGTCATCGCGCTTCTCTTCGACGCTCGATGTGAGTTCGAGCATCTTCTTGTCGCCTGTCGTCGAGGACTTGGCGTTGATCGCGGCGAGCCCGCGGATCCGACGATGCCGTGGAGTCGTCGTCGACGTTGATCCGGCGAGTCGGCGATTTCTGCTTCCGCGGCGGGGAGTGCACGGTAGTTGCACCCCCGGCGGTCTTGTCTCCATCAGCCTTCGCTTGGCTGACTTGCCGCGGCCGTGACGTTGCCGGCTGCTGCGGCGTGTCGTTGTTGGCGAAGGCGATGAGGCTTTGGATGGTGGCCCTCCAGTCTTCGGCCTTGTCCGCCGCTGGAGGGAAGTCGAGGAGCAGCTGAGCTCTAGCTAGAGCTTCTGCTGGAGTGGAGGGGAGCGGCGGCGAGCGGTGCGAGGAGCGAGATATGCTCGGACTTCTAATAACGTTAGAAGGAGCAGGGTCTCGCCCCGGCGACCGCGCCTTGCTCGCACCAGCACGTTGGCCTTGAGCGTCCCGCGACCCGCCAACTTGGCCTTGTCCCAGCAAGCGGATGGTACCTTGTGTACCACGCCGCTGCCGTTCCGGCACCTCCTGAGAGGGGCGCGGTGCGTGCACGGACGCCGAAGTCTTGGAGTTCGCCCGGTCGTCCGTCTTGTCCTTGGACTTGGCGGCGCCGTGAGTTTCCTCGCCGCCGTCCGCCCTTCCGCCAGCGTCTACCCCACCAACCGTTGGTTCTGGTGGTGGCGGGACCGACGCGGACGGGCCTCCTACCTCCGAAGCTTTCTTCTTCGGCGGCATGTCGATGAAGCTAATGAGGTTGATGAAGTTGCTGAAGTTTGCGCCCGCGTGAACGCCGGATCAGGTTCGCACAACCTCGACGCCCCCTACCTGGCGCGCCAAAGATGTCGGGGAAACTGATCGCCCACGAACACCTATGGGACCGGAGCCCCTTTACGGTACGGCAAGGGAGCGGAGGGAGCACAAAGAGCGGATCGAGGTGCACACGCGAGCAGTTTACCCAGGTTCGGGCCGCACGGGTGCGTAAAACCCTACTCTTGCCTTGGTTTGTTATTGAGTTCTTGGCTCGGGAGCAAGAAGATCTATAGTGCTTGAAGCTAGCTACACCGAGCGCGAGAGTGATCGAGTTTCGGAACCCCTTCTACGTTGTGCATGGGCCTCCTTTTATAGATCAAAGGGGTCACCGACAGGTGTCAACGTAGATGAGGGTAAAAGCGTAAAATTGGTGGTAGTTGTAACAGTGCATGCACAGTGTTTTGTACCTAACCCTGACGGTGGGGGACAAAGGCATTGAATGCCCGTCGCCGTCGCCCCAAACAGTGGCAAAAAGCATCCGTCTGGGCGTCTCCGTTCGCCACGACGGTAGCCTCGTCATCGTGGCTTGCCACCGTGTACCCCGGGCTGCACAGCCATCTGCCACGTGCCCCAGGAAGGGCCCCAGGGCGACGCGTGGCCAGATGAGCTGGAGCGCAGGCCCACAGTGAAAGCTTGTCGCGGCAAGCACCTTGCCGCGGTCGCTACCTTGCCGCGCCCGGAAGCTTGTCGCTCTCCGGGCCTTGCCGGGACGCGCGATGTGCCACGGCCAGTCTTCTGAAATGCCATGCCTTGGCCTTCCTGGCAGGCCCCTCCTGCCAGGGGCTTGTGCTAAAGGGGTGGTCTTGAGCCTGGAACGGCCTTCCCGGCAAGCTTCTCTTGCCGGGGTCTTGCCTCATTAACTTGAATACTTTGTTCTTGAATGGATCCAAAGGAACCAAAGCGGGCCTTGGCGGGCGTGTGGCAAGCCCAGCCACAGGATGCTGCTACTGCCCGTGCACAAGCCGGGATACTAAGGTACCCCTACTTTAGTACACCGACACCGCCCGTGAAGGCGCCCACAAACTGATGGCACAGGTCGGCCCAGGAAGAAATGGAGTTTTCCGGCAAGTGCATGAGCCAAGATCTGACGTTTGGCTTGAGCACGAGCGGGAGGTAGTTTGCCAGTATCTTCTCGTCTCGTCCCCCGGCAGCCTGCACCGCGATGGTGTAGATGCTGAGGAACTCTGACGGATGAGTTTTGCCGTCGTACTTCTCGGGTACGTCGGGCTTGAAGTTTTTCATGCTGGGCCACTGGACTTGCCGCAGCTCACGGGTGAACGCAGGACAACCTGCCGCGTACGGCAAGTCGCCCGGCTCTCCGGGCGCGTGCACGTCAACAGCTGGCTCAGCGCGCTGGTCGGATTGCCGCCGCGCTTCTCGTCGACGCTCGATGCGGGTTCGAGCGTCTTCTTGTCGTCTGTCGTTGAGGACTTGGCGTTGATCGCGACGAGCTCGTGGATCCGACGATGCCGTGGAGTCGTCGTCGATATTGATCCGGCGAGTTGGCGATTTCGGTCTTCGCGGCGGGGAGTGAACGGTGGTCGCACCCCCGGCGGTCTTGTCTCCATCAGCCCTTGCCTGGCTGACTTGCCGCGGCCGTGACATCACCGGCTGCTGCGGCGTGTCATTGTTGGCGAAGGCGATGAGGCTTTGGATGGTGGCCCTCTAGTCTTCGGCCTTGTCTGCCGCTGGAGGGAAGTCGAGGAGTAGCTGAGCTCTAGCTAGAGCTTCTGCTGGAGTGGAGGGGAGCGGTGGCGAGCGGTGCGAGGAGCGAGATATGCTCGGACTTCTAACCGCGTTAGAAGGAGCAGGGTCTCGTCCCGGCGACCGCGCCTTGCTCGTGCCAGCGCGTTGGCCTTGAGCGTCCCGCGACCCGCCAGCTTGGCCTTGTCCCAGCAGGCGTATGGTACCTTGGGTACCACGTTGCTGCCGTTCCGGCACCTCCTCAGAGGGGCGCGGCGCGTGCACGGACGCCGAGGTCTTGGAGTGCGCTCGGTCGTCCGTCTTGTCCTTGGACTTGGCGGCGCCGTGAGTTTCCTCGCCGGCGTCCGTCCTTCCGCCAGCGTCTACCCACCAACCGTTGGTTCTGGTGGTGGCGGGATCGACGCGGACGGGCCTCCTACCTCCGAAGCTTTCCTCTTCGGCGGCATGTCGATGAAGTTAATGAAGTCATTGAAGTTGCTGAAGGTTGCGCCCGCGTGAACGCCGGATCAGGTTCGCACAACCTCGACGCCCCCTACCTAGCGCGCCAAAGATGTCGGGGAAACTGTTCGCCCACGAACACCTATGGGACCGGAGCCCCTTTTCGGTACGGCAAGGGAGCGGAGGGAGCACGAAGAGCAGATCGAGGCGAGCACGCGGGCAGTTTACCCAGGTTCGGGCCGCACGGATGCGTAAAACCCTACTCCTGCTTGGTTTGTATTGTGTTCTTGGCTCGGGAGCAAGAATAGCTACAGTACTGGTTGCTAGCTACACCGAGCGTGAGAGTGATCAAGGTCCAGAACCCCCCCCTACGTTATGCATGGGCCTCCTTTTATAGGTCAAAGGGGTCACCGACAGGTGGCAACGTAGGTGAGGGTAAAAACGTAAAAATGGTGGTGGTTGTAATAGTGTATGTACAGTGTTTTGTACCTAACCCTGACGGTGGGGGACAAGGGCATTGAATGCCCGTCGTCGTCGCCCCAAATAGTGCAAAAAAGCGTCCGTCCGGGCGTCTCCGTTCGCCACGACGGTGGCCTAGTCATCGGGGCTTGCCACCGTGTCCCCCAGGCTGCACAGCCTTCCGCCACGTGCCCCTGGAAGGGCCCCAGGGCGACGCATGGCTGGATGAGCTGGAGCGCGGGCACACAGTGGAAGCTTGCCGTGGCAAGCGCCTTGCCGCGGTCGCTACCTTGCCGCGCCTGGAAGCTTGTCGCTCTCCGGGCCTTGCCGGGGCGCGCGATGCGCCACGGCAAGTCTTCTGAAATGCCATGCTTTGGCCTTCCTGGCAAGCTCCTCTTGCCAGGGTCTTGTGCTAAAGGGGTAGTTTCAAGCCTGGAGCGGCCTTCCCGGCAAGCTCCTCTTGCCGCGGCCTTGTTTCTTTAACTTGAATACTTTGTTCTTGAATGGCTCCAAAGGAACCAAAGCGGGCCTTGGCGGGCGCGTGGCAAGCCCAGCCACGGGGCGCTGCTACTGCCCGTGCACAAGTCGGGATATTAAGGTACCCCTACTTTAGTACACCGACATGTCTCCTATTAGATCCTCGTTTTCTAGTATAAATCTTGATGAAGATAGGATTGGAGATGATTCTACTTTAAGGTGTCCCAATGATTCGGAGTTTTTAGATCTTGATGCTAAAATTGTTAAAAGTGGGAGTGAAGAGATTAAAACTTTGCATACTGATGAACCCACTACTTTGGATTTCAAGGGATTCAATTATGATAATTGCTCTTTGATTGATTGTATTTCCTTGTTGCAATCCGTGCTAAACTCTCCGCATGCTTATAGTCAAAATAAAGCTTTTACCAAACACATAGTTGATGCTTTGATGCAATCTTATGAAGAAAAACTTGAATTAGAAGTTTCTATCCCTGGAAAGCTTTAGATGAGTGGGAACCAACTATTAAAATAAAAATTAAAGATCATGAATGCTTTGCTTTGTGTGATTTGGGTGCAAGTGTTTCCACTATCCCAAAAACTTTGTGTGATTTGCTAGGGTTCCATGAGCTTGACGATTGTTCTTCAAATTTGCATCTTGCGAATTACACTATTAAGAAACCTATGGGAAGGATTAATGATGTTCTTACTGTTGCCAATAGTAATTATGTGCCCGTAGATTTCATTGTTCTTGATATAGATTGCAATCCTTCATGTCCTATTATTCTTGGTAGACCTTTCCTTAGAACGATTGGTGCAATTATTGATATGAAGGAAGGAAATATTAGATTCCAATTCCAGTTAAGGAAAGGCATGGAACACTTTCCTAGAAAGAAAATCAAATTACCATATTAATCTATTATGAGAGCCACTTATGGATTGCCTTCCAAAAATGGCAATACCTAGATCTATCCATGTATCGTGCCTAGCTAGGGGCGTAAAACGATAGCGCTTGTTGGGAGGCAACCCAATTTTATTTTGTTTTGTTTTGTTTTTGCTTCTGTTTAGGAATAAAATTGCATCTAGCTTCTGTTTAGATGTGGTTTTGTGTTTTAATTAGTGTTTGTGCCAAGTAGAACCTTTGGGAAGACTTGTGTGAAGTTTATATGATCTTGCTGTGAAAAAGAGAATTGTTAGCGCTCGCTAGAATGGTCACCAGATTTTACTGGAGCGTGCTATTTAGTTGATTCATTTTGCAGATGATTAATATAAAAATTACTCATGTTTACCAATTTAGTTCAATTTTTTTGGAGTTACAGAAGTATGCGAAAACTGCAGATTACTACAGACTGTTCTGTTTTTGACAGATTCTGTTTTTCGTGTGTTGTTTGCTTATTTCAATGCATCTATGAGTAGTATTGGGAAGTATGAATCATAGAGAAGTTGGAATACAGTAGGTTTAACACCAATATAAACAAAGAATGAATTCATTGCAGTACCTTTGAGTAGTGGTTTGTTTTCTTATACTAACGGAGCTCACGAGATTTTTGTCTAAGTTTTGTGTTGTGAAGTTTTCAAGTTTTGAGTATTGCTTTGATGGACTATGGAACAAAGAGTGGCAAGAGCCTAACCATGGGGATGCACAAGGCACCCCAAGGTAAAATTCAAGGACAACCAAAAGCCTAAGCTTGGGGATGCCCCGGGAAGGCATCCCCTCTTTCGTCTTCATCTATCGGTAACTATACTCGGAGCTATATTTTTATTCACCACATGATATGTGTTTTACTTGGAGCGTCTTGTATAATTCGAGTATTTGCTTGTTAGTTTGCCACAATTATCCTTGCTGGACACACCTATTTGAGAGAGTTGAATATGGCCTAGGAATTGATAGAACAGTCTATGTGCTTCACTTATATCTTTTGAGTTGAATAGTTTTTGCTCTAGTGCTTCACTTATATCTTTTAGAGCACGGTGGTGATTATATTTTGTAGAAATTGTTGATATCTCATGCTTCACTTATATCCATTTGAGAGTCTATTAAAACAGCATGGTAATGTGCTTTGGCTATAAAACTAGTCTTCACATGATAGACATCCAATATCAATGTAGTAAAAACTTTCACACTAAGTGCATTGAATATGATGAGAAGTTGGATGCTTGATAATTGTTTTGAGATATGAGGATAGTGATATTAGAGTCATGCTAGTGGAGTAATTATGAAATTGAGAAATGGTTGTGTTAAAGTTAGTGATTCCCGTAGCATGCACGTATGGTGAACCGCTATGTCACGAAGTTAGAGCATGAGGTATTTGTATAGTGTCAACCCTTGTGTGGAGGTCGGGGGCACGTGACGGTTAACTCCTACCAACCTCCCCCCTAGGAGCATGCGTTGATTGCTTTGTTTTGATGACTCGTAGATTTTTGCAATAAGTATATGAGTTCTTATGACTAATGTTGAGTCCATGGATTATACACACTCTCACCCTTCCACCATTGCTAGCCTCTCTTGTATCGCGCAACTTTCGCCGGTACCATACACCCACTATATATCCTTCCTCGAAACAACCACCATACCTACCTATCATGGCATTTCCATAGCCATTCCGAGATATATTGCCATGCAACTTTCCACCATTCCGTTCATATGACACGCTTCATATTGTCATGTTGCCATGCATGATCATGTAGTTGACATCGTATTCGTGGCTAGGCCACCATGCATAATTTTTCATACATGTCACTATTGACTCATTGCACATCCCGGTACACCGCCGGAGGCATTCATATAGAGTCATACTTTGTTCTAGTATCGAGTTGTAATATCGAGTTGTGATTCAATGAAAGTGTGATGATCATCGTTATTAGAGCATTGTCCCATGTGAGGAAAGGCTAAATCGAGAAAGCCCCTCCAAAAAAAGGCCAAAGAAAAAAAGCCCAAAAAAGGGGGACAATTGCTACTATCTTTTTCCACACTTGTGCTACAAAATAGCACCATGTTCTTCATGATAGAGAGTCTCATGTTTAGTCACTTTCATATACTAGTGGGAATTTTCATTATAGAACTTGGCTTGTATATTCCAACGATGGGTTTCCTCAAATGCCCTAGGTCTTCATGAGCAAGCAAGTTGGATGCACACCCACTTAGTTTCTTTTGTTGAGATTTCATACATTTGTAGCTCTAGTGCATCTGTTGCATGGCAATCCCTACTCACTCACATTGATATCTATTGATGGGCATCTCCATAGCCCGTTGATACGCCTAGTCGATGTGAGACTATCTCCCTCCTTTTTGTCTTCTCCACGACCACCTCTCTATTCCACCCATAGTGCTATGTCCATGGCTCACGCTCATGTATTGCGTGAAAGTTGAAAGGTTTGAAAGAATAGAGTATGAAAACAAGTGCTTGGCTGAATCGGGGTTGTGCATGATATGAATATTTTGTGTGACGAAGAGGGAGCATAACCAGACTATATGATTTTGTAGGGATAACTTTCTTTAGCCATAATATTGTGAGAAGACATGATTGCTTTGTTAGTATGCTTGAAGTATTATTATTTCTTATGTCAATATAGACTTTTGTCTTGAATCTTTCAGATCTGAACATTCATGCCACAATTAAGAGAATTACATTGAAAAACTATGTTGGTTAGCATTCCACATCAAAAATTCCGTTTTTATCATTTACCTACTCGAGGACGGGCAGGAATTAAGCTTGGGGGTGCTTGATACGTCTCCAACGTATCTATAAATTTGTATTGTTCCATGCTGTTATTTATGATGTTTTGGATGTTAAATGGGCTTTGTTATACACTTTTATATTATTTTTGGGACTAACCTACTAACCCAAAGGCCCAGTCCAGATTGCTTTTTTTGCCTGTTTTAGGGTTTTACAGAAAAGGAATATCAAGCGGAGTCCAAACGGAATGAAACCTTCGGGAGAGATATTTTTGTAGCAGAATACGCACGGGAGACTTGAGAACCACGGAGTAGGGCTGACATGGCGTCCACGAGGGTGGGGGTGCGCCCCTGCCTCGTGGGAACCCCGTCTGGCCCCCGGTGACCTCCTTCCTCCTATATATACCTACGTACCCCGAAACTTTCAGAACAACAGAAAAAACCCTAGTTCCACCGCCGCAACCTTCTGCTCCCATGAGATCCCATCTTGGGGCCTATTCTGTAGCTCCACCGAAGGGGGAATCTTCCCCAGAGTGCTTGTACATCATCATCATCGCCTCATCATGAGTTGTGAGTAGTTTACCACAGACCTTCGGATCCATAGCTAGTATCTAGATGGCTTCTTCTCTCTCTTTGGATCTTAATACCAAGTTCTCCTCGGTCTTCGAGGAGATCTATTCGTTGTAATCTCTTTTTGCGGTGTGTTTGTCGAGATCCGATGAATTGTGCGTTTATGATCAAGATTATCTATGAGAAATATTTGGTTCCTCTCTGAACTCTTTATGTATGATTATAATATCCTTGCAAGTCTCTTCGAATTATTGGTTTGGTTTGGCCTACTAGATCTATAGTTCTTGCAATGGGAGAAGTGCTTGGCTTTGGGTTCAATCTTGCAGTGTCCTTTCCCAGTGACAGTAGGGGCAGCAAGGCACGTATTGTATTGTTGCCATCGAGGATAAAAACATGGGGTTTATATCACTATGTTTGAGTTTATCCCTCTACATCATGTCATCTTGCTTAAGGCGTTACTCTGTTCTTATGAACTTAATACTCTAGATGCATGCTGGATAGCGGTCGATGTGTGGATTAATAGTAGTAGATGCAGAATCGTTTCGGTCTACTTGTCTCGGACGTGATGCCTATATATAATGATCATGCCTAGATAGTCTCATAATTATTCGCTTTTCTATCAATTGCTCGACAGTAATTTGTTTACGCGCCGTAGAATATCGCTATCATGAGAGAAGCCACTAGAGAAAAATATGGCCCCCAGGTCTATTCTCAACATATCAATCTACAATCTACTTTACTTTTCCGCTTTTACTTTATGTTCTTATAACCAAAAATACCAAAAATATCAAACTATCATCTCTATCAGATCTCACTTTCGTAAGTGACCGTAAAGGGATTGACAACCCCTTATCGCGTTGGCTGCGAAGTTCTTATTTGTTTGTGCAGGTGCAAGGGACTTGCGCGTGGTCTCCTACTGGATTGATACCTTGGTTCTCAAAAACTGAGGAAATACTTACGCTACTGTGATGCATCACCCTTTCCTCTTCGAGGGAATACAACGCAAGCTCGAGAAGTAGCACGGTCCGTGTCTATTAATTCCAATAAATGGGGCAAAGGGCATGTTGTACATGTTAGTCATGTATGTAGTGTCGAACGAGATGCAATCGTGGTAAGCCTCTACATTAGCTTTCCTAGCTGCACCGTCAACCCAGAAAATGTTCTCCACCCTGCCCTCCTCATCGTACTTTACCTTATAAAAGAAGTCGGGATCATCTTTTTGTTGATCTTTGAAGTAGGCAACTGTCTCAATCATATCTCCTTCTTTGGTTGCATCTTTGTTCAACATTGTCTTCAGGTTTGTGATGTGCTTAGTACCATAGGGGACGATCAGCTCTGTGCCTTAGAAGTCTGACATAATATCCATCATACGCCCTGAAAAGTAGTTTATAAAAAATCATTTTCATAAAGTCATAGATTTTTACGCATGACACTGAGAAGTAGTTTATAGGCAGCAAGTCAGACGCACAAAAACATGTGAAAATGCACAGGCAAGCTCAGGACATGGGTTGAGCAAGTACTAACTTACGGGCAAGCAAGTAGTTCAACTAGACTAATATATGCGCACACACAAACCATTTTGATTTGTTTAGGCAAAGTCCTACTTGTATTTTTTTCACACAACCAAATACATGAAAAGTGTGCAACAAGCGCATGCAAGTTGAGGACATGTTTTGAGCAACTGCTAACACCTGGGCAAGCAACTAGCACAACAAGACTAATTACTGCACACTAACAGATCATTTAGCATCAAGGGGAATGAGCGCTTACAAGCGCAGGCAAGTTGTGCCCTTCACTTTGAGCAAGTACTAACAGTAGACCACCAACTTTGCTCAGCAAAACTATATGTTTAGGACCAAGTTTTCGAGCAACTGCCAAACTCATGGTCAAGCAAATTGCTCAACAAAACTAATCAACCCTCAGCAGTAACAAAGGAAACCTCAAGAACAATAAAGGAAGGGAATTGAATCACTTAACACGTTTTAGGGCATGAGCTAAATACCACACTTAGAAAGACCAGCAGGGAAGCATTAAATTGGTGTTCACCTGTAGTTAAATTGCAGTTGTGAAGATGTGTTAGGAATGCCCTTTCTTCTGGAGGTATTCCTTGGTGCGATCGCAAGTACTTCTTCAAAGATGGCTTTTCTACCAACTTATGGTTATGCTCACCAACATAGTACACCACCTCCCAACGACCATCTACTAGTTTAACCACCATCTTGGCCTTGCAACCGGTTTGAATTATTTTATCTCGCTTTCATTTATTGCTTTTCTTTTTTAACTTACTTTCATCATCAAGAAAGACAATATCATCATCTTCGTCAACATGTTCTGCCTGATCAACAATTTTGTCTAGGATAGGGGGCTTTTCTGCACCTCCATCGTCCTCTATATGTTTTCGAAACTTGTTGCAAACAAATTGCTGCTTTACCAACATACGAGTGTTGCCAGTTCTCCTTGTTGTATTCATTTTGATGGAAAACCCAAGCTACAGAGCAAACGCATTGTAGTGCTCCTTTGCACCTTGCAAAGTGTCAAACCTCATCCCCACGTAAGGTTCCTTGGGCTGTGACCATGCCTCATCATCATTCTCACCAACCAAGCCTGCCAAACTGTTTCCAATAGTTCCCCTATTCCACCTGCGGTGTTAGTGTCAAAAAGCGTGTGTTCATCTGTCTATGTTGCTGCCACTGGATGTGTAGTTGCTTCAACCGTTGCACCCATATATGTAAGCATAGTTTGCACAACATGTGTCGAAGCATTGTGTGCGGCAACAGGGTTGGGAGATTCAGCCACAAACTCAGCATTGCCAGCTCCACCAAGTGGGGTGCTTTGTTGTGTGCAATACAAAGGATCAAGTATATTCATGTCATGAACAAAGGCAAACTATCTTCCTCTAGTACTTCATTTAGGTCAATCATATTCCAAACCTGCAGTTTTACACCATGAAAAGACATCAAATCTGATAATAGGCAAGCAATTAATACATTTTTTAAATGTGTACAAGCACTATATATAATAAAAACATCATTTGGGGCCATCTACTTCTTTTTGTATGAAAGTTTTGTCATACAACAATTTTGTCTAATCTTTTTTTAATCATCAAATCACCGGGTTGAAGCAAACAGTCGAAGCCCAAGTCATTGGGCAGCTTCTTATTCAAAGAGTGCAATTAACATGGAAATATCAGCAATTATCATGAAGAATGCAATGGGATGCTTCTAGTTTACATGAAAGTAATCTTAGAATAGGCAGCATTACTACTTTTAGTTGTGTGACATGGTCTGTCATGTCCACTAGTACCATTTTTATTACTGTATCTTGTGGCAAGATTTACCTCCTACTAGAAAATGTTTTAATTTTTGTGTGTGTTTTTGCTCTTTTTTCTTACTTCATAATGTTGGAGCATCGCACATATTTTTTGTTGTTGCCTATCGTTTTTTATCCCAGGATGCACATTCCATTTTCCAATGGACAATAATGGTTGCAGCTCCACCCATCCTCCTGATTAACAACCAGAAGTGAAGCATTTCTGCTCCACACAGGACCTTCTAGAGGTAAGTTGCCTTATGTATGTAGCTCCACCCATCAAATAACTTGTAAAGTCCAGATGTTTTTACAAGAATTGCTTGTCTGTTATGTTGCATTTGCTCCATAATAGTATGAAAGTTGCCATGATTTGTGTGTAAGTAAATGAAGTAACTCTTCATCCTGTTCATGTAGCACCACCATTTTTTATATGAACTGTTTTGCATTTTGCCAAAAACTTTCATGTAAGTTGCTATGCTTTTTGTTCAAGCACATGATTTTTTTAAAAAAATAAGAACTAACAAATCTGAAGGTTTTCATCAGTCAATTTTTTTTTGCTCATACACATTTTTTTATGTTCATACAAGCAGGTACACCACAGACATCATATCTCCAATATCATTTTTTTACCATATCTCCAATAGCATTCAATAAGCAAGTTACATGGAATCTACCACATTTAGCCAAGGAGGTGAGAATACTGATCTACAATTAAAACATGAAAGCATCATACATTTGTAAGCAAGTTAGGTTACTAAAGTAGTGATGCTGCAACCACATTCAGGAGTTTTTGTATCTTAGGTTACTCTCAAGTTTTTGTTCATACAAGTATGTTTTCTCTTGAAATCAACACTCCTCAGCTTAAAACAATCTATTTTTTTTTGCTTATGCCTAGCTTTTTATGATATGCACGTTGTTTGTTCCACAGACATGCTCACAAAATTGCACAGTTTATTAATTCAACAGCACCAAGTTTTTACACACGACTTGCCTGCCTATTGTATTGTAGTTGCCTAAACAATGCATATACGTTGCCACTTATTTTTATACAAACCTTTGTAGGATCAGTATAATGACAGGCTAAAAGCATGTAGTGATTAAGAGCGTCTCAAATGTAGTGGTTAAATTGCATTATGTATATCAGCACCATCATTTTCTCACAATGAATAACTTGGACTTCTAAGGTTCTAAGACTTGCTTGCCTGTCACTTGTGCATTTTTTCCAAAATAGCATGAAAGTTTTTTTGTTTACATGCAAGTAGATGAAGCATGTAGTGATTAAGAGAACCTAAAGAATATTGATGGCTTTTTTTACACAGGTGTTCTTATACAGAAGGGACTTATATGTCGTGGGAGACAACCTGTCTTCAGAATACTGATAAGAAACAGCAAAATCAAGTGGAAGAAGGTGAGAGATCTGACCTCTAAAATTACAGCCCTGCCCCTTTTCTCTTGTTTTTCCACTTGTCAGATCAGTGAAGCTTTAAGAGGAGAATCAGCTAATCAAGACCCCATTGCAGGTCATCTGATGGTTTTCTTGCCGCCATTACAATGGATCTGAAGGTGTAATGGATCTTGTTGGAGCGTGGGCAAGTAATATGTGCCTTACTTGGGGGAGAAGAAGATGGTTGGGTGGGTACTAGGGGAGGTGGAGGCAGCCACCGGGTGCAAGGGATGGGGGAGGAAGAGCACGTGAGGAGGGGACCAATGGATATCTAGAGACGAGGTTGGTTGGATCGGGGTGAAGAAACAGGGGGCTAGGGGCGAGGGAATCGGAAATCTGTGGGCCTTACCTTTTCTGTTCTAGGGGGGACAGGAACTTACCTTATTTGGATGGGCCGCCAGGAAACACTAACTGCTCCCTAGACGCGTCCGAAAAGTAAACTTCAGGCGCAGAGCTAGAACCCGGGTCTATGATGTTGTGGATGGATGGACTTCTACAAGTCCTTGACTAAAGAGAATTTCAAGCATGCCTTGTTGCATTTCATTGTAAACCTGTGGATTAAGCATTTGTACTAAGAAGGTTAATGAATGTAAATTTTAAGTGACATCAACAAGAGCTTAATAATGATGTGATATAACTAGAGCAAATTGCCGGACCAAAGGTATGTTGCAGCATCTATCAAGAATATATCTACTAGTGAAAATGTGACTAGCCAGAACTATAAGCATGTCCTATGTTGCTTTCCTTACAGCATGACTATTTCATTAAACAACGGCATACTCGTTGCTATGATAATCATGAAGAAAAAAAAGCAATAACTTCACCGACGCCTCTTAGAACCATAGTTTTATGATAGCTCCTTACAGTGAAAGTTGCAACAAAACAAGAGTATCGCCTGAAATTCACATAACAATCATGGGATCCACGTATGGCTTCTACGAAAAAAATCATATAAGTCAAAATGCAATATAAAGTTGTATATCATAATATTTGACATTCCATATAAGTTGACGCCTACAATATATTATGCTGGCCCAAAAGGCGGTTATGATAAGATGCTCTGGCAGAGGCCTACATGCACCGAACATGATTAGATCTTGTTCTCTAGCTAGGACGTGCGTATATAAATAGATGCTAAATGGAAGAAATACTGCAAGCCAAGAACTGAAGAGACCAAAGTTCAGTAATTCTAATGCATCAGCAAAGAGCAAGCCTTACATGGCTGCAAGGGCCTTATCTCTGATAGCCAAGGATGACTTGCCTATGTCTTGTTCCTCCCTCAAGGCTTAATTGGCCTTGGGGTGTGGTTTCATGGGAAGTCTCCTTGGCTAGCCTGAGTGGCTCTTGCCGCCCATGCTACGATGCATGCTGGTGTTCATGTTCATGTTCCATGCATGGAGAAAATAAGCTCGGTGCGGTTGTGAAGATGTACAAAATGGAGGATGCCATCTTCTAACTCTAGGGGTTTTTGCGATGGTATGAAAAAATAGAAGAGGAGAAATACTCCCATGAAGCCTGGTTAGTTGTGCGTAGTGTCCTTGCCATTGAGGCATTGGGAATGACATGTGGCTTTCTAGCTTTACGAAACATCATCATCATAAAATCTAACATTTGGCCAGCTGATTCCCCAATATGTGGTACAGTTTCTTCATCACTTTTTCTAAAATCAGTACGGTTCTTTATTATTAGCGGTACGTTGAACTGTTTGTGTATGATCATGTTATGACACTCAGCTAATGTTATGGTACTCACCTTTGTAAGTGTTTATTAGCTTAGATGTAAGCTTGTGCCTGTTGTAAGTATATCACATTCTTTGTTGATCCACACTGTGTGCCAGTCTTCTGTATCACCCAGGAAGCCAAAAAGGATTAAGCATTGCATTATTTAAGCTTGTAGGAGGAATTGGGTGAATGCAGGTGAGATCAACAGAAAAATGGCAGCAGTTCATATCAAGCTCGGTACATTTTCTTTTCAAGTTCTTATTTGCATTGTGCGTCAAAGTTTCCCAGGAATGTATTGCTTCTTGTCAGTTTTGGTGGTTTAATGGAACCCAAAAAATAAAGTTGGAGGGGATCTGCAAATTTCAGGCACGTCTATCAGTAATACGTGGGTTCGAGTTTGAATTTTGAAATCAGTTACTTTCCTTACAGCATGAGTATTTCATCGAGTACATGTGGGACGAGAGGATCGACATCGTGAGCATCTAGGAAACCATGCGAACGGCTTTTGCTCTTCCAGAGCTAGGACGACTAAGCTCCCACTTGTTTCCTGGCACTGGTTCCCTTCTAGTGGGAGTGCCGACCATTCAAGTGGCATCCTTTTAGGCGTGAAGGATGCCCCCTTCGAGGTGGGTAGCATGGATAGAGGTGAGTTCTTTGTTAGCATGGAGATTTTCAAGCGGGCTCTAAAATTCAAACGGGAGACTGTAATAGTCTATGGCTCCGCCGATCATGCCGCTCCGTGGCCTTCCTCAACGAGCTTCAGAGGAAGGACTCGGCCGCCCAATTGCTAGTGGTAGTCGGGGGCCACTTCAACCTCATATGTTCAGCCAAGGAAAAAAGCAATAATATAGTCAACTATCCCCTGATATAGATTTTCAACGACTGCATTTCCGATCTCGGTCTCTGATAATTAGATATGGTTGGAGCCAGGTTCACCTAGGCCAACAGACAGACTGATCCGATGTGGTCCGTCCTTGACCGCGTCTTTGTGTCGCCGGAGCGGGAGCTTCGTTGCCCCCTTGCTTCTCTCCGGGACATCAACAGGATCGGGTCTGACCATGCCCCTCTTCTCCTCTCTTCGGAAAATGACCAGCCACCACAACCCACACGGTTCCGCTTCTAGACCTTCTAGCTTAATCAGGAAGGGTTTGTTGAGGCCGTCTGTGATCGGTGGAACCATAAGCATGTCCAATGACATATAGTTGATCGGGTCCGATGACTCTGAAGACTGTCAAGAGAAACATCATAAAAGAACAGCTAACCCTGCTCACCCTATTATAGTTCCATGGTATTCACACACCAAGCAGCCATTTGTAGCGACCATGATCCAAATGGACCGAAGTCTCTGTGTTTCCGTGTCATCCCTGGATCGGTAATGCTGACACACACAGTACTTGAAGGATTTATAACAGAGTGGCAATCACACACTTATTACATCGAATGTCTCAAAAGAGAACTTATTACAAAAGTCTATGGCATAAGGCCATCTAAAAAAATAACAGCGGAAGGCTTGGAAGATAAGTGAGTCCATCAACTCCAACGGCATAGCTGAGTGCGTGACAAACGACCTAGCACGTCTTACTCTTCTTTTGAAAAGTCTGCAACGTAATATGTTGCAGCCCGAAACGGGTCAGCACATGGAATATGCTGGCAAGATAACACAGTAGAGCAAGTAACAGAAAATAAAGGCTAACACTATATGCATATTTGGCTGGTGCAGGCTCTAATGTTAAAGTTTTGCGTAAAGCCAATTTTTTTCCTACAAAAAAGGAATAACTTTTATTTTAACTATCATGGTAGTTGAAACATCATTGAGAAGGTACCTCCAACTCAATCCCAATTAAAGTAGTCATCATTAACCCAACAAATTAATTTTAGAGTGATGAGATCAACCAATAATACAAGTACCAGATACTCAAGATTGTCCATAACCGGGGACACGGCTAATCATGATTAGTTTGTACATTCTGCAGAGGTTTGCGCACTTTTCCCCACAAGGCTCGATTTCCTCCGTTGGATTTCTCGCACTGCATGGTGTTTGAGAAACGGATGACCGAGACACATTCTTTCAGAAGCATTCACTCTTTACCTCGGGTGGACTGGTACACCTACTTTCCCCTACATTTGCTAGTCCACCACTGAAAGAGCTCACACAACTTACTCATACTATGCCAGAGCCCATAATGGCATTGTGGCTGCACACGGAAGTTTCTAGCATGAATAGTTTTATGACCCCTTTGAGCCTGGGTGGCATTCCATAGGATAATCACACGGTTCCTCCGGGATTTCCTAGGACAACACTGGATTCTCCAGGTGCCCTGCAACCAATCCACCCAGATGTGTATTCAAGTAGCCACCTTAAGTTGAACCATTAATTAACAACTCACATTTGTCATGGATATTCTCTCAAACCCAAACCACGTCTACGAGCATAGCATGGCAACCTAAGCATAACGTAGAAGTAACTCCCAAGGGTTTGAAAATAATGCAGGTAATAGGTTCTACCTCAATCTACTTCCCAGGCCCACAAGTTAATAGATCCTACTCATGCAATGTGTGAGGGCTTGATCTAATACATAAAAACTGGGTAATAAAGGGGTATGATCAAAGTGTTACTTGCCTTGCTGATGATTCGCAAAACCTAGAGACTCGTAGTAGCACGCTTCGCACTCCGGGAATTCTATCGCAAGCAAACAATAGAATACATAAGCAAATAAGCAAAGATGCACAGACAGAACTCCAAACAAGAAGATCTAACCAGAAAGTTCAACTTAAGAACTCCGGTTTGCAAAAAGAATCAAATCAAACAGAGCAACAAAACTCAAACTGCGAAGGAAACAAGATCCGTTTACTAGATTGATCTAAAGTCAAATTTTATAGTAGCAAAACCTTGTTCAAGTTGGTTAAACAGAAAGAGGGCTTCGATACGAAGATCTGGGCTTTTGAATCTCCCGATTCCGACTCTCGAGCGAAAAGAATAACTAGAAACAAGATCAGGGCACAAATCGCGATCGAAAATAATCGCCGAAAAAGCCCCGAAAAGGAAACTGACGAACAGGCTAACGAACGAACGTTCATTGTCTGTGACTAACGGCGAACATCGCTCATTAAGACGAACGTCCGCTATTTAACTAAACTGAAAAAACCGAACCGATCTATTTAGAAAAACAGATCTAGGGTTCCGAAAAAAAAAACCGATCGGTTTTTAAAAAAAGACGGCCACGGCGACGAGATCGGCGGCGGCGGCTTCTCCGGCGGGTGGCGGGGCAAGGCGGCAGCAGCGCGGTGCGAGGCGGAGTGCGGCAGCGTCGGCGCGGCGGCGGCGACTCGGCGGCGGCGGCGCTAGGGTTAGGGGCGGCGGGGGTGGGCTGCAGGGCGGCGGCTTGGGCTTTTAAAGGCCCGGGGCTGGGGAGTCCTAGCCGGACACGGCCCGTAGGTCGGTTACCTCTTTAAAAAAAACAGTCCTCACGCACTAAAACAGGCGAAAAAAAAATACTAAACGGGCTCCAAAAAATCCGAAATAAATTTTCACCATCCTCTAACAATATTTAGGACAAAGTGAACATTTTTCCCAGACCTAAATGCAATTTTGAAAAACACGCATTTTCCCTATGCAAATAAAATCGCAAATAAATCCGATTTTTTTTCCAAAAGTGATCTTAATATTTTTCCTCCAATATTTCTTTTATTTTGGAGAAGTAATATTATCTCCGCTCGTATATTTTATTAAGAAATATTTTTTGGTGAGAAAAATAATTAAAACCACAGTGATCCCCGTACCGGTATTCGAGAAAACTCAAATACGAAAACGGTAGAATACCCAACTCTCTCCGTAGGTCCTTGAGTTGCTTAGAATTTTAGAGGATCGCCACGCACAAAATGCAATAAAAATATGCAATGCAGTATGATCTATGTATAACATTCCAAACTGAAAATTTGGGATGTTACAAACCTACCCCCCCCCCCCTTAGAATGAATCTCGCCCTCGAGATTCGGTTAGGCTAGAGAACAGGTGTGGGTGGTCCTTGCGTAGATCGTCCTCTCATTCCCAGGTGGCTTCTTCCTCGGTATGGTGACTCCACTGGACTTTGCAAAACTTGATAACCTTACTGCGGGTGACTCTGCTTGAAAACTCATGGATCTTGACGGGTTTCTCCTCGTAAGTCAGATCACTTGTTGGGGAACGTAGTATTTTCAAAATTTTCCTACGATCACGCAAGATCTATCTACTAGATGCATAGCAACGAGAGGGAAGAGTGTGTCTACGTACCCTCATAGACCGAAAGCGGAAGCGTTTATCAACGCGGTTGATGTAGTCGTGCACCTTCACGATCCGTCCCGATCTAGTACCGAACGTACGGCACCTCCGCGTTCAGCACACGTTCAGCTCGATGACGTCTTCGCCTTCTTGATCCAGCAAGACGGGCGAAGTAGTAGATGAGTTCCGGCAGCACGACGGCGTGGTGACGGTTGTTGATGAAGAACAATCTCTGCAGGGCTTCGCCAAGCACTACAGAAACTAGACGGAGGATAAACTAGAGGGTCGGGGTAGCCGGCACACGGCTTGGTGTATCTTGATGTGTCTTGGGTGCTAGCCCTACCCCTCTATTTATATGTTGAGCCTAGGGGTCGAAACTTGGAGTAAAAGCCTTCACAAAGTCGGTTTCACCCGTAAGGCAAGAGTCCTTCTCGGACTCCAGGGCCAGACGCCAGGGTTCCTGGCGTCTGGACCCAGACGCCAGGGACCCTGGCGTCTGGCCCCTGGACTCCGCAAAACTTCCTTTTGCGCTTTCCAAAAACCTTGTGTGCTTTCCCTTTTGGCCCAAATAACGTGTTCTTGTACCCAAACACTTCGGGAAACATCCGGAACCTCTTCCGGTGAATTCCGGAACCCTTCCGGAGGTCAAACACTATTATCTCATATATTAATCTTTATCTCCGGACCATTCCGGAGTTCCTCGTCATGTCCGTGATCACATCCTGGACTCCGAATAACATTCGGTCATCAACATTCATAACTCATTAAATACTATATCGTCAACGAAACGTTAAGCGTGCGGACCCTACGGGTTCGAGAACTATGTAGACATGACCGAGACACCTCTCCGGTCAATAACCAATAGCGGAACCTGGATGCCCATATTGGCTCCTACATATTCTACGAAGATCTTTATCGGTCGAACCGCATAACAACATACGTTGTTCCTTTTGTCATCGGTATGTTACTTGCCCGAGATTCGATCGTCGGTATCTCTATACCTAGTTCAATCTCGTTACCGGCAAGTCTCTTTACTCGTTCCGTAACACATCATCTCGTGAATAACTCATTAGTCTTTTGCTTGCAAGGCTTATTATGATGTGTGTTACCGAGAGGGCCCAGAGATACCTCTCCGACACTCGGAGTGACAAATCCTAATCTTGATCTATGCCAACACCACGAATACTTTTGGAGACACCTGTAGAGCATCTTTATGATCACCTAGTTACGTTGTGACGTTTGATAGCACACAAGGTGTTCCTACGGTATTCGGGAGTTGCATAATCTCATAGTCATAGGAACATGTATAAGTCATGAAGAAAGCAATAGCAGTAAAACAAAACGATCAAAGTGCTATGCTAACGGATGGGTCTTGTCCATCACATCATTCTCTTAATGATGTGATCCCATTGATCAAATGACAACTCATGTCTATGGTTAGGAAACATAACCATCTTTGATCAATGAGCTAGTCTAGTAGAGGCATACTAGGGACACTCTGTTTTGTCTATGTATTCACACATGTACTAAGTTTCCAGTTAATACAATTCTAGCATGAATAAAAGACATTTATCATGATATAAGGAAATATAAATAACAACTTTATTATTGCCTCTAGGGCATATTTCCTTCAGTCTCCCACTTGCACTAGAGTCAATAATCTAGCTCACATCGCCATGTGATTTAATACCGATAGTTCACATCCTTATGTGAATATCACCCTTAGTTCACATCACCATGTGACCAACACCCAAAGGGTTTACTAGAGTCAATAATCTAGTTCACATCGCTATGTGATTAATACCCAAGAGTAATAAGGTGTGATCATGTTTTGCTTGTGAGAGAAGTTTAGTCAACGGGTCTGTCACATTCAGATCCGTATGTATTTTGCAAATTTCTATGTCTACAATGCTCTGCATAGAACTACTCTAGCTAATTGCTCCCACTTACAATACGCATCCAGATTGATACTTAGAGTCATCCGGATTTAGTGTCAAAGCTTGCATCGACGTAACCCTTTACGACGAACTCTTTATCACCTCCATAATCGAGAAACATTTCCTTAGTCATCCAGTTACTAAGGATAATTTTGACCGCTGTACAGTGATCTACTCCTGGATCACTATTGTACCCCCTTGACAAACTCATGGCAAGGTACACAACATGTTTGCTACACAGCATGGCATACTTTATAGAACCTATGGCTGAGGCATAGGGAATGACTTTCATTCTCTCTATATTTTTCTGCAGTGGTCGGGCATTGAGTCTTACTCAACTTCACACCTTACAAGTCAGGCAAGAATTTCTTCTTTGACTGATCCATTTTGAACTATTTCAAAATTTTATCAAGGTATGTACTTTATCGAAAGTCTTATCAAGCGTCTTGATCTATCTCTATAGATCTTGATGCCCAATATGTAAGCAGCTTCACCAAGGTATTTCTTTGAAAAACTCCTTTCAAACACTCCTTTATGCTTTCCAGAAGATTCTACATCATTTCCGATCGACAATATGTCATTCACATATACTTATCAGAAAGGTTGTAGTGCTCCCACTCACTTCTTGTAAATACAGGCTTCACCGTAAGTCTGTATAAATCTATATGCTTTGATCAACTTATCAAAGCGTATATTCCAACTCCGAGATGCTTGCACCAGTCCATAGATGGATCGCTGGAGTTTGCATACTTTGTTAGCACCTTTTGGATCGACAAAACCTTCTGGTTGCATCATATACAACTCTTCTTTAATAAATCCATTAAAGAATGCAGTTTTGTTATCCATTTGCCAGATTTCATAAAATGCGGCAATTGCTAACATGATTCGGACAGACTTAAGCATCGCTACGGGTGAGAAAGTCTCATCGTAGTCAACTCCTTGAACTTGTCGAAAACCTTTCGCAACAAGTCGAGCTTTGTAAACAGTAACATTACCGTCAGTGTCAGTCTTCCTCTTGAAGATCCATTTATTTTTCGATGGCTTGCCGATCATCGGGCTAGTCAACCAAAGTCCACACTTTGTTCTCATACATGGATCCCATCTCAGATTTCATGGCCTCAAGCCATTTTGTGGAATCTGGGCTCATCATCGCTTCCTCATAGTTCGTAGGTTCATCATGTTCCAGTAACATGACTTCCAGAACCGGGTTGCCGTACCACTCTGGTGCGGAACAAACTCTGGTTGATCTACGAAATTCAGCAGAAACTTGATCTGAAGTTTCATGATCATCATCATTATCTTCCTCACTAATTGGTGTAGGAATCACTAGAACCAGTTTCTGTGATGTACTACTTTCCAATTCAAGAGAAGGTACCATTACCTCATCAAGTTCTACTTTCCTCCCACTCACTTCTTTCGAGAAAACTCTTTTTCTAGAAAGGATCCATTCTTAGCAACGAATATCTTGCCTTCGGATCTGTGATAGAAGGTGTACCCAACAGTTTCTTTTTGGGTATTCTATGAAGATTTACTTCTCCGATTTGGGTTCGATCTTATCATGTTGAAACTTTTTCACATAAGCATCGCAGTCCCAAACTTAAAGAAATGACAGCTTAGGTTTATCGTCAAACCACAGTTCATACGGTGTCATCTCCACGGATTTAGATGGTGCCCTATTTAACGTGAATGTAGCTGTCTCTAATGCATAACCCCAAAAGCGATAGTGGTAGATCGGTAAGAGACATCATTGATCGCACCATATCTAATAAAGTACGGTTATGACGTTCGGACACACCATTACGCTGTGGTGTTCCGGGTGGCGTGAGCTGTGAAACTATTCCACATTGTTTTAAATGAAGACCAAACTCGTAACTCAAATATTCTCCTCCACGATCAGATCGTAGAAACTTTATTTTCTTGTTACGATGATTCTCTACTTCACTCTGAAATTCTTTGAACTTTTTCAAATGTTTCAGACTTGTGCTTCATTAAGTAGATATACCCATATCTGCTCAAATCATCAGTGAAGGTCAGAAAATAACGATTTCCGCTGTGAGCTTCAACACTCATTGGTCTGCATACATCAGCATGTATGATTTCCAACAAATCTGTTGCTTGCTCCATAGTTCCGGAGAACGAAGTTTTAGTCATCTTACCCATGAGGCATGGTTCGCAAGCACCAAGTGATTCATAATCAAGTGATTCCAAAAGTCCATCACTATGGAGTTTCTTCATGCGCTTTACACCAATATGACCTAAACAGCAGTGCCACAAATAAGTTGCACTATCATTATTAACCTTGCATCTTTTTGGCTTCAATATTATGAATATGTGTATCACACGATCGAGATCCAACAAACCATTTTCATTGGGTGTATGACCATAGAAGGTTTTATTCATGTAAACAGAACAACAATTTTTCTCTAACTTACATGAATAACCGTATTGCAATAAACATGATCAAATCATATTCATGCTCAACAAAAACACCAAATAACACTTATTTAGGTTCAACACTAATCCCGAAAGTATAGGGAGTGTGCGATGATGATCATATCAATCTTGGAACTACTTCCAATACACATCGTCACTTCATCCTTTAACTAGTTTCTGTTCATTATGCAACTCCCATTTCGAGTTACTACTCTTTAGCAACTAAACCAGTATCAAATACCGAGGGGTTGCTATGAACACTAGTAAAATACACATCAATAATCTGTATATCAAATATAACTTTGTTCACTTTGCCATCCTTCTTATCCGCCAAGTATCTAGGGCAGTTCCACTTCCAGTGACCATTTCCTTTGCAGTAGAAGCACTTGTTTCAGGCTTGAGTTTAGCTTTGGGTTTCTTCACGGGAGTGACAACTTTCTTGTCATTCTTCTTGAAGTTACCCTTCTATCCCTTTGCCCTTTACTTGAAACAAGTGGTCTTGTTAACCATCAACACTTGATGCTCTTTCTTGATTTCTACCTTCGCCGATTTCAGCATCGCGAAGAGCTCGGGAATTACTTTCGTCATCCCTTGCATATTATAGTTCATCACGAAGTTCTACTAACTTGGTGATAGTGACTAGAGAACTTTGTCAATTACTATCTTATCTGGAAGATTAACTCCCACTTGATTCAAGTAATTGTAGTACCCAGACAATCTGAGCACATGCTCACTGGTTGAGCTATTCTCCTCCATCTTGTAGGCAAAGTACTGTCAGAGGTCTTATACCTCTCGACACGGGTATGAGTATGAAATACTAATTTCAACTCTTGGAACATCTCATATGCTCCGTGGCGTTCAAAACATTTTTGAAGTCCCGGTTATAAGCCGTAAAGCATGGTGCACTAAACTATCAAGTAGTCATCATACCGAGCTTTTGTCAAAACGTTCATAACGTCTGCATCTGCTCCTGCAATAGGTCTGTCACCTAGCGGTGCATCAAGGACATAATTCTTCTGTGCAGCAATGAGGATAATCCTCAGATCACGGAACAATTCCGCATCATTGCTACTAACATCTTTCAACTTAGTTTTCTCTGGGAACATATAAATAATAAACGTGGAGCAACATCGCGAGCTATTGATCTACAACATAGATATGCTAATACTACCAGGACTAAGTTCATGATAAATTAAAGTTCAATTAATCATATTACTTAAAGAACTCCCACTTAGATAGACATCCCTCTAGTCATCTAAATGATCACGTGATCCAAATCAACTAAACCATGTCCGATCATCACGTGAGATGGAGTAGTTTCAATGGTGAACATCTTATGTTGATCATATCTACTATATGATTCACGCTCGACCTTTCGGTCTCCAGTGTTCCGAGGCCATATCTGCATATGCTAGGCTCGTCAAGTTTAACCCGAGTATTCTGCGTGTGCAAAACTGTCTTACACCCGTTGTATTTGAACGTAGAGCCTATCACACCCGATCATCACGTGGTGTCTCAGCACGAAGAACTTTCGCAACGGTGCATACTCAGGGAGAACACTTGTACCTTGAAATTTTGTAAGGGATCATCTTATAATGCTACCGTCGTTCTAAGCAAAATAAGAAGCATAATAAGATAAACATCACATGCAATCAAAATATGTGACATGATATGGCCATCATCATCTTGTGCTTTTGATCTCCATCTCCAAAGCACCGTCATGATCACCTTCGTCACCGGCTTGACACCTTGATCTCCATCGTAGCATCGTTGTCGTCTCGCCAACTATTGCTTCTACGACTATCGCTACCGCTTAGTGATAAACTAAAGCAATTACATGGCGATTGCATTTCATACAATAAAGCGACAACCATATGGCTCCTGCCAGTTGCCGATAACTTTACAAAACATGATCATCTCATACAAAACCGTATAACTCATCATGTCTTGACCATATCACATCACAACATGCCCTGCAAAAACAAGTTAGACGTCCTCTACTCTGTTTGTTGCAAGTTTTACGTGGCTGCTACGGGCTTAGCAAGAACCGTTCTTACCTACGCATACAAAACCACAACGATGTTTCGTCAAGTATGTGCTGTTTTAACCTTCACAAGGACCGGGCGTAGCCACACTTGATTCAGCTAAAGTGAGAGAGACAGACACCCGCCAGTCACCTTTAAGCAACGAGTGCTCGTAACGGTGAAACCAGTCTCGCGTAAGCGTACGCGTAATGTCGGTCCGGGCCGCTTCATCTCACAATACCGCCGAAGCAAAGTATGACATGCTGGTAAGCAGTATGACTAGTATCGTCCACAATCTTATTGTGTTCTACTCGTGCATATCATCTACGCATAGACCTGGCTCATGATGCCACTGTTGGGGAACGTAGTATTTTCAAAATTTTCCTACGATCACGCAAGATCTATCTACTAGATGCATAGCAACGAGAGGGAAGAGTGTGTCTACGTACCCTCATAGACCGAAAGCGGAAGCGTTTATCAACGCGGTTGATGTAGTCGTGCACCTTCACGATCCGTCCCGATCTAGTACCGAACGTACGGCACCTCCGCGTTCAGCACACGTTCAGCTCGATGACGTCTTCGCCTTCTTGATCCAGCAAGACGGGCGAAGTAGTAGATGAGTTCCGGCAGCACGACGGCGTGGTGACGGTTGTTGATGAAGAACAATCTCTGCAGGGCTTCGCCAAGCACTACAGAAACTAGACGGAGGATAAACTAGAGGGTCGGGGTAGCCGGCACACGGCTTGGTGTATCTTGATGTGTCTTGGGTGCTAGCCCTACCCCTCTATTTATATGTTGAGCCTAGGGGTCGAAACTTGGAGTAAAAGCCTTCACAAAGTCGGTTTCACCCGTAAGGCAAGAGTCCTTCTCGGACTCCAGGGCCAGACGCCAGGGTTCCTGGCGTCTGGACCCAGACGCCAGGGACCCTGGCGTCTGGCCCCTGGACTCCGCAAAACTTCCTTTTGCGCTTTCCAAAAACCTTGTGTGCTTTCCCTTTTGGCCCAAATAACGTGTTCTTGTACCCAAACACTTCGGGAAACATCCGGAACCTCTTCCGGTGAATTCCGGAACCCTTCCGGAGGTCAAACACTATTATCTCATATATTAATCTTTATCTCCGGACCATTCCGGAGTTCCTCGTCATGTCCGTGATCACATCCTGGACTCCGAATAACATTCGGTCATCAACATTCATAACTCATTAAATACTATATCGTCAACGAAACGTTAAGCGTGCGGACCCTACGGGTTCGAGAACTATGTAGACATGACCGAGACACCTCTCCGGTCAATAACCAATAGCGGAACCTGGATGCCCATATTGGCTCCTACATATTCTACGAAGATCTTTATCGGTCGAACCGCATAACAACATACGTTGTTCCCTTTGTCATCGGTATGTTACTTGCCCGAGATTCGATCGTCGGTATCTCAATACCTAGTTCAATCTCGTTACCGGCAAGTCTCTTTACTCGTTCCGTAATACATCATCTCGTGACTAACTCATTAGTCATTTGCTTGCAAGGCTTATTATGATGTGCATTACCGAGAGGGCCCAGAGATACCTCTCCGACACTCGGAGTGACAAATCCTAATCTTGATCTATGCCAACCCAACAAGTACCTTCGGAGACACCTGTAGAGCACCTTTATAATCACCCAGTTACGTTGTGACGTTTGGTAGCACACAAAGTGTTCCTCCGGTAAACGGGAGTTGCATAATCTCATAGTCATAGGAACATGTATAAGTCATGAAGAAAGCAATAGCAGTAAAACTAAACGATCAAAGTGCTATGCTAACGGATGGGTCTTGTCCATCACATCATTCTCCTAATGATGTGATCCCATTGATCAAATGACAACTCATGTCTATGGTTAGGAAACATAACCATCTTTGATCAATGAGCTAGTCTAGTAGAGGCATACTAGGGACACTCTGTTTTGTCTATGTATTCACACATGTACTAAGTTTCCAGTTAATACAATTCTAGCATGAATAAAAGACATTTATCATGATATAAGGAAATATAAATAACAACTTTATTATTGCCTCTAGGGCATATTTCCTTCATCACTATCCAACTAAATTGCTTCCAAGGGCACTGTGTCTCTCAAAGGAATATCGGCCATCTCTACATGGCACTTCTTAAGCTGAGAAATGTGAAACACGTCGTGAACTCCTGACAATCCTTCGGGTAGCTCCAACTTGTAGGCAACCTCTCCCATGCGTTCCAAAACACGGTATGGTCCCACAAATCTCGGGACTGACTTTCCCTTAACACCGAAACGTTTAACTCCTCGTAGAGACGACACTCTCAGGTACGCTCTGTCTCCAATTTCATAGACTACTTCCTTGCGCTTCGAGTCTGCGTAACTCTTTTGCCTGGACTGAGCTACCTTCAGTCTATCTCGAATCAGTTTAACCTTTTCCTCAGACTCTTTGATCAGGTCTGGTCCAAACAACTGACGGTCTCCGACTTCATCCCACATCAACGGCGTTCGGCATCTCCTCCCGTACAATGCTTCGAACGGTGCCATCTTCAAACTATCCTGGTAACTGTTGTTGTATGAGAACTCCGCATAGGGCAAGTTATCATCCCAACTAGATCCATAATCTAATGCACAAGCTCTCAACATGTCCTCCAGAATCTGATTGACTCTCTCGGTCTATCCATCTGTCTACGGGTGAAAAGATGTACTGAATTCCACCCTCGTTCCCAAAGTTTGGTGTAGTTGGTGCCAAAACTTCGAGGTGAACTGTGTTCCTCTATCTGATACAATGGTCCTCGGAACTCTGTGCAGACATACGATCCTGGTCATGTATATCTTGGCCAACTTTGCACTGGTATACGTGGTTTTCACGGGGATAAAGTGGGCCACTTTGGTCAAGCGATCCACTACTACCCAGATTGAGTCATATCCTGATTTGGTCCTCGGCAATCCGGTGATAAAGTCCATGCCAAGCTTATCCCACTTCCATTCGGGTATCAACATAGGCTGTAGCAATCCTGCTGGCTTCTGATGTTCCGCCTTCACTCTCTGGCATACATCACATACTGCCACATACTAGGCAATATCCTTCTTCATCCCCGTCCACCAGAAATGTTCCTTCAAATCCAAATGCATCTTAGTGTTTCTGGGGTGTATCGAGTATGGCGAATCATGTGCTTCCTGTAGTATCAACTTCCTGATCTCGGTGTTGTTGGGCACATAGATTCGATCTTCAAACCACAAGGTGTCGTGTTCGTCCTCACGAAAACCCTTGGCTTTTCCTTCACTCATCTTCTCCTTTATCTCGGCAATCTCTTTGTCATCCTTCTGGGCTTCTCGTATCTTTCCCAACAATGTTGAATGAACCTCCAATGTTGCAACAAAACCTCTAGGAACTATCTCCAAATGAAGCTCCCTGAGATCTTCCGCTAACTCCTTTGGCAATCCTCCCTTCACCAGGGTATTTTCATAACTCTTCCGGCTCAAAGTGTCTGCAACGACATTGGCCTTTCCTGGGTGTTAGTGCAGCTTCATATCGTAATCCTTTATAAGCTCCAACCATCTCCTCTGTCTGAGGTTCAGCTCCTTCTGAGTGAAAATGTACTTCAATTTTTTTTGATCCGTGTACACATCACAATGATTTCCAATAAGGAAATGTCTCCAAGTTTTGAGCACATGCACAACTGCTGCTAGCTCCAAATCATGAGTAGCATAATTCAACTCGTGTGATCGAAGTTGACGAGACGCATAAGAAACAACTCTTCCATCGTGCATGAGTACTCCTCCAAGTCCTAAGCGTGAAGCATCGCAGTACACTTGGAAATCCTTGCGTATATCTGGCAAGATCAGCACTGGGGTTGTCGTCAACCGTTTCTTCAACTCCTGGAAACCTTCTTCGCATTCTTCAGTCCAACGAAACTTTGTGTCCTTCTTCAACAATGTCGTCATCGGTTTTGTAATCTTGGAGAAATTTTCTATGAATCTCCGGTAGTATCCCGCGAGTCAAAGAAAACTACGGATCTCTCCAACTGAAGCGGGTGCCAACCATTCAGTGACTGCCTGCACTTTGACGGGGTCCACTGCTACACCTTCTCCTGATATAACATGCCCTAAGAATCCAACTAACTTCAACCAAAACTCGGATTTGCTAAATTTGGCGTACAACTGATGTTCTCTGAGCTTCTCCAAAACCAAACGCAAATGCTCCGCGTGTTCCTCTTCATTCTTCGAGTACACCAAAATATCATCAATGAATACCACGACAAACTTATCCAAGAACTCCATGAACACTTTGTTCATCATACTCATGAAATAGGCAGGGGCGTTAGTCAATCCAAATAACATAACCGTATACTCATATAGCCCATACCTTGTGGTGAAGGTTGTCTTAGGTATATCCTTCTCTCGGATCTTCAACTGGTGGTATCCTGATCGTAGATCGATCTTGGAGAATACTTTAGCTCCTTGAAGCTGGTCGAACAAATCATTGATCATCGGCAGTGGGTACTTATTCTTAATCGTCACTTCATTCAGTGCCCGATAATCAACGACCATCCTTAAAGATCCATCCTTCTTCTCGACCAAAAGCACTGGGGCTCCCCAAGGTGATGAACTTCGTCGATTAAATCCTTTCTCCAATAACTCCTTAATCTGCTTCTTGATCTCCTCCAGATCATTTGCTGGCATCCGGTATGGTCTCTTAGATATTGGTCCGGTGCCAGGCAATAGCTCAATCAAAAACTCAATATCCCTATCCGGTGGCATGCCTGGTAGCTCCTCTGGAAATACATCCGGGTAATCCTTTACTACGGGCACTTCCTCCTGAACAACTCCCGTGAGAGAATGTACTTGTGTCCTTCTAGGCGAATGCCTAGGTACATACTTGATCCTTTTTCCCTCCGGGGTGGTAAGCAAAATAGACCTACTGGCACAATCGATGTTCCCTCCAAACATCGATAGCCAATCCATACCTAGTATCACATCCAATCCTTGTGACTCCAAAACTATCAGGTCTGTGGGGAAAACATGTCGTCCAATGATTAATGGCGTCTGAAAACATCCTTGATGTGCCATATACTCCGCTCTGGGTGAACTTACTAACATGGGGGTCTTAAGGACTTGGGTGGGCAACTTATGTCTATTTACGAATCCCCTTGAAATGTATGAATGCGATGCACCAGTATCGAAAAGAAATACTGCGGTAAATGACTTAACCAAAAACTTACCGATAACTGCATCTGGTTGCTCCTCAACCTCCTCCACGGTCACGTGGTTCACTTGTCCTTTGTTGAACGGGTTGGGCTTCCTCCCGGCGTTTCCATTGCCGTTCCCATTCTTAGCTTCAGGGCAGTTCATGGTGTGGTGTCCATTCTTCCCGCACTTGAAATAGGTAACGTGGCTTAAATCCCTCTTGGCGGGTGTGGATGGAGTAGAGCGGTTCTGATTATTGTTTGCTCCATTCCCATTCCCATTCCCATTCCCATTCTTGGAGCCATTGTGGTTGTGAGAACTCCCTCCATTATGGGTGTGGCCTCCATGGTTATGGGTGTATCCTCCCGAGTTCGGGGTGAATCGGGGCTTCTGCTGGGCTCCAGAATTATTCCTTCCTTGTCCATACTTCCTCTTGCGGCTCTCAATCTGCTGCTGCTTCCCTTTAATCATAAGAGCCTTATCTACCAACTCCTGGTAGTTGTTGAAGGTTGGCACCATCAAATGTACGCTCATCTCATCATTCAGCCCTTCCATAAACCACTCCTGCTTTGCGGCATTTGTGGCCACATCATCTGGGGCATAAGGAGATAGAGTACTAAACTCGTCTACGTACTGAGCCACAGTACGATTTCCTTGGTGCAAGTTGTGAAACTCTCTCTTCTTCATGCTCATAGCTCCAGCTGAGACATGGGCAGTGCGAAAAGCTTGCTGAAACTGGTCCCAAGTGACATTGGCTACATGGAAAGTGGATGTGTAATTCTCCCACCATGCTGTTGCTGGTCCAGCCAATTGATGTGCGGCAAATCGCACCTTCTCAGCATCAGTGCAGTTTGCGGTAGTCAAATCCCTTCCAATCTTGCGCAGCCAGTCATCAGCAACTATTGGTTCAATGCTGCTAGAAAACACCAGTGGTTGCAACCTTAAGAAACGTGTCAGGTTGTCCACGGGTGGTGGTGGTGGAGGGTTGTTGTTGTCGTTCTGATTATTCCGAACAAGAAGTTGCATCAAAGTGTCATGCTACTGGATCAACTGAGTGAGCTCAGGGGGAAACTGAAATCCGGGCTCACGTCTCGGAGGCATCTGATGGGTGTAGAGGAAAGAGATTAGAATAGAAATGAGGTCTAATAGAATTTCACTACCCATATGCACATGAGACAAACACAATCATATCACACCAATCAATTTCAAGCAAGGGCTTACAAAGCTTCTAACTAACGTTACAAAAGTGCTCTAAATTCTACTTTAAGGGAAAAACTACTGGTCATAGGGTGGTCATCTAGAAATTTTGATCGGCGGAAGGTTCCATGATATCAGCTCCAGCTTCATCTTCATAGTCTTCGTCACTATCATCGGGGTTTGAGTCTGTGTCGTCGATGATAATGTAGTCCTCAGAACGAATCTCCTTGGGTTCTTCTTCTTCTTCTTCTCCTCCTGGTGCTGGATCTCCCATGAATACTCCTAGCTTCCTTGTCAAGTCATAATTCTTCTCCACAAGTATTGTCATCTCCTCCTCGTATCTGTCGCGTGTAGAATTGAGTTCCTCTTCTAGTTCCAAGTTCCTAGTTAGCGCCTTCTTCAATTCTATCATCCATGCGCACATCTGGTGCTCCTGTCGACGAATGTGCTGGTTTAACTCCTGGATGAACGCTGCAATGGACATGTCCTTCCGGGTACTGATCATGTCCCATTGCTCATCTCGACGTCCACATATCTGGTAGATAGTGTCCTTCATCTCCTGCTTGTAGACTTCTCCAATACGCCCCATGGTAATGTGGGCTGCCATACTCTTGCCTAGGCTCCAGGTTGGTGCATCAAAATAAAACTCTATGGGCTCAGTGGATGGCGCGAAGGTCCTCCCGGCAATTTGAACTTGAATATTCCATCGCTCCTCCTTTGGTAAAGTGGCGGTGTAGGTCCCAATGAAGCTTGGTATTCTGATGTTCAGGTACCTAGTGACTTCCTACAAGTGTCGTCCAAAAGGTGTGTCTTCATCTGGTTGAGTGAACTTGTTCCTTGGGTCCACCATCCTAAAGAGTAGAAAATGGAGAGGAGTCAGAAATGAGTAGAGAAGAGTGACCTAGGGTTTATCTTAGTGGCCGTGTCCTACAGTCAGCATGTGCTCTGATACTATCTTGTAGCGACCATGATCCGAATGGACCAAAGTCTCTATGTTTCCGTGTCATCCCTAGATCGGTAATGCTGACACACACAGTACTTGAAGGATTTATAATAGAGTGGCAATCACACACTTATTACATCGAATGTCTCAAAAGAGAACTTATTACAAAAGTCTATGGCATAAGTCATCTAACAAAATAATAGCGGAAGGCTTGGAAGATAAGTGAGTCCATCAACTCCAATGGCATAGCTGAGTGAGTGACAAACGACCTAGCACATCTTACTCTTCGTCTGAAAAGTCTGCAACGTAATATGTTGCAGTCCGAAACGGGTCAGCACATGGAATATGCTGGCAAGATAACATAGTAGAGCAAGTAACAGAAAATAAAGGCTAACACTATATGCATATTTGGCTGGTGGAGGCTCTAAGGTTAAAGTTTTTGCGTAAAGCCAATTTTCCCCTACAACAAAGGAATAACTTTTATTTTAACTATCATGGTAGTTGAAACATCATTGAAAAGGTAACTCCAACTCAATCCCAATTAAGGTAGTCATCATTAACCCAACAAATTAATATTAGAGTGATGAGATCAATCAATAATTCAAGTACCAGATACTCAAGATTGACCATAACCAGGGACACGGCTAATCATGATTAGTTTGTACACTCTGCAGAGGTTTGCGCACTTTTCCCCACAAGACTCGATCTCCTCCGTTTGATTTCTCGCACTGCATGGTGTTTGAGAAACGGATGACGGAGACACAGTCTTTCAGAAGCATTCACTCTTTACCCCGGGTGGACCGGTACACCTACTTTCCCCTACATCTGCTAGTCCACCACTGAAATAGCTCACACAACTTACTCATACTATACCAGAGCCCATAATGGCATTGTGGCTGCACACGGAAGTTTCTAGCATGAATAATTTTATGATCCCTTTGAGCCTGGGTGGCATTCCATAGGATAATCACACGGTTCCTCCGGGATTTCCTAGGACAACACTGGATTCTCTAGGTGCCCTGCAACCAATCCACCCAGATGTGTATTCAAGTAGCCACCTTAAGTTGAACCATTAATTAACAACTCACATCTGTCATGGATATTCTCTCAAACCCAAACCACGTCTACGAGCATAGCATGGCAACCTAAGCATAACGTAGAAGTAACTCCCAAAGGTTTGAAAATAATGCAGGTAATAGGTTCTACCTAAATCTACTTCTCAGACCCACAAGTTAATAGATCCTACTCATGCAATGTGTGAGGGTTTGATCTATTACATAAAAACTGGGTAATAAAGGGTATGATCAAAGTGTTACTTGCCTTGCTGATGATTCGCAAAACCTAGAGACTCGTAGTAGCACGCTTCGCACTCCGGGAATTCTATCGCAAGCAAACAATAGCATACATAAGCAAACAAGCAAAGATGCACAGACAGAACTCCAAACAAGAATATCTAACCAGAAAGCTCAACTTAAGAACTTCGGTTTGCAAAAAGAATCAAATCAAACGGAGCAACGAAACTCAAACTGCGAAAGAAAAAAGATCCTTTTACTAGATTGATCTAAAGTCAAATTTTACAGTAGCAAAACCTTGTTCAAGTTGGTTAAACGGAATGAGGGCTTCGAGACGAAGACCTGGGTTTTTGAATCAGCTGATTCCGACTCTCGAGCGAAAAGAAAAACTAAAAACAAGATCAGGGCAGAAATCGCGATCGAAAATAATCGCGGAAAAAACTCCGAAAAAGAAAACTGACGAACAGGCTAACGAACGAACGTTCGTTGTCTGTGACTAACGGGCGAACAGCGCTTGTTAAAATAAACGTACGGACGAACGTCCGCTATTTAACTAAACCGGAAAAAAAGGAACCGATCTATTTAGAAAAACAGATCTAGGGTTCCGAAAAAAATCGATCGGTTTTAAAAAAACGATGGCGATGGCAACGAGAACGGCTGCGGCGGCTACCTCGACGGCGGCGGCTTCTCCGGAGGGTGGCGGGGCAAGGGGGCGGCGCGCGGCGGCGGTGGCGTGCGGCGGCAGCGCGAAGGCGGCGGCAGCAGCGCGGCGCGAGGCGGAGTGCGGCAGCGGCGGCGACTCGGCGGCGGCGGCGCGAGGCGGGCGGCGCTAGGGTTAGGGGCGGCGGGGGTGGGCTGAGTGGCGGCGGCCTGGGCTTTTAAAGGCCCCAGGCTAGGGAGTCCTAGCCAAACACGGCCCGTAGGTCGGTTGTCTTTTTTTAAAACAGTCCTGACGCATTAAAACAGGCGAAAAAAATACTAAACGGACTCCAAAAATTCGAAATAAATTTTCACCGTCCTTTAACAATATTTAGGACAAAGTGAACATTTTTCCCGGACCTAAATGCAATTTTGAAAAACGCGCATTTTTCCTATGCAAATAAAATCGCAAATAAATCCGAAAAAAAATCCAAAAGTGATCTTAATGTTTTTTCCTCCAATATTTTTTTTTATTTTGGAGAAGTCGTATTATCTCCGCTCGTATATTTTATTAAGAAATATTTTTAGGAGAGAAAAATAATTAAAACCACAGTGATCCCCGTACCGGTATTCGAGAAAACTCAGATACGAAAACTGTAGAATTCCCAACTCTCTCCGTAGGTCCTTGAGTTGCTTAGAATTTTCGAGCATCGCCACGCACAAAATGCAATAAAATTATGCAATGCAGTATGATCTATGTATAACATTCCAAATTGAAAATTTGGGATGTTACAACATTATACACAAATAGGAGGGGAATGCACTAATAATATGTTGTCGACGAGTTAGATGGCCGAGAACTTTGACAATGATACCAAATTAGACCATGATTTGCCATCAAGGGAAATTTGGATAAAGGAACATGACAGATTTATGTGTGACAGATTATATTATGCTGATACGCGTGCTGCATAAAGAAGAGCAAAAAGGTCTTTCTACTCTCGATTTTTGTCTCCTAAGAAAGTACCAATACAACAATACAAGTTCAAAACTGAGGCAACTGCCATGTAAAGTGGGTAAAGAGTACCATCAGAGCTGTTAGATGTGCATAGTCCCTTTTTTGTATATCCCCATTGTATAAGGGTTTTCTGCACTTTACTAGACATGTATATGTATTGGCCTTTGGCCCTCTGTCAATAATCGTTGCTCATTTATCCCACATGGTATCAGATCGAGTGAGCCCTCGTCTCGCTCGCGCTCTGGCCCGATCCAGACCGGGTGATCTGAGTGCGTTGACTTCAAGAAAAAACAGAGGCTCCTCATGTCTTCTTCGGTCTATGTCGTTGTTTCTCGGTACTTGGTGATCTTCGATGGCACCAACTATGATGAGTTTGTGGGCTTCATGTGTACTCATATGCGCGGTCTAACCAGATAACGTCAGCCGTCAACATAGCCATTGCTCGCAACTCAGCCTCTGTACTCGAGCGAGAAACTGCAGTCTCTTTCTTGGTCTTCCAGGCAATAAGAGAGCCACCAAGAAAGACACAGTAAGCAGACAGCGAGCGTCGATCAGAGGGATCACTAGCCCAGGTAGCATCGGAGTAGGCCTGGAGCTCGAGAGAGCTGAGCGGGGAAAGAAAAGACGATGAGAGATTGTGCCACGAAGGTATCGTAGAACACGGAGGAGATGACTAGTGGACAGAGGTGGGGGCTGAAACAAACTGACTCCTTTACTGTCAGACAGTACCGGTGCTATCAGTATTGCGCATGACCCGGCAAAGCATGAGCTCAATACTCGTTGCTCATTTATCCAACAAGAGCCACACGCAAGAGAGCACGAGAAGGATCATCCTATCCAACACAGAACACAGTTGTGTCATATATGTGCACTCCTCTGGACCCTTTGCTAGTTGATCTATAAAATGTAGTGAACGCGTCGTATTTGAATCTGGTGTTCCATAACCGGTCGTGTTATGCGGTTAAGCAGGCTACCGCTTCAGATATGGGATTATAAGTGATTCAACTTTTCATTTCCTTTTAGCAAAGATATGGGATTGATCATGCTAGCTAGCTTTAAGCAGATTAGAGCATCATATCAGGAATCGCTTTCAGAGGAGTCAAAATTAATGCTCTCACCTCACAAATCCCAAGGGAAAAAAATCATAATTCAAAATGCAACATAAAATTGTATATCATGATGTTTGACATTCCATATAGTTTGACATCTAGGATATATTCTGCTAGCCTAAAAGACGGTAATGATAAGATACTCTGGTAGAGGCCTACATGCACCGAACAAGATTGGATCTTGTTCTGTAGCTAGGATGTGCGTATATAAATAGACGCTGGATGGAAGAAATACAGCAAACCAATAACTGAAGAGACCGAAGTTGAGTAGTGGCAATGCATTAGCAGAGAGCAAGCCTTACATGGCTGCAAGGGCCTTATCTCTGATAGCCAAGGATGACTTGCCTGTGTCTTGTTCCTCCCTCGAGGCTTAATTGGCCTTGGGGTGTGGTTTCATGGGCAGTCTTCTTGGCTAGCCTGAGTGGCTCCTGCCGCCCATGTTAGGTTGTCTCTTTCATAAATCAATGCATGCTGATGTTCATGTTCCATGCATGGAGAAAATAAGCTCGGTGTGGTCGCGAAGATGTACCATCTTCTATCTCGAGGGTTTTTTGTGTTGGTGTGAAAGATTATAAAAGAGGAGAAATAATAGCCCACTAAGCCTGGTTAGTTGTGCGTAGTGTCCTTAGTCATTGACAATGGCATCTGGCTTTGTGGCTTTACAAAACATCATCATCATAAAATCTAACTTTTGGCCAGCTGATTCCCCAATATGCAGTACAGTGTCTTTGTCACTTTTTCTAAAATTAGTTGTCGAGGCCACAATCAGCTTGAAGGTCGTCGAGGAGTCGTGGCCGGAGAACCATCGAGGAATAGTCATTGCCCTCACCCCCGGCGTAGACGAGAAGATCGTCATGCTTCGTTGTCGAGACGGGGAACCGCCTGTCGGACCGGATGGCACGATCGAGCTCTCGAGGCAGGTTGTTTCTGTGGACTTAGGAGAGAAACTGCTGGTTGCCGTGGACGTCTCTCTGTCCGGTTTTCTCGTACAGGGTACAGCTGAGTTCAAGCCGGTGTGCTCCGGCACGAGCCAGGGGGTGTACGACCTCGGTTCCTGCAAGATTCAAGTCGCTGTTGCTTGGCCCCTCTTTGTTATTGTTGTATGAATGTAGATTATGTGGGTAGTGTTTGGTGGTTGCTGGAGCTAGCGTTGTTGAAATGTTACAAAGCTGTCCAGTTTAGCCAGTGGTAGTATCCCTGAGCTGTTGAACTGTCTCTGCATGATCATGTTTATTTGCTGAGATGTAAACTTGTGCCTATTGTAAGTATCAATGTTCTATATTGATCCCATTGTTTGGCAGCCTTCTGTTCTGTATCGCTCATGAAGCAAGAAAAAGATTAAACATTACATTATTTGGTCTCGTAGGAATTTGGTGAAATGCCGATGAGAATTGGGATCAACAGAAAAAAAACGTTGAAGCTACAGCAGTTTGTATCAAGCTCTGTACATTTTGTTTTCAAAAAGTTCTTAATCACAAAGTCCCAGGGTTGTCCATTGTGCATCAAAGTTTAACAGCCTAGCCTAAGCTGCAGCAGTTTGTATCGTGGATCTGTAATTTTCAGGCACATCTATCAGGAATAAATTGGATTCCAGTTAGTATTTTGATGCTTGTTTCTTACCTTGCAGACTGACTATTTCATTGAACAACGACACACTCGCTGCCATGATAATCATGAAAAGAAATTATAAAATGCAAATAATCATGACAATGGTCGCACAACCCTGAAGACTGCCAAGAGTCACAGTTGTCTGAATATTTTGAAGCTCTGTCCTTTTAGCCATTTTTGGGTGGTAGTAACCTTAGGCTGTTGAACAGTTTCTGTGTGATCATCATGTTATGTGGGTGACGAGATGTTATGGTACTCTCCTTTGCTAGTAGTATGCATTTTGATAAAAAAAAAAGGAAAGAGGCCAAAATCCCGAGCGCCCCGGG
>LR738710.1:915846752-915890726 GCA_902687465.1 Secale cereale
CGCCGCCGCCGCCGCCGCCGCCGGCGGAGGAGGTCCTCCCATGGCGGACGGCAGCGGCGGGGCGCTCCTGCCTCTTTCTTTTTCATTAGCCTGGGCACTCTTCACCGATCCAATCGTCTCAGATCTGATCTAGCCTTGCGCTTCAGCCGGCGGCCGGATCAAGTCTGCGGGCACAATCGTTGGTGGCTTGCTGCTCTAGACGTGCATCCAACTCCGACATCCAGATCGGAAGGCCACGACGCAGTAATGCGGTGGCCAGATCGTGGGGACAACGACACAGGACGGCGGCTGCCGGATCGTGAGGCCAACGACACAAGATGGTGGCGGTCAGATCATCATGGCACCGGCAGCCGCTCGTGGACGCGGGTCTAATCCACGCGACACCATGTTGCGACCGGACCGAGTTCATGGGTTCTGTGGAGTCCGTGGTGTCGCCGGCAATCTGCCGTCGCAGCACATGGACCGTCGGGTGATGAGCCACTCGCGGACGTACGTCTATTCCACGCGACGCAGAGTTGCGACCAGAGTGAATTCGTGGGTGCCAGAGGTGTCCGTGGAGTTCCCGGCAATGAGCTGCCGCAAGACATGGACCGTCGGGCGCCAAGAGTGATCGTCCCCAACAACAGGCTCAGGAGGGACATTACATGGCAGGTTTGCTTTGCGGGGTTGGTGTGGCTAAGCTCCTTGACCGGATCTCCGCACCAGCAATCGGCCTAATTTTCTGTCGCTGTCCTCGGTCATTCTTGTGGACCTATCACACTCTGATTTGTTGGCATCATTGAGGTACGCCAAGGCATATTTACCGGCAATAACCGTGGTGCTAACAATGATGGGGAATCTCAAGATGGTTGCGTCGAACAAAATGACCAGTGGATCTCGATGGCTCATGAGATCGAGATTTCAAGTGACGACGGAGGCGAGTTTGGTTGTGGTGAAGATTGTGGACCAGATGATCGGCATTTTGCAGGAGCACCGGCTAGCAGGCGCGACGACAGATGTGGACTTCTTATTGGTGGTGCTCTTTGGGCACAAAGTCTCGACTACCGGGGTGAAAACCCTTGGTCTGACCTTCACTGGTTGTACTTGGCAATGGCGGATCTCTATTCGTCTCCTTGTTGACGGCATTGCTTGGAGTTCAGTCAGACTTTCTTCAAGGTGAAAACCCATGATCTGTGATCAGGCGATGACTGTGTTGGTGCACGGTTTCCTACTTGGAGGCGTCGTTCTTGGAGAACCTTTTTTGCAGTCCTTGTGTGGTCTCTCGTGGTGGTAGTTCCTCCTACTTCGCTGATCCGTTTGGCGTTTTTCTTTTCTTTTTTCTTTTGGCTATGTGCATCCTTGATGTCTCAACTAGCTCTTGACATTATGTTGTTGCAGAGGCCGGGTGTAATTGATATCCGCTTGATATTAATATATTCCCATTATCGGAAAAAAATTGCACTGTGCGTCAAAGTTCCCCAGGAATTTTTTTTGTTGCTTCTCGTCAGTTTTGGTGGTTTAATGGAACCCAAAAAATAAAGTTGGAGGGGACCTGCAAATTTCAGGCACATCTATCAGGAATATGTGGGTTCGAGTTTGAATTTTGAAATCAGTTGCTTTCCTTATAGCATGACTATTTCATCGGGTACATGTGGGACGAGAGGATCGACATCGTGACCATCTAGGAAACCATGCGAAGGGCTTTTGCTCTTCCAGAGCTAGAACGACTAAGCTCCCACTTGTTTGCCTGGCACTGGCTCCCTTCTAGTGGGAGCGCCGACCATTCGAGTGGCATCTTTTTAGGCGTGAAGGATGCCCCCTTCGAGGTGGGTAGTATGGATAGGGGCGAGTTCTTTGTTGTTAGATAATAACGAGAATAAACGAGACAGAGAGACACGGATTTTTACGTGGAAACCCTTGCGGGAGAAAACCACGGACGCACGAAGGCGCAATCACTATGAGGAGGAGTATTACAAGCACGAGACGACAGGCCGTCTTAGGTGCGACTACATGGGGTATATATATTGAGGGCAATACATAAGAGTCCTTGGAGGACAAGTAAACGAGTTGTACTCGTACACGTTGACGTCAACGGAAAAGGCCCACACCTGTTGTACTACGTCTAGTCCAACATGGTATAATTTGGATCACAATTTAACAATTGTCAGCATGAAGATTTTCAAGCGGGCTCTCAAATTCAAACGGGAGACTGTAATAGTCTATGGCCCCGCCGATCACGCTGCTCTGTGGCCTTCCTCGACGAGCTTCAGAGGAAGGATTCGGCCGCCCAATTGCTAGTGGTAGTCGGGGGGCCACTTCAACCTCATCTGTTCAGCTGAGGACAAAAGAAATAATCTAGTCAACTATCCCCGGATATAGATTTTCAACGACTGCATTTCCGATCTCGGTCTCTGGTAATTAGATAGGGTTGGAGCCAGGTTCACCTAGGCCAACAGACAAATCGATCCGACGCGGTCCGTCCTTGACCGCGTCTTTGTGTCGCCGGAGTGGGAGCTTCGATGCCTCCTTGCTTCTCTCCGGGACATCAACAGGATCGGGTCTGACCATGCCCCTCTTCTCCTCTCTTCGGAAAACAACCAGCCACCACAACCCCCACGGTTCCGCTTCGAGACCTTCTGGCTTAATCAAGGAGGGTTTGTCGAGGCCGTCTGTGATCGGTGGAACTATAAGCATGTCCGATGACATACAGTTGATCGGGTCCGACGACTCTGAAGACTGTCAAGAGTAACATCATAAAAGAACAGCTAAACCGGCTCACCCTGTTCTACTTCCATGGTATTCACACACCAAGCAGGCATTATACACAAATAGGAGGGGAATGCACTAATAATATGTTATCGACGAGTTAGATGGCCCAGAACTTTGACAATGATACCAAATTAGACCATGATTTGCCATCAAAGGAAATTTGAATAAAGGAACATAACAGATTTCTGTGCGACAGATTATATTATGCTGATACGCGTGCTGCATAAAGAAGAGCAAAAAAGGTGTTTCTACTCTCGATTTCTGTCTCCTAATAAAGTACCAATACAACAATACAAGTTCAAAACTGAGAGAACCATCAGAGCCACACGTAAGAGAGCACGAGAAGGATCATCCTATCCAACACAGAACACAGTTGTGTCATATCTGTGCACTCCTCTGGACCCTTTGCTAGTTGATCTATAAAATGTAGTGAACGCATCATATTTGAATCTGGTGTTCCATAAGCCGTCGTGTTATGCAGTTAAGAGGCTGCCGCTTCAGAAGAATGTGATTCCCAATCCCAATACATGTTGGTCTCATTGCTTTAGTGTGAACCTGAACGGCATTTTGCCTGAACATACGAGACACCTAATCTGATTGCATGTCCTCACCTATTAAACCTGCACATTTCTGTGTGACAAAACCTAGTAAGAACTTCACGTCTTCACCGATAGTTTTATGATAGCTCCTTATAGTGAAAGTTCCGAAATTATCACTGCATCTATGGAAAGAGTAGTGTGTTCCCTCTGTTTGGTCACTATAGTAATAATGTGGTAAATCAGATAAGCGATTCAACTTTTCATTTCCTTTTAGCAAAGATATGGGGTTGATCATGCTATCTAGCTTTAAGCAGATTTGAGCATGATATAAGGAATCGTTTTCAGAGGAGTCAAAATGCTCTCACCTCTCAAATCCCAAGGAAAAAAATCATATAATTCAAAATACAAAATAAAATTATACATCATGACGTTTGACATTCCATATAGGTTGACATCTAGAATATATTCTGCTAGCCCAAAAGACGGTAATGATAAGATACTCTGGTAGAGACCTACATGCACCGAACAAGATTAGATCTTGTTCTCTAGCTAGGGCGTGCGTATATAAATAGACGCTGGATGGAAGAAACACTGCAAACCAAGAGCTGAAGAGACCGAAATTGAGTAGTGGTAATGCATTAGCGGAGAGCAAGCCTTACGTGGCTGCAAGGGCCTTATCTCTGATAGCCAAGAATGACTTGCCTGTGGCATGTTCCTCCCTCAAGGCTTAATTGGCCTTGGGGTGTGGTTTCATGGGCAGTCTTCTTGGCTAGCCTGAGTGGCTCCTGCCGCCCATGCTAGGCTGTCTCTTTCATCATAAATCAGTGAATGTTCATGTTCATGTTCCATGCATGGAGAACTTTAGTTCGGTGTGGTCGCGAAGAGGTGCCATCTTCTAACTTGAGGTTTTTTTGTGATGGTATGAAAGATTATAAAAAGAAGAGAAATAAGCCCAGTAAGTCTGGTTAGTTGTGCATAGTGTCCCTGTCATTGATAATGACATTAGGCTTTGTGGCTTTACAAAACATCATCATCACAAAATCTAACTTTTGGCCAGCTGATTACCCAATTTGCAGTACAGTTTCTTCGTCACTTTTTTCTAAAATGAGTTGTCGAGGCCACAATCAGCTTGAAGGTCGCGGAGGGGTCGTGGCCAAAGAACCACCGAGGAATAGTCATCGCCCTCACCTCCGGCATAGACGAGAAGATTCAAGTCGCCGTTGCTTGGTCCCTCTTTGTTATTGTCAGGTGAACGCAGATTGTGTGGGTAGTGTTTGATGGTTGCTAGAGCTAGCGTTGTTGAAGTGTTAAGTATAAAGTTGTTGAACTGTATCTGCAGCATGATCATGTTTATTTTCTGAGATGTAAACTTGTGCTTGTTGTGAGTATCATGTTTATCTTCTGGTGGTTTAATGGAACCAAAAAAGGTTATAAAGGGGATCTGTAATTTTCAGGCACATCTATCAGGAAATAAATGAATTCCAATTAGTATTTTGATGCCAGTTTCTTTCCTTGCAGACTGACCATTGAACAACGGCATACTTGCTGACGTGATAATCATGAAAAGAAAATTATAAAGTGCAAATAATCATGACAATGGTCGCACAACCCTGAAGACTGCCAAGAGTCACAGTTGTCTGAATAATTCAAAGATGTCCAGCTCTGTCCTTTTAGCCATTTTTTGGGTCGTATAATATCTCTAGGCTGTTGAAATGTTTCTGTGTAATCATCATGTTATGGTACTCTCCTTTGGTAGTACTCCCTCCGTAAACTAATGTAAGAGTGTTTAGATCACTATTTTAGTAATCTAAACGCTCTTATATTAGTTTACAAAGGCAGTATGTATTTTCTCAGATGCATGTGTAAGCCCTATGTTATTCACACTCGGGAAACATAAAGGGTTAAACAAATGCAGGCATCATGTTATTTTGCCAGTCACTGTCGACGTACAAACGGCGCGAAATATCAGCAAAAAGTTATTTAGGCCTGTTGGAATGGGGTGAATGCAGGTGAGAGGATCAATAGAAACGCTGAAGCTGCAGCTTTCCTGTGCAGCATACTTTGTTGGTTGTTGCAACCCCGCAAATGGCACCTGTCGCTACCTGCTGTAAGCCCGTGGACTAAGCATTTCTAGTAAGAAGATTAATCAATGTAAAGAGAGCTTGCAATCACACATAATGATTTAATATAACTAGAGCACACAAATGACTACGAATTACGATGGTTACAGCATCTTTCAGGAATATATAGATTCCAGTCGGTACACTGAAGCACATTTCTTTCCTTCCACGGTGACTATTTCGTTAGACAACGGCGTACTCGCTGCCATGTCCTATGACATACAGTAGATCGGGTGCAACTACTCTGAAGCTGGTCAAGAGTAACAGCATAAAAAGAACAGCTAAACCTGCTCACCTTATTCTAGTTCGATGGTATTCGCGCACCAAGCAGGCATCTTACAGAGATAAAAGGGTAAGTGCACTGACAATGTGTTGTCAACGAATTAGGTAGCCAGAACTTTTGACACATTGATGCCAGGTTACAACATCCTTTACCATTAACGGGAAATCTGAAGAAAAGAACATAGCAACGAATTTCTGTGTGACAGATCATATTATGCTGATATATGTACTGCATAAAAAGAAGACCAAAATGGTGTTGTGCTTTCCATTTCTGTCTCCTACTAATACTCAACAGTACATGTTCAAAAATGAGGCCACTGCCATGTAAAGTGAACCATCAGAGCCAAGAGAGCAAGAGAAGGATCATCCAACCACGAGGACCCTATATATCCAACACAGAACACACAGTTGTGTCATATCTGTGTCACTCCACCAGACCTTTTGCTAGTAGATCTATATTATAGTGAACTCATCATATTTGAATCTGGTGTTCTATAAGCAGAAGAATGTGGTTCTCAATCCTGATACATGTTGGTCTGGTTGCTTTAGTGTGAAGCTGAGCTCCATTTGGCCTGCACATATGATGCACATAACCTTATTGCATGCCCTCTCCTATCAAACCGTCGAATCACTGGGCTCTGGGCGATTTTTTCCCAATAATTTTGCTCATATCCCATGTTTCCATAAGAGTTAAAACCCACTAAGCTCTTACAGCCCCCCTCTACCACACCTAATTAAAAAAGAATGAAAAGATAAAATAGTGAGCTGAAAAAGCAAAATCTTTTGCTTCTGTGACGCCTACAACCAAAACCCAGTACGCGATTCCATCCTTTTTTAACCATCTAAAGACGAAATTATTGCTCCATGCTGTGTAAAGAGTAGTGTGTTCACTCTGTTTGACCACTATAGTGATATAATGTGGTAAATCAGACAAGCAATTCAACTTTTCGTGTCCTTTTAGCAAAGATATGGGATTGATCATGCTGGCTAGCTTTAAGCGGATTTGAGCATCATATCAGGAATCGCTTTCAGAGGAGTCAATATGCTCCCACCTCACAAATCCCAAGGAAAAATCATACAAGTCAAAATGCAACATAAAGTTGTATATCATGATATTTGACATTCCATATAAGTTGACGCCTACAATATATTCTGCTGGCCCAAAAGGCGGTTATGATAAGATGCTATGGCAGAGGCCTACATGCACCGAACACGATTAGATCTTGTTCTCTAGCTAGGACTTGCGTATATAAATAGATGCTAGATGGAAGAAATACTGCAAGCCAAGAGCTGAAGAGACCGAAGTTCAGTAATGCTAATGCATCAGCAAAGAGCAAGCCTTACATGGCTGCAAGGGCCTTATCTTTGATAGCCAAGGATGACTTGCCTATGTCTTGTTCCTCCCTCAAGGCTTAATTGGCCTTGGGGTGTGGTTTCATGGGCAGTCTCCTTGGCTAGCCTGAGTGGCTCTTGCCGCCCATGCTAGGCTGCCTCTTTCATAAATCAATGCATGCTGGTGTTCATGTTCACGTTCCATGCATGGAGAAAATTAGCTCGGTGCAGTTGTGAAGATGTACAAAATGGAGGATACCATCTTCTAACTCGAGGGGGTTTCTTGATGGTATAAAAAAATTATAGAAGAGGAGAAATAAGCCCACTAAGCCTGGTTAGTTGTGCATAGTGTCCTTGCCATTAAGGCATTGACAATGACATGTGGCTTTCTGGCTTTACAAAACATCATCATCATACAATCTAACTTTTGGCCAGCTGATTCCCCAATATGCAGTACAGTTTCTTCGTCGCTTTTTCTAAAATTAGTATGGTTCTTTATTATTAGCGGTAAGTTGAACTGTTTGTGTATGATCATGTTATGGCACTCAGCTAATGTTATGGTACTCACCTTTGTAAGTGTTTATTTGCTCAGATGTAAGCTTGTGCCTGCTGTAAGTATATCATGTTCTATGTTGATCCACACTGTGCCAGTCTTCTGTATCACCCAGGAAGACAAAAAGGATTAAGCATTGCATTATTTAAGCTCATAGGAGGAATTGGGTGAATGCAGGTGAGATCAACAGAAAAATCACAGCAGTTCGTATCAAGCTCAAGTTCTTATTTGCATTGTGCATCAAAGTTTCCCAGGAATATTGTTGTTGCTTCTCGTCAGTTCTGGTGGTTTAATGGAACCAAAGAAAAGTTAAGAGGGTCTGTAAATTTCAGGCACATCTATCAGGAATACGTGGGTTCAAGTTTGAATTTTGAAACCAGTTGCGTTCCTTACAGTGTGACTATTTCACTGAACACAACAGCATACTCGCTGCCGTGGTAATCATGAAGAAATAACATATATATACTGCAAATATGAATGGATGGGGGTGTAAGCATACAGTTGGTCACACAACCATGAAACTGTCAAGAGTAAAAGTTGTATGAATACTTCGAAGCTGTCCAGCTCTGTCCTTTTAGCCATTTTTTGGGTAGCAATATCCCTAGGTTGTTGAGCTGTTTCTGTGTGATCATCATGTTATGTGGGTGAAGAGATATTATGGTACTCTCCTCTGTTAGTACTCTCTCCATAAAGTTCTAAACGCTCTTATATTTCTTTACAGAGGAAGTATGTATTTTCTCAGATGTATGTGTAAACTTGTGTATGTTGTAAGTATTATGCTCTATGTTATTCATAATATGTGTCCGTTGTTTTGGCAGTCTTCTGTATCACCCAGGAAACAAAAAGGGTTTAACAAGTTCAGGCATCCTGTACATAAGTGTCACTGCTGCGCGAAATATTAGCAGAAAGTTATTTAGGCCAGTACGAATGGGGTGAATTCAGGTGAGAAGACCAACAGAAACGCTGGAGCTGAAGCTGCCGCTTTCCAGTGCAGTGCAGCATACCTTGTTGGTTGTTGCAACCCCACAAATGGCTCCTGTCGCTAGCAGCTGTAAACCTGTGGACTAAGCATTTGTAGTAAGAAGATTAACCTATGTAAAAGTTAAGTGGCATCAAAAAGACATACGTACAATGATTTATTATAACTAGAGCACACAAATGGCTACAAATTACGATGGTTACAACATTTATGAGGAATATATAGATTCCAGCTGGTACTTTTAAGCCCATTTATTTCCTTGCAGCGTGACTATTTCGTTAGACAACGACATATTCGCTGCCATGTTAATCATGAAAGAAGAATATCTAGTGAAAATGTGACTAGCCAGAACTATAAGCAAGTCCTATGACATACAGTTGATCGGGTCCAACGACTCTCAAGACTGTCAAGAGTAACAGGTTAGAGCTTTGACAAAATGATACCAAATCAGATGGCCAAAACTTTTGACATATTGATCCCAAGTTAGAGCATGCTTTGACATTAAAAGGAAATTTGAAGAAAGGAACATAACAGATTTCTGTGTGGCAGATTATATTATGCTGATATATGTACTGCATAAAGAAGACCAAAATGGTGTTTTACTATCGATTTCCGTCTCCTGCTGATACAACAGTACAAGTTCAGAATTGAGGCCACTGCCATCTAAAGTGGCAAAAAAAAAAAACATCAGAGCCACATGCAAGAGAGCAAGAGAAGGATCATCCAATCCAAAGCACCCTATCCAGCACAGAACACACAGTTCAATCATATATGTGCGCTCCACTTGACCCTCTGCTCGTTGATCTATAAAATGTAGTGAACTCGTCGTATTTGAATCTGGTGTTCGATAAGCAGAAGAATGTGATTCCCAATCCTGGTACATTTGGTCATGTTTCCATCCTTTAGCAGAAGAATGAATAAAATGTAGTGAACTCATCTAAACTTGGTCTGGTTGCTTTAATGTGAACCTGAACTCCATTTGGCCTGCAAATATGATGCACATAATTATTGCTCCATTTGATCATGTTTCCATCCTTTTTTGCTTATCTAAAGACGAAATTATCGCTCCATGCTGTGTAAAGAGTAGTGTGTTCCCTCTGTTTGATCACTATAGTGATAATGTGGTAAATTAGGTGAGCAATTCAACTTTTCGTGTTCTTTTAGCAAAGATATGGGATTGATCATGCTAGCTAGCTTTAAGCAGATTTAAGCATCATAACAGGAATCACTTTCAGAGGAGTCAAAATGCTCTCCTCTCTATAATCAAAATGCCATATACGTTGGCATCTAGAATATATTCTGCTAGCCCAAAAGGCGGTAATGATAAGATATTCTGGTAGAGGCCAAAAAGCACCAAAGAAGACCATTAAATGTTGTTCTCTAAGATGTGCACATATAAATAGATGCTGGAGGGAAGAAACACTGCAAACCAAGAACTGAAGAGACCGAAGTTCAGTAGTGGTAACGCATTAGCAGAGAGCAAGCCTTACATGGCTGCAAGGGCCTTATCTCTGATAGCCAAGGATGACTTGCCTGTGTCTTGTTCCTCCCTCAAGGCTATTGGCCTTGGGGTGTGGTTTCATGGGCAGTCTCCTTGGCTAGCCTGAGTGACTCTTGCCGCCCATGCTAGGCTGTCTCTTTCATAAATCAATGCATGCTGATGTTCATGTTCATGTTTCATGCATGGAAAAAATTGCTCGGTGCAGTCGTGAAGATGTACAAAATGGAGGATACCATCTTCTAACTCGAGGTTTTTTTGTGATGATATGAAAGATTGTAAAAGAGGAGAAATATGCCCACTAAGCCCGGTTAGTTGTGCATAGTGTCCTTGTCATTGACAATGAGTTCTGGCTTTCTGGCTTTACAGAACATCATCATCATAAAATCTAACTTTTGGCCAGCTGATTCCCCAATATTTAGTAATGCAGTACAGTTTCTTCGTCACTTTTTTCTAAAATTAGTACAGTTCAGTATTAGTAGGCAGACTAGCAATACAAAATATGTGAATGCAGGCAGTTCACTGTGCATAATGGCCCTATTTGGGGGTGCTCAGAAATTTACGATTTAGGCATAGGAACAGAGGGTGTAACTAATATGTGTCATTCTTTATTTTCTGTTACGTGTCCCACGAAAAAGAAGTGGAATATGTTTTTTAAACCGGAGTCTCTCAGCACAATACCTGCTATTTGTTTGGGTTGTTGCTTTTGTATTTTGGGTTTTTCAACCGAAGCCAGAAAAGGCAGAAACAAATAGGAGGGCCATGTGTTATTTACACGCTTCTTGCTGTTAGGCATTGTTAGCTTTCAATACTCCCAAAATAATTGTAGCTTTTCACACACAAGAAAGATCGGGTTTTAGCTCCATGGTAGCTATGAGTGGAGGTCCGAAAAGAAGCGAAGAAATTTGGTTGTACAGTTCACTTCTTCACATATTTGAGTTAGTATAACCAAATGTACAATTAGTCTGTTGTCACCACTAACCAGTATGAGAATTGATCATGCTTTAAAGAAATTTGATGTTACATGCACACAATAATCATTGCATTACTCTGATGTGGATAGTCGATTATCCATATGGCTGTGCTGTGGGTGTGTAGATGCAGGAAGGATGCATTATGACGTTTCCTGACCAACACAGTGCAGGGAGCTGATCCCTTGAAACATCCATCTGAGCTACTGTCGGACAAAATAAAGCCTAATTCTACCACTGGAAAAGAGAATATGGAGTTGCCGAATAATCTGAACACCACGACAAAGAAGGTTGCTTCAAACAGCAGATAAAGGTGATGATCAAACGGGAAATGCAGAAACTCATGGAAATGATGCGGGGACAACAGGAGAAGCAACTGCTGAAAATGACGAGCCTTGGAGGAGGAAGCTAATGCATCATTCGATTTGTTTCGGGATGCAGAAGACCTCCTTGAAGAGTACAGTTAGATTACGATGTATGTTATCTCCCTGAAGAGTACAGTTATGATTATGATGATTATGTTGATGATACCACGTGGGGAGACGAGGATTGTACAGAAACAAGAGCATGAGAAAGCGGAAAAGTACAGTTATGATTACCTGTAGAAACAAGAGCTGAAGAGTACACATATTGTCGACCCCAGTAAGTGAACCTTTTTCTACATATATTTGATGTATGTTCTATTAATGTTCTTGAGTTGGTTACTTGGTTTGACATTCTTTCTACAGGTAATTGCAGACATTGACAACGACGGTGTACAAGAAATGGTTGTTGCTGTATCTTACTTCATTCACCACGAGTGCGGCTGCTTTCTCTGCTACTAATGCATTTCGTTCGTGTTGCTCATCAGCTCATGACATCGGGATGATGACTTATAAATAAGAATCTCTGAACGTCAGTTTATTCGTGATGTCCTATGTTGCATGCATGTGCGTCATTAATGCTCTCTGAGATTAATTTTTCCAAAAATAGGACCCCTTTGTTCTCTCTTACCATGGACTGGTTGGTTGATGATGGTGCTTCCTAGCTAGTCTAAGTTAGATTGTGCATTTGCTTACCTGACTAATTTTATGCTTTGCTTTGATTGTTTTTGTTCTGCTTCATGCTTGTTCCAGTAATGAACCGAAGGTGCTAAAGCAGAAGTTAGGTGTTTGTTTATCTTGCTGTGCTATCTTTTGGATATGATTGAAATGTTCCTTTCTTAATGCAAAACTTTCAGCCACAACATGAGCACTTCATTATATCTTGCCTGTGTTACCGTGGTGGCGTACCTTTTGCGGTCTAGAAGCTATGATAACGCACAGCATTTAAAAGAGCTAGGAGGGATTGACATAGGGAAATATATTGCAAGCATTATAGCTGTTTTTAACCTTGACACAAAACAAGTTAAATGGACAGCAGACCTCGATTTGAGTATCGGAGACAGGAACTTCTGTGCCCATGCATATTCATCTCCAACTGTGGTTGATTTGGATGGTGATGGAAATTCGGACATCCTTGTTGGAACTTCCTATGGCTTGCTAAGTTCTGCTGTTGACGAATTAGATGACCAGAACTGTTGACACAAGATACCAAGTTAGAACATCATTTGCTACCAAAGCAAAAATTTGAACAAAGTAACATAACAGATTTCAGTGTACCAGGTGTTTTACTTGCAGTTGCTATCTCCTAGTGATATAACAGGACAAGTTCAAAAATGAGACCAACCAATATCAGCAAGAGAGCAAGATAAGGATCATCCAATCCCAAGCATCCTATCCAGCACAGAGCACAGCTGTGTCATATCTGTGCACTCCCCTGGACCCTTTCTGCAGAATGCCTTGATCACATTGGCGAAAACCATAGCATCTAAAGTGACTCCTTTCACTAGCATGTCATCAAACAGACTCAAAGCCTCTCGAACATTTCCGCTCCTGACCAACCAGAAAGCCAGATGCGCTACAGGCTCCGCAGGGTAGCCGCCGTCGATGTGCCTGACCAGATTGGCAGCCTCGGTCCTCCTCCCAGACCTAAAGAGGCAATCGACCAGCGTGTTGTATGTGATTGTATCTGGGGTAATCTTCCCTGCGTCAACATCGGAGAACAAGAACCCGAGCTCGCCCTCCTTTCCAGCACCATAGAACTGATGGATCAGAATGTTACAGGTCACGGTGTCCGCCACAAACCCGTTGCAACTGAAGACGAACTTGGCGAGCTCAAACTTGCCGGCTCGGCACAGGGATGAGATCAAGATGTTGTACGTCTGCACATCGGGTGTTATGGGCTTCTTGAGCAGATCCGTGAAGAGCCTGAGGACAAGCCGCCACTGCATCTTCTTGGAGAAATGGTCCATGACCGTGTTGTACGTCACGACGTCGACCTCGAAGCCCAGCTCTTGGCAGCGCTCCAGCACCTCTTTGGCCACCCACATATCTACATCCTTGGCGGCGTAATCCAGCAGTATGTTGAGGCCGACCACGGTCAGCTGTAGCCCCTTGGCGACCATGATGTCCAGCTGCCGGAACGCGTCCTCGATGTATCCAGAGCGGCAGAGCGCGGCGACGTAGGTGCTGTAGGTCACCGCGTTGGGCACCCACCAGTTCCAGACGCTGTCGTTGATAACCCTCTGCACGGCGTGGAAATCCCCGACCCTGCACAGCCCGTGGATGTAGATGTTGTAGATGACGACGTCGGGGTTGCACCCGGAGCGGCCCCCGGAGGCGCGCATGAAGGCGATGAGCGCCTCGGCGGCCGGGATGTCTGCGGCGTCGCAGTGGGCCTGGAGTATCGGCGAGTAGACGTGCGGCGGGAGCGGGTACCCGAGGTCGCGCATTTCGTCGAGCAGCTGGAGCGCGTCCGGGAGCTGGCCCGCGCGGCAGAAGGAGAATATGAGGTCGGCGTAGTCGACGGCGCTGGGGCGGACGCCGAGGCCGGACATCCAGTGCAGCACGGAGCGGCCGGCGGCGGGGAGGCCGAGGTGGGTGGAGTAGACGTGGAGGAGGAGCGAGTAGGCGCGGCGGTCGGGCGCCACGCCGTGCGCGAGCATGTCGTCGAAGAGCGCCGTGGCGTCGGCGGCGCGGCCGGCCTTGGCGAGCGCCGACATGGCGGAGACGTAGGAGGCGGCCGTGGGCGCGCAGGCCGCGGGCGAGCCGTGGCGCATGCGGCGGAGCACGCGCAGCGCCGACTCGCCGTCCCCGTCCCGCGCCAGGGCCGCCAGCAGGCGGTTGTAGTCCTCGAGGGTGTGCGCCGGGGAGGAGGAGGAGGAGGAGACCGACGTGGTGGTGGCGGCGGCGGTGGAGTGGGTGTGGGTTCGGGGGACGAGGCGCCCGAGCGTGCGCACCGCCGCGCGCGCCGCCGCTGCTGCCGCCGGCCACGCGCCGGCGGCCATGGAGGAGAGTCGGCGGCGGCAGGGCGGTGCCTGGGCGCGGAAGGGCAGGCGGGCTTGAAAGGCGGCGGCTTTGTGGCTGTGGAGCGGCGGCGATGGCGATCTGGTGAAGCCGCAGGCCGCATGGGCTGGCTGGGACTGACGGTGAGATCCAAGCGGTGATGTCAGTGCCACTGCACAGGTTCAGCTAGTTCAGTAATACTACTACTAGCTCTGTTCCTGATAAAAACGATTTATTTGATTCATTCACAGATTAATTTTGGCACCAATGTTCAAAAAACTTATTCACGCAGTAACATGATGTCAATGTGTTTGCTGTGGAGAAGGGATTATGTTGTAGATTTAAGAAGAAAAATCTCTCAAATACGCTCGAAAACGTTGCATCTTTATCTCAAAAAATAAAACGTCAGATTTTTAGACATGAAAAAACAAATGTTTTTATGGCAAGTTGTGTTCACCGAGGAAGTCAAGTTTTAGTCGGCAAGCGAGTCAAATCCGCCGCAGTTCATTTTTTACCAAGAAATTGTCGTATTTGCAAACTAAATTTACCATCCTTGCGCCAATATAAATTGCCATGAAAAACGTTCGATTTGCCATGTCTAAAAATCTGATTCCAAAACTCAAAGGTCAATGATAATGTTCCTACCGTATCCAAGAGGGATCTCAAAGTTGAAGTACAAGCTTGTGGAGCCTAAACAAAGGGGAAACCTCAAAAACAAAAGGGGTGGACAAGGGAATCATCATCATGAAGCCTGTGTTCAGAACTCAAAACAAAGGGGGCAAAATGAAGCAAACTGCATTGATCTTTCAACAATGAACAATGGCAGACACCAATCCAGTTACACCGCGCGCGGGGCACCTCAAGGGCCGACAACATGTCGCAAACTAACAACGTAAGCGGAAAGAAATTAAGGGTATGTGAAATCAGCAGAGGTAGGTTAGCATTCTGTACTAACGTAGCGAATCAGCGGGTATTTGTGTCAAATCTTGATGCAAAGTCACCACGAGCAGCTAGATAGAGCATCCCAACGCAGATCATCGAACGGTTTCGTGCATTCGAATTGGTTCGATGGCGATCTAATGCTAGTGACCTATAGATTTCTAATATGTTGGAACTTTGTTTAGATGCTGCTCCGTGTCCTATGAGATGATGCGTTAGCCGTCCTTCTGGCAGAGACATCACGACAGGTCCCGGACAGCAGCCTCGCAGATTTTCCACGATCCGTCGTCCTGCCTCCTCAGTGAGTACTGAACTTCATACGTACTGCAAGTATAACAGTAACAAGTCGTCAGTCATTCCAGAGCAGAATTTGAAAGAGCAACCGACAGAAATGGCATGTTCTGAAGTACCTGTAGTAACTGGGCTTCTTGGGCTGAGAGTCGTCAATAAGCTCAGCAGCTTCCTCGAGCACAGCATCGATTTCCGCCACTTCACCATCACCAGCCTCATCCAGCAGGATCTCGGCTCGGACAACAGAGAGATTCAACAGAACAAATCTCCAGTAGCAGGACTGATCCTTTGCTGATAAAGCCAAGTCTTGCCACTGCTCAACAAGAGGGTATTTGATTTGATTATGCACTGCATACACAATCATGCATGAACTCCATATGCCATTACATGCTTGATGAAAGGAACTTACCTTTGACAGCATCGAACCGTCGAGGACCTCGGAGAGCATATCGATTTCATAGTCAGGGCCAAGAGCTTCGGACTTGATATCTTGCCACTGCTTCACAAGCGCTTCTGCTTCTTGAAGAGACATCCTTTCCTTGCGAGCTATAGCAGCCACATCACTAGAACCAGGAGACAAATCACTTCTTTCGCTTCTCAAGTGGAGCCTGTTGCTCAACCAAAGCATTTTTGACAGCTTCTCAAACTGTTCCCTAACTCTGCTACTGATAAAAGAACCATCTGATGTAGATGCTTCATTCAGAGAAGATGTGGCTGCAGATTCTCTAGTTGAGGGGGCAGGTTTTGCGTTCCCAAACTGAAACCTGAGCAGTTTCAATGTACCAAATAGGGCAAACCCCAGGACTGCAGTGTAAGCGATTTTTCCGATAACATCCCCAGTCAGACCCCACGATTCCAAGGTTCTTACAGGATGGGATCCAGGGTTGCGCTTCAGAGGAACAGATGTTGTACTTAAACCATTTACTGGCCTATCCGTTGATGAATGGCCTTGGCCCCCCAGGGTGGTTGGTGCAAGCTGCTTTACAGCTTCCCCGAGATGGCTGGTAGAATTTAATCTTGGATTCTGCTGCCCTGAAGTTCTGTTACATGTGGAGGCACTAGAAGACGTCTGAGAGCTCAAAAGGACTCTTCTCGTGGCTCCTAGTTTCTGCTTGGAAGTGCTAATGAGGCGCTTAGGAGCAGCAAAGAAGTTGATCTGTCATAAGATGACATTGATGGTTAAATTAACCACAGAGAATGTTATGAGGAATTCAATTACTAAAAATAGCATGGCACAAACCAAGGATGGCGGACAATCTCTTGTATCTGCAAAATGAGAAAGTGCCACCTCCTTCAGCCACAGTTCCTGGTAAAGACAAGTTGTCAAGCATGAGATAGTGTCAACAGAACATAGGCACAGTAATAACTTTAGACAAATATATCCTTCATTTTGATCTGCAAAAATGTCTTATATTTAGGAACAGAGGGAGTAGCATAGTACAACTTATTTGTTCTAATTGAACTGCAAAAACGTCTTATATTTAGGAACAGAGGGAATAGCATAGTACAACTTATTTGCTCTCATCGCAAGATGCAACATACCAGTGACTGGTTGACAGTAACCTTGTCACTGCTGTCTTTCTTTTTAGCTAACCCATAATTCCTTGAATTGGAACTTCCATTACTTTGAAGCTGCTGAAGCTTGTCGAAAACTGTGGCGCCAGATTCCTGAGAGCAAGCCTTTAGTCCTAGTAATGTGCAAATGTGCATTACTAAATTTATAGAAATTGAGATTAGCTTATCACCTCTCCGAGAAGAAACGAGCAAAAAGATTCCTCAAATTTCAGGTCGGTGTTCTCAGATGCAACTAAGCATTCGCAGATGGTTTTAGCTTTACTTATCTGCACAGAGGTAATGTAAATTAAAGAATGGAAAAGCAGCAAACAGGATAGTTTGGTTCCTATAGGCTACAAGTAGAAGAAGAAGAAAAAAGGTACCAACTCAGTCTGCCGGGTTGAAAATCCAGACGCAAGGTGTGCAAGCATTGCCCTGTAGAAGCAGTTGAAGTCAACTACCACCCGCTGGCTCTGGGACTCCAATGATTTTTTGTTTTTACGAGTTGTAGCCAAAGAATCCCAAGAAAGTAGTTCCACAATTTCAGTGGCTAATAACTTGTCCATTGCCTGGCCCAAGAAATAAGGCCAATCATGAACTCTACAAGATGACTCAACATCAAGTCCCTGTCCAAGCAATTCACAGAGAGCTGCAATAGCACCTCGCCTGCGTTCAGAATTTTCAGGTGTACGGGGCAGGCTTAAAACCTCTAGAGTGCAAGCTGGTGCAAGCTCTTCAAGTGATTCTTCGATCTAGTTCACCCAACAAGAGAAGTTATGACATGATTTCATACATGGACAAATCTGTAAGGTGAAAGCAATAACATGTTACCTGCTCAAGAAGAGGCATCTTCTCTAAAGATGGTTTTTTCCTCAAAAGATATTGAGCACGTGCTAGAGCCTCAAAGCCAAGAGATACTTTACTTTTTTCAAAGCTAGCTTTTGCAATGGAGCACTACAGGAAAATGCATGGAATTATTCCAAATTGCCAAAGATGTACATAATAAACATTGCAGCGAGCAGCTTTTATCACTTTAATCATGCATAGTACTTACTTCAGCTAGTGCCATTGCAAGAAGTACATCGTGAGCATATGGCTTAGACTCAGCACGTCGAAGAGCTGCCTGACCAATGTCCAAAACCAGCTTCTCTTCCCCAACCTGCAAACAATACTGGCATGTGGTATCTTACACTTGCAATAAACAAACAAACCAGTACATTATGATAAGACAAGCACATTCAACAGTGATGAACAGAGGCTACTAGGACAATCCATGCTTCAGCCTTTAAATCTCACAAAGATCAAACTGATCACCAATCACATTTAAGTATTTTACACCTACCTAGTCCGGAAGATGGGTATAAATAAATGTTTATACGCTCCTTACAGTAATACTACAGATATTCACCATGGAGATTTCATAATTTTGTTCAAGAAAGCATAGATAAGTCTTACACAGCCTATAAGTTTCCAAACCGCCTGTATGAGAAAAACAAATGTTCAACCAATTCCTGTTGAGGTAACCTTCAGAGAACAGGGCATGCCCATGATATTGACTATCCCATGTGATACAGATGTGAAACATTTCAGTACATGGTTATAAGACATTCACATTCAACTGTATTGAACAGAGGCTACTAGGATTCTCCCTGCTTGAGCCCTTAAATCTCTCAAACATCAAAGTGATCATTGATCATATTTCAGTATTTTACACCTATCTAGCCCAAAAGATGGGCATTATTCAGTATCTACATGCTCCTTACAACAAATACTACAGATATTGACATACATTTCAGTATTTCACACTTGCCTAGTCCAAAGATGGGCATAGTTTAATTTCTACATGTTCCTTGCAGTAACACTTTAGATATTGACCATGGAGTTGTCATAATACTGTTTTAATAATACTGTTTTATTTATTAGCCTTTCAAGAAACACAGATAAATCTTAAAACACCATGTAACTTTTCAAATTGCCTTGATAGGAAAACAAGAAACACTACTGTCAATGTTCAATTAAATATTACTAGCTGTTTTGGTGAAATTCTGAGAACAGGGCACGCCCATGATAGTGACTATCCTGTGCAGTATAGACGAAAGGCCTAGATTAGGTTTAAACGGACCAAACTTGGTAACTGTCCTTCATCTGCACTTATGAATCTTTTGACTGGATGGTGTTTATGTGGCACATTACCTCCTGCAAGACACACAAGGCAGCAGGCAGCCAGCTCCAGGGTATATGGAGAGAGGATCTGGGAGGGACCTTGGCCCTGGTGCTTCCTGCATACTCCTGCTCGAAGAGAAGCTTGTCCCTCACGTCCAGCAGCAGAGCCTGACAGAAACCCAACAAGCAGCACAACGTCAAACACCGAGGTGCTGGATGCATGTGATTCACTGTGTTGACGCAATTGCTGAACTGAATTCAGCGGGCAACCTGTCTGCAGGTGGACACCTCCTCCGTGTACCCGTCTTCGATCTCCGACTTCCTCAGCTCGATGGCCGACTTGACGATCTCGTCCTTCTCGGCCTTCTCCGTGACGCCCAGAATCTGCGTGGTGTGCCGTCAGAAAAAAAGGAGGACACGGTGCTTTAGACCTCCGGGCACTTTCGGCCTGGGAAATCACGAAATCTCGGGACGGTACAGTCCAAATCCAAATCAAAACGTGAGGCGACGGCTAGGAACTCCGGCGACAAAATCCACAACCAATCCGTAACGGCGGGGGGCCGCATTTCCGGGAAATTCGAATTCGTCGGCAGAAGATGGGCTCGCTCACCTGGTAGCACGTGACGGGGATCTCGACGGCGGGCGGCGCGGCGGGGGGCTCCTGCTGCCTGCCGCGTTCCTCGGTCACCGGCGCGGCGGCACCCGCCACCCGCGCGCGCACCGCCGCGCCTCGCCGCGCGCTCCCGGCGGAGGCATTGCCGCGCCGCGCCGAGGAGGAGGGGGAGGGGTGGCGGAGCAGCACGGCGGCGGCGGCGGCGGCGACCGTCGGCGTCGCCATGGGCGGGGAGCGAGGCAGCGGGCAACCAACCAACCCTAGCCCGCCCGCGTCTCCGGAGCGCGCGCCTCCATGCGCGGGGGGTGGGGGTTTTGGGAGGAATAAAGGGAGGGGGGGTGGATGGAGAAAGCGTCAGCGGCAGCGGGCGTCGTCAAGGGGAAGCCGGAGACCGGCGAGATGGATCGGGTTTTGTTTGTTTTTTCATTCGCTGCGTGGACCTGGCTCACGAGCTGCCTGGTAGACGCGGTGCAGTGCCGCTTGATGATGGTACTACGACAGGTGGGCCGCCCCAGCCGCTGACGCGTGGCCCATCCGTCTTCATTTCTCCTTTCATCATGTGAAAAACGACGCCCCGCTTTCCCTTTAATCTCGTGTGTACTTGCTGCTAGGCCCTTTTTTTCAAACCACGAACACAAATACACAATCCATGTTGACAATTTGCTAGGAACAAAATTAAGCCAAAGAATTCTTCTCCCGGGTAATGTTTATACCCGGCCCACCGGCCGAGTCGTCCGCCGGTCGTGTCAACACGTGCATGCTCCCAACCATTCAAGCTGCAACACGTAAGTCGTAAGGAGGGAGGAGGGGGGCTTATCTTCTATCCTCTCTCTCAGGCACTCGCCTCTCTTTCTTTCTACTTTCTCTCTCCCATCGCGCACATGATCGACTGTGTGTTGTCCTCGCCGGCAGTCTCTCACCGAGCACCACCGCGTGCGCCTCCATCAGCGACCCCCTCCTCCGATCACCCCTGCCTGAGCGTGGTGGAGCTGACCGGCGATGCAAACGAGCCTTGCTGGAAAAAGCTACGACAACGATGTGAGATGCTGGAAAGCTGCGACCGACACCCGTCAACGCTCGAGAAGACGCGCCCCCGGGCTCCCACTGTGCTACAACCAGCACCCACAAATGCCGGAACAGTGGTCTCCACTTGCCGGCGACACAAAAAAAGTTGGAAACCGTTGGGAGTGGGAGCTGCAGCTGTGTTGATTTTTGTTGTAATCAGAGTCAATTGTTGATACATCCATCACGACGGTGTTCGTCGTGATGGCGGTGATGTTTTTTTTGCTGAAAGTGTGTTTGAATTTTGCTGGAATCGGAGACAATTTTTGCTACATTCATCGGTGTTGGCCGTGGCGGCGGCAACATTTTATTTTTGCTACCAACCATTTCAGAGCTTGCTACTAGTGGATATGTTATTTGATAATATTGGAGTTTGCTGCGATGTTGGTAAAAGACGGCCACCGCAGTGTTGCAGCCTTGACGGCGACGTGAACCATGTGAGAATTGTTGGAAGCAGGTGACGGGAATGCTTCGACCATGGAGTTTGCTAGAAACAAAATTAAGCCAAAGACATTTTCTCCTACTCTCTGTAGCTTTTGTTGCACACATGTGGGCCGCCGCATTAGCTTCCCGCCCCACATGACGCGGATAAAAATTCTACAAAATTGTTGCTTCGATCCAGATTCAGAAGGATACATGGGATTTTCGAGCGCTCATGTTTCTCAGGTTTCACGGCCACTCACTTTTGCGGTGTGGCTCTATACAATGATGAGGCTCAAACCCATCTCAGAAGCCAGCGGAACACCATCACGCACGTCCATTGCTTTCACGAGATAAATTTCTCAGAGACACACACTTTGCTCCTTGAAGAACGTCGGACGTCAACACTATCTGCGGACCTCACGATGGGGTGAGGTTGGGCGGTTCTACCCCATATTGGTACAACCGAGCATTGTGCTATAGTCCCTCACACACCACCTATTTTGCCTCAGCCCCATAGCCCCACCCTTCTCCGCCTCTACGTGTGCCTTTTGAGGTGTGTCGTGTATGAGATTCGGTTCATGTTCGTCCATTTGCATGTCGTGTTTCCCTCCACGCCGCCTTGGTGCTCCATGATTTTCTCTGGCTCAGATCCTTCCCTTTTGCATGCTTGCATACGAGACATTCATGTGCCGAAACCATCATGGCGGCATCGATGAGATGCATTTTTAGTTGTGTAGTGCAAAGGTGGAGAGAGAGAGAAAGAGAGAGTTGTGGCCTATGGATAATGAAGAAGATTGGGTAGAGCGTGCAAACAGAGTCATGACAGCTACCCTCTTGTTGTGGTATTATCATATCAGAGGCGAGGAGGAGAAGAGAGAGACAATGACCCAACGGTCCTCTTCTGGCCGAGTTTTTTTTTTTCTCCTCAGGAACCCTCCATGCTTGTTATCATCCATGGGCCACACAAAATTGCGCGTTGGATAAACCAGGCCGAGGCCCCGGAGGCCGTGGGCCTCACGACCACAAACAAACCCGCTCGTCGCAGAAACCGGTGGCCAGGTGGCACCTTCCAGAAGATTCCTCCTACACGCCCCGCCCCGCCCGCCTCATCGGCATCGTGCAGCTCTCCCCCATCTCCCACCCATGGCATCCGCGCCGAGCACCACCGCGTCCACCCTCGCGCCTCCTCTCCGCTCGCCCCTCTCCTTCTCCTCCTCCCGCCGGTTACCCACCGCCGCCGCGCTCCCTCGGACGGCGGGGCCGCTCCTCTGCCGCGCGCCCGCGCGGGGGCTCGCTTTGGCGCGGCGCGCGCGCGTGCGGTGCCGCGGGGCGGTGAAGCTGGTCGGGGAGGGCGAGTTCGAGGCGGAGGTGATGCAGTCGGACCTGCCCGTGCTCGTCGACTTCGTCGCCGACTGGTGCGGGCCCTGCCGCCTCGTCGCGCCCGTCGTCGACTGGGCATCCGAGGTACGCACGCACGCGCTAGCTGCCTCGTCCTGTCCGTATGGTTGAGAATTGCGCACCACCAGAACCACACAGAGCTCACACGCCCAGTTTTCTGGAGTTTAGATTACTGACAAAAAGGCAGCTGCGTCGAATTAGGCAGCAGAGACAAATGTCAATGAATGTTAGCCGCAGGTCCTTGGCAAAGGTCCGTGAACAAACACTGACCAGCGAATGCGCCAATCCCATGGCCGCACGTCACCACAAGGGGAAACTCAACGGGTACCAGCAACCTGACCTCAATGGAGGGGCAACTCCATGTTTGTTGTTGTTAGTAAAAGAATGGGAGCTTCAGCAGTTCCTGCAATCCCTGCATCTGTGGTTTGAGCTCTGACATCTTAATACAACAGTAAAGCCGGCTTCAAGTGAGCCTAGAATAGGTAGAACAAAGGCCCAAAATGCTTTGCCAAAAGCAATGGCAAAATCATGGCCGTCGTAAGGAATCACACACACACACAAAGAGAGAGAGAGAGAGTGGTACTATGATAGGCCGTGGTTGCCCCAAGATATGAGCAACACCGTGTTTTCGATTGCATAAAACTAACTGGCCATAGCCTCAGGTATTCTGTTCATCCCTTCCTAGATTAATAGGGAAGATTGGTGGACAGTGGAAAGACGTACCTTGCATCTTCCAACATTGGTACTTTTAGCTATCATACTCCCTCCTTCCTAAATACGTACATTTCAAATGGAATACAATATACGGATGTATGTAGACATGTTTTAGAGTCTAGATTCACTCATTTTGCTCCGTATGCAGTCATTTGTTAGAATCTCTAGAAAGACTTATATTTGGGAACGGAGGGAGTAGAACAGATCACTTCTTCCATATGAAAACTCAACTAGTTATACTGCACATAACCACTCATCCTTTTCTGAACAAAAGCAAAAGCAAAAGCAAATTAAGGGCACATTTTAATGCTCTCTGTGGTCTAAAGAAATTTGGAGGGAAGTCTGTTTTTGATTTGGAACACAAGCTCTGATAGTCGGCTCATTTTTTCATGAAACAGGAATATGAGGGGAGATTAAAGATTGTGAAGATTGACCATGATGCTAATCCTCAGATTATCGAGAAGTACAAGGTTTACGGTCTCCCGGCGTTGATCCTCTTCAAGAATGGGCAGGAGGTGCCAGGGAGCCGAAGAGAAGGCGCGATAAACAAGGCCAAGTTCAAGGACTACATCGAGCCTCTCCTGGAGACCTCAAATGTGGCCTGATATCACCGCCTGCAGTCTGCAGGACCGATTCTTGTAATGGTTCACACTTCAGAGGATGCCAAATGGCACTGGCTTGAGCTGCACAGCTTGCATATTCAACAGTTTTTCCCACTCCACGAGCTCTAGTCTGTAATTACTAATTACCTACACGATCAGGACTATGTATGGCTTTCTTTGTATTGGAAAAAAAAAGCATATATCAAGGGCTATCATGAGGATGTACACTTATTTAATTGTTATTAAGCAAGGTCAAATAATAACTGTTTTGTCCTCTACAGAATGGATAGTCGTTGATCACATTAGACTCTTACCAGTTTGATCATGCAGAAGTCCATTCAGGAAAACTGCCATTCACTTACATCCAATCCAAGCCAAAATGGCATTCTACTCAGATAACTGAAAATATACCTACTTTCCTCTGTAGCCTGAATCCTTTCATGCCAGAAAATGTGCAATTTGCATCATGGTTCACGCTGTGCAAGCCTGGGCACTCTCAGTCTCGGGCATGGACTGCAACCAGGTACACCCAGGCAGCTTCATGACTTCTCTGTCTCCCATGAGCCCTCTTGACCTTCCGGCGCCGCCCCAATCATGCCGACTCGCGAGCGTCCTCGACAGCAGCAGGTATGTCGACGGGTCCTCCTTCTCGAGCGCGAGCGCGCGCTCTGCCGCTCGCTTCGCTGCGGCCTCATTGCCATGGAGCTGGCAGGCACCAAGCAGCGCCTGCCAGACCAGTACCCCGGGACGGAACGGCATCCGCGATATCAGCTCCTCGGCGTCCTCTATATGGCCTGCTTTCCCGAGGAGATCGACCATGCAGGCGTAGTGATCCTCGCCGGGCTCGATGCGGAACTTGTCTGTCATGGCTCTGAAGTATATCCAGGCTTCCTCCATGAACCCGCCTTGGCTGCAGGCATGGAGGACGCAGAGGAACGTGATGTGGTTAGGCGCGATGCCTTCCAGAAGCATGTCGTCGAACACCTTCACGGCGTCCTGAGGTTGCCCGTTCCGCGCGAACCCCATGATCATCGTCGTCCAGGATATGACGGGCCGCTGCCGCATTGACTGGAACACCCTGTGCGCGGTGTCCACCAGGCCACACTTGGAGTACATGTCGATGAGCGCGTTGTTCACGCCGACGTCGGAGCCCTCTCCTAGTCTGATGGCGTATCCATGGACCTTGCGCCCTTCGCTCGGACCGGCGAGGGTCGCGCAGGCATTGACTGCCGTCGCCAATGTGTAGTTGTTCGGCCTAATTCCTTCGAGCATCATGGGACCAAGGACTCCGATGGCCTTGGCAGGCTCGCCGCAGTGCAGCCAACCGGCCGCCATCTCCGTCCACGACACGACGTCTCTCCGTGACATCTCGTCGAACGCTCTGGCGCCAGACTCCAGGGCGCCGTTCTTCGTGTACATCTCCACCAGGGAGTTGCCCACGCAGACGTCGTCGCCGAAGCCGCTCTTGACAAGCTGCCCATGGACCTGCAAGCCGCTCGTCGTGTCAGCGTCCGCCGTCAGCCCTGAGAGCACGGTGCTGAATGAGAACCCGTCGGCCCCGACGCCTTCCCGGGCCATCCTCCGCCAGAGAATCCACATGCGCGTGCGCGAGCGGCGCGCGAGCCCGGCAAGCAGCGTGTTCCACGAGACGACGTCGCGGCGACCGGAGGCCCACTCGAACAGCCGCACGGCGTCGGCGAGCCGCTCGTGCCGGACCATCGCGGCGAGGAACGCGTTCAGCACGAAGGCGTGGGATGCGAAGCCGAGCCGGACGGCGAGGGCGTGGAGCTGCCGCGCGTGCGCGCCGGCGGCGAGGAGCGAGCTGGCGTTGAGCGCGCTGACGAGCGCGAACTCGCTGGGCGGGGCCCCCTCGCGGCGCATCGCGCGGAAGAGCGCGAGCGCCTCGCGGGGGCGGCCCCCCTGCGCGAGCCCCGAGACGGCGGCGGCCCAGGAGACGGCGTTGCGGCGGGGCATTTCGTCGAGCAGACGGAGGCCGTGGCGGCGGGGCCGGAGCGGCGACCTGAAGTAGGCGATGAGCAGGTGGTTGGCCAGGAACTGGTCGCGGGCGAGGAGGCCCGGCTTGAGGATCGCCGCGTGGAGGGAGGCGACGCGGCGGGGGTCGGCGGCGCTGCGCTGGAGGATGGCCGCGTAGGCGCGGGACTGCGGGCACGCCATGGCCGACGGGTGCGATTTGTCATGCGGTTTTGTGCGACCGAGGTTTCAGAAGACGTATGTGAATATGGGTGTGGGAACCTGTCACGTTAACAGCCTCAGCTCTCGATTTTTTGCAAGTCTGTCGATTGTGTTTTGCACTGGCAGTAGATTTGCAAATAGTAGAAAAAATGCAATCAATCCTATAAACACATTGAGCGCTAATTTATGCACAAGTATATGCATTGACAGAGCTAGTACAAAGTTGAGACATTTATTTTGAGACGGAGGGAGTATATGCTAACTTGCATCTTGCAAAAGATTGTTTCATCCATTCCAAAATGTGGTTCGTGTAGAATTTTTTTTAAAGTCAACTTTGACCAAGTTTGCGGAAGAAGAAAACCAACACCTATGATACCAAGTAGATATTATAAATATCATTGCATACAACATGTGATATGCTTTTATATTATATTAATTTTGTATTTTCCTCACCAGCAAAATAAGGTATTTTTCTCACCAGCAAAAAAATATATTTTTCTCGATAAACTTGGTCAATCTCTACAAAGTTTGGCATTTAAAAAAATATATGCATATGGAATTAGGGGAGTAGTAAAAAAATTGCTAGGAAGTGTATAGTTATCCTCATTTTGGTGATGTTGTCAGGATTGGACTAGAAAGGTAGCTTTTATTGATCACTAGAATGTCGACCCAATGCATGGGTGCTTAAATGAGGTGCTAAGGACATTAAATAGTTTAGCAACTATACTCCCCAATGCATAGGTGCTTAGCTTATGGTTGCTAAGCTTGCTTTATTGAATGATTTAGCAACTAAAACTCTTCATGTATTGGTGGGCTTTCTTTCTTTAAATGTTTTGCCTAGGTTCACGCGCTTAGCATTGTTTCTTCCTGAGGTCACTACACTCATCTCTCTCCTCTTAGATAACATGCCACATCATATTTTTTGCCTATGTGAAAGGCTTAGCACCTGTATAAGGTGAAGCATTGGGAGGGCCTAAGAGGCCAATTCTTTTTCGAAACCTAGGCAAAAGATTTGCGTCATTGATTATTTAATAAAGAGAGTTTACAGAGGGGCTACATTGATTAATAACGAGGATTTGCACTTCCGACACCTAGAAGTTTGGGTTGTCAGGAAACCTCTCCATCCCACATCCGAATAGTTGATCATGAATTTTTCAGTGATGGTGGGATTTTACTAGGTGGAGGATGACCGAAATGATGTTCGGGTGGATGGTAAAGGCACTACGGTTGAGGTTGATGTAACATGCACTTGTTCAGATCAAGAAAAATGGCATGCATGCCATTATACGAGACATCGAGTTTCTATAAAATGCATCAACATTGGAAATGCTTACAAGAAGGTCACCGGCCTAACATATATGCAATTTGATTGCATCCCTCATTGCAGCGTAATTGAACCTACACAACGAGGAGAATTGCCCTCCACCCACCACACTCACTGAGGATACCTCCCTCACCTCGTCGTACCTCCCATATAAGTAGTACATAAAATAAACCACATAATGTCTTATTTTCTTTGGATATCGAGAGCATACCCAACAAGGTGAGTGCCACCATCTTGTCAAAGCAGGTAACAAGACATTCCTTGCTGACTATGACTACTCAAGCCTTAGACAGAGTATAATGTGTAGGTTAATAATGTGCAAATGTGATTAAAACCCTCACAAGTATGAAAATGATTAACACCTTTACACAAACTGTACAACAAACCTAGATTTGGTGCCCACGACGATATGTGCACAACGTGATATTGCGTTATCAGGGCGAGTTGTACAAAAGCAGAAGAAGCCTAGTGAGACGTTCACCAACTTGGACTTTGATTGCATTGCCAACAGTGGACGCTTTACTAGCAAATGAAATACCAATTTTTTGTTCTTTTAAGAAGTTTTTTTTGGGAACGAAGACGCTAGGAGCGTCCGGCTTTAAATTAATAAAGTCCTCAGGCACCACGTTCAACAGGTTACAATTAAGAAAAAACATAAGAAGACGTTCGGTCTACGACCGGCATCCAAGCGAAACTGAAGGTTCATCACGCGTGCAACAATACAAGCAGCCAAATAATCAACACCGAAGATCTAAGTAAACAGACAGCTCTCTCTACTAGACTCCAAAAACTTCAATGGCTTGGCGGATCTTGTCTTGCCAGCACCTGGATATTCTTGATGCGCATCATGGTCTCCAACATGCGTTCAACATCGCGCTCCTTCCCCAGCGGAGTCCACATCTGTAAAAAAAGATGTCATTTGAAGATCACGTCCACGGGATGGTTAGGGAATTTTTTTCTCAATCGTTATTTTATTGCACGTCGTCCAAATAACCCAAAGCAGCGCCCCTACGCAGCGCCAAGCGATTCTACCACCAGCCCCTTTCGTGGATTTGAGGATAGAAATCAAGTCATTCCCCGAGGCTGGGTTCCAGTTCGTGTGGAAAGCTTCCCTAACTGCACTCCACGCGAACCTGGCTAGGTGACATCTAAAAAAAATGTGGTTTGCATCTTCACCTAAGCCGCACACAGTGCAAGCACCATCAGCCGGACCATTACGCTTGGCTACGTTATCCGAAGTGGGCAGACTGTTCCTGAACATTTGCCACATGAAGATTTTAATCTTCAAGGGCAGGCCTGCCTTCCACAACCCCCTAGCTATATCTAACATTGGCACTTCAGTTAGCTTGTTGTAGAGGGACTTAACCGAGAATTTCCTGGAAGCTGTCAGGCTCCACTCTACCGAGTCATCGCCTATCCCAATTCGGTTGGCACCAAGCTGCTGTACCAGATCGTCCCATGACTCTCGTTCGTTATTTGTAAGGGCCCGCAAGAAGTGGATCGCCGGAGGGTCAGCACGAAGTACCTCCCCCACTAAGATGTTGATGTTTGAGGCGATCCGGAATAAGTTGGGGTGGCTTTGCCAAAGGGGATAGGCGCCCAGCCAATGATCAAGCCAAAACCTAGTGGATTGGCCATTGTTAATCTGAAATTTGGCCCCAATAACAAAAGCGGGGCGGACCGCTTGGATCCCTTTCCAAAACATGGAGCCGTTGGCCGAGGCCGTGAAGGGATTCCCATTCGGGAAGTACTTAGCTCTAAGCAGCTGAGCCCAGAGACCCGTCTCCTTTTGGGCAAGCCGCCACCACCATTTGGAAAGGAGGGCGACATTCATTAGTTTGGAGTTTAGGATTCCCAAACCTCCAAAAAAATTGGCCTACAAACAGCCGCCCACTTTACTAGGTGGTATTTCCGTTTGATGCCAGTTCCTTCCCAAAAGAATCGGGATCTAGGTGTGTCTAGCTTAGCATGCACACCATCTGCTAACAAGAACATCCCCATAGTAAATAGGGGAAGGGAAGAGAGGCTCGAGTTAGTTAAAATGAGCCTTGCTGCAGAGGACATAAAGCGCCCTCGCCACGGGCTTACCATGTTGGTCACTTTCCCATACAGAGGCTCCCACTCGAAAATCGAAAGTTTGCGGTGAGATATAGGAAGCCCAAGGTACTTAATTGGAAAGCTCCTACGCTTACAATTAAGTAAATTTGCGACTCGAAAGCTTTGCTGGTCTTCCATCCCCATGGTAATGACCTCACTTTTAAGAAAAAATATTTTGAGTCCGGAAAGGATCTCAAAGGCAAGTAACAAAAGCTTAATTGATGCGATACTATGGTCGCCAGGCTCAAACAATAGCAAGGTGTCGTCGGCATATTGTAGATGTGTCACACCACCCGGGATTAGGTGTGGGACGAGCCCCTTGATATGACCGGCCTCCCCGGCCTTGGACAGCAAAGCTGCCAATGCATCTGCCACAAAGTTGAAGACTAGTGGGGAGATGGGATCGCCCTGCCTTAACCCTTTCCTGTTACGGAAGAAACTTCCCCATTTCGCCGTTAACAATAACCGAGGTGTTGCCACACGAAATCAGGTGCATGATCCGGTGGACGAACCCTGCCTCAAAACCCTTTTTGAGGAGGACCTCCCACACAAACTTCCAATTTACGCGGTCGTATGATTTTTCGAAGTCTAGTTTGAGGATAACACCCTGTCCTCACGTTCGTTTTAGCTCGTGGATAATCTCCGTGAGAGCTATGGGCCCTTCAAGAATGTTTCTACCTTTAAGGAAGGCGATTTGGATCTTATGAATTACTTGTTGAGCTACCGGCGCTAATCTAGAGGCCAAAGCTTTGGCGCAGAGCTTGAAAGGGACGTTAATTAGCGTGATCGGGCGGAACTGCTTGATTGAGTCTGCTCCTTTGACCTTGGGGATCAGACAGATCGCCCCATAATTTAGGCGTGCAAGATCTACCGTACCAAGGGCAAAGCCGTTAATTATAGCTTGGAAAAGGTCTCTGAGGAGCGGCCAAAACCTTTTGAAGAACTCCACCGGCCAGCCATCCGGGCCTGGAGCCGTGTCGTTCTTCATTCCAGCTAGCGCGAGATCAATCTCTTGAAGCGTAAAAGACACCATAAGGGTGTCATTTTCCTGTTGAGACACACGCTCATCCGGTCCCCATAAGTCTTCCCTTAGACTTAAACCTTTCGCTTCGGCTGTTCCCAACAGCTCTACGAAGAAATCAAAGATGTGCTTGCTACTTCTCGATCTTGCGTTGTATTCCCTCGAAGAGGAAAGGGAGATGCAGCATAGTAGCGTAAGTATTTCCCTCAGTTTTTGAGAACCAAAGTATCAATCCAGTAGGAGACCACGCGCGAGTCCCTCGCACCTTCACAAACAAATAAGAACTTCGCAGCCAACGCGATAAGGGGTTGTCAATCCCTTTACGGTCACTTACGAAAGTGAGATCTGACAGAGATGATAGTTTATATTTTTGGTATTTTTAGTTTATAAGAACAACAAATAAAAGCAATAAAAGTAAAGTAGATGTAGATTGATATGTTCAGAATAGACACGGGGGCCATAGTGTTCTCTAGTGGCTTCTCTCATGATAGCGATATTCTACGGCGGGTAAACCAATTACTGTTGAGCAATTGATAGAAAAGCGAATAATTATGAGACTATCTAGGCATGATCATTGTATATAGGCATCACGTCCGAGACAAGTAGACCGACTCCTGCCTGCATCTCTACTATTACTCCACACATCGACCGCTATCCAGCATGCATCTAGTGTATTGAGTTCAAAAGAACAGAGTAACGCCTTAAGCAAGATGACATGATGTAGAGGGATAGACTCAAGCAATATGATATAAACCCCATCTTTTTATCCTCGATGGCAACAATACAATACGTGCCTTGCTGCCCCTACTGTCACTGGGAAAGGACACCGCAAGATTGAACCCAAATCCAAGCACTTCTCCCATTGCAAGAACTATAGATCTAGTAGGCCAAACCAAACCAATAATTCGAAGAGACTTGCAAGGATATTATGAGCACACATAAAAAAGTTCAGAGAAGAACCAAATATCTTTCGTAGATAATCTTGATCAGAAACTCACAATTCATCGGATCTCGACAAACACACCGCAAAAAGAGATTACATCGAATAGATCTCCTCAAAGACCGAGGAGAACTTTGTATTGAGATCCAGAGAGAGAGAGAATAAGGCATCTGGATACTAGCTATGGACCCGAAGGTCTGTGGTAAACTACTCACAACTCATGGTGAGGGCGATGATGATGATGAAGAAGAACTCCGTGATGGATCCCCCTCCGGTGGAGCTCTGAAACAGGCTCCAAGATGAGATCTCACGGGAACAGAAGGTTACGGTGGTGGAATTAGGGTTTTCTCTCTGTTGTTGAAGGTTTCGGGGTACGTAGACTTATATAGGAAGAAGGAGGACACCGGGGGGGTGCTCGGGGGCCCCACGAGGCAGGGGGCGCGCCCCCGCCCTCGTGGGCCACCCCTTGATCCCCTGATGTGGTTCTCAAGTCCCTCGTGCGTGATTTTCTCCAAAAATATCTCTCGCGAAGGTTTCATTCCGTTTGGACTCCATTTGATATTCTTTTTCTGCAAAACCCTGAAACAGGCAAAAAACAGCAATCTGGACTGGGCCTTTGGGTTAGTAGGTTAGTCCCAAAAATGATATAAAAGTGTATGATAAAGCCCATTAAACATCCAAGACTTCATAAATAATAGCATGGAACAATAAAAAAAATATAGATACGTTGGAGACGTATCAGTGCTTAACAATTTCATTTTGGGACACCAGAATCCCGCTCCGACTGGAGACTTAGGATTGTGCTCTTGCGTTTACGCCCGTTGGCATACGCATGAAAGTAACCTGTGTTGGCATCGCCTTTCACAACCCACTTGACGCCGCCCCTACGGCGCCAGTACTCCTCCTCCGCCCTAAGGATAGCCAAGACCTGGTTTTCTAAGGAGTATCGGTGCTCCCATTCGTCACCAGAAAAGGGTCTAGCATCGGCTTGCGCGTCGAGGCGTGCAATTTCTTCCACAATGCGTTCCCTTTCTCTTTTGGGCTCGCTGCCATGATTGGCCCCCCAACCCCTCAGGAAAGCCTGCAGGGACGCAGCCGCAGAGGACCAAAACTCTACTGGTCCTCTTTGGCACCCCATCTGGTTACCAATCAAGGTCCAGCAGTTCGTGACCAGTTGGCAGAAACCCTCGTGTTTGAACCAAGCTGTCTTGAAGAAAAATCTACGGCTGCGGCGCACATTGTCCTCCCCTGACGACAGAATAAGAGGGCCATGATCTGATTCGATGCGCGTCTCGGCCACTAAGGTACAAAAGGGGAACAGGGCCTCCCAATCACTTGAACAAAAAACTCGATCGAGAACACAACGAACTGGAGCCCGCTGTTTTTTAGTCCAAGTGAACTTTGCACCTGTACGCGCAATCTCCCTAAGAGCAGCGGCCGCAATGGCATTGTTAAAAGGGACACCCTAGCCCAATCTATGTTGCCATTGTTGTTGTCCGCCCCCGAGCGGATCAAGTTAAAGTCCCCGCCCACAACTACAGGCAGGTTGGTCGCTCGTTTGGCCCCAACCATAGCTGTGATTTCCCCCAAGAAATCAATAGACCTCGCGTGGTTCGCCGGCCCGTATACACTGACAATCACCCAAGGAGCCAGGGATACACGGTGACGAACGGTGAAAGGATTGATATGGTTAACTAGAGGGGGGGGGGGTGAATAGGCAACTAACAATTTTAGCTTTTCTTGACCAAATTAAACTTAGGAACAAAATAGGTTGTCTAGATATGCAACTAGGTGAGCAACCTATATGATGCAACAAAGATAACTAAGAAAGCAAGCACAAGATACTAACAGACTAAGGCTTGCACAAGTAAAGGATAGAGATAACCAAAAGTGGAGCCGGTGAAGACGAGGATGTGTTAGCGAAGTTCCTTCCCTTTGAGGGGAAGTACGTCTCCGTTGGAGCGGTGTGGAGGCACAATGCTCCCCAAGAAGCCACTAGGGCCACCGTATTCTCCTCACGCCCGCACACAATGCGAGATGCCGTGATTCCACTATTGGTGCCCTTGAAGGCGGCGACCGAACCTTTACAAACAAGGTTGGGGCTCTCTCCACAACTGAATTGGAGGCTCCCAACGAAACCACGGAGCTTCACCACAATGGATATGGCTCCGAGGTGACCTCAACCGTCTAGGGTGCTCAAACACCCAAGAGTAACAAGATCCACAAGGGATTAGTGGGGGAAATCAAATTTCTCTTGGTGGAAGTGTAGATCTGGGCCTTCTCAACCAATCCCTAGAAAATCAACAAGTTTGATTGGCTAGGGAGAGAGATCGGGCAAAAATAAGCTTTTGGAGCAACAATGGAGCTTGGGGGAGAAGAGGTGAGTTTTCTAGAGGAAGAAGAACCCTTTATATAGTGGGGGAGAATAGTGAACCGTTACACTCATCTCAGCCCGCATAGAGCGGTACTACCGCTGGGCCGAGCGGTACTACCGCTGGTGCAAGCAGTACTACCGCGCCCCCGAGCGGTACTACCGCCCTGTGTTAGGGACGAGGTTTAGAGGAAAGGAGCGGTAGTAGCCACGGTGGTGGCAGCGGTACTACCGCTGCTACTACCGTTGCTACCACCGTAGAACCCGACACGAGAAAAATTCGTCCTGAATCGACGCGGAGGTGGAGAGTAGCCGCGGCGGTACTGCCGCGTATAAGCCCAAGTGATACGTCTCCAACGTATCTATAATTTTGATTGTTCCATGCTATTATTTATGAAGTCTTGGATGTTTAATGGGCTTTATCATTCACTTTTATATCATTTTTGGGACTAACCTACCAACCCAAAGGCCCAGTCCAGATTGCTGTTTTTTTGCCTATTTCAGGGTTTGCAGAAAAAGAATATCAAACGGAGTCCGAACGGAATGAAACCTTCACGAGAGATATTTTTGGAAAAAATCACGCACGCGGAGCTTGAGGACCAATTCAGGGGACAGAGAAGTGGCCCTCGAGGGTGGGGGGTGCGCCCCCCTTCCCAGGGCGCGCCCCCTGCCTCGAGGCCTCCTCGTGTGGCCCCCGGTGCCCTCCTTCTTCCTATATAAGTCCACGTACCCCAGAAACTCCGAAGACAGAGAGAAAACCCTAATTCCACCGCCGTAGCTTCTGTTCCCGTGGAGATCCCATCTTGGAGCCTGTTCCGGAGCTCTACCGGAGGGGGATCCATCACGGAGGCCTTCATCATCATCATCATCCCCCTCACCATGAGTTGTGAGTAGTTTACCACAGACCTTCGGGTCCATAGCTAGTATCTATATGGCTTCTTATCTCTCTCCGGATCTCAATACAAAGTTCTCCTCGGTCTTCGAGGAGATCTATTCGATGTAATCTCTTTTTGCGGTGTGTTTGTCAAGATCCGATGAATTGTGAGTTTATGATCAAGGTTATCTATGAAAGATATTTGGTTCTTCTCTGAACTTTGTGTGATTTGGGTGCTAGTGTCTCCACTATCCCAAAAACTTTGTGTGATTTGCTAGGGTTCCATGAGCTTGATGATTGTTCTTTAAATTTGCATCTTGCGGATTCCACTATTAAGAAACCTATGGGAAGAATTAATGATGTTCTTATTGTTGCCAATAGGAATTATGTGCCCGTAGATTTCATTGTTCTTGATATAGATTGCAATCCTTCATGTCCTATTATTCTTGGTAGACCTTTCCTTAGAATGATTGATGCAATTATTGATATGAAGGAAGGAAATATTAGATTCCAATTTCCGTTAAGGAAAGGCATGGAACACTTTCCTAGAAAGAAAATCAAATTACCATATGAATCTATCATGAGAGCCACTTATGGATTGCCTTCCAAAAATGGCAATACCTAGATCTATCTTGTATCGTGCCTAGCTAGGGGCATAAAACGATAGCGCTTGTTGGGAGGCAACACAATTTTATGTTTTTTGTTTTTGTTGCTGTTAGGCAATAAATATTGCATATAGCCTCTGATTAGATGTGGTTTCATGTTTAGTTTAGTGTTTGTGCCAAGTAGAACCTTTGGGAAGACTTGTGTGAAGTTTATGTGATCTTGCTGTGAAAAACAAAATCGTTAGCGCTCGCTAAAGTAGTCGTGGGATTTTACTAGAGTGTGCTTTTTAGTTGATTATTTTTGCAGATGATTGATAGACAAATTTCGCAAATTTAACAATTTAGTCTGAATTTTTTGGAGTTCCATAAGTAGGCGAATCCTGCAGATTACTACAGACTGTTCTGTCTTTGACATATTCTGTTTTTCGTGTGTTGTTTGCTTATTCCGATGAATCTATGAGTAGTATTGGAGGATATGAACCATAAAGAAGTTGGAGTACAGTAGGTTTAACACCAATATAAACAAAGAATGAATTCATTGCTGCACCTTTGAGTAGTGGTTTGCTTTCTTATACTAACGGAGCTCACGAGAATTTTTGTCTAAGTTTTGTGTTGTGAAGTTTTCAAGTTTTGAGTATTGCTTTGATGGACTATGGAACAAGGAGTAGCAAAGGCCTAAGCTTGGGGATGCCCATGGCACCCCAAGTAAATTCAAGATAATCAAAAGCCTAAGCTTGGGGATGCCCCGGGAAGGCATCCCCTCTTTCGTCTTCATCCATCGGTAACTATAGTTGGAGCTATATTTTTTATTCAGCACATGATATGTGTTTTGCTTGGAGCGTCTTGTATAATTTGAGTCTTTGCTTGTTAGTTTAACACAATCATCCTTGTTGGACACACCTATTTGAGAGAGTTAAATATGTGAAGCACTAGAGCAAAAACTATTCAACTCAAAAGATATAAGTGAAGCACATAGAGTGTTCTAACAATTTCTAGGCCATATTTAACTCTCTCAAATAGGTGTGTCCAGCAAGGTTGATTGTGGCAAACTGACAAGCAAATACTCAAATTATACAAGACGCTCCAAGCAAAACACATAACATGTTGCGAATAAAAAATATAGCTCCAAGTATAGTTACCGATGGATGAAGCCGAAAGAGGGGATGCTTTCCCGGGGCATCCCCAAGCTTAGGCTTTTGATTATCTTGAATTTACTTGGGGTTCCATGGGCATCCCCAAGCTTAGGCCTTTTTTACTCCTTGTTCCATAGTCCATCAAAGCAATACTCAAAACTTGAAAACTTCACAACACAAAACTTAAACAAAAATTCTCGTGAGCTCCGTTAGTATAATAAAGCAAACCACTACTCAAAGGTACAGCAATGAATTCATTATTTGTTTATATTGGTGTTAAACCTACTGTAATCCAACTTCTCTATGGTACATATCCTCCAATATTACTCATAGATGCATCGGAATAAGCAAACAACACACGAAAAAACAGAATATGTCAAAGACAGAACAGTCTGTAGTAATCTGCAGGGTTCGCCTACTTATGGAACTCCAAAAAATTCAAACTAAATTTGTGAATTTGCGCAATTTGTCTACCAATCAGCAGCTAAAAGAATCAACTAAAAAGCACGCTCCAGTAAAATCCCACGACTACTTTAGCGAGCGCTAATGATTCTGTTTTTCACAGCAAGATCATATAAACTTCACACAAGTCTTCCCAAAGGTTCTATTTGGCACAAACACTAAACAAAACATGAAACCACATCTAATCAGAGGCTAGATGCAATATTTATTCCCTAACAGAAACAAAAACAAAAAACATAAAATTGGGTTGCCTCCCAACAAACGTTATCGTTTTACGCCCCTAGCTAGGCACGATACAAGATAGATCTCGGTATTGCCATCTTTGATCTTTACCCTTTTAATGGTGTCAAGCTCGCATCCGAGAGGTTCTTTACGTTTCCCTTCATATTCGGAAATCTTTAGATCTAAAGCATCCAACCGCTTATTACAAAGAGTAATCAACATATTCATGCGGTGGAGATTCCCACTAACACTTTTAAGAGGTTCAAAAGATTTTTGTAATATTTTTGTTACTTCGCAAATTTTCTCCAAAACTTGCGTCCCTTCCAGGGTTGAATTTGACCCTTTTTTGGGAGGTAGTGTTCCCACTATCCCCTCTATAATTTCATGCACGATACTAGGATCAATTTCGATAAAATTCCCTTTGGCAACGCAATCCAAGAGTTGTATGTGAGACATATTCAACCCCACATAAAAATTGCGAAGCAAGATTCTAAAATTCACCTCTAAGGTGCACTTACGATAAGATTCCATCATCCTAAACCAAGCATCTTTTAAGTTTTCTCCTTGCCTTTGCTTGACGTGAAGTACTTCAAACTCGGGAAACAAAGGAGCGGATAAGGGACTAGCCATAATGACAAGCAAGCAATCCAACACACAGAAGCAAGCGAACGATAAACACACGTGAGAGGAAGGGCAAATAAAACGGCAAGGGTGAAGTGGGGGAGAGGAAAACGAGAGGCAAATAAATGTAATGCGAAGGATAAAGGTTTGTGATAGGTACTTGGTATATGACTTTTGCGTAAGCTTCCCCGGCAACGGCACCAGAAATTCTTCTTGCTACCTCTTGAGCTTGCGTTGTATTCCCTCGAAGAGGAAAGGGAGATGCAACACAGTAGCGTAAGTATTTCCCTCAGTTTTTGAGAACCAAGGTATCAATCCAGTAGGAGACCACGCGCGAGTCCCTCACACCTACACAAACAAATAAGAACTTCGCAGCCAACGCGATAAGGGGTTGTCAATCCCTTTACGATCACTTACGAAAGTGAGATCTGATAGAGATGATAATTGATATTTTTGGTATTTTTTGTTTAATAAAACAACAAATAAAAGCGGTAAAAGTAAAGTAGATGTAGATTGATATATTCAGAATAGACACGGGGGCCATAGTGTTCTCTAATGGCTTCTCTCATGATAGTGATATTCTACGGCGGGTAAACAAATTACTGTCCAGCAATTGATAGAAAAGCGAATAATTATGAGACTATCTAGGCATGATCATTGTATATAGGCATCACGTCCGAGACAAGTAGACCGACTCCTGCCTGCATCTACTACTATTACTCCACACATCGACCGCTATCCAGCATGCATCTAGTGTATTGAGTTCATAAGAACAGAGTAACGCCTTAAGCAAGATGACATGATTTAGAGGGATAAACTCAAGCAATATGATGAAAACCCCATCTTTTTATCCTCGATGGCAACAATACAATACGTGCCTTGCTGCCCCTACTGTCCCTGGGAAAGGACACTACAAGATTGAACCCAAAGCCAAGCACTTCTCCCATTGCAAGAACTATAGATCTAGTAGGCCAAACCAAACCAATAATTCAAAGAGACTTGCAAGGATATTATGAGCACACATAAAAAGTTCAGAGAAGAACCAAATATCTTTCATAGATAACCTTGATCATAAACTCACAATTCATCGGATCTCGACAAACACAACGCAAAAAGAGATTACATCGAATAGATCTCCTCGAAGACTGAGGAGAACTTTGTATTGAGATCCAGAGAGAGAGAGAAGAAGCCATCTAGATACTAGCTATGGACCCGAAGGTCTGTGGTAAACTACTCACAACTCATGGTGAGGGCGATGATGATGATGATGAAGGCCTTCGTGATGGATCCCCCTCCAGTGGAGCTCCGGAACAGGCTCCAAGATGGGATCTAAACAGGAACAGAAGCTACGGCGGTGGAATTAGGGTTTTCTCTCTACATATGGAGTTTCTGGGGTACGTGGACTTATATAGGAAGAAGGAGGGCACCGGGGGCCACTTGAGGGGGCCTCGAGGCAGGGGGGCGCGCCCCCACCGTCGAGGGCCACCTCTGTGTCCCCTGACTTGGTCCTCAAGCTCCGCGTGCGTGATTTTCTCCAAAAATACCTCTCGTGAAGGTTTCATTCCGTTTGGACTCCGTTTGGTAGTCCTTTTCCGCAAAACCCTGAAATAGGCAAAAAAACAGCAATCAGGACTGGGCCTTTGGGTTAGTAGGTTAGTCCTAAAAATGATATAAAAGTGAATGATAAAGCCCATTAAACATCCAAGACTTCATAAATAATAGCCTGGAACAATAAAAAATTATAGATACGTTGGAGACGTATCATGCATCCGTTGCATGGCAATCCCTACTCACTCACATTGATATCTATTGATGGGCATCTCCATAGCCCGTCGATACGCCTAGTCGATGTGAGACTACCTCCCTCCTTTTTGTCTTCTCCACGACCACCTCTATTCCACCCATAGTGCTATATCCATGGTCACGCTCATGTATTGCGTGAAAGTTGAAAGGTTTGAAAAGATAGAGTATGAAAACAAATGCTTGACTGAAATCGGGGTTGCGCATGATATGAATATTTTGTGTGATGAAGAGGGAGCATAGCCAAACTTTATGATTTTGTAGGGATAACTTTCTTTAGCCATAGTATTTTGAGAAGACATGATTGCTTTGTTAGTATTGCTTGAAGTATTGTTATTTCTTATGTCAATATAGACTTTTATCTTGAATCTTTCATATCTAAACATTCATGACACAATTAAGAGAATTACATTGAAAAACTATATTGGTTAGCATTCCACATCAAAAATTCTTTCTTTATCATTTACCTACTCGAGGACAAGCAGGAATTAAGCTTGGGGATGCTTGATACGTCACCAATGTATCTATAATTTTTGATTGTTCCATGCTATTATTTATGAAGTCTTGGATGTTTAATGGGCTTTATCATTCACTTTTATATCATTTTTGGGACTAACCTACTAACCCAAAGGCCTAGTCTAGATTGTTGTTTTTTTTTTTGCCTATTTCAGGGTTTTGCAGAAAAAGAATATCAAATGGAGTCCAAACGGAATGAAACCTTCGCCAGAGATATTTTTGGAGAAAATCACGCACGCGGAGCTTGAGGACCAAGTCAGGGAACAGAGAGGTGGCCCTCAAGGGTGGGGGTGCGCCCCCTTCCCAGGGCGCGCCCCCTGCTTCGAGGCCTCCTCGTGTGGCCCCTGGTGCCCTCCTTCTTCCTATATAAGTCCACGTACCCCAGAAACTCCGAAGACAGAGAGAAAACCCTAATTCCACCGCCGTAGCTTCTGTTCCCGTGGAGATCCCATCTTGGAGCCTGTTCCTGAGCTCCACCGGAGGGGGGTCCATCACGGAGGCCTTCATCATCATCATCATCACCCTCAGCATGAGTTGTGAGTAGTTTACCATAGACCTTCGGGTCCATAGCTAGTATCTAGATGGCTTATTCTCTCTCTCTCCGAATCTCAATACAAAGTTCTCCTCGGTCTTCGAGGAGATCTATTCGATGTAATCTCTTTTTGTGGTGTGTTTGTCGAGATCCGATGAATTGTGAGTTTATGATCAAGGTTATCTATGAAAGATGTTTGGTTCTTCTCTGAACTTCTTATGTGTGCTCATAATATCCTTGAAAGTCTCTTTGAATCATTGGTTTGGTTTGGCCTACTAGATCTATAGTTCTTGCAATGGGAGAAGTGCTTGGCTTTGGGTTCAATCTTGCGGCGTCCTTTCCCAGTTACAGTAGGGGCAGCAAGGCACGTACTGTATTGTTGCCATAGAGGATAAAAAGATGGGGTTTACATCAGATTGCTTGAGTTTATCCCTCTACATCATGTCATCTTGCTTAAGGCGTTACTCTGTTCTTATGAACTCAATATACTAGATGCATGCTGGATAGCGGTCGATGTGTGGAGTAATAGTAGTAGATGCAGGCAGGAATCGGTCTACTTGTCTCGGTCGTGATGCCTATATACAATGATCATGCCTAGATAGTCTCATAATTATTCGCTTTTCTATCAATTGCTCGACAGTAATTTGTTTACCTGCCGTAGAATATCGCTATCATGAGAGAAGCCACTAGAGAAAACTATGGCCCCGGGTCTATTCTCAACATATCGATCTACATCTACTTTACTTTTATCGCTTTTATTTTCTGTTTTATTAAACCAAAAATACCAAAAATATCAACTATCATCTCTATCAGATCTCACTTTCATAAGTGACCGTAAAGGGATTGGCAACCCCTTATCATGTTGGCTGCGAAGTTCTTATTTGTTTGTGCAGGTGCGAGGGACTCGCGTGTGGTCTCCTACTGGATTGATACCTTGGTTCTTAAAAACTGAGGGAAATACTTACGCAACTGTGCTGCATCTCCCTTTCCTCTTCGAGGGAATACAACGCAAGCTCAAGAGGTAGCACCAAGCGATACTACCGCGCCTTCTCAGCGGTACTACCTCTTAGAGCGTATACGCGGTACTACCGCCCTGGCTACGGTACTACCGCGCCCACAGAAAGAAGTGGAGATGCTAGGAAAAGAGAGAAGACGAGGGTGCAAAAAACGAGTGCACGTGATGATTCCACCCTGGCCTTTCCAATGCGGAGCTCCCCTTGATAGTACGGTGTCTCCTACGACTCAAGTCCAACAAAACAAAAGCCTAGCACGACAACACGTCTTGAGCTGATAACTCGAAGGGTAGATAATCATCTCGTGCCTCTGGATTCGTATCTGAAATACTTGGCACACACGATTAGTCCACAAACGCATTGTCATCAATCACCAAAACCACAAAGGAAGGGACATGCCCTTACAATCTCCCCCTTTTTTGGTGGATTGGTGACAACACGGGATTTGCACATAATGTAATAACATATGAGGAGTAAGCAAACCCCATGGACTACAAAAAAATAGACGAGCTCCCCCTGGATGTGTGCTTAAAAAGAAGTTGCTTGTGGAAAGCAAAGCACACACTCTAGGATCAATGCTCCCCCTATCTTTTATAATCCGATAACATCTAATCAATGAGGAGACATAAGTAAGTAACAAAGTAGGTGCAACATGATAGAACATAGATTAAGCAATACTTACTAGAGTACTCAATAAAATTAAGATAGCATAGGTCTCACACAAAGAAAAGTAGCTGAGTCTCATGAACACACCAAACCAGAAAGAAAAGCAAAGCACCTAAACACACGAGACACCAATATGCAAAACACCGCAAATCACCTCTCCCCTTTGGCATCGAGACACCGAAAAGGGGCAGAGAAAGACACAACGTCATCACACCGCTCCAGGGTCATCTGCACCTCCGTCATCGGCTGGGGGCTGCTCGGGGTCAGAGTCAGTCCAGTGACGGTGCTGACGAACCCAGTCGTCCTCATCAGTGATGCGGCCCTCAAAACCGCTAGTAACTGTGGCACCAAGCTGACGCATAAGCTCCTTGTGACAAGTCCTGGACTTCTTCTCATAGACATGGCCATGTACTGACCGTGGGACTCCATGCAGAACATCTTCTTCATCTTCTTCTTAAGCTTCTTGGCCCAAGAGGGCTCAGCTCCAGATGGCATATACTCATCATCATCATCATCATCATCCTAGTCGTCCTCTGCCTCAGGATCATCAGCACCAGCGGGGATGTTAGGCCGAGTAACCGGAGTGTTCCAAAGATCCTTCATCCTAAGTCTCTTGACCTCGTGAGAGACCAACTCGCCAGTCTATAGGGCGTACCCCTTGTAGGTGTGCTCCCACGCCTTCTCAGTGAGGAGCATGATGTATGGAGCATAGATGAGACACTTACGCTCTGAGATGGCAGACAACAGTTTAGACCACATGACATGAGAGATATCCAATTTTTCTCCAGTGTTCCGTTCCTTCTAGTGCTGGCAGAAAAGAAGCATATCCACAAGGTAAGAGTGGACCATATCCTGGTTCCCAATGTGAGGAAAAAGAGTCTCCCTGAAGATGCGGTGAAGGATGTCCATAAACACAGGCAGCTCATATGTCTCCTTCAGAGTTTCAGGGTTGACCTTCTTAGTGCAGTATGGCCACAGATTCTGCTTGTGAGTGGATGTAGCATTGCGATGAGGTCGAAAGCCGACCGAACTCTCTAGACCAAGATCTTCAACACCAAGAAGTTCCATGAAAGCTTTCCACTTAACCGCCAAGCGCCTGCTATTAGTCATTGATACGTCCAAAACGTATCTATAATTTCTGCTTGCTCCATGCCACTTTTGGGTGATATTGCTATGATATTCATACACTTCCATACACTTTTGATCATATTTGGACTAACTTACTAATCCAGTGCACCCCAGTGCCAGTTTCTGTTTTCGGCTGTTTTTGTATTTCAGGTTTTCACGTTTCGAGAACTGCCCAGAAAAATCCAGAAAAATTATATAAAATATCAGCGATCCGGAAACAACACTGCCTCCGAAGGGCAGCCTGGGGGGGCCATAGGGGCTCCAGGCGCCCTGTGGGCGCCCCCCCTGGGCCGCGCCGGGGGGGGGGGGG
>LR738710.1:915897604-915919018 GCA_902687465.1 Secale cereale
ACACACACACACACACACACACACACACACAAGAGACACAGAGAACGGACAAGCATAAGACACGAGATAAAGAGCAAAACAGAATCAAAGTTTGATAGGAATATGATGGAGGATGGCCTCTCTATGGTACTACCGCATATGGGAAGCGGTAGTACCGTTCGCAGCGGTAGTACCGCATATGGGGAGCGGTAGTACCGCTCTCAGCGGTAGTACCGCATACGAGACGCGGTAGTACCGCTCAGAGCGGAGGAACAACAGTTCCCCCACACCATGTCAGATCCGGTACTACCGGACATGCAAAGAACAAAAATAGTCCTATCAAAGTTCAATCCTAGCAGTATAGAGAAGTTCACCATCCTACTCAAGCCTTGATTTGGCCAAAAATCATGGAATGCATGCCCATTGCCCCTAAGAACCTAGATCTGAAAACTAGAGGCAACAAGAGAGAAACGAGGGGCAATACTGGCATCCATGGCTTGAGGAAGGGGTGGGGATCGATCCCACTGAAGGAAAAGGTGAACCACCGCCCGGAGAAGTCACCACACCAGCGACCTTTTCGCAGGTTCTTCGTTGGAAAGGAAGATGAGAGACGGGGGTGAATGGGTGTGGGTAAGGAAAAACTTCCCGACCCCCCCCCACTTAACCCCCCCAGCCTCGCGCTCCAGCGGTAGTACCGCTTCGAGCGGGCGGTAGTACCGCTTAGGTTAATAAGCGGTAGTATCGTGCGGTCCAGCGGTAGTACCGCCCAACTCAGAAAAGGTGTCTCCGAGACTGATATTTTGCTCCCAAGAGCCTCCTACAGAGAAAAACCACAGTAACGAGAAGAAATACACAGGAGAACGAAGGAAACAACACAAACACAACTATGCACACAAAGAAGAAAAGCAGGATAAGAAACACAAATCTCTTGAGAGAGATGGCGGTGGCCGATGCCACCTATGTTTGAGTGAAGTGGTATGGCACCGCGAAGATTTTAACCTTGAGCCCATGACCACTACTCATCTTTGAAGCACATTTGTACCCAAAAAAATATTGAATGTGGAAGATTTGATCAATTTGTGCATAACGGGGGGAGAGAGAGTTCATTAAGAGAACAATGCTCCCCCTATTTCCATGCCTACATCTAAACAAGATACCATGGTGTGAGTGGGAGGTGTGCACAACTTCAATCCACATTGCTCAAATCTATGATATTTAGCTCATGCCTTAACTCGTGAAATCTTGCTTCATCCAATGGCTTCGTGAAGATATCTGCAAGGTTATCATGAGTGTTGACATAATGAAGATCTATTTCTCCTTGCCGGATATGGTCCCGGATGAAGTGATACCAAATCTCAATATGCTTCGTCTTGAAGTGTTGCACCGGGTTGAGAGAAATCTTGATGGCACTTTCATTATCACACCAAAGAGGCACTTTGTCACAAGTGACACCGTAATCCTTTAAAGTTTGCCTCATCCATAAAAGTTGTGCACAACAACTGCCGACCGCGACATACTCTGCTTCAGTGAAAGGGAGAGACACACAACTTTGCTTCTTGGACGACCAACTCACCAAAGAGCAACCAAGGAATTGGCATCCTCCAGAAGTGGACTTCCTATCCACTTTGTCTCCCGCCCAATCCGAATCTGAGAAACCTACAAGGTTGAAGTTTGCTCCTCTTGGGTACCATAAGCCAAAGTTTGGGGTATGAGCCAAATATCGAAAGATTCGCTTGACTGCCACAAAGTGACTTTCCTTAGGTGAGGCTTCAAACCGTGCACACATTCCCACACTCAACATGATATCCAGTCTAGATGCACAAAGGTAAAGTAAGGATCCAATCATAGAACGATATACCTTTTGATCCACAGCTTTACCATAGGGATGAATGTCAAGTTGGCACTTGGTAGGCATTGGAGTAGTAGCCGGCTTGACATCACTTAGATTGAACCTCTTGAGCATGTCTTGAGTGTATTTGGCTTGTTTGATGAAGATTCCTTCTCTTCTTTGTTTGATCTCGAACCCAAGGAAGAACTTCAACTCTCCCATCATGGACATCTCAAATTGTACGGTCGTGAGTGCGGCAAACTCATCATTGAAAGCTTTGTTAGGTGAACCAAAGATAATATCATCAACATTCACTCTGTGCGTTCGGTTTATTTGGTTTACATGGTTCGGTAAATACGATTTATCGGTTTGTACGGTATTTATACTTCGGTAAATACGGTTTGAAAATAAAATACGGTTCGGTTTCAGTATATACCAAAATATTTCGATATGGTTTCGGTACATACCAAAATAACCAAAGTTGATGCGAATTTGAAAATAAGGCAACAATTTTTTAGTTCTGGTGACATATTTTGATGAGTAAATATTTTGTACATGATCAAACTTGAGTGCAAATAGCATCAGCAATTCACCATTCAACCATCAGGGTAGCTGGGTAGGGACATCACAGGTTCACGTATATATATAAGACAAGTAGACAACCAAGCTTACAAGGGCTTAAGGCTGTACATGTTCAAACTTAGTACAAAGCAAAGAACATCAACATTTATCCATCAGGCATCAACATTCATCCATCAGGGCCGTCATATTCATCCCATCACGCATACTCGCATAGAACAGAACAAGCATACATAGTGTACCTTAGCATATCATAATTAGTACACAAGCATATATAGAAGATTTACACATCAGTCACGAGCTCAGTACAGAACATGTCCATAACTACAGTTTTTCAGGTTATGTAGTGCTGCCCTAGGGCAACTATTTACCAAAATATTCAAGCATTGTTTCAGGCTTAAACTACCATGCTAGCCGCCTAATTACCAAAAGTAGTTTCAACCTTCAACGATTCCCATCAGCCTAATTACCCAAAATAAAATAGCTACGTTGCTTCGAGGACACAACAGTCAATGATAAAGAGACCCTCATTCTCGCTTAAGGCTGGGAGATCTAGAACCCCTACATGAAAAACACAATATAATGGTTAGTACTCAGTAATAGCAAGGTGTGCTTCATGGTTTATGTGTCTATAATTAGTACCTTCTTCTAGTTTAGACAACTCCTCTAGATCAGCCTCGATGTTGATATGCTTACAACAGAGCCAATCTCGTGTACAAATCAAGGCTTGGAGTGTCATGGGATTCAAGGAGCTTCGAAAGCCATAAAGAATACGCCCACTAGTACTAAAAGCTTATTCGAAAGCAACGGTTGAAATAGGAATTGCTAATATGTCGCGAGCCATTCTTGAAAGGATAGGAAAGCGCAATGAGTTGCATTTTCACCAATTGAGAACCTTGAATTCAGGACTATTTTCTTCTACATATTCAGCTAAGTATTTGTCTAATTTAGTTCTACGACTACCATCACCAGTAGTTAGCTTCATCCTCTTGTTGTATAAATCTCTCATAAGCATGGAATCTGACTGTGGTGTTGAACTCTCACTAGCACAATCACTTGATGCTGGTTGTGGTGTTGGTTCATTCACGCCATACAATATTTTGTATTCACCGAAAAGTGACACAAATGCAGTGTGTGTGCAGAACTCCATATCATGTTACCTTTACTCACCCCATATGTCCGTTGGAACGTATCCTTGAAGAAATCAGATTCCTTGGTCCTTGCATAGAAAGAGCAATCAAAATTAGCATGTCATAACTCATAAGGGCGGGAGCTATATATTGAATTATAACAAGAATGAACAAATGAATATAAGAGTTTTACCTAGGATCAAGAATAGCAGCAATAAATATGTATTTGTTCATTTTCTCTGGATCACCCCAATACTTATCATATTTGTCCTTCATCTTAACAACCATGTTTTTGAACACTTCATCATCACCACAGATCACACATTCACTCCACTTATCTAGCAAGTAATTTATAGCAGCAACCTCTTCAAACAATGTGTTGGACGTGACGTACTTAGTGCCAGAAACCTTATTTGTCAGCACAAAGAAGTGTTGGAGGAACAATTTGAACTCACTAGCATAAACCCAATCGTCATGAGTTGGAGGTCCTGTTTCTCCTTCAACCCCAAGCAAATCTAACTCTTCCTTATAAGAGGGATCTTGAAGTCGAAGTTGATCAAATTCCCTCTCAAATGTCATTGTTGTCTCCAACATTAAAAATGTAGAGTTCCATCTAGTGCATACATCAAGAGAGAGGTGTCCTTTGCTAGTTACCTTGCTGATTGTGACACATTTTTTAAAGCTATTCATTCTTGCAGTTGAGCTTCTCACATACTTGACAGCATTTCGAATGCGTTGAACATGATGAGACATTATCTTCAACCCATCTTGGACCACAAGATTAACAATATGAGCCACACACCTCATGTGAAGATATACACCTTTCGCAACAGCCCCACCTCGATTTTTTAGAGAACTCTTCATGTATTGTAAACAAGTATCATTTGATGATGCATTATCTACCGTAATACTGCACACTGTCTCAATTCCCCACTCAATCACTAACTTATCAAGTGCTTTCCCAATAGCCTCCCCTTTGTGATTATCTACCAAGACAAAGCTAATGATTTTCTTGTTAAGTTTCTAGTCAATATCAATGTAATGGGCAGTAAGAACCATGTAATTTTGAAGTTTAGCGGAGGTCCAAGTGTTGGTTGTTAGGCTCACTGTTTGATGAGAATCCATGAAGTATCTTTTTAGCTTTTGTTTCTCGGCAGCATAGAGTGCCATAATATCTCTATAAACTGTAGTCCTAGATGGAATATGGAATCTAGGACAAGCTTTCATCATAAAATACCTAAACCCTTCCTTCTCAGAGAAAATGAATGGCAACTCATCCACAACAATCATCCGAGCAAAGGCTGCCCTTACCTCTTCCTCATTGTATTGCCATGGAACTGGAATGACAGTACTACCATCAGCACTAAGTTGGAACCTCAATTCAGTTTGATTGGCCCGACTCCCCAACTTGACAATAGCATACTTCTTACAGATCTTAGCATGGTTGTTCATACCAGACGTACCATTCCTCGATGAATTGACGCCCACTGTCTGTCCACAATAGTTGCATGAAGCGCGGTCTGGATCATCGGGAAGCCTAGTGTAGTGGAGCCATATTGCTGCTCTTGAGGCTGCATGCTTCTTCGCTTTCTTTCCAGTTTCAGTATAGGGATCTGGAGGAACCTCAAACATTTCGAACGGTTCAGTACTTGGTGGAATGCTTGGACCTGATATGCCATGACTCTCAGCCATCTAATTATCTGAAGATGAACACAAAGTACACAACATTAATCAACAGACCATCAGAGCATCAATCATTCAATCCAACAGACCAACACAACATCAATAGAGACTCGACCAACACAACATTACCTGCGGGGATGGAGGCTGCAGCGAGGGGCCAAACTGTAGAATTGCACAGGAGGGAGGAGCGGCGCTAGGGAGAGCCGGCTGGAAATGAAGGGGAAACTTGACATGGTTAGTGAAAATATAAAATCCACAATTGAGATGTGTCGACATTAGTCATTTTATTGCACGGCAAAAGAAAATGAATCATTCAAAGGACTAAGGAGGACAGCAGACCACTAATTCCTTTGTAATAACATTCCCAGTAGGCACATCAAGTGTCTATTCCTCGTCCCTTACTCTAGTCTATTTCTTAATGTATTGTATTCAGAAAATGGAGAATTAATGCCCCATCTGCTTTCAGGCATCAAACAGAGGTGGCCAGGAACTTAATTGACCTAAGGTTCAATACCAATCATATGTCCTAAAATTCTGTTACCTAATAAATCACAAAGATAAGAAATAATTCTAAGAGCATAGGGGATTATTCAGGGCACGTAGCTGACAATGTTGGTTTTCTATATATGAATTGTGTTCGAAAAAGCACAAGAGTGGAATGCATACCCAAATTCTACAAGATGGCTAGTTGGCTACCTATGCAGATAGTGCTAGGGTACCAGAGGCAGGGACGAAGGCCGGAAGGCGTGGCGTCAGAGACCGTGGTGTTCGCGCCGCCGCTGGCCGCTGGAACTGGAGGAGAGGGCGGAGTGCTGTGATGTCTACTACACAAACTTCTTCTTGTAGACGTTGTTGGGCCTCCAAGTGCAGAGGTTTGTAGGACAGTAGCAAATTTCCCTCAAGTGGATGACCTAAGGTTTATCAATCTATGGGAGGCGTAGGATGAAGATGGTCTCTCTCAAACAACCCTGCAACCAAAAAGCAAAGAGTCTCTTGTGTCCCCAACACACCCAATACAATGGTAAATTGTATAGGTGCACTAGTTCGGCGAAGAGATGGTGATACAAGTGCAATATGGATGGTAGATATAGGTTTTTGTAAACTGAAAATATAAAAACAGCAAGGTAACTAAAGGTAAACGTGAACATAAACGGTGTTGCAATGATAGTAGGCAAGGCCTAGGGTTCATACTTTCACTAGTGCAAGTTCTCTCAACAAGGATAACATAATTGGATCATATTACTAGCCCTCAACATGCAACAAAGAGTCACTCCAAAGTAATTAATAGCGGAGAACAAACGAAGAGATTATGGTAGGGTACGAAACCACCTCAAAGTTATTCTTTCTGATCGATCTATTCAAGAGTCCATAGTAACGTTCAATCTATCATAGAGTTCGTACTAGAATAACACCTTAAGACACAAATCAACCAAAACCCTAATGTCACCTAGATACTCCATTGTCACCTCAAGTATCCGTGCGCATGATTATGCGATATGCATCACACAATCTCAGAAACATCTATTCAACCAACACATAGAACTTAAAAGAGTGCCCAAAAGTTTCTACCGAAAAGTCAAGACGAAAACGTGTGCCAACCCCTATGCATAGATTCCCAAGGTCACGGAACCCGCAAGTTGATCACCAAAACATACATCAAGTAGATCACATGATATCCCATTGTCACCACAGATAAGCACGTGCAAGACATACATCAAGTGTTCTCAAATCCTTAAAGACTCAATCCGATAAGATAACTTCAAAGGGAAAACTCAATCCATTACAAGAGAGTAGAGGGGGAGAAGCATTATAAAATCCAACTAGAATAGCAAAGTTCGCGATACATCAAGATCGTGCCATCTCAAGAACACGAGAGAGAGAGAGATAAAACACATAGCTACTGGTACATACCCTCAGCCCCGAGGGTGGACTACTCCCTCCTTTTCATGGAGAGCACCAGGATGATGAAGATAGCCACCGGAGAGAGATTCCCCCCTCCGGCAGGGTGCCAGAACGGGTCTAGATTGGTTTTCGGTGGCAACAGAGGCTTTCGGCGGCGGAACTCCCGATCTAGGTTAATTTCCAAAGGTTTCAGTATTTATAGGATTTTTGGCGTAGGGCACAAGTCAGGGGGCCCTCCGGGCCGTCCACAATATAGGGCGGCGCCACCACCTGCCCAGGGCGCGCCCCCACCCTCGTGGGCAGCCCGTGGTTCTCCTGGCCCAACTCTTTTACTTCGGGGACTTCTTTTGGTCCAGAAAAAATCATCAAAAATTGGCACGTCAATTGGACTCTGTTTGATATTCCTTTTCTGTAAAACTCAAAAACAAGGAAAAAACAGAAACTGGCACTGGGCTCTAGGTTAATAGGTTAGTCCCAAAAATCATATAAAAGTGTATAATAAAGCCCATAAAACATCCTATAAGGATAATATAATAGCATGGAACAATAAAAAATTATAGATACGTTGGAGACGTATCATGCTGGCGTCGGGGTACAGCTCGTAGCAGCGCCGAGCACGCCGCCGTCTGTGGTGCCCGCCGCTCGAGTGCTAGGGTTTGTTGCCCGCCGCCATCGCCGGTCGCCCGTCGACGCCTCTCGGTTGTGGTCTCGTATCCTCGTGGACTCAGGGAGGGAATCGCTCTCAGCCTCTCACTCGCACCTGGCTCTGGCTCTTGCTGGCGGCTATGTTAGGCCGAGGGACGAGACGAGGGGTGCGGCTCTGGCTGGCGGCTAGCTAGGTTAGGTCGAGGGACAAGGGGTGCGGCCGTGCGGCGGGCTGTGGGCCTGTGTCGTCGCTACGTTGGGCTTTAAGCCTGGTAATGCCTAATGGGCCACATATTCGGTTTATTTAGTAAAAACCGGAGAATTTCGGTTTTATACCAAAAAACCGACCTCCAAATGGTTTCTAAATCCTATACCATACCAAAAACCAAAATATCGGCTCGGTTCGATTTTTTTCGGCTCGGTTTTTCGGTTTGGTTTCAAAATGCACAGAGTGAATCAACATATAGTTGGCATACAAACAACTCCCCTTTGACCTTCTTAGTAAAAAGAGTGGGGTCGATTTTCCCAATTTCAAACCCACAATCTTGCAACAACTCGGTAAGATGCTCATACCACGCACGTGGGGCTTGTTTAAGGCCGTAGAGTGCCTTATCGAGTTGATACACATGATTGGGGAACTTAGGATCCTCAAACCCCGGGGGTTGTTTGACATACACCAACTCATTAATAGGAACGTTAAGAAATGCACTTTTCACATCCATTTATTGCAATTTAAAGTAATGATGAGAAGCATATGCAAGCAACAAACGAATAGATTCAAGGCGAGCGACGGGGGCAAAGGTTTCACCGTAGTCGATACCCTCGACTTGGGAGTAGCCTTGAGCCACCAAACGCGTGATACGTCCAAAACGTATCTATAATTTCTGCTTGCTCCATGCCACTTTTGGGTGATATTGCTATGATATTCATACACTTCCATACACTTTTGATCATATTTGGACTAACTTACCAATCCAGTGCACCCCAGTGCCAGTTTCTGTTTTCGGCTGTTTTTGTATTTCAGGTTTTCACGTTTCGAGAACTGCCCAGAAAAATACAAAAAAAATATATAAAAATTCAGTGTTCCGGGAACGACACTGCTTCCGAAGGGGAGCCTGGGGGGGCCACAGGGGCTCCAGGCGCCCTGTGGGCGCGCCCCGCTGGGCCGCGCCGGGGGGGCGCCTCGGCCCCCCGAGAGCCCCCCGGTGCCCTACTTTGGCAGATATTTAAAGGGTCCCCCGTAACCCTTGAAACAGGACTTCCTTTCGCGATCCCATCTCTGTTTCGCCGCCGCCGCCACTTCCAAGATCGGGAGCACCAGGAGAACTCTTCCCGGCACCCTGCCGGAGGGGAGGATCACCACCGGGAGCTTCTCCACCACCATGGACGCCTCCCGGATGACTCGTGAGTAGTCTGCCTTGGACCATGAGTCCATGACCAGTAGCTATGTGATGTTCTCCTCCCGTTCTTGTGCTTCACTAATTAGTCCTCGTGAGCTGCCCTACATGATCGAGGCACCTATGTAATCCTTATGCTGTTGCTATGTTGAGTTTGCTGGGATCCGATGGATTATGAGATTATGTTCAGATTGATCTTGAGTAATATATTTGATTCACCTCTTTTATATTTTAGTTCATAAGTAATTCTTGCATGTTCTCCGTTGTTATTTATTGCTTTGGCCGAGTAATAGGTAGTGACTCCAAGAGGGAACGTTATGCTCGATTGTGGGTTCATGCCCCTCGATGACTAGCTTGAGTGACAAAAACATGAGTCTAGGGGATGTGATGTTGCCACAAGGGGGAAAACAACGGTGCTTGTGCCCGCGGGTGCAAGGATTGTTTACTTTACGCAAAGTTCTTTTAATGCAGTTGTCTGTTGCATTGAGTTTACACTATGGGTGGGACTCGCAACTTAATACCAGCGAGATGTTCTGGATAGATATCTCAAGGTGGATGATTAGTAGTAGATGCAGATGGATTTCGGTCTACTTACTTTGGCGTACCGCCCATGCTTTGAACCTCAACCTTTCTTGTAATGTAGTCAGCATTGGTTTGCGTTCGTGGTCCTGTCAATTGCCCAGCTGTAATTTGTTACCTCACATAGCTGTTTTATCGTCTTTTGGGAGAGAGACATCACTAGTGAACATCATGTGACTCCGGTCCATATCACCATCATTGATCACATCCACTATTTACTTTTCGCTATTTTACTTACTATTGCAAAAACACTATCTATCACTACTATCATATTGCTTTTAACCCTTTGTGAACTACAAGGCCGGAGAGATTGACAACCTCTCTGTACTCGTTGGGAGCAAAGTTATTTGTATCTGTGTGCAGGTCCACGTTGATTGCTAATTGCGCCGTTAGCGGTTGACACCTACCTGTTGAACCTAGGAGTCTCTGGGGATTCGATCCTTGGCATCTTTGCTAGGGGAAAACACTTCTACTTACTGCATCTTACACCTTCCACTTGGGGTAATCCAACGAGGGGTTCGAGGCCCATCAAGGAGTATTTTCTGGCGCCAAACATGTTAGTCTTTGGTGCTTTGAGGGAATCAGAAGTTTTAGATTTCCATCAAAGGGATGGAGAGAATATGAAGAAGGCATGGGACAGAATTTCTGATGCACATAGAAGAATTATGCCTTGGATACCTATAAAAATTGTGCTTAGGAATTTTTACCATGGTCTTTTTAAATGGTGTAAACACTCCCTTGACATTATAGCTGAGGGAGATTTCTTAGAATGTGATGAAGCTAGAGCTCTTGAAATTATACATGGTCTATCTAGTTACTTTGTTTATGATCATAACTTTGATGCTATCATAGATAGACTTGCTACTATTGAAAAGAGAATGGATGCTCTAGACTTAATAAAGGTAGATAAACCCAAACCCAATAAGAGAGATATTTTGGAAATAGATAATGACTGGGAGCCTTTTGTTAGGATTAGCATCTTTAATCAAGACTTCCTTGCTTATTGTGATATTGGATCTATGGTTTCTACTATGCCAAAAACTGTTCATGATTCTTTAAAATTTAATATGGATATACTACCATCTTATCATGAACATACTAATGGAGATATTTCTGAAATCCAGGGAAAAATAAAAGACGTGCCAGTTAAATTCCTTAAAGGGATTGCAATGATTGATTTCTTCATCGTGGAGCCAAACCAAGGAAATATAGTGCTTGGAAGGGACTTCCTCCGAGCAGTTAAAGGCTTCATTGATATAGGTAAGGGACAAATCCGCTTACGCGGGAAGGCAAAAGGTGTGTACCCCTTTCCTAGAAGGAACAAGAATGAACTTGTTGAGGAATCATTTGAACCAATTTATAACTCCGATTACTATAATGATTATTGATTCCCCTATGCATTATGCCTAGCTTAAAGGCATAAAAGAAAGCGCTTTTGGGAGGCAGCCCACATGAATTTTTTTTTTTGCTTTTGTTGTGTCTTGATGTTGTTTACTGCTGTAGCATCATCATTGTATCTTTACTTTTCATATTTGTGCCAAGTATAGCCTCTGATTGCTAGAAAGTTCAAAAGTTGTGAGGTGCTGTCCAGGAAACAGATTCTGTCCTTGGATAAAAAAATTCGTATAAAATCACCAGATCATCTTTTTGGTCTGAATTTTTTCGACAGCGTTCTCTATATAATTGTCTTTCGTGCGTCAGTTCTGAGTTTTTTTATTTGAGTTGCAGAAGTATCCCGAACAGGTAAATTACTGCCTGCTGTTCTGTTTTTCACAGATTCTGTCCTGTTTTGCCTTACCTCCACTTTGCAAATTAAGAACTTGCTTTTTCTTTGCAAAAACCTTTTGGCAATCTTGAGAAACAGTAGAACTTCAAGAATATCCTTATTTACAGCAAGGTATAATTACTTTATTAAGGGTACTAACCTCGCTAATCAGATTATGAATGAGTTATGTATGAAGGGAGTTTTCAAGTGTGCGAGGGAAGATGATAAAAAGATTCAGGAGTGTCAAGCGCTCAAGCTTGGGGATGCCCCCGTGCACCCCCAAGAAATATTCAAGGAGACTCAAGCGTCTAAGCTTGGGGATGCCCCCCGTGCATCCCCTTCTCCATCAACATTATCAGTTCGTCTTTCGTTCCGCTATATTTTTATCACTTCATGTGTTATGTGCTATGCTTGGAGCGTCTTGCTTTTAGTTTTATTTTTAGTTTTTCATAACGAGTCGGAACCCAGCATTCCTTTATTTGGGAGAGAAACACGCTCCACCTCTACCTAGAACATTACATAGAATTTTCATGTCTATCTATGCTGTGTGTGTTCTTTGTCTTTTAATAGCTACTATCGTGCTTTGCTCTTAGTATTCATGCTTATCTTTTCAAGAGCTTTTATTTAGTTGGTTGCTTGAACTCTTTTTAATTACCATGCTCACCTTATTAAGAGAGTTTGCTTCCGTTGCATGGGTTAATGTGTCTATGATAAATATGCTACTTTCATGATGGTGCTTAGTAGTTCAGGTTTTCTTATGGTTAATCTCAGATAGCTGGGGGGTTCCCAATGTGTCATTGGAGTACCAACTTGGTTTGTTTGCCTATGATGTGGTATGGTTTAGTAATATCTTCCTTCGAGAATTTATTTTGACTGACTTGGCGTATGCTCACGCATATTCAAGACTGTAAAGAAAGTCTGTCAAGCCTTGATGATCTTTTGTTTCTAAGTAGCGATATAACTACCATGCCTGATTCAATATTGCTTTGTCGCTCTGCATGATTATGACCGTCATTGCTCTCTTAGTTGGTCGCTCCCAGTCTTTTGCTAACCTCCACCTGCACTAAGCAAATTAACCATGCAATACATAGCTCATGGGAAAGTAGCCTAAAAACTATTGTGGTAAAGAATATGTTGCTTATGCATCTTATTTCTTATGAGTTGCTTGCTGAGCGGTAACCATGTTTCCGGGGACGCCATCAACTGTCACACTTTTGTTGAATATCATGTGAGTTGCTATGCATGTTCGTCTTGTCTGAAGTAAGGGTGATTTACCGTGGGTTGAATTAATTGTTGGGGAACGTAGCATAAATCAAAAAATTTCTACGTCTTCACCAAGATCCAACTATGGAGACATCTAGCAACGAGCAACTAAGAGTGCATCTACATACCGTTATGAAGATTGCGTGCGGAAGCTTTCAACGAAGTGGGGATGAAGTAGTCGTACTCTTCACGTTCTTCGTCACCGATGATCTAGCGCCGAACGGACGGCACCTCCGCGTTCAACACACGTACGGTGCAGCAACGTCACCTCCTTCTTGATCCAGCAAGGGGTGAGGAGAAGTCGTCAGAGATCCGGCAGCACGACGGCGTGATGACGGATGCAGTGGATGTCGCAGCAGGGCTTCGCCGGGCGCCCTGCGTTGGGAGTATGGGGTGTGACGGGAGGGGGAGAGGCGCCAGGGATCAGGTGCTGCTGCCCTCTCCCCCCCCACATATATATAGGGGCCAGGGGGGGCGCCTGGACCCCCTGCAGATCCAATCTGCAAGGGGGCGGCGGCCAAGGGGGGGTTCCTTGCCCCCCAAGGCAAGTGGAACCCCCCTCCCCTTTAGGGTTGGAACCCTAGGTGCAGGGGAGGTGGGCCCCCTTTGGTGGTGCGCCAGCCCAGAGGGCTGGTCACATCCCCTCGCGGCCTAGGGGCCCCACCGGGATGGGTGGCCCCACCCGGTGGACCCCCGGGGCCCCTCCGGTGGTCCCGGGACGCTCCCGGTGACCCCCGGAGATCACCCGTTGGCCGAAACTGGACTTCCCATATATCAATCTTTACCTCCGGACCATTCCGGAACTCCTCATGACGTCCGGGATCTCATCCGGGACTCCGAACAACTTTCGGGTTTCCATGTGCATTAATCTCTACGACCCTAGCGTTACCGAACCTTAAGTGTGTAGACCCTACGGGTTCGGGAGACACGTAGACATGACCGAGACCACTCTCCGGTCAATAACCAACAGCGGGATCTGGATACCCATGTTGGTTCCTACGTGTTCCTCGATGATCTTCATCGGATGAACCACTGTGTCAAGGATTCACTCAATCCCGTATGTTATTCCCTTTGTCCATCGGTACGGTACTTGCCCGAGATTCGATCGTCGGTATTCCCAATACATTGTTCAATCTCGTTATGGCAAATCTCTTTACTCGATCCGTAATCCATCATCCCGTGACTAACTACTTAGTCACATTGAGCTCATTATGATGATGTATTACCGAGTGGGCCCAGAGGTACCTCTCCGTCATACGGAGTGACAATATCCCAGTCTCGGTTCGTACCAACTCAACAGACACTTTCGGAGATACCCGATGCGTACCTTTATAGCCACCCAGTTACGTTGTGACGGTTGGCACACCCAAAGCACTCCTACGGTATCCGGGAGTTGTACAACCTCATGGTCTAAGGAATAAATACTTGACACTGAAAAGCTTATGCATTACGAACTATACGATCTCGTGTTATGCTCAAGTTTGGGTCTTGTCCATCACATCATTCTCCTAATGATGTGATCCCGTTATCACTGACATCTCATGTCCATGGTCAGGAAACCGTGACCATCTGTTGATCAACGAGCTGGTTACTAGAGGCCTACCAGGGACTCATTGTGATCTGTGTATTCACACATGTATCGCTGTTTCCGTACAATACAATTCAAGCATGAATAACAGACAATTATCATGAACAAGGAGATATAATAATAATGCTTTTATTATTGCCTCTAGGGCATATCTCCAACAGTCTCCCACTTGCACTAGAGTCAATAATCTAGTTACATTGTGATGAATCGAACACCCATAGAGTTCTGGTGTTGATCATGTTTTGCTCGTGAAAGAGGTTTAGTCAACGGGTCTGCTACATTCAGATCCGTATGCACTTTACAAATATCTATGTCTCCATCCTGAACATAATTCCGGATGGAGTTGAAACGGCGCTTGATGTGCTTGGTCTTCTTGTGAAACCTGGGCTCCTTGGTAATAGCAATAGCACCAGTGTTGTCACAGAAGAGAGTCATCGGGTTTGACGTGCTTGGAATGACTCCTAGGTCGGTGATGAACTCCTTCATCCAGACTCCTTCCTGCGCTGCTTCAGAAGCAGCTATGTACTCCGCTTCACATGTAGATGCTGCCACCACGCTTTGCTTGCAACTGCACCAGCTGACTGCCCCTCCATTCAAAATATACACGTATCCGGTTTGTGACTTAGAGTCATCCAGATCTGTGTCGAAGCTAGCATCGACGTAACCCTTTACGACGAGCTCTTCGTCACCTCCATAAACGAGAAACATATCCTTAGTCCTTTTCAGGTACTTCAGGATGTTCTTGACCGCTGTCCAGTGTTCCGTACCGGGATCACTTTGGTACCTCCCTACCAAACTTATGGCAAGGTTCACATCAGGTCTGGTACACAGCATGGCATACATGATAGAACCTATTGCCGAGGCATAGGGAATGACACTCATCTTTTCTCTATCTTCTGCCATGGTCGGCGACTGAGTCTTACTCAATCTCATACCTTGCAAAACAGGCAAGAATCCTTTCTTTGACCGATCCATATTGAACTTCTTCAATATTTTGTCAAGGTATGTACTTTGTGAAAGACAAATGAGGCGTCTCGATCTATCTCTATAGATTTTGATGCCTAATATGTAAGCAGCTTCTCCAAGGTCCTTCATTGAAAAACTTTTATTCAAGTAGGCCTTTACATTTTCCAAGAATTCTATATCATTTCCCATCAGCAATATGTCATCCACATATAATATGAGAAATACTACAGAGCTCCCACTCACTTTCTTGTAAATACAGGCTTCTCCATAAGTCTGTATAAAGCCAAACGCTTTGATCACCTCATCAAAGCGAATATTCCAACTCCGAGATGCTTGCACCAGCCCGTAAATCGAGCGCTGGAGCTTGCATACCTTGTTAGCGTTCTCTGGATCGACAAAACCTTCCGGTTGCATCATATACAACTCTTCCTTGAGGAAGCCATTAAGGAATGATGTTTTGACGTCCATTTGCCATATCTCATAATCATAGAATGCGGCAATAGCTAACATGATTCTGACTGACTTCAGCATCGCTACGGGAGAGAAAGTCTCGTCGTAGTCAATCCCTTGAACTTGTCGATAACCTTTAGCGACAAGCCGAGCCTTATAGATGGTCACATTACCATCTGCGTCTGTCTTCTTCTTAAATATCCATTTATTTTCTATGGCGTGCCTATCATCAGGCAAGTCCACCAAAGTCCATACTTTGTTTTCATACATGGATTCTATCTCGGATTTCATGGCTCCAAGCCATTTATTGGAATCTGGGCCTGCCATCGCTTCTTCATAGTTCGAAGGTTCACCGTTGTCCAACAACATGATTTCCAGTACAGGGTTGCCGTACCACTCTGGTGCGGAACGTGCCCTTGTGGACCTTCGAAGTTCAGTAGTAACTTGATCTGTATCTTCATGATCATTATCATTATCTTCCTCCCTTGTCGGTGCAGGCATCTCAGGAACAGTTTCCTGCGCTGCGCTACTTTCCGGTACAGGAGTGGTGACTGTCACCTCATCAAGTTCTACTTTCCTCCCACTCACTTCTTTCGAGAGAAACTCTTTCTCCAGAAAGTATCCATTCTTGGCAACAAAGACTTTGCCTTCGGATCTGTGGTAGAAGGTGTACCCGATAGTATCCTTTGGGTATCCTATGAAGACGCATTTCTCCGATTTGGGTTCGAGCTTTTCAGGTTGAAGTTTCTTGACATAAGCATCGCAACCCCAAACTTTCAGAAACGACAGCTTCGGTTTCTTGCCAAACCAAAGTTCATATGGAGTCGTCTCAACGGATTTCGACGGAGCCCTATTTAAAGTGAATGCGGCAGTCTCTAAAGCATAACCCCAAAAAGATAGCGGTAAATCGGTGAGGGACATCATAGATCGCACCATGTCCAACAGAGTACGATTTCGACGTTCGGACACACCGTTACGTTGAGGTGTTCCGGGCGGTGTCAATTGTGAAACAATTCCACAGCTCCTAAGGTGTGTGCCAAATTCATGACTTAAATATTCACCCCCACGATCTGATCGCAAGAACTTTATTTTTCTGTCACGTTGATTCTCAACCTCATTCTGAAATTCCTTGAACTTTTCAAAGGTCTCAGACTTGTGTTTCATCAAATAGATATACCCGTATCTACTCAAGTCATCCGTGAGGGTGAGAACATAACGGTAGCCTCCGCGAGCCTCAACACTCATTGGACCGCACACATCAGTATGTATGATTTCCAACAAGTTGGTTGCTCGCTCCATTGTTCCGGAGAACGGAGTCTTGGTCATCTTGCCCAAAAGGCATGGTTCGCACGTGTCAAATGATTCATAATCAAGAGACTCTAGAAGTCCATCCGAATGGAGCTTCTTCATACGTTTGACACCAATATGACCAAGGCGGCAATGCCACAAGTATGTGGGACTATCATTATCAACTTTACATCTTTTGGCATCTACACTATGAATATGTGTATCACTACGTTCGAGATTCATCAAAAATAAACCATTGACCAGCGGGGCATGACCATAAAACATATCTCTCAAATAAATAGAACAACCATTATTCTCCGATTTGAAAGAATATCCATCTCGCATAAGACGAGATCCAGAAACAATGTTCATGCTCAAAGCTGGTACTAAATAACAATTATTCAGGTTCAAAACTAATCCCGAGGGTAGATGTAGAGGCAGCGTGCCGACGGCGATCACATCGACCTTGGAACCATTCCCGACGCGCATCGTCACCTCATCCTTCGCCAGCCTCCGTTTATTCCGCAGCTCCTGTTTTGAGTTACAAATGTGAGCAACTGCACCGGTATCGAATACCCAGGAGCTACTACGAGTGCTGGTAAGGTACACATCAATAACATGTATATCATATATACCTTTGACGTTGCCGGCCTTCTTGTCTGCTAAGTATTTGGGGCAGTTCCGCTTCCAGTGACCCGTTCCCTTGCAATAAAAGCACTCAGTCTCTGGCTTGGGTCCATACTTTGGCTTCTTCCCGGCAACAGGCTTGCCAGGCGCGGCAACTTGCTTGCCGTCCTTCTTGAAGTTCTTCTTACCCTTGCCTTTCTTGAACTTAGTGGTTTTATTGACCATCAACACTTGATGTTCTTTCTTGATGTCTACCTCCGCTGATTTCAGCATCGAATACACCTCGGGAATGGACTTCTCCATCCCCTGCATATTGAAGTTCAGCACGAAGCTCTTGAAGCTTGGTGGGAGCGACTGGAGGATTCTGTCAACGACCGCTTCATCTAGGAGATTCATTCCCAGCTAAGACAAGCGGTTGTGCAATCCTGAAATCTTGAGGATGTGCTCACTGACAGAACTGTTCTCCTCCATCTTACAGCTGTAGAATGCGTCGGAGACATCATATCTCTCGACTCGGGCATGAGCTTGAAAAACCATTTTCAGCTCTTCGAACATCTCATATGCTCCATGGTGCTCAAAACGCTTTTGGAGCCTCGATTCTAAACTGTAAAGCATGCCGCACTGAACCAGGGAGTAATCATCACTACGCGACTGCCAGACGTTCAAAACGTCTTGGTCAGCATCGGGAGCAGGTGCATCACCTAGCGGTGCTTCTAGGACATAAGTTCTCTTGGCAGCTATGAGGATAATCCTCAGGTTACGGACCCAATCCGTATAGTTGCTACCATCGTCTTTCAGCTTGGTTTTCTCTAGGAACGCGTTGAAGTTGAGGGAAACCTGAGCGTGGGCCATTTGATCTACATGAGATATTGTAAAGAATTTAGACTAAGTTCATGATAATTAAGTTCATCTTAATCAAATTTTTAATGAACTCCCACTCAGAATGACATCTCTCTAGTCATCTAAGTGATACACGATCCGAATCGAGTAGTCCGTGTCCGATCATCACGTGAGACGGACTAGTCAAAAACGGTGAACATCTTCATGTTGATCGTATCTTCTATACGACTCGTGTTCGACCTTTCGGTCTTCCGTGTTCCGAGGCCATGTCTGTACATGCTAGGCTCGTCAAGTGAACCCTAAGTGTATCGCGTGTGTAAATCTGTCTTACACCCGTTGTATGTGAACGTTAGAACCTATCACACCCGATCATCACGTGGTGCTTCGGAACAACGAGCTTTAGCAACGGTGCACAGTTAGGGGAAACACATTACTTGAAATTTTAGTGAGAGATCATCTTATTTACTACCGTCGTTCTAAGTAAACAAGATGCAAAAACATGATAAACATCACATGCAATCAATTATAGTGACATGATATGGCCAATATCATCTTGCTCCTTGGATCTCCATCTTCGGGGCACCATGATCATCTTGTCACCGGCTCGACACCATGATCTTCATCATCATGATCTCCATCATCGTGTCTTGAGGAAGTTGTCACGCCAACTATTACTTCTACTACTATAGCTAACGTTTAGCAATGAAGTAAAGTAATTACATGGCGTTATTCAGTGACACGCAGGTCATACAATAATAAAGACAACTCCTATGGCTCCTGCCGGTTGTCAAGTTCATCGACATGCAAGTCGTGATTCCCTATTACAAAAACATGATCAATCTCATACATCACATATATCATTCATCACATCTTCGTTCATGGCCATACCACGTCACAAAACACATGCTGCAAAAACAAGTTAGACGTTCTCTAATTGTTGTTGCAAGTTTTACGTGGCTTCTATAGGATTTCTAGCAAGAACGTTTCTTACCTACGCCAAAACCACAACGTGATTTGTCAACTTCTATTTACCCTTCATAAGGACCCTTTTCATCGAATCCGATCCGACTAAAGTAGGAGAGACAGACACCCGCCAGCCACCTTATGCATCTAGTGCATGTCTGTCGGTGGAACCAGTCTCACGTAAGCGTACGTGTAAGGTCGGTCCGGGCCGCTTCATCCCACAATACCGCCGAATCAAGATTGACTAGTAACGGTAAAAAAGTTGAACAAGATCATACGCCCACAACTGCTTTGTGTTCTACTCGTGCCAAGATGCTACGCATAAAACCTAGGCTCAGATGCCACTGTTGGGGAACGTAGCATAAATCAAAAAATTTCTACGTCTTCACCATGATCCAACTATGGAGACATCTAGCAACGAGCAACTAAGAGTGCATCTACATACCGTTATGAAGATTGCGTGCGGAAGCTTTCAACGAAGTGGGGATGAAGTAGTCGTACTCTTCACGTTCTTCGTCACCGATGATCTAGCGCCGAACGGACCGCACCTCCGCGTTCAACACACGTACGGTGCAGCAACGTCACCTCCTTCTTGATCCAGCAAGGGGGGAGGAGAAGTCGTCAGAGATCCGGCAGCACGACGGCGTGATGACGGATGCAGTGGATGTCGCAGCAGGGCTTCGCCGGGCGCCCTGCGTTGGGAGTATGGGGTGTGACGGGAGGGGGAGAGGCGCCAGGGATCAGGTGCTGCTGCCCTCTCCCCCCCCCACATATATATAGGGGCCAGGGGGGCGCCTGGACCCCCTGCAGATCCAATCTGCAAGGGGGCGGCGGCCAAGGGGGGGTTCCTTGCCCCCTAAGGCAAGTGGAGCCCCCCCTCCCCTTTAGGGTTGGAACCCTAGGCGCAGGGGAGGTGGGCCCCCTTTGGTGGTGCGCCAGCCCAGAGGGCTGTTCACATCCCCTCGCGGCCTAGGGGCTCCACCGGGATGGGTGGCCCCACCCGGTGGACCCCCGGGGCCCCTCCGGTGGTCCCGGGACGCTCCCGGTGACCCCCGGAGATCACCCGTTGGCCGAAACTGGACTTCCCATATATCAATCTTTACCTCCGGACCATTCCGGAACTCCTCGTGACGTCCGGGATCTCATCCGGGACTCCGAACAACTTTCGGGTTTCCATGTGCATTAATCTCTACGACCCTAGCGTTACCGAACCTTAAGTGTGTAGACCCTACGGGTTCGGGAGACACGTAGACATGACCGAGACCACTCTCCGGTCAATAATCAACAGCGGGATCTGGATACCCATGTTGGTTCCTACGTGTTCCTCGATGATCTTCATCGGATGAACCACTGTGTCAAGGATTCACTCAATCCCGTATGTTATTCCCTTTGTCCATCGGTACGGTACTTGCCCGAGATTCGATCGTCGGTATTCCCAATACCTTGTTCAATCTCGTTATGGCAAATCTCTTTACTCGATCCGTAATCCATCATCCCGTGACTAACTACTTAGTCACATTGAGCTCATTATGATGATGTATTACCGAGTGGGCCCAGAGGTACCTCTCCGTCATACGGAGTGACAATATCCCAGTCTCGGTTCGTACCAACTCAACAGACACTTTCGGAGATACCCGATGCGTACCTTTATAGCCACCCAGTTACGTTGTGACGGTTGGCACACCCAAAGCACTCCTACGGTATCCGGGAGTTGTACAACCTCATGGTCTAAGGAATAAATACTTGACACTGAAAAGCTTATGCATTACGAACTATACGATCTCGTGTTATGCTCAAGTTTGGGTCTTGTCCATCACATCATTCTCCTAATGATGTGATCCCGTTATCACTGACATCTCATGTCCATGGTCAGGAAACCGTGACCATCTGTTGATCAACGAGCTGGTTACTAGAGGCCTACCAGGGACTCATTGTGATCTGTG
>LR738710.1:915920240-915985986 GCA_902687465.1 Secale cereale
ATATCGTTTATTCTGAAATGATTGTATCTAGTCATCACTTAAACCTTGAAGGTGCCCTTGCATTTATGTTTTGCATCACTAAAAGGGGCAAGCTAGATATCACTTGATCATATTTGCACATCATGTTCATTGCAAATCTTTTTGATGTTTCAGTTTCATATTGTAAAACTTTCAGTCATTTGTGATTTTCTCTTGAGACAACTTAGTTACTTTAGAATCATTGTCTCAGTAAGCTTTTGTCATATGACTATGAGAAAGTCCTATATGGTTAATAGCATGTCACCACAGAAATTATTCTTGTTATCATTTACCTACTCGAGGACGAGCAGGAATTAAGCTTGGGGATGTTGATACGTCCAAAACGTATCTATAATTTCTGCTTGCTCCATGCCACTTTTGGGTGATATTGCAATGATATTCATACACTTCCATACACTTTTGATCATATTTGGACTAACTTACTAATCCAGTGCTCCCCAGTGCCAGTTTCTGTTTTCGGCTGTTTTTGTATTTCAGGTTTTCACGTTTCGAGAACTGCCCAGAAAAATACAGAAAAAATATATAAAAAATCAGCGTTCCGGGAACGACACTGCTTCCTAAGGGGAGCCTGGGGGGGGCCACAGGGGCTCCAAGCGCCCTGTGGGTGCGCCCCCCCTGGGCCGCGCCGGGGGGGGCGCCTCGGCCCCCCGAGAGCCCCCCGGTGCCCTACTTTGGCAGATATTTAAAGGGTCCCCCGTAACCCTTGAAACAGGACTTCCTTTCGCGATCCCATCTCTGTTCCACCGCCGCCACCGCTTCCAAGATCGGGAGCACCAGGAGAACTCTTCCCGTCACCCTGCCGGAGGGGAGGATCACCACCGGGAGCTTCTCCACCACCATGGACGCCTCCCGGATGACTCGTGAGTAGTCTCCCTTGGACCATGAGTCCATGACCAGTAGCTATGTGATGTTCTCCTCCCGTTCTTGTGCTTCACTAATTAGTCCTCGTGAGCTGCCCTACATGATCGAGGCACCTATGTAATCCTTATGTTGTTGCTATGTTGAGTTTGCTGGGATCCGATGGATTATGAGATTATGTTCAGATTGATCTTGAGTAATATATTTGATTCACCTCTTTTATATTTTAGTTCATAAGTAATTCTTGCATGTTCTCCGTTGTTATTTATTGCTTTGGCCGAGTAATAGGTAGTGACTCCAAGAGGGAACGTTATTCTCGATTGTGGGTTCATGCCCCTCGATGACTAGCTTGAGTGACATAAACATGAGTCTAGGGGATGTGTTGTTGCCACAAGGGGGAAAACAACGGTGCTTGTGCCCGCGGGTGCAAGGATTGTTTACTTTACGCAAAGTTCTTTTAATGCAGTTGTCTGTTGCATTGAGTTTACACTATGGGTGGGACTCGCAACTTAATACCAGCGAGATGTTCTGGATAGATATCTCAAGGTGGATGATTAGTAGTAGATGCAGATGGATTTCGGTCTACTTACTTTGGCGTACCGCCCATGCTTTGAACCTCAACCTTTCTTGTAATGTAGTCAGCATTGGTTTGCGTTCGTGGTCCTGTCAATTGCCCAGCTGTAATTTGTTACCTCACATAGCTGTTTTATCGTCTTTTGGGAGAGAGACATCACTAGTGAACATCATGTGACTCCGGTCCATATCACCATCATTGATCACATCCACTATTTACTTTTCGCTATTTTACTTACTATTGCAAAAACACTATCTATCACTACTATCATATTGCTTTTAACCTTTTGTGAACTACAAGGCCGGAGAGATTGACAACCTCTCTGTACTCGTTGGGAGCAAAGTTATTTGTATCTGTGTGCAGGTCCACGTTGATTGCTAATTGCGCCGTTAGCGGTTGACACCTACCCGTTGAACCTAGGAGTCTCTGGGGATTCGATCCTTGGCATCTTTGCTAGGGGAAAACACTTCTACTTACTGCATCTTACACCTTCCACTTGGGGTAATCCAACGAGGGGTTCGAGGCCCATCAACGCGCCTTGTTGCGAATGACAATTCCGTGAGCATCTTGCTTGTTCTTAAAGATCCACTTGGTTCCAATGACATTATGGTTCTCCTTAGGTCTTGGCACCAAACGCCACACTTTGTTGCGCTCGAAGTTATGGAGTTCTTCATGCATGGCATTAAGCCAATCGGGGTCTTCGAGCGCCTCATAGACCTTTTGAGGTTCAACACAAGAGACAAAATCTTGATGAGCACAATAGTTTGCTAATTGTCTACGAGTGCTTACCCCCTTTGTGATGCTTCCAAGGATGTTTTCCATATGATGCTCTCTAGAAGCGAGCCTGGAAGCAACTTTGGCAGCACGACGCTCCAATTGCTCATCAAGAGATACTTGAGGAGCTATGAGTTGATCATCTTGAGCATCGTCATGAGCTTGATCTTGATCTTGAGCATGCTCAGGAGAGGGAACTTGGCCTTGTGCATCACTTGGTGGCTCACCACCATCTTGTGGTTGATCTTGCACTTGGTCTTGTTCATCCGATTGAGGGCCTTCACTTTGTTCTTCGGAAGCGTGTGGGTCTTGGGTTGGTGATGGTTCCACTTGAGTGGAACATTGTCCTTCTCCTTCGGCCACAAGGGGTTCCTCAATGGGTAGGATATAACCAACACCCATTCTTCTTATGGCTTGGGGAGGAATTTCATCACCTACATCACAAGTACCACTTTGCTCCACTTGGGAGCCGTTATTCTCAGCAAACTCTATGTTACATGTCTCCTCAATAAGTCCATTGGACTTGTTGAGGACATGGTAAGCATGAGAGTTTGTAGCATAACCACCAAATATGCCCTCATGAGCTCTAGCTTCAAATTTAGACAAACGAGCACCTTTCTTGAGTATGAAACACTTACAACCGAACACCCGGAAGTACTTGAGATTGGGCTTGTTACCGGTAAGTATTTAATATGGAGTCTTGTTCAAGCCTTTGCGGAGATAGAGCCGATTGGATGCATGACAAGCGGTGTTGATGGCTTCGGCCCAAAAGTTGTACGGAGACTTGAACTCCGCCATCATGGTTATAGCTGCATCCATCAATGTCCGATTCTTTCTCTCCGCTACACCATTTTGTTGAGGGGTATATGGTGCGGCATATTGATGCTTGATCCCCTCATCACTAAGAAACTCATCCAAGGTGTAGTTCTTTAACTCGGAGCCGTTGTCACTTCGAATCATCAAGATCTTTGCATCATGTTGACGTTGAGCTTCATTTGCAAAATTGATGACGGGTTGTTGGGTCTCACTCTTCTTCTTGAAGAAGTATACCCAAGTGTATCTTGAATAATCATCTACAATCACCAAGAAATACTTTCTACCCCCAAGACTATCAAAGGATGGAGGCCCAAAGAGATCCATGTGAAGGAGCTCTAACGGTCTTTTTGAGTAGATGATAGTCGTGGGAGGGTGAGCCTTCTCATGTAACTTTCCTTCAATACAGGCACTGCAAGCACGATCTTTGGCAAAGCTAACATTTGTTAGTCCAAGGACGTTGTCCCCCTTGAGGAGACTTTGCAAAGATCTCATATTGACATGGGCTAGCCGGCGATGCCAAAGCCAACCCACATCAACTTTAGCCATTAAGCAAGTCGCGGTCTTAGTGGGTTGCTCCGAGAAGTTAACCACATAGATACCGTTTTCGACATGCCCAACATAGGCTACTTTAAGAGTCTTGATCCATAAGAGGGCCACGGTGTCAATATCAAAGAAGGTGGCAAAGCCCATGAGTGCAAGTTGACGAACAGAAAGTAAATTGTATGCAAGGGACTCAACAAGCATGACTTTCTCGATCGTGAGATCATGAGAAACAACAAACTTGCCAAGCCCCAATACCTTAGAAGATGAAGCATCACCCCATTCGACGTTGGTGGCCATATATAAACCTTGGTGCACGTCCACCACCAAGTCTTTGCTTCCGGTCATATGATTTGTGGCTCCACTATCGAGCAACCATGATCCCCCACCGGAAGCAAACTCCTACAAGAGATCAATGCTTGGATTTAGGTACCCATTTTGTAATGGGTCCTTTGAGGTTAGTAACAAGGGTCTTAGAAACCCAAATAGACCATTCAATGTACTCATAAAAAGAACCAACAAATTTAGCAAAAACATGCCCATCACTAGCACGGCATAGAACATAAGAAGGGTTAAAGTCGCCGGCTTTGGTGGATGGCGTGGCAATGTTTTTCTTGACTACACCACTCTTCACAATGTTCTTCTTCTTAGGAGCACCCTCTCCTTCTTTTACAAAGGTTTGCTTGAGAGGAAAAGGTTGTTTGGTCTTGTCGTTCTTCTTCTTCTTGGTCTTGGGAGCAAACCCAATTCCTTCTTTCGCCAGAACTTCCTTTTGATTGCTCAAAAGCTCGTTGAGGTTCTTCTCACCTTGTATACATGCAAAAGGCCTTTCTCAAGTTGCTTCTTTAACTTGGCATTCTCTTCAACAAGATGCACATGCTCGCAACATGGGTTAGTAGCATTTGCATTATCAATTAAAACCATGCGAGGAAAGGTAGCTTTCTCCTTGGTTAGCGAAACTTGAAGTTGATCATGAGACTCCTTGAGGCTAGTATGTACACTCTTCAAGACCTTCTGAGCCTTGTCAAGTGTAACAAACTCCTCCTTGAGTCTAGCATGGTCAACCACAAGCTTTGCCTTCTCGGAATTGAGCACACAAGAGACAACTAAAGCATGATCAATATCTTTTCTTAATTTAGCATGATCATCGTTGTGTGACTCCTCAAGAGCCAAACGATGACCACGCTCTTCCTCAAGAGCATTAGAGAGATCCGAGATCTAATCGGCATAGTCTCGACTATGGCCCTCCATTTTAGAAATGGTCTCCTCGTGAGCCTCGATCATGTCATTGGCTTCACCGAGTTGTTCCAAGAGAGCAACGAAGTGCTTCTTGGGTTTGCCCTTGAGTTTACTCATACACAACTCAAATTCATTTTCCTCCTCCTCCGCCCCCTCACTCTCATCAATACAATCCATCAATGAAGGATTAGAGGAGAGGGTAGAATTGTTGGAGATATGCCCTAGAGGCAATAATAAAAGCATTATTATTATATCTCCTTGTTCATGATAATTGTCTGTTATTCATGCTTGAATTGTATTGTACGGAAACAGCGATACATGTGTGAATACATAGACCACAATGAGTCCCTGGTAGGCCTCTAGTAACCAGCTCGTTGATCAACAGATGGTCACGGTTTCCTGACCATGGACATGAGATGTCAGTGATAACGGGATCACATCATTAGGAGAATGATGTGATGGACAAGACCCAAACTTGAGCATAACACGAGATCGTATAGTTCGTAATGCATAAGCTTTTCGGTGTCAAGTATTTATTCCTTAGACCATGAGGTTGTACAACTCCCGGACACCGTAGGAGTACTTTGGGTGTGCCAACCGTCACAACGTAACTGGGTGGCTATAAAGGTACGCATCGGGTATCTCCGAAAGTGTCTGTTGAGTTGGTACGAACCGAGACTGGGATGTTGTCACTCCGTATGATGGAGAGGTACCTCTGGGCCCACTCGGTAAGACATCATCATAATGAGCTCAATGTGACTAAGTAGTTAGTCACGGGATGATGGATTACGGATCGAGTAAAGAGACTTGCCATAACGAGATTGAACAAGGTATTGGGAATACCGACGATCGAATCTCGGGCAAGTACCGTACCGATGGACAAAGGGAATAACATACGGGATTGAGTGAATCCTTGACACGGTGGTTCATCCGATGAAGATCATCGAGGAACACGTGGGAACCAACATGGGTATCCAGATCCCGCTGTTGGTTATTGACCGGAGAGTGGTCTCGGTCATGTCTACGTGTCTCCCGAACCCGTAGGGTCTACACACTTAAGGTTCGGTAACGCTAGGGTCGTAGAGATTAATGCACGTGGAAACCCGAATGTTGTTCGTAGTCCCGGATGAGATCCCGGACGTCACGAGGAGTTCCGGAATGGTCCGGAGGTAAAGATTGATATATGGGAAGTCCAGTTTCGGCCAACGGGTGATCTCCGGGGGTCACCGGGAGCGTCCCGGGACCACCGGAGGGGCCCCGGGGGTCCACCGGGTGGGGCCACCCATCCCGGTGGGGCCCCTAGGCCGCGAGGGGATGTGACCAGCCCTCTGGGCTGGCGCACCACTAAGGGAGGCCCACCTCCCCTGCGCCTAGGGTTAAAACCCTAAGGGGAGGGGGGCCACCACTTGCCTTGGGGGAGGAGGACTCCTCCCTGGCCGCCGCCCCCCTTGCAGATTGGATCTGCAAGGGGCTGGCGCCCCCCCTGGCCCCCTATATATATGTGGGGGGGGAGAGGGCAGCCGCACCTCAGCCCTGGCGCCTCTCCCCCTCCCGTCACACCTCCCAACTCCTAACGCAGGGCGCCCGGCGAAGCCCTGCTGTGATCTCCACTGCATCCGTCATCACGCCGTCGTGCTGCCGGATCTCTGACGACTTCTCCTCCCCCCTTGCTGGATCAAGAAGGAGGTGACGTTGCTGCACCGTACGTGTGTTGAACGCGGAGGTGCCGTCCGTTCGGCGCTAGATCATCGGTGACGAAGAACGTGAAGAGTACGACTACTTCATCCCCACTTCGTTGAAAGCTTCCGCACGCGATCTACATAACGGTATGTAGATGCACTCTTACTTGCTCGTTGCTAGATGTATCCATAGTTGGATCTTGGTGAAGACGTAGAAATTTTTTGATTTATGCTACGTTCCCCAACAGTGGTATCAGAGCCTAGGTTTTATGCGTAGCATCTTGCACGAGTAGAACACAAAGCAGTTGTGGGCGTATGATCTTGTTCAACTTTCTTACCGTTACTAGTCAATCTTGATTCGGTGGTATTGTGGGATGAAGCGGCCCGGACCGACCTTACACGTACGCTTACGTGAGACTGGTTCCACCGACAGACATGCACTAGATGCATAAGGTGGCTGGCGGGTGTCTGTCTCTCCTACTTTAGTCGGATCGGATTCGATGAAAAGGGTCCTTATGAAGGGTAAATAGAAGTTGACAAATCACGTTGTGGTTTTGGCGTAGGTAAGAAACGTTCTTGCTAGAAATCCTATTGAAGCCACGTAAAACTTGCAACAACAATTAGCGGACGTCTAACTTGTTTTTGCAGCATGTGTTTTGTGACGTGGTATGGCCAAGAACGAAGATGTGATGAATGATATATGTGATGTATGAGATTGATCATGTTTTTGTAAGGGAATCACGACTTGCATGTCGATGAACTTGACAACCGGCAGGAGCCATAGGAGTTGTCTTAATTATTGTATGACCTGCGTGTCACTGAATAACGCCATGTAATTACTTTACTTCGTTGCTAAACGTTAGCTATAGTAGTAGAAGTAATAGTTGGCGTGACGACTTCTTCAAGACACGATGATGGAGATCATGATGATGAAGATCATGGTGTCGAGCCGGTGACAAGATGATCATGGTGCCCCGAAGATGGAGATCCAAGGAGCAAGATGATATTGGCCATATCATGTCACTTTAATTGATTGCATGTGATGTTTATCATGTTTATGCATCTTGTTTACTTAGAACGACGGTAGTAAATAAGATGATCTCTCACTAAAATTTCAAGTAATGTGTTTCCCCTAACTGTGCACCGTTGCTAAAGCTCGTTGCTCCGAAGCACCACGTGATGATCGGGTGTGATAGGTTCTAACGTTCGCATACAACGGGTGTAAGACAGATTTACACACGCGATACACTTAGGGTTCACTTGACGAGCCTAGCATGTACAGACATGGCCTCGGAACACAGAAGACCGAAAGGTCGAACACGAGTCGTATAGAAGATACGATCAACATGAAGATGTTCACCGTTGATGACTAGTCCGTCTCACGTGATGATCGGACACGGGCTAGTCGATTCGGATCGTGTATCACTTAGATGACTAGAGAGATGTCATTCTGAGTGGGAGTTCATTAAAATTTGATTAAGATGAACTTAATTATCATGAACTTAGTCTAAATTCTTTACAATATCTCTTGTAGATCAAATGGCCCACGCTCAGGTTTCCCTCAACTTCAACGCGTTCCTAGAGAAAACCAAGCTGAAAGACGATGGTAGCAACTATACGGATTGGGTCCGTAACCTGAGGATTATCCTCATAGCTGCCAAGAGAACTTATGTCCTAGAAGCACCGCTAGGTGATGCACCCGTTCTCCCAGCGACTCAAGACGTTATGAACGCCTGGCAGTCGCGTAGTGATGATTACTCCCTGGTTCAGTGCGGCATGCTTTACAGTTTAGAATCGGGGCTCCAAAAGCGTTTTGAGCACCATGGAGCATATGAGATGTTCGAAGAGCTGAAAATGGTTTTCCAAGCTCATGCCCGAGTCGAGAGATATGATGTCTCCGACGCATTCTACAGCTGTAAGATGGAGGAGAACAGTTCTGTCAGTGAGCACATCCTCAAGATTTCAGGATTGCACAACCGCTTGTCTCAGCTGGGAATGAATCTCCCAGATGAAGCGGTCATTGACAGAATCCTCCAGTCGCTCCCACCAAGCTTCAAGAGCTTCGTGCTGAACTTCAATATGCAGGGGATGGAGAAATCCATTCCCGAGGTGTATTCGATGCTGAAATCAGCGGAGGTAGACATCAAGAAAGAACATCAAGTGTTGATGGTCAATAAAACCACTAAGTTCAAGAAAGGCAAGGGTAAGAAGAACTTCAAGAAGGACGGCAAGGGAGTTGCCGCGCCTGGCAAGCCTGTTGTCGGGAAGAAGCCAAAGTATGGACCCAAGCCTGAGACTGAGTGCTTTTATTGCAAGGGAACGGGCCACTGGAAGCGGAACTGCCCCAAATACTTAGCAGACAAGAAGGCCGGCAACGTCAAAGGTATATATGATATACATGTTATCGATGTGTACCTTACCAGCACTCGTAGTAGCTCCTGGGTATTCGATACCGGTGCAGTTGCTCACATTTGTAACTCAAAACAGGAGCTGCGGAATAAACGGAGATTGGCGAAGGATGAGGTGATGATGCGTGTCGGGAATGGTTCCAAGGTCGATGTGATCGCCGTCGGCACGCTGCCTCTACATCTACCCTCGGGATTAGTTTTAAACCTCAATAATTGTTATTTAGTACCAGCTTTGAGCATGAACATTGTTTCTGGATCTCGTCTTATGCGAGATGGATATTCTTTCAAATCGGAGAATAATGGTTGTTCTATTTATTTGAGAGATATGTTTTATGGTCATGCCCCGCTGGTCAATGGTTTATTTTTGATGAATCTCGAATGTAGTGATACACATATTCATAGTGTAGATGCCAAAAGATGTAAAGTTGATAATGATAGTCCCACATACTTGTGGCATTGCCGCCTTGGTCATATTGGTGTCAAACGTATGAAGAAGCTCCATTCAGATGGACTTCTAGAGTCTCTTGATTATGAATCATTTGACACGTGCGAACCATGCCTCTTGGGCAAGATGACCAAGACTCCGTTCTCCGAAACAATGGAGCGAGCAACCAACTTGTTGGAAATCATACATACCGATGTGTGCGGTCCAATGAGTGTTGAGGCTCGCGGAGGCTACCGTTATGTTCTCACCCTCACGGATGACTTGAGTAGATACGGGTATATCTATTTGATGAAACACAAGTCTGAGACCTTTGAAAAGTTCAAGGAATTTCAGAATGAGGTTGAGAATCAACGTGACAGAAAAATAAAGTTCTTGCGATCGGATCGTGGGGGTGAATATTTAAGTCATGAATTTGGCACACACCTAAGGAGTTGTGGAATTGTTTCACAATTGACACCGCCCGGAACACCTCAACGTAACGGTGTGTCCGAACGTCGAAATCGTACTCTGTTGGACATGGTGCGATCTATGATGTCCCTTACCGATTTACCGCTATCTTTTTGGGGTTATGCTTTAGAGACTTCCGCATTCACTTTAAATAGGGCTCCATCGAAATCCGTTGAGACGACTCCATATGAACTTTGGTTTGGCAAGAAATCGAAGCTGTCATTTCTAAAAGTTTGGGGTTGCGATGCTTATGTCAAGAAACTTCAACCTGAAAAGCTCGAACCCAAATCGGAAAAATGCGTCTTCATAGGATACCCAAAGGAAACAATTGGGTACACCTTCTACCACAGATCCGAAGGCAAAGTCTTTGTTGCCAAGAATGGATGCTTTCTGGAGAAAGAGTTTCTCTCGAAAGAAGTGAGTGGGAGGAAAGTAGAACTTGATGAGGTGACAGTCACCACTCCTGTACCGGAAAGTAGCGCAGCGCAGGAAACTGTTCCTGAGGTGCCTGCACCGACAAAAGAGGAAGATAATGATAATGATCATGAAGATACAGATCAAGTTACTACTGAACTTCGAAGGTCCACAAGGGCACGTTCCGCACCAGAGTGGTACGGCAACCCTGTACTGGAAATCATGTTGTTAGACAACGGTGAACCTTCGAACTATGAAGAAGCGATGGCGGGCCCAGATTCCAATAAATGGCTTGGAGCCATGAAATCCGAGATAGAATCCATGTATGAAAACAAAGTATGGACTTTGGTGGACTTGCCTGATGATAGGCACGCCATAGAAAATAAATGGATATTTAAGAAGAAGACAGACGCGGATGGTAATGTGACCATCTATAAGGCTCGGCTTGTCGCTAAAGGTTATCGACAAGTTCAAGGGATTGACTACGATGAGACTTTCTCTCCCGTAGCGATGCTGAAGTCAGTCAGAATCATGTTAGCTATTGCCGCATTCTATGATTATGAGATATGGCAAATGGACGTCAAAACAGCATTCCTTAATGGCTTCCTCAAGGAAGAGTTGTATATGATGCAACCGGAAGGTTTTGTCGATCCAGAGAACGCTAACAAGGTATGCAAGCTCCAGCGCTCGATTTACGGGCTGGTGCAAGCATCTCGGAGTTGGAATATTCGCTTTGATGAGGTGATCAAAGCGTTTGGCTTTATACAGACTTATGGAGAAGCCTGTATTTACAAGAAAGTGAGTGGGAGCTCTGTAGCATTTCTCATATTATATGTGGATGGCATATTGCTGATGGGAAATGATATAGAATTCTTGGAAGATGTAAAGGCCTACTTGAATAAAAGTTTTTCAATGAAGGACCTTGGTGAAGCTGCTTACATATTAGGCATCAAAATCTATAGAGATAGATCGAGACGCCTCATTGGTCTTTCACAAAGTACATACCTTGACAAAATATTGAAGAAGTTCAATATGGATCAGTCAAAGAAAGGATTCTTGCCTGTTTTGCAAGGTATGAGATTGAGCAAAGCTCAGTCGCCGACCACGGCAGAAGATAGAGAAAAGATGAGTGTCATTCCCTATGCCTCGGCAATAGGTTCTATCATGTATGCCATGCTGTGTACCAGACCTGATGTGAACCTTGCCATAAGTTTGGTAGGGAGGTACCAAAGTGATCCCGGTACGGAACACTGGACAACGGTCAAGAACATCCTGAAGTACCTGAAAAGGACTAAGGATATGTTTCTCGTTTATGGAGGTGACGAAGAGCTCGTCGTAAAGGGTTACGTCGATGCTAGCTTCGACACAGATCTGGATGACTCTAAGTCACAAACCGGATACGTGTATATTTTGAATAGAGGGGCAGTCAGCTGGTGCAGTTGCAAGCAAAGCGTGGTGGCAGCATCTACATGTGAAGCGGAATACATAGCTGCTTCTGAAGCAGCGCAGGAAGGAGTCTGGATGAAGGAGTTCATCACCGACCTAGGAGTCATTCCAAGCGCGTCAAGCCCGATGACTCTCTTCTGTGACAACACTGGTGCTATTGCTATTACCAAGGAGCCCAGGTTTCACAAGAAGACCAAGCACATCAAGCGCCGTTTCAACTCCATCCGGAATTATGTTCAGGATGGAGACATAGATATTTGTAAAGTGCATACGGATCTGAATGTCTCAGACCCGTTGACTAAACCTCTTTCACGAGCAAAACATGATCAACACCAGAACTCTATGGGTGTTCGATTCATCACAATGTAACTAGATTATTGACTCTAGTGCAAGTGGGAGACTGTTGGAGATATGCCCTAGAGGCAATAATAAAAGCATTATTATTATATCTCATTGTTCATGATAATTGTCTGTTATTCATGCTTGAATTGTATTGTACGGAAACAGCGATACATGTGTGAATACATAGACCACAATGAGTCCCTGGTAGGCCTCTAGTAACCAGCTCATTGATCAACAGATGGTCACGGTTTCCTGACCATGGACATGAGATGTCAGTGATAACGGGATCACATCATTAGGAGAATGATGTGATGGACAAGACCCAAACTTGAGCATAACACGAGATCGTATAGTTCGTAATGCATAAGCTTTTCGGTGTCAAGTATTTATTCCTTAGACCATGAGGTTGTACAACTCCCGGACACCGTAGGAGTACTTTGGGTGTGCCAACCGTCACAACGTAACTGGGTGGCTATAAAGGTACGCATCGGGTATCTCCGAAAGTGTCTGTTGAGTTGGTACGAACCGAGACTGGGATGTTGTCACTCCGTATGATGGAGAGGTACCTCTGGGCCCACTCGGTAAGACATCATCATAATGAGCTCAATGTGACTAAGTAGTTAGTCATGGGATGATGGATTACGGATCGAGTAAAGAGACTTGCCATAACGAGATTGAACAAGGTATTGGGAATACCGACGATCGAATCTCGGGCAAGTACCGTACCGATGGACAAAGGGAATAACATACGGGATTGAGTGAATCCTTGACACGGTGGTTCATCCGATGAAGATCATCGAGGAACACGTGGGAACCAACATGGGTATCCAGATCCCGCTGTTGGTTATTGACCGGAGAGTGGTCTCGGTCATGTCTACGTGTCTCCCGAACCCGTAGGGTCTACACACTTAAGGTTCGGTAACGCTAGGGTCGTAGAGATTAATGCACGTGGAAACCCGAATGTTGTTCGGAGTCCCGGATGAGATCCTGGACGTCACGAGGAGTTCCGGAATGGTCCGGAGGTAAAGATTGATATATGGGAAGTCCAGTTTCGGCCAACGAGTGATCTCCGGGGGTCACCGGGAGCGTCCCGGGACCACCGGAGGGGCCCCGGGGGTCCACCGGGTGGGGCCACCCATCCCGGTGGGGCCCCTAGGCCGCGAGGGGATGTGACCAGCCCTCTGGGCTGGCGCACCACTGAGGGAGGCCCACCTCCCCTGCGCCTAGGGTTAAAACCCTAAGGGTAGGGGGGCCACCACTTGCCTTGGGGGAGGAGGACTCCTCCCTGGCCGCCGCCCCCCCTTGCAGATTGGATCTGCAAGGGGCTGGCGCACCCCCGGCCCCCTATATATATGTGGGGGGGGGGGAGAGGGCAGCCGCACCTCAGCCCTGGCGCCTCTCCCCCTCCCGTCACACCTCCCAACTCCTAACGCAGGGCGCCCGGCGAAGCCCTGCTGCGATCTCCACTGCATCCGTCATCACGCCGTCGTGCTGCCGGATCTCTGACGACTTCTCCTCCCCCCTTGCTGGATCAAGAAGGAGGTGACGTTGCTGCACCGTACGTGTGTTGAACGAGGAGGTGCCGTCCGTTCGGCGCTAGATCATCGGTGACGAAGAACGTGAAGAGTACGACTACTTCATCCCCACTTCGTTGAAAGCTTCCGCACGCGATCTACATAACGGTATGTAGATGCACTCTTACTTGCTCGTTGCTAGATGTATCCATAGTTGGATCTTGGTGAAGACGTAGAAATTTTTTGATTTATGCTACGTTCCCCAACAAGAATTGATGTTGGGGTTTACCTTGTTGGTGGCCTTATCCATGAGGCACTTGGTGATGATGTTCTCATTTGGTGAGTCGAAGAGGGATGATCGTGGAGTTGTTGCAATAGCAATGGTAGCCACAGTGACCATCTCATCATCTTCATCATCATCATCATCCTCAACATATTCTTCTTGGGCCACCAAACCTCTCGGAGGAGTCTTCTTGTTGAAGTTGTTGTTGTTGGGATAGGACTTGGCCTTGTCCTTTCGAATAAGCTTTCCTCCATTGTCTTCTCTTTTCTCATATGGACAATTCACAACAAAGTGACTCACATTGCCACAATTGTAGCACGTCCTCACTCGTTGCTTGCCCTTGAGAACACTTGAGTTGTTCTTGTTGAAGTTGGGCCTAGAGTTCTTCTTGTTGCCCCAAAATTGCCGAGACGCTAGAGCCATATGCTCATGGTAAGCATATTTTGTGTCCTTGGGGCAACACTCATCTTCATCCCCTTCATCCTCATCTTCCACAGAAGCCTTGGCCTCCAAAGCAAGGTTGGGATTCTTTGATCGTTAAGCTCGCGACACCGCGTTGTCGGCGGTCTTATCCAAGATCCTCATTGCAACAAACTCATCCAACACTTCACTTGAGGACAAGGTGTGGAAGTCCGATCGTTGGCGGATGACGGAGGACATGGCCTTGTGATAAGGCATCATGGCCTTGAGAAACTTGCGCTTGATCCAATTGTCATCCGTGTCCTTGCTCCCATGATCTCGAAGTGAAACCGCAAGAGTGGTTAATCTCCAATAAAGTTCACGGGGATCTTCATCTTCGATCATGGCAAACTCATCGGCTTCATCTTGCACAACTTCATAGTTTGAGCGTTGAATGCTTGCGCTTCCCCTGTACATGGAACCAACATGATCCCATGCTTCCTTGGCCACGGAGAAGGGTCGAAGATATGCAATGTCTTCGGGAGGGATAGCTTCTTGAAGTATGCAAAGAATGGACTCGTTGAATTGATGATCCGCAGCTTCTCTTGGAGTTAAGTTGTAGGGATCATGCGGGTAGAAACCTTGCTCAATGATTCTTCAAAGATTAGTAGAACAATGATTTAAATGACGTTTAAAGCGAAACGTCCAAGTAGCAAAATCATAATTTTTCACAAACTTAGGTGGAGGACCAACCGAATTTAAATGCGGAGTAGGAACGGGTCCTCCATAATGTGTAGGAGGCGCGGAGTGGGCAAAGATCCCACTCCCATTTTTAGTCACCGAGACTTGCCCACTGCTAGCTTCTCCCTTGTCGGGAATAGCATCCGACATGTTGGTAGCGGGACGAACCACTTCCAACGGTGCGGTGGATAATTTAAATCCCTCAAGAAAATCTTTGAATATGCCTTTGACCTCGATTGTCAGTGAGTCTTTCAATGTGTTCAAAGCCACAATGAACTCCTCACAAGATAGCGAGGTTCCCCCATCGGACGTAGGCAAGGGCGGAGTTCCACCGGAGTGTTCCTCCGCCTCGACTATGTTGTCACCCATACTCTTTGGACGATAAAGTCCTTAATAAAGAGACGAGGCTCTGATACCAATTGAAAGGATCGATATGGTTGACTAGAGGGGGGGTGTGTGAATAGGTAACTAACAATTTCAGCTTTTCTTGACCAAATTAAACTTATGAACAAAATAGGTTGTCTAGATATGCAACTAGGTGAGCAACCTATATGATGCAACAAAGATAAGTAAGCAAGCAAGCACAAGATACTAACACACTAAAGCTTGCACAAGCTAAAGGATAGAGATAACCAAAAGTGGAGCCGGTGAAGACGAGGATGTGTTACCAAAGTTCCTTCCCTTTGAGGGGAAGTACGTCTCCGTTGGAGCGGTGTGGAGGAACAATGCTCCCCAAGAAGCCACTAGGGACACCGTATTCTCCTCACACCCTCACACAATGCGAGATGACGCGATTCCACTATTGGTGCCCTTGAAGGCGGCAACCGAACCTTTACAAACAAGGCTGGGGCTCTCTCCACAACTGAATTGGAGGCTCCCAACGAAACCACGGAGCTTCACCACAATGGATATGGCTCCGAGGTGACCTCAACCGTCTAGGGTGCTCAAACACCCAAGAGTAACAAGATCCGCAAGCGATTAGTGGGGGAAATCAAATTTCACTTGGTGGAAGTGTAGATATGGGCCTTCTCAACCAATCCCTAGAAAATCAACTAGTTTGATTGGCTAGGGAGAGAGATCGGGCGAAAATAAGCTTTTGGAGCAACAATGGAGCTTGGGGAAGAAGAGGTGAGTTTTCTAGAGGAAGAAGAACCCTTTATATAGTGGGGGAGAAGAGTGAACCGTTACACTCATCTCAGCCCGCACAGAGCGGTACTATCGCTGGGCCGAGCGGTACTACCGCTGGTGCCAGCGGTACTACCGCGCCCCCCAGCGGTACTACCGCCCTGTGTTAGGGACGAGGTTCAGAGGAAAGGAGCGGTAGTAGCCGCGGTGGTGGCAGCGGCACTTCCGCTTATAAGCGGTACTACGCTGCTACTACCGTTGCCACCACCGCTGCTACTACCGTTGCTACCACCGTAGAACCCGACATGAGAAAAACTCGTCCCGAATCGACGCGGAGGTGGAGAGTAGCCGCGGCGGTACTGCCGCGTATAAGCCCAAGCGGTACTACCGCGCCTTCTCAGCGGTACTACCGCTTAGAGCGTATACGCGGTACTACCACCCTGGCTACGGTACTACCGCGCCCACATAAAGAAGTGGAGATGCTAGGAAAAGAGAGAAGATGAGGGTGCACAAAACGAGTGTACGTGATGATTCCACCCTGACCTTTCCAATGCGGACCCCCCCTTGATAGTACGGTGTCTCCTACGACTCAAGTCCACCAAAACAAAAGCCTATAGCATGACAACACGTCTTGAGCTGATAACTCGGAGGGTAGATAATCGTCTCGTGCCTCTGGATTCATATCTGAAAAATTTGACACACACGATTAGTCCGCAAACGCATTGTCATCAATCACCAAAACCACAAAGGAAGGGACATGCCCTTACAAACGGTAGCGGCAATATAAAACGTACCAGACACCCACATAATTACATCACAAATATCTTTATTACAACCCATCAGTTGGCCACCTGAAAGCCCCAAAGAAGGGGTCCAGAACCAATCAAAACGCGGGAGAGGATCGTACGCCAAAAGATCTCTATATGTGAAATCTGCCTTGATCGTTTCTTGAAGCGCTACAAAATCTATGAGTTCTTTGGACATATACTCGCTAAGTTGCGTACGCCGCCCCCCATGGCTGCATCCGTGGATATTCCAGAAGATGTAACGCATCAAATAATTCGATTACGCAGGCGAACTCCACGGGAGCTCACCGCCTTGGCCACACACTTCCTTGCCGGCGCGCGGCTGGAAGAAGGCAGATCCGAGGCCACCCGGCCTCATCTCCCTCGGTGGGCAGAGGGTCAGCACCAACCCTTGCCTACTGGGATCTGTCAGTTTTCAATACGGACAGATGAAGCTAGAAAATAAATTTGGTGGTGTCATCTCTATTACACTGGGTTCAGCTTTTACAAATAAGGAAACACTTAGTGCTAATTGAGTAAGATATATTGATGTTTTTGCAAAAGTAATTGGGGTAGGTCGACCCTAGTCCCACATAGACAGCTCCGTCCCTGAACACCGGCTTTCTATTTCAATCATGAGCTCCACACACATATAACTTCATTTGTGTCACCAACAATTCTAATGAGGGTGCCAACCACACTAGCATCATCTCTTCCAATTACAATGGTGCATAAAAGAAAGTGTATGTGAATATATATTACGGGTTTGTCTGGTTCATGACTAACTTTGCCACAACTAACCTTAGACAAAGTGTGGCCGTCACAAAAACTGTGGCTAACAAAATGGCCACCACAAGTGTGGCAAGAGTTGGCAAAAAATTAAGTCTATGACATGTGGACCATATAACTAGAAAAGTATGACAAGCCACAAGTGTGACAATGAACCAAACACATACCTAAAATGTTGTGGCATGACTAAGCTTAGGCATGTCAACCTTAGGCTGGGAACCACAAATAGGTCCACATGCTCGTGATATAGAAGTGCACATATAATATGTCCATATCATATAAGCAGTGCACTGATACATGTCAAAACATATCTATAGTTTTTCTCATGCAAATGTTACACTGTTGTCATTTATATATGGTTTCATACAACAATTTGTCATTTTTTGAGCTAACATATTGATTATGTGCCAAAGTGCCAACTGTTGTATTTTGATTAACAAAAGAGGTATTTTACATTATGAGTGTATGTGGGCATCTACGTTTCTTTTGTCTTCAAAAGGTATTTTATGAAGCGATGAAAAATGGGAAAAAAAATCAGGATGGAGATTTTTGTATGGAAAATCACGACTTGTATATCAAGAAGACATTTGTCAAAAATAAAAAAAGAGATCCATCGGCACTGGCACCTAGGACATATTTTTATGGAAAAAGCCCACCCGGATGATGCGCCACAAATTCGCTCCCGACGAGAGTCTAACCGTGGGCACGGGGTTCGCCACTGCGACCCTTGCCACTAGGCTACTGCCTAGTCCTCCATTTGTCAAAAAGAAGGCATTTGTGCCTTGCTTGCCAAGTTGTATGGAGTATTTCTAATGGTATGTTCAGGTTTTTGGATTTTGTTTGATACCGTTTTTTCATTTTCTTTTTGCTAAATTGGGTGTAGGACACCCATCCAGTCTCCAAGGCAGACCATACAATAATATTTACAGCTTGTTTGGTAAACAGTCGAGTAGGGGAATGTGACCAACGAGAGCTGTCATTCGGGATGACCACGGTATATATGTTGCTGGTGCTTGTTGCCATGTTCCCTTTTGCTTCGGAAGTCTCGACTATGGAAGCTTTGGCAATGAAGCATGGCCTTTCTTTGGTTAAACCGGGTCCGATTTTCGTCGCTTGCTGCACCGTCCTTTTTTTTTTTTTGGTGAAATGCATCGTACTACTTGCTATCTCAACATTCGAGGGCCTATGTGTACGTATGGCTTGTCTACCAAGAAGCCATTTCTGCCTTGCTTTCCAAGTTGTAGCATACGGAGTTATTTCTACTGGTCTCTTTAGACAGAAGAAAGAAAAACAAATCCTTTCGAGCGAGCAAGAGGAGATGGCGAGCCGATATATATAGGCCGACCTGGGCCCGTCTCCCGGCCCAGCCCAAGCACAGTCTCCTACTTCTCTCCCACGTCTGAGCCCGAGCCCCTTCTCTGCTTGCTTCCCACGCCGACCAGAACGCCCGTCCGTCCCGCCGCCGCCGCCGCCGCCATCGCCGTCGGCCCCCGCGCCTGCCCGCCCCCGCCATGTCGTCCTCCGCCGCCGCGAGCGCGTGGCGGCGCTCCCTCCGCGGCGCCCTCCTGCGCGGCTCCCCGTGGCGCGCCCCCGCCCCCGCCCCCGCCGGCGCCCGGCAGGCCAGCAGGACGGTCTCCGCCGTCGCAACGGCTGAGGGACCCACCCTGCCCATTAAGGTGCCCCCGCCTCCCCGCAAGGTAACGCGTCCCTCCCAGCCGCCCCCTGCCTCCTCGGCATTGACTCATACACCTCACGCGCGCGGGCGCTGCGCTCTGCTCCTCCGCGCGCTGCTTCCTCTCGAGTAATGGAGCAAGCGTGTTTTAGATGTTGCGCTTGCTGGTTGCTGCGAGCGATAGTGCTAGCTGCGCTGTTGATCTCGTCCATGCTCTCGTGCCATCTGAACGAACGCATTGCGATCAAAGATAATGTTTTTGTGTTACCTTTTGTAGTTGCACAGTTACTTATTGCGCTCTGTCCCATCATGATCTGAATACAAAGATAGAGGGAAGATAATAATCGGAACTGATGTTCCTGTAGATGGAGAATTTACTGGCATCACTATTCTTGAGATTTTGACAACAACACTAGCTTGCAACTTTTCTCTTGCTTGAAGGTGTAGGATCTTATGAAAGATTGATTTGATCATACAGTTATTGTACCTGTACTGTCTCTATCATTTGATTTATTAACTAGTCCTCGTTGTTTCTTGTCAATTTGGCAGGGTAGGCTTTTAACTGGGGCCATGATAGGATTGGCCATTGCTGGAGGTGCTTACGTGAGTACTACAGACGAGGCCACGTTTTGGTACATGCCACTAAGTTCTTGGACCTACTTTCATTAAAACTAGTTTTAATTACATCTGCATAGCATGAATTGGGATTCTAGGAATTCATAAGCTCCTGCTTATTTTTTACCCTTTTCTGGGTACAACTATCAACTAGGAGACTATTCACTAATGGCTCTGCCCTTTGTGATTGTGCAGTGGGTGGTTATTCAAATCAACAGAACTCGTGAATCCACTCTTTGCACTGCTAGATGCAGAGTTTGCTCATCGTTTGGCTGTTTCTGCTGCTGCTCATGGATTTGTCCCAAGAGAAAAGAGACCTGATCCACCAGTTCTTGGGATAGAGGTTTGGGGAAGGAACTTTACAAATCCAATTGGTCTTGCTGCTGGTTTTGATAAGAATGCTGAGGCCGTGGAGGGTCTGTTGGGTCTTGGATTTGGCTTTGTGGAAGTTGGCTCTGTAACACCTCAGCCTCAAGAGGGAAATCCTAAGCCGCGAATATTCAGATTGAAAGAGCATGGGTAAGCATTTCATGTTCTGCTACTGCTATTCAAACTGTCCGCTGCCACTTTAATTATGAAACAAATCAAAATGTTGTGTGGTGGTTTCTTATAATGGTGTTTTCTTGCTTTTTCTTCAGTGCTGTAGTCAATCGCTGCGGGTTCAACAGTGAAGGAATTGTAGTAGTTGCTAAGCGTCTTGGGGCACAACATGGTAAGAGGAAGATGGAGGAAACTTCGAGCTCCAGTGATGTAAAGCAAGGAGGGAAAGCAGGCCCTGGAATTTTGGGAGTCAATCTTGGCAAGAATAAGACTAGTGAAGATGCTGGTGCTGATTATGTGCAAGGAGTTCATTCGTTGTCACAGTATGCTGATTACCTGGTATCCTTCTTTTGCTGTTACAAGATAACCTCACATCACATGTTCGCTACTTTCAGTTTCATATGCACCATAGATTCAGATGGATATGGTTTTAGAATAAGGAACTTTGCATTCATTCATGTTGATCTGTTGTAATCTAATGTGGCTCATCAAAGAGAAAAAAAACAGCACAACTAGAGAACTATTTGCTTCAGAATAAAACTGGTGCATTTCTTGAATGTTTTGTCGTCAATGCACATTTTTTTAACAGAAGGGCTTATCTTGTGCAACTGTGTGCTTCATGATGGCTCTCCATTTCGTACCATCTGCTAAAACATGCTAATCTGCTAAAACATGCTACTATACTTATTGAAATCAGGGGCTATGCTTCTGCATATAAAGAAAAACATTCATTGTTTTATGCTCTGTTTCAAGCATGGAAATAGGACTGCTGCTGGATGAGCAGTGTATATGGACATGCAGCATAAATGGTAACAACCGGTTTCTTACTCTTAATGCAGGTCATAAATGTTTCTTCCCCAAATACTCCTGGTCTTCGCGCATTGCAAGGTAGAAAGCAGCTGAAAGAACTTGTGAAGAAGGTCTGTAGTCTTATTAATTGAACTGGATATTTTTCTTCATTTGTATTGGAAATTAGTATGACATTCACTGGATGTGCAGGTGCAAGATGCACGAGATGAGATGCAGTGGGCTGAAGATGGTCCACCACCATTGCTTGTTAAGATCGCACCGGACTTGTCGAAGCAGGATCTTGAGGACATTGCTGCGGTAACATACTGGACTTGAGCCTTATTTTTCATGCTCTTTGACTGTCAGTGAACATTTTTCTTATGCTTTTGGTTGCTGTTTTCCAGGTTGCTCTTTCTTCCAAGTTGGATGGCCTGGTAGGTGGATAATTATTCCACGTCACATTTTACGTGTCACTGCACTGACTAGCATAACCCTAATTAACTCCTGTGCAAATATGTATTTCTCTCGTTCATGTCGCTTCACTAATGTTGCTTATTCTCTACCGACATTGTTTAACAACACAGATTATATCAAACACAACAGTTTCAAGGCCTCCTCCTGCAGACGCACATCCATTAGCTCAGGAAGCCGGCGGATTAAGTGGGAAGCCTCTGTTTGACTTGTCTACTCAAGTTCTCAGGGATATGTATATCCGTACAGGCGTACGTGCTTTATCCTGTTTCTTACTTTATTATAGTAATATATCTATTTACTTTAGCACATCTTCCATCCCGGTCACTGCATTTTTGGTGCTACTATTTCTTCACTAGAGTCTCGTAACTCTCCCTCATGAACAAGTGTTTGCATATCCTGCAGGGCAAGGTTACCCTAATAGGCTGTGGTGGTGTAACTAGGTAATGTTCGTTCTGTATTTTACTTGGACGGTCTTTCTCACTTTCATCAACACCAATATTTAATCAAATTTGTAATGCACATACAGCGGCGAGGACGCATACAAGAAGATACGCTCTGGAGCTACGCTTGTTCAGCTTTACACTGCACTTGCCTACGGAGGCCCAGCTCTCATCCCGAGAATAAAGGTGATAAATCTGACACTTATTTTACTTAGCATAAAGCTTAAAAGTGGCAGCCTTTTTTCCTAGTTACAAATGTATCGCTGTTCAGTAAATGAGCCCGACCATCCTGACCAACCTATTTTAGCCTGCTCCCTTGTGTATGCCTGAATTGAATCCTGATGCTGATGATCATTCGACAGGCCGAGCTTGCAGAATGCTTGGAAAGAGACGGCTTCAAATCTGTCCAGGAAGCAGTGGGAGCAGACTTCAAGCCCTTGAAGGCCTGAACACCAACCGGGATCCTCAAGGACGCTAGCAGAATTTTCCCATGAGCGTGCTTTTGCCCTACTCACTCACTCGGACGCTACTCGAAAAGCGAGCGAAACCAAGTCAGAAACTATTTTGAGGGGTGTTACTAATTATACAAGCTTTAGTAAGCAGTGGTCTACGACGTGCCATGGATGATGTGGATGGCATTCGGTTCTTGTTTGCTTGTCAGCGATCTTGCACAAGAAGGAATTTTAGTTGACTCGTGTGTATATCTCCAGGCTTCCTTACTCCCCTGTGGTGAAACAACGGCCGGTTTACGAATCGTGCTAGGATATCCGAAGCTGCTGCATTTTTCGCCTCTCTTGTTTCTGTCTGCCTCTGTAGCAGTATGCAAGAAGTTATATTGCCTGTATTTCCTTCCTGGTTTATCATATGCTTAGCTGAGATGATCGTTGCTGGTGGGTTTGAACCTGGTGCCTGTTGCAGTAATAATCCTGGTGATCGTTGTTATCTTTTGTGTGGAGCTTTCATGTTCCCATCTGACAATGTTGCACTTGTAACTGTGGTGGTCGTTGTGCAGCATGGAAGCTTTTGTTCTGAAATTGCTTCCGAGTCCATGGGCAGAGCAGATTGTGATCAAAGTTTTGCACTTTGTGTTGTTCCAAATGGTGTTTTGATTTGTTCTTCATGTCTCTGCTAATGTGTTGAGACATCTGTGAACCAGAATCATGCAGCCGTGCAAGCGCGTGCACTTCCTAAGAGCATCTCCAACAGCTGCGCTTCGCGCCGCGCCTAAAAAACATTTTTGCCACGCGCTGGTCGCCTGGTTTGCCGCGTCGCGCAGCGCTGGCTCCAGCAGCAGCTTTAAAATGCAGCGCGCGCGCTCTACTCCAGCAGCGCGCAAAAATGCAGCGCGCGCGCCGCTCCAGCAGCGCCAAATATGGCATTTGGACACAAAATAGTTTGAAACATTCAATCAAAATGCAATGAACATGTGAAATTTAACACAAACAAGTTGATGAATAAAAGTCATGCCCACAAGTTCATCCAACCAAATTCAAAATGCAAACCAAGTTCAAAATACAAGTTCATCCAACAAAGTTCAAGACATATAAACACATCAACCATCTTCCTCGTCTTCCTCTTCTTCCGCCGACGATTCTTCCTCTTCTTCCGCCGATGAATCTTCCTCCCTAACTTCATCACGCACCGCATCACGTGTAGCTCCGACGGTCTTGGCAAGTTCTTTAACGGCATTTTCATGGGTATGTGTGTGAGGCACATCGAAAGACATTCCACTCATGGCCGGAGGTGCACCCATGCCTCCCATGGCGGCCGGAGGTGCACCCATGCCTCCCATGAGAGAAGCAAAACTCATGCCACCCATGCCTCCCGTAGCGTTGGAGGGTGCTCCAAAGCCACCCATGCCTCCCACAGCGTTGGAGGGTGCTCGAAAGCCACCCATGCCTCCCATGGCGGCCGGAGGTGCACCCATGCCTCCCATGGCTCCGAAGCCACCCAAGCCTCCCATGGCGCCGAGGCCCATGCCTCCCATGCCGCCGAGGCCACCGCCACCCATGCCGCCGAGGCCACCGCCACCCATTGTGCGGATCATAGCTCTCTTTTGAATCAAGACTTCTTCACGGGCAAGGTTGACATATTCCATTTGCGCATCATTGAACAAAGATGTGTCCAAGAAGAACAAATGCTTTTCCCATTCCAACAACTTAGCTCGCCCCTCCATGCCCACCTTCCTCTCCTCCAATGCCACTTTCCTCTCCTCGGCGGCCACCCTCCTCTCCTCGGCCGCCAACCTCCTCTCCTCGGCCGCGGCATCTTGGTTCCTTGCCATTTTCCTCACCTCGTTCGCTTCTTTTCTTGCCTTCACAATAGCTTCCATAGCATTTGTGAGCTCATCATCTCCTTTCCTCTTCTTCTTTTCGGTTTTGTCCTTCTTGCACCCATCCGGTCGTTTTGGTTTCGAGTATGAAACCGAGTTGGGTGTGGGGCTTCTCTTGCCGTCATCACTTGATGCATCCTCCTCCTCCTCATCATCATTCAACTCAATTGTGCGCTTGCGTTTGTTGCTCAAATGCAAATCATCCAAATCTTCACGCTTCTTCCATTTCTCATCATCCTTCAACACTTCATAGCAATGAGGCAAGGTAAAGATCTTTCCTTTCTTGATCTTCCCCTTCTTGGTTGTCCTCGTCTCTTCTTTGAACAAGTTTTGTGCAATGTTGTACTACAAGAAAAACAAAACAAGTTAGCACTTCGGACACCGAAAACAAGTATGATGAACATGTATGAGATGCCACTTACTCTATCATCCTCATTTGTGCCACTTGGGTTAAGCTTGTCAACTGCCTTTTGTGCGGCCGCCCACTTTTGACAATCCGAGTTGATTGTCGACCATCGGGACCGAAGTGATCTCTCAGAGCGGTCAATTCCACTCACGTTCTGAGCATCAAAGTGTTCTTTCATTCGCCCCCAATAAGCATCTCTACTTTGATCACCTCCAACGGATGGATCCCTCGACACTTGCAACCAAGTATTGCATAGTAATTTGTCATCGTTGGTGGTGTAATTGCCCGCTCTTCCTTTCGGCGCCTCGACAATGCCCTCACCCTCCTCGTCCACCTCAAACTCATGGTCCTCCAAATGGATGTCATTGGTTTGAGACCAATGCGAATTGTTGGACCCAACACCCATAGTTGACATGTATGCATCATCGTTGAGACTACAAATGCAAATATAAGAAATCTATATGATGATGCATTGAACAAATAACAAGAAAATAAAAGTTGGATTTTTTTTCACCTTGGGGGCATTTCGTCGAACACGTGGTGCGCGTCAGCCGCCGGCTCAACTAGTGAGCTCGCCGGCGCTTCGGTAGACGCCGGAGCCGTCCGCCGCCCTGCAAGCTTCTTCTTCACCTTCGAGCTGCCGGAGCCGTCCGCCTTCTTCTTCTTCGCGGATGTTTTTCTTTTCTTCGGCTCCGACGCATTGGGGACCTTTGACGGTGCGGCGGCAGCACGGGACGGCGCCGGCGCGACGCCACCCGTCGGCGTGGTCATCCGCGGCGGCAAGAAGAGGCTGCGCGCGAGGCCGACGGTCAGCGGAGCTCCGGTGGCGGCGGCGGCGCCAGCGCCAACGCTCGCCGCGCTAGGGTTTTCGGCGGCAGCGGCTGCGGCGGCGGCGGCGGGGGGGTCGCGACTGTACAGCGGGGTCAGCGGGGTGCCGGTGTGCGCGTCCATGGTGGCAGGGGCGCTGGCGCCGGCGCGCGCGGGTGCGAAGGAGGAAAAAAAGGGCGAGTTCGCGCGTGCGCTCAAGTCTGCCGCGCGCGGAAGTGGACGCCCCAAATTAACCGCGCGGAATGAGGCTATGGCCAGCGCGCCCAACTCGTTTTAGCGCGCGTGCGGTTTTTGCGCGCCATCTGGAGCTGTCCGCCGCGTTGCGCGCGCGCTATAATTGCCTTTTTTGCGGCGCGGCGCTAGTATAGCGCGGCTGTTGGAGATGCTCTAATTAAGTCCGCCCATCTGCGACGGGGCAAATTTGGTGTTTTGACCCTTTCCCGAAAATTGAGCCAGATCTAACGGTAGTTTGAAAAAATTGGGATCTGACCTTTTCCTACCTGGGGCTGGGGTCAATGTCGGTAGGGTATATCAGCCTATCGTCAATGCCACCAGGCAACTTATCTATGTTAGCGCAGTGCAGCCCTACCGCCAAACGGGCTGTCGGTATCCGAGTACAAGCATTGTATTTCATATTAGTAAATTTTGTCAACTAGACTTTCGTTATGATGTGGCACACAATTAAACGAGGAGAAGATATGATATCATATCATGATACCGTATCATATTAAATGTTTTGTACTACTATGTGTCATGCATGACAATTAATAAGGTAATCTAAGACATTAATTGTGATACTAGTACACTAGTACTCCCTCCGTCCGAAAATACTTGTCATCAAAATGGACAAAATGGGATGTATCTAGAACTAAAATACATCTAGATACATCCCCTTTTATTCATTTTGATGACAAGTATTTTCGGACGGAGGGAGTACGATTTTGTCCTAGCTTCACGTAAAAGGTTTAACACGGAGTGACTCGGGCATTTAAATTGAGCTCACTCCCACACAATCAGCAGTATGATAAAGACCTGCAGCTGCAGTGCCTAAGGAATTTTGGGGATTCCACCGTTCTATGGTTCTGTTAGGGGTAAAGAAAGGGTTTAGGGTTTCATTAACATCAATTCATGCTAACCGAGGCATAACAAAACCTTGGATCTAACTAATGAAGACCTAAAAAGAAGAATTCAGTATGAATTACCATGAAACAAAACTAAATATAATTATTCCTAATTGGTCATTAATCGTAATTAATAAATAAAAATTGATGCAAATTAGACAAGATTAACAACAACAAACACAGTTAGGACTAATTGACCACAAGTGGCATTAACAAATGTGTAATTAGGGACTTAACTTGAACATTTCGCACCAATACACATCAACCAGACCGTAATTTAGTGTAACTAATTAACTAAAACAGAGGGAGTAAGGAGATCCTGCATTATTTTTAACCCCGGTCTGAAATCCGCTCCCACTGAAGCCATCTAACCAGCTCAGCTTCCTGGGTACTACTACTACTTGCTGGCAATCACCATGAGTAACTCTGAGAGCTCCCTCGGCTTTGAGAACATGGGCATATGATCAGCTCCCTGCAATCCCACGACCTCAGTGCCGGGGTTCCACGAGGCCATCAGCCGCTGCATCTCCGGCGGCTTCCACTGGTCGTCCTCGGCCACGACGTACACACGCCTCACCGCCCCGTACCTCGCCGGCGTCAGGACGTCCCCGTTCATCGTGTCGTCGTTCAGGAACCGCCGCGACGGCCTCACCATCGCAATTCCCAGGGTCAGATCCTGCGTTATATATGTTGCACCATAAGTACATCAGAGGAAGTGTAATTAAGGAGGAATTAGACATAGTAGTAGTACTACCTGAGGAGGGCTGAGCTGATACACTCTCCGCGCCATGTACTTTGGCCCGAACAGGAACGTCTTATCCGGATTCCGGGGATCGCCGGTGCTTCCCAGCGCGCAATCCATGAAGAAATCCGGGCCTTTCCCTTGCGATAGCTAAAAATTTCGTAAAATCTTAAATGATCAGGAGGAAAATGGAAGCTAATTTGCATTTGAGCTAATTCATGGAGTACCTGTTTGAAGGCGTAGGTCATGGGCTTCCCTGCGGCGGGCATGGTGGCGGTGACGAAGACGGCGACGGAGACCTTTTCCGGGTGCCTCTCCATGGCCAGCGCGAGGCTCTGCCCGCCGAAGCTGTGGGCGACGAGGACGGCCTGCTCGCCCTCCGGCAGCGCCGCCACCGCGTCCAGCAGCGGCCGGCTGTAGTCCTCGAAGGACGCCACCTCCTCGCCGCGGCCGGGGCTGGCGCCGCACCCGGCCATGTCCGGCGCCGTAACGCGGTGGCCGGCGGCCTCCAGGGCCGTGGCCACCCTGTACCAGGACCAGGCGCCGTGACAGACGCCGTGGATCAGGACGAAGTGGTGGTGGTGCTGGTGCTGCTGCTTCTTGCCGCCTTCCATCCCCGAGCTCAGCTCACTCGATCCATCCAAGTCAGCGTGGGAAAATCGGAGGAATAATCTGAGAGATTCCTCGATCTTTCGGCCTTTCGGGTACTACCTGTTTTCGCTTAACAATCCGTGTGGCGGCTGTCTCATTAGGTTCCGCTAATTAAGAATGCTAACGGGAAGGCGGCAGGAATCGGATTTTTTTATCTGATCATGGAACGCCTGCTGTCATCCGCTAGAATCCACTAGTAGATGGTGCCTTGGAGCCCGAGGAGGTGCGGCTACCACTTGGCTAGCCACGAATGGTAGGGGGCTAGCCGGCATCCGCTCATCCTCTCCTCCTCCCCAACCACAACCAAATGTTCTGTTATTTTCATGTGTTCTTTTTTTTTTGGAAATTTTCAGTCTATTCATCTTTAATCATGGCAGTACAACGAATACCAGAAATAATAGAAAAATACATCCAGATCCGTAGACCACCTAGCGACGACTACCATCACTGACGCGAGCCGAAGGCGCGCCGCCGTCATCGCCCCTCCATCGCCGGAGTCGGGCACACCTTGTTGTAGTAGACAGTCGGGAAGTCGTCGTGCTAAGGCCCCGTAGGACCAGCGCACCAGAACAGCAACCGCCACAGATGAAGAACAACGTAGATCAGAAAGATCCAATCCAAAGACACATGGACGTAGACGAACAACGATGGGATTCGAGCAAATCCACCGAAGATAGATCCGCTGGAGACACACCTCCACACGCCAACCAACGATGCTAGACGCATCGCCGGAACGTGGGCTAGGCGAGGAGACCTTTATTCCATCTTTAGGGAGCCGTCGTCGTCTCGTCACAAACCCTAGCAAAACTGATAGAAACGATTAAAAACAAAGCCCTCCCACCGACCTTGCCGAGATCCACCGCGCCCCCCATGGCCCTAAGGCCACCGGAGAGGAGGCGGACCTGCAGCGGCATCGGCGGAAGGCAAAAACCCTAGTTTTTTATGGAGGGGGAGGCTGCGGCTACAAAGTCAGCGTCTACTGCCGAAAGATGCAAAGCCACCTTTCGCTGTTTGTTAAACTATAAACTATCTTTAATTGCACGATTGAAATTAGAAAATGTACAGGCTATTTTTATATAGAGGAAACACCGAGAAAACCGAGTGGTAAATCGAGAAACCGCTTGCCTTGCCGAATGCCATTTTGACAAATTTCATTTTAATTGGATTTTTACCTTTTGAGCGATTTTGCCAATCGGGTTTTACATTCTTCGTGAAAACCGTTAAACTTGTGACGAGAAATTTGGGCGGTTGTGTCAAATATTGTAATCGTGATAGACAGGACAGAGACCGTCACGGTCTACGAAGGTGCATAGATCTTGTTACTTCTTTCGATGGGAGTGCTACACGTCTACCAGATGAAAACTCAGGAAAATCAGCCGTCCTACCCGCCGTTCGATTCACGGGAGTCAAGCCGCTCAGATCGCGTGGGTCGAGCCAACAGGACTGGTTAAACAACGAAAATACTAACGTCCACACGTGTTGGCGTTTGCATCTCGCCCATATGTCTTAATCCATCTCAATTTGTTTTTGCACGAATTCTAAAGAAATCCGAGTGCCACGTAGGCATAGCGTGTTGTGTGGGCGTTAGAGCGCTCGCCCACACGACCCGCAGCGCGCGGTTTGCCAGTTATGTGTGTGGACGAACCGGTTCCCGCCCACACAGTCGCCAACCATCGTATACCGGTCAAATCTCATCGGAGCAAACACGCCGCCGCGGAGTTTGCCGGAATCCGCCCTAAACTCGTCGAAATTCATCACCGCATACCGAATAAAGCTGCTACGCGTCGCAATCGATCGCCGCTGGTTCGAATTGGACGAGCTCAACATAGCCGTGGCCTCCCATGACCTTAGCCTGGCCGCTGGAATCCTCCCGGTGCGGCAGGCAAAGGGGCACGACTCGACTGGCAATAGAATAAGGCGCGGACGGCGGGGACGGCGGGGCGTGACCGGCGAGGCTGCACTCGGTGAGCTTTGTAGGCAAGGGAAACATATCGTGAGATTTTTTTAGGAGAACAATATAAGGCTTTCCATATTACAACGGCAAAAAAGCCGTTGGTTAGTTGTGAAGTTTATGGCAACAAATCGTCTTTATTTCTACGGACGACATCTTTTCTCTCCTCTATCTCTCTCTCTTCCACCACGTCGTTGAAACTCCTATTTAGCACACAAAGCTCCGAGCAGCCGGCTGACTCTGAGTGTTCTCACATATTTTATTCGTGGAGGTGTATTATGATTCCTTATATTTCTCTCTTTTGCTTCACAATTGTTAGTTCTCATGGATTTTACCTGTTGCTGTTGTTGTTGTTGTTGTTGTACATCCAAAGCACTGAGATTAATTTCGGGCGAGCTTTGAGTCGACCGCATCCTCTGCATTCTGCATGTGCATGAAACGAATCAACAACGCTACCAAACAACAGAGTCGGGTGAGGCGTCGTCATGCTAGCTTAGCTTGTTTGTTTACGGCTACTTCTCCCGTGCACGATCAATTAACAAACAAATACTCCCTTCGTCCGGACATACTTGTCATCAAAATAAATAAAAGAAGATGTATCTAGATGTATTTTAGTTCTAGATACATCCCTTTTCGTCCATTTTGATGACAAGTACTCCCTCCGTCCCAAAAAAGTTGTCCTCTCCTTAGTTCATTTAAAAATTTGCAGAAAACCCCTTCTAGCTTCAAATCACTTGCCAATCAGACCCGCTGCTTCTTCCTCCTTTCTCCGCCGCCAGTGCGCACCGTGGTCGCCCGCGCCACCGTCGGCACCAGCCATAGGGCCGAGCGTGTGACGACGGCCAGGGCCTGCGCCACCGCTGTGAACCACCGCCGCCCCTACCCACCTGCGCCGCCCGAGGCGAGCTGCGCCGCCCGCACGGAGGCGAGCGGCGCCGCGCCGCCCACCTGCTCCTCCGCGGCGAAGACCTCGACGGGCGGCGGCTCCACTGCTGCAGGGCGCTGCTCCGCCGCCATCCTCTCCCGCCGTGACCCCTCCCGCCGCCCAGGGCTGCGTCGCTATCCCCTCCCGCCGCCAAGGGCTGCGCCGCTATCCCTCCAGCCGGCCAGGGACTGCGCCGCCGCCGCCCAGGACCTGTGCACGCCTGGGTCTCGAGCGCCTGGACCTGGAGCTCCAGGCGGGTCTGGAACTCAAGCTCGTCCTCAACCACGAGCTTCTTCTGCTGCTCGTCTGCAAGCTGCTGTCCTCCCCGGCGGGCCTGCTCGTGTTGCCGCCCGGAGCTCCCCTGCTCGTTCTTCTGCCGGTGAGAAGAAGAACCCGAGCTCCAATTTCTGTACATTCCGCTTGTTCATTAATTTCAAGCACAATTGATCATCTACTCTGCAGAAATGTTGCAAAAAAGTTAACTGAATGCGTTCACTGAATGTTTTTGGTCTGGATAAACATGTTCTTCAGTTAACTTGAGAAGTCTAAATCAAACTGAATGTTCTAGACTGAGTAGAAAAAATTGGACAAGAAGCAGTAGGTGTACTCGAAATTTCTAGACTAAATCAAACTGGACAAGAAGCAAATTGGACAAGAAGCAGTACATGTACTCGAAAATTCAGTGTCCAGTTTACTCCAAAATTCTGCACTGACTTGCAGTACATCAAATTGCAGTAGAAAAAATAATGGAGGAAATTACTGGAGTAGATCAATTTGCAGTACACAGTGCAATGTACATAAATCTGCCAAACACAAGTCATAATTTATAATGTTTGATGCCAGTACTTAACAGTGTACAGTAGCTTCTTTTCTTTTCTTTTCTTTTCAACACACTTATCAGTGGTTCTTTCATAACTGAATTTTAACAGTGATAACCAGAGAGTGAAAGTAAGAGTTGACAAAAACATGTCCCTAAAATTGGAATTATTTGAATTAGCTAGGTTTATTCTTCTTCTTCATAAACAGAAAAAGATGAATACTGTTGGTCTACTAGTCCAAAGTCTCAAATCTTTCACAGAAATATAGCACCAGAGGACATTAAGTGAACTGGCCTGTATGCTAAAGGCAAGGAAATGCCACCTTCTTTTCTTCTTCGAGCAGTTGATGCAGCTACGCATAGGTTCTGCAAAAAATGCAGCAAAAGAGTTACACACAGGTGAAGTAAGTGGAAAACAACATTTAATCTCCACTTCTTTTCTTTTGGTACTGAAATTCAATCTGAATTTTGGAAGCACAGAGGCAATGTAGTGACTGTACTCCTAGTTAAATTCAGTCAATGTGAAAGCATACAAAGTGCAAGGCTAACTGAATCTTTACTGTATGTTCACCAATACTGAACATTTATTCCCACCTCCACCACCATCTTATCAGACTAATAGCGCAATTTAAATTCACGGGGCCATATAAATACCTGCATCAAGTTTAAATAGATTCATGATATCCAAGATTCAGGCATGATGTTTATATTAATAAGAAAAGAAAAAAGAATAAGTCTGTGAGGATGATATATCTACTGCTTGCTTTACTTCAATGTTTTAAACTTTTGTTAGCTGGCAGCTCCTGAAAATAAAAAGGAACAAGTCTTTATTCGAATTTATTCGAGTTATTTGGAATTCTTGTTCTTCTAGTCTTACTACTCCTACAAGACAAGTACTTGAGCTCCAATTGAGCAATATTTGGAGTACTATTGTCAACATTCAGTTTTGACCATAAGTTGCCAAAATGAACAATGAGTACTTTTAATATCTACTTTTCCCTTTCATGGTTTTCTTGTTATAATTATATGCTAACCATTCATCTTTTGAATACTCTTGTTATGAGATCAGACAGGAGCAAGCAACTATGGATTTGAACTTGATCCCGGAAGAGGGGGATGAAGCTCAACAAGAAGAACAAGCTCAGCAAGGTGTTGCTATTGATTTGAACATGATCCCGGAAGAGGATGATGAAGCTCAACAAGAAGAACAAGCTCAACAAGGTGTTGCTATTGATTTGAACTTGATCCCGGAAGAGGAGGATGAAGCTCAACAAGAAGAACAAGCTCAACAAGGTGACGCTATTGATTTGAACTTGATCTTGGAACAGGAGGATGAAGACATTGAATTGAATTGGTTTCCTGAAGAGGAAGAAGCTCAAGAGGCACAAGAAGATGCAGTGGAAGAAGCTCAAGAGGCACAAGAAGATGCCGAAGTAGAAGAAGCTCAAGATGCACAAGAAGATGCACATGGCAATCCAAGAGGGAAGGACCTGTCAGACAAGGAGAGATATGGTGTTTACTTTGCTCTGCGAGTAATCGAGCTTAGAGATGGACAGATTCACCTGTATGACAGGGTGCTCATTGCGACTATGCTGAATGTCCACCTACGAACAGTTACAAGAATATGGAATCGAGCCAAAGAACAACGTGCAGCAGGCCAAGAAGTTGATGTTTCAACTAAAAAGAAGAACAGTGGTAGAAAGAGGAAAGAGCTAGATCTGGCGAGAACAACGACAATCCCACTGAACAGAAGAAGAACTATCCGGTCTCTTGCAAGGTGTTTAGGGGTTCCCCGGTCGACCCTATACAACAGGTTTCAATTGCAAGAGCTGAAACGCATCACGAACAAAGTCAAGCCCTCGCTGAAGCCACACAACAAGATAGCGAGACTCAAGTTCTGCATATCCATGATGGATGAAAAATGGATATCAACCCCTTGGCCCAGTTTCAAGTCAATGAACAATATGGTCCACATAGATGAAAAATGGTACGATATGACTAGAGTCACGAACAGCTACTATGTACTGCCTGAAGAACAAGAACCTGAGCGTACCGTTCCCAATACACACAGCATTGGCAAGGTCATGTTCTTAACTGCTGTTGCTAAGCCTCGCTACAGCGACGACGGGGAACTAACATTTGATGGAAAGATTGGCACCTGGGCGTTCGTGGTAGAGACTGAGGCGCAAAGAACCAGCCAAAACAGAGATCGAGGAACGATAGAGATGAAATCAGTGAAAGTAACCAGGCCCGTCTGTAGAGATTACCTGATCAATAAAGTTATCCCTGCAATACAAGACAAGTGGCCCGACGAAGATGTGGGCACAACAATTTTCATCCAACAAGATAATGCGAGACCACATGTCCTACCTAATGATGCAGGTTTTCTGGAAGCTGTGCAACAAACGGATCTAGACATTCGACTGTTACAACAACCGCCTAACAGCCCCGAGCTAAATGTTTTAGACCTTTGTTTTCACCGCTCCCTCCAATCCCTAACCGACTGCAGAGCACCTATGAATATCCAGGAGTTGGTACATGGTGTAGAGGAGGAGTTTGAGAATTATGATCCACATAAGTTGTTCAAAAGCTTTATCACACTGCAAGCAGTAATGGTTGAAGTCATGAAAGATCAAGGAGGAAATACCTACAAGCTGCCGCATCTACACAAGGACCGTCTACAAAATGGTGGAGAGGAAATAACCGGTGTATATTGCAGTGCAGAGCTAATTGCTGACACGATGGCCATTATAGAACAAGGGGAATAGAGCTCAGGAAAAGGAAAGGGGAAGGAGTATATAGGGAAAGGAAAAGAAAGGATAGGAGTATGTCTTGTGTATGTCATGTTTCATATATTGTGTCATGTGTATGTCTTTGTGTCATGTATTCAATGAGAAAAGATTGGAGTGTGTCATGTGAATTATTTGATTTTCTTTGAATTTACTTGATTTTATTAATGTATTTGAATTATTTGGATTTATTTGTAAGAAGAAGAGATCATTCTTCTATGCTAGGAGCTCTTCTTCTTCTTCTTCTTCTTCTTCTCCTCCTCCTCCTCCTTCTTCTCCTTCTCTTATGATTAACAGGAACATGGTGTAGTTTCAGAATTCAGACCCATTTTGCACTCTTGATAGCAGTGATTTTGGTAGGTGTACCCCAGAAACTAACAACAAATGAGATCCATTTTGCACTCTTGATAACAGTATAAAGCTAACTCTTTTTGCAGAATGGTGTGATGAAAATTATAATCAGCTAGATCAATTGCTATCTTATCTCAAGTGCTATCTTATTTCCAAACAATTTCAGTCCACAATCTATCAATTTGTAAGAAGAAAAAGAATCTAAACCATATGCTTCTTCTTACAAATGGAGTATTACAATTCTTCTTCTTCTTGGAGCATTTCAGTATTTGGATTCAGTACTTGAAGCATTTCAAAATGACAGCAGTGACAAAATAACAATACTCCAGCAAGGAGTAATTCAGTACTTGGATTAGCTTGGAGCATTTAAAAAAATAATTTACTGCATACTCAGTTTAAATTTCAGTTTCAAGCATAGTTAGATTTACCTTGAAAATACAGAAATTTGTTACAGAAATTTTCCGACTAAAAAGGTAACTGAATTTTGTGTACTGGAAGTTTACAGTGCCTCTGTTTTGTGTACTGGAAGTTTACAGTGTACTGGAATTTTGTGTAGGAAAGTTTCTGAATTTAGCTACTCGTACCTCTATCTACACATACATGAGTGGCTAACTGCTAACTACACGCAAAAACATCATGAATCCAAAATCTAGGAGACAAACTTTGTGTAAAACATTCTGAATTTTTACAATGAACATTTCTGAATTACTAATTCAGTCTGAACATGTCACAACATTTCTGAATCAATATTTCTACACTAAACCAGAGCAAGGATTCTACTCCATGAAGGTGTTGCCTCTGTCTTATAAATCTACTGAACATTTCTGAATACAGTAACGCTGAGAGCATCAAGCAGTAAATAATTCGATGAGTAAAATGAACTTCAATCCATGAAAGTGCAGAGCTTAAGCTCTATTCAGCAGATGAAAAAAGCAGTACCTCTCGACAGTGGTGGGCAGGAGAGCGAACCTCCGCCGCGCTACGGCGTAGCGCACCTCCTCGAGGACCTCGGGCACATTGACCAGCCGGCCCGCGGTGGAGGCGAGCGCGGTGCCGCCCGAGATGATGGCGTTGGCGTCGACGGCGGCCACGGCCAAGCCGCTCGAGTTGGCGCAGCTGGACACGATCCGGCTCACCCCTGCGCAGACGACTCCTTGGCCACCCTCTCCCGCCGCGCCGTCGCGGCCGCGCCCCATGCCATGGGGGTCGGAGCGGCGGTGGCGGGGGGAGGCCGGGGCGGGAAGGCCGCGTCGCCAGCCGCCAGGCCGAGGGATGGCCACGCTTCTTCCATCAACGCTAGGAGGGAGAGTGTGGGCGCGAGCAAGAGACACAGCGGGAGGAAGAAGAAGGAATTTTTGGGGTGAAAGATGGGAGATTCGGGAGGCAGGCAAGGGAGGCAGAGGAGCCGCGCTAGGCAAAAGGGAGCGGCGGAGGAGGCAGCTGCGGCGGCGGTGGAGGACGCGCGGGAGAGCAGGGGGGCAGCGCGGCGCAGGGGAGCTCCGGCGTCCATGCGCCTGTGTCGGAGCGGCGGAGCATCGACTGGAGAAGACGAGGAGTGCGGGTTGTGTCGGGAGTTTGGGGAGGGGTTTTCTATAAAATCGCCATGGGGACAACTTTTTTGGGACGGAGGGAGTATTTTAGAACGGAGGGAGTACCTGCATCTTGGAAGCTACTGCATGTGCATGAACCGAACCATCCTCAGAGCACTACCAACACAAACAGAGTTTTTTTTAGCCAAGCAAACAAACAGGGTTGGTGAGGCGTCGCCATGCATGTCTGTTTACTTTACTTTACGGCAATTCCTCACCCATGCTACATGCCACGAGTTAGGCCATTTTCAACGGCGACTCATAAATTTTCATCCGCATTTGTCTATGGACAAGGGGTGTGGGGGCGTCATCCACCCCTACTCGCATACATCCGGTATTCCTCTTTTTTTTTTTTCAAGTCTGCACGTTCAAGTAGCCGCATATATAGAGTTCAGACGTTCAAACAACCGCATATATATAGTTCAGACGTTCAAACAACTGCATACATAGAGTACAGACATTCAAATAGCCGCATGCAACACTAGTTCAAATTTTAAAAAGATTAAATATTACATTCCAACATTGTTGTCTTCTTTAACCGCCCACTGATGATCATCCAGCTGCTCGTGAGTTGGTCGACGTCGAATTTTTTGATGCATTAGAAAGATGGTGATCACATCTCCCATTGCCTGCGCCATGTCGGGTTTGTCCGCAACTGCTTTTTTAGGGTCGATTTTCTGTTGATTTATCAACACGTGTTTAATTAGTTTTTTTATTTTCTTTCCTTTTTGTTGTTTCTTCTTTCTTTTTTATTTTACCTTTTTTTTCCTTTCCTCATTTTTCCTTAAAATGCATGGACTTTTTCTGGAATTCATTTTCCTCTCAATTTTTTGTGGTTTCCCAATTCCTATACTTTTTTTCAAATTTTTTTTCTAAAATTTGCAAAAAAAAGTACATACATTCAAATAGCCGCATGCAACACTAGTTCAAAATTTTAAAAGATTAAATATTTCTTCTTTCTTTATTCTTTTTATTTTACCTTTTGTTTTCCTTTCCTCATTTTGCCTTAAATGCATGGACTTCACTTTTCTCTCATTTTTTTTTTCCAGTTCTTGCACTTTTTTCAAATTTAATTGTTTCCAAAATAAAAAAAAGGTTCCAAAAAAGGAACTTTCCTTAAATTTGTGCAACTTGTTTATATATTTAAAAGATTTTTCATATTCATGAACTACATTTTGTGAAGTTTTTTTCTTTCAAATTCGTGATTTGTTTTTGTCATTTTTGTGAAGTTTTTTCATATCCATTATTTTTTTAAATTCGAAAACATTTTCATATTTGTCAACTTTTTCTAAAATGTGTGTTTTTGTAAAATGCGCACTTTTTCAAATTTACGGTTTTTCCAGGCTGATAATCATTTTGAAAAGTCAAGTCAACCGACGACCGAACAAGCGAGCTGGGGGAGGGAACCAAGCGTGCCACTAGCTAATGTTTTGATGGTCCAGTGCACGCGAGAGAGGCCCGTGAGCGCTAGCTCGCTAGCTAGCAACATAAGGGCTAATTAGGAGCTCCCCCCTCCCTTTGCTTGTACCGGCATGCGTGCACCGCTCTGTCGTTTCGCCCACGATACCCAAGCTAGTACACCATACACATAGTAGAATTAAACATGCGGCTTTTTGCATACACAGTATATTTTTTGAATAAATTTTCGTATACATCAGAAACATTTTTTTATGGGCATTTATTTATTTTCAAATGTTGGATTTATTTTTTTCAAATATTTTTCTATTCACATTTAACTTTTTTTCAAATGTTAGATGTTTTTCAAATATATATATATATATATATATATATATATATATATTTGGAATTTAAGAAAGTAAAAAAGAAAGAAAGCCAAAAAGAGTGAAAAAAAAACAAGGTTGTGGCTGCCAGGCTTGCCCAGGCTCGCGCTCCGTCAGCCGAGGCTGTCCTACGTCTCACGTCAAGCGAGAAATGAGTCCTATTCAACGCCTCAAATTATGGTTCCTTCATTAACTGTAGAAGATTGCGCTCACATCTCCCATGTGTTCCACTCAAAAATAATAATTTCTCCCATGTGTTGGCACACGTGGGTATTTTTACCACCGACATTTTCTGGGGTGGGTTTTTATCAGCACGATTTTGATTTTCTCCTTTCCTTTCAATTCTTTTCTTCTTTCTTTTTTATATTTTTCCTTCCCCTTTTCTGTTGTCCTTTCTCTTCTAATGCACAAACTTTCTTGAATTCAATATGTTCCTCATATATTTTGTTTTGTACGTGTTTCCTAAACTTTTGTCAAATTCATTTTTTTGCTGAAATTTGTAAAAACCAAAAGAAGTAGTGAAGTTTCTTCTAATTTGTGTTTTTTTATAAAAATCGATTTTTTAATTATTCATCAACTTTTCTCAAATTTAGTGAAGTTTTTTTAAAATTCGTGAACGTTTCTCATTGAAATTACCTTTTTTCAAATCCATGTTCTTTTTCTTTCAAATTCGAAAACCCTTTCGTAGTCATAAACTTTTTCTCAAAATTTTGAACTTTTAAAAAATGCGTGAATTTTTCGAAATTTATGATATTTTTCAAGGCTCGTGATCATTTTGAATAGTAAAGTCAACCGACGAACGAACGAGCAAGGGGGGAGAACATCCTCGTGAGTGAATAGCTCGCGTTTTGCACTCTAGTACACCATACGCATAGCAGAATCAAACATGCGACCGGTTAAGCACGTACTGCAATTGCGTCTGTACTGATGCTAAAAAAAAAAGCACGTACTGCATTTTGGTTGGGCATACATACATACAAGAATCAACATGTTCTGAAAACACACACACACACAAGAATCAACAATGATCAGATCAGAAAATGGGTAACAGAGTTGAAAAACTATCTGAAAAGTGAAAACCGAGACGCTGACTCGGCAAGACCAACACATGTTTTCTCCAGAAAAGCAGCTGCAAATCCTCAAGGCCATGCTGGCTGTTGATTTCGCCGTCGCGAAGACATTGACTGTTGACGGCACATAAAGAATTCCACCGTTTTGTACATTTCTTTTGCCGAAAACACCGTGCCTTGTGTAATCTTTTTGCAAAAACCACTGATCGATGGATTTGGCTTTTGTTGACCATGTTTATGACAAATGAGGCCTGCTTGTCAGGCTGATGTGGACTGCTTAACGTCTCATATGTAACGGCGACGTTTATCATGACGCTTTGGGGTGATGAGGGTATACTACTGAACAAGAAATCCACCGCACTTATCAAAAAAAAAAAAAAAATTCCACCTCTGGCACGCCCATCGCACCTCGCCGAGATTGCATGCCTTGCCTTGGTCATAGACAGCTCCACTTTATTACACGCCCTTCCCCGTTCCGTTCCTTTCCTTCACCCATGTCTCTCTCGGTGCGGAAGACATGGCAGTGGAAGGAAGAGGAGACGGCCGGGGTTCATCCATCCATCCATATCACCTTTGCTTATTTTGCCTGCCAGTCCAATAGTGGGTGTGGGTACGTACTTGAATGAAAGATGACACGGGCAATCAAACGTGCCTTCTATCGGTTGGATTCGACCACCGGATTTTTTTTTTGAGAAACCGCCCTCGTGGCATTTTATTCATTATGGCGGATCATGTCCGATTGAACAATATCAATCAGAAAATCAGGGATTACAGAAAAATAGATAGACATAGTGTCTAGCTGGCTGATGGTCGGTCGGTCGGTCGTCCGTCCGCAGAGAGGCATGCGCATGCAGGACCGGCCGGGCTAGTCATTTCTCTCTCCGGTCGCCAGCGTACTGCAGCAGTTGGGAGTAGCTGCTCGATCCACGACCTGATGCTCCCAAACCCATGCCCTGTTATACTTACTAAGAGATGGTCCAAATTTTGACGGTTCAAAATCGAAGATGTAAAATTTGAACTCCAAAAAAAAGCTAACTCCAATAGATGGTCCAAATTCATGGTACAAAACCGGCCAGCAGCTGCGCGGCTGCTGTTCAGCCGTTGTCCAGCCACACATATTGCATTAAACATGTTTTAAAACAACATTTTTTTTTTCATGTTCACAATATCAAATTATCACATAGTTCTTCAGATCCAGGAGATGAAATACAGCACAAATACAACATAGTTTTGCACAATACAACATAGTTTTGAACTAACAAATAATGAATCTATGCGGAAGAATAAGTCTTTCGACATACTGAAACGGCGTCGAAAGTAATTCTCCGGAAAAACAGTTGATGATGCAAACTAGTTGCGCACCAACCGTTTGTGCGCATCAATTCGTTCTCTCCGAATGAACGCACGACCATAAACGGAACCACCGTGCTTCGGTTTCTTCCTCTTGTGCATGGCCACTAGCATAGCGATCTCCTCTTCTTCATGCAAATCAAATTCCTCGCCCGACGATGAATCATCCATTAAAGAGGAGTCAACCGAGCTCATCTACAATGCACACAAGCACCGTCAAACATACCATCCAATCCCAAGTTAAATCATCAAGTTTCGTCATTTTTTTATCTTGGGGAATTCCGTCGAACACCTTGTGCGCGCGGTGGAAGAAGATGGCCGCCGGTTTGATTGGCTGTTGTTGACGGCTGCGGTCGGCTCTGGACGGCCGCGGTGATAAGCAATGAGCTTGGAGGCCGGCCAAGAGGAGCTCGGAGGGCGGCGAAGAATAGTTCGGCAGCCAGGCGGAGCGCTTGATGCGGCGGTCGTGCGGCCATCGCAATGGCCGTGGACAGGCTCACGGCCGACGGGGAGGAGGTCGGCGGCAGCCTAAGACCCGGCGGAGGCCTACCGCGGCAGCCGGACCGCCGGAGGCGCCGAATCCCGCGCCGGCTGCCTCCCGATTCGGCGGCGTCCGGGCGGCTGCAAGCCGGCTACTGGCGAGGGAGGCGACGGGGGCGGAGGGCGGCGGTGGGGATGTGGGGTGGTGGCGGCGCTGACGGCGAGGTTTTGGGCGGTCGCGGCGGCGGATTCCGGCCGGCTGGTCTTCGGGCGGGCGGACGGGCGCGGGCGGCACAGAAAAGGAAGTGGCGGCTGGGCGGTGGCTGGTTTTAGACCAGATGCACCTCGTAATGTAAATTTGCACCGCGAGGTGTTGTATTTTACATCACAAGGAGACCGCGGTCCAATATTTTTGCATATGGACCGTCTGTTGGAGCAGCGTTTTTTGCCTAGAGGGTTCAAAAGTTAAGTACTTTTATTTACGTTTGGACTATCTATTGGAGATGCTCTAAACATTATCGATACCTGCCCTGCCCGGCCCCACTGTCTACTCTTGCACTGCACTGTATGAACACCAAACACATGGCGGGCCTTGTGCCGGGGAAGCGGACCATATCTACACCTTCCATGGCAAAAGCTTTCTCCTGTCCGCCCATCCATCCGTCCAAAGAGGGGCCTATATATATGCCCGCCACTGACCAACCAACTCTACAATTTCCTGACCTTCAAGCTGTTCCATGCACATATATTGCCCTTCCCAACCGTACGCATCATGCATTATTCTGCATGCAGGATTGGATTCGACCGAGCATAGCAATATCTGAGATCCCGACCTGGCATGCATGCAGATACATCTGTTTCTTTCATTTTGAACAACACTGCAGACCGGTCGTGATTTGCATGGCCGGCCGGAAAATTGCAATATCTTTCAAGATTTTGGGGACTTTGACTATTGTATAAAGGCCAGCCACACCCGGAAGTTTCAATGCGTAGTTCATCGATGACCAGCCACCAGCGTTTGGCAGCACTCAACTCATCATCGTGATGAGACTTTGCGAGAAAGGAAACATCCACTCTGTGTCGCCTTTGAGCAACTCGCCACTACTTCACGAGCTGGTTTGGAGAGACGAGTTGCTGAACCACACGCCAAATTGAGGCGCATCAACTTGCTCTGGTGGCCTAGGGGAGGAAGGTGGAGCAGCGAGCTGTATCGCTCGTATCTGCCGGGCTCGGCGGGTCATCATGTCGGCTTTTATGCTGGAGAATTGCTCTTCCTGCCCGTCGTATGGCATCGAAGTGGTGAAGGAGAAGATGGGGGCAGCGACGGAGGGGTGTGATTCTTGCGCGGCGCCTGACATCGTTTAAATAGAGGGCGGACGTGAGGAGCTCGGCCGGTGTAACGTTTAATGCAGACCCGCTCCTGAACGGACGTATGGCTGGAGTAGATTACTCGGCTTCCACGCGGTGTTAATGGAGGCGTATTAATGCGGCGAGGAGGCGTGTTCAGCCGGGCGTGTAGCGGCCGGCACCCTCGGCCAGCGCACCGCTTCAATGTCGTAGGCAGTGAGAGATCGCGTTCGCCCTGAGTCGTCTTCAATGCGGAGCAACGAGCTCTACAGCGGCATGAATGCGGGCAGCTGGCGCCGGGCGGGAGCGCACGGGAGAGGGAGGTTGTTTTTGTTGGGCCAGAACGGTCAGAAGCGGGCTGGGGAGCGGTCCGGATTCTCGCAAACCTCCCCCACTTTTGTCTCCGGTTTGCGGGAGAAATCATGCATGTCCGGAGCGCCCAGTGGACCAATATAGGTTAGCATTGGATGACTTCCGCGTTTCGCACAGTCCGGTCCGGACGCTTATAGGAGGTTTATGGGTTCAACTTGGAGATGCCCAACACCCATAGCTATCGCCGAGATCGCATGCCTTCGTCGGAGACAGTTTTACTTTAGATCCTTCCGACTCTTTTCTTCACCCTTCCCTTTTCTCTTTTTCTTTGTGTTTTGAGAGGCAGGAAGGGGACATGGGCGCATCCATCCATCATCATAGTTTACATATAGGAACTGTGGGTATGGATTAGTGAGTGAGTGATAACGGTGGCGACCGCGACAACGTTCTTGTAAAGGAGAGAGGAAGGTGAAGAACGTGGAAAGAGGAGGGCCCAAAGCTCCAAGTGGACACCTGAAATGCCCCCTACTTCCACTGCACTTGCCTAAATGCCTACTGATATTATGTATTAAATTATATTCCCCCGTTCCTAAATATAAATCTTTCTAAAGATCTTACCAAATGATTACATACAAAGCAAAATAAATGAATCTACACTCTAAAATATGTCTACATACATTCGTATGTTATAATCCATTTAAAATGTCTAAAAAGACTTATATTTAAGAACGGAGGGAGTAGGTTTATTTCCCTTATAAGTGTGAATGGTAGTTTTATTTTCAGAAAAAAAGTGATGGTAATGTCTTTTCATCGGTCAATTTACTTCATCGGGCCCGGGGTATCTATCGTGAGGTTGATGCCGCGCATATAAACCCAATCTCGTGCGATTTGCACGAAACGGATTAGCAATGCTGCTCATACAAACTGGCTCAATCGTCTTCTTCCTAGTAAATATGAGGTTGTACTTGTCCTTTTCGGAAGGCAGTACGGACGACCGTAAAAACGCCCGAGTGCAATTACGTACTCGTATGTTATCTTGTACCTGTATGTGTACTGTCACTCTGTGGCTGGACATGGTTAATTACGTACTCACAGAGGCCCGTTTGACACGCATGTTTTCTCCTTCTGTACATACATACATAGGATAGGGCAGCCCCGTGTGTGAGATTTCGACGGGATTTTTTTTTTTCATCACAGCAGAGAGCTTTCTTGGAGTAGCGATCATTTCTTTGTGGGGGCGACCAGTTTCAGTCTTTGAGATTTGCTTCACGCCAACTCCGGCAAGCGCCACCACTAACTAACCTGGTCAGTAGAGTACGTACGTAGTGCCCGACCGCAATCCAACACCGCTCGATCTGCATCCCGTTGCAGAATCCGGATGCGGTGATGGCAGTAGTAAAGCATAGGACCTCAGCCAGCACCAACGCATATGTGTGCTAGCAACAAGGAAGGAATCGACCACACACACACACACATGCATGATCAATCCATTGCGAAATCTTCCTTCCTTCCGTCCATCCGTCCGCCCAAAGGGACCATATATGCCTGCCACTCACCATGATCTTGACCTCCGGGCTGCCTCCATGCTCATCAATTCCCCTTGCAATCATACATACACCATGCATTATTCTTCAATGCATGCATGGCAGAATCGGACTCGATAGACCAGAGTCCTGTATTGAGACGCCGACTTGGCATGCAGATACTCCCTCCGTTTCTTTTTAGTCTGCATATAAGATTTGGTCAAAATCAAGCGATGCAAAGTTTGACCAAATATATATCAAAATATATCAACATCCATAATACTAAACATATATGCCATGAAAATTAATACCATGATGCATATAGTAATATTGATTTCATATTATGAATGTTGATATTTTGTTCTATAAAGTTAATCAAAGTTTATGAAGTTTGACTTTGACCAAATCTTATATGCGGACTAAAAAGAAACGAAGGGAGTACATCTGTTTCTTTTGATTTAAAATATAATATAGCACTCCGAATCGAACATGATTTTTATGTCCCCGCAGAAAAATCGCAAGATCCCTCGAGTCTCTGGGACTTTGACTATCGTAAAGGGCAGGTACACATAGAAGCTTCGTTGCTTCGGTTCACCGGCGACGAGCTACCGGCCGTTTGGCAGCACTTGGATAGCCGGTCGTGTTTATCTATCATCACAAGACTTTGTGAGCAAGTCTGGTAACACCGACCGCTTTCACCGAGATCGCATGCCTTCGTCAGAAACGGTTCCACTTTAGATCCTTCCTATTCCTTTATTCTCTTTTCAGAGACAAGAAAGGGAGATGAGGTGCACCCATCATCATAGTATATATAGAAAATGTGAGTGTGGAGTAATGAGTGAGTGACGATGATGGCGACTACATTCGTGTAAAGAAGAGAGGAAGAGGAAGATGGTGGAAAGAGGAGGGCCAGGGCTGCACGATGGCACCGTCCATGGGAAAAGATAAGAGCTTGATCGCCCCCACCACCAACCAATGTAATGTATGTATGCAATTGGTTTGGTAGTACGTTATTGCTGCTCTCTGCCACGAGTGATGGGAATCTGCCCATACTTGATGCCTGAACTCTAGAGGACACATCATTCATTGATGCAAGCACCAAGTTTTGAGCTACATATAAAATCAATACAAATTTGAGCTACATATAAAAATTTGAGCTACGAAGATGGTCTGCAAAATTAAAGCCACTCGTTAGCTTACTTATCTTACACGAAGTACTCCCTCCGTCCGAAAATACTTGTCATAAAAATGGATAAAAAGGGATGTATTTAGAAATAAAATACATCTAGATATATCCCATTTTATTCATTTTGATGACAAGTATTTCCAGACGGAGGAAGTATGTGTTAGACCGTCTAACTCGGAGTGTGCTTTAAGCTTACTACGAAAACCATTGCAACATTAACCTTGTCTGGTGTGTGGCTCGCTTAATTAGCTGCCTCCTATCAGAAATGTCGTTTTAGTTCAAATTTAAATAAAACATCGTCACGTATCTCCAAACAGAGGGAGTATTGAATGATCCTCTGAGGTAGCCTTGCAGGAGGTGATGCTCACCTGGAGCTCCATGTGGATACGAAATGCCTCCTAATTAGACTGGACGTGCTTAACTGCATGCCTGATTATATTATGTTGTTTGTAGTACATAAAACAAATACTAGTTGATCAGTAAGGCCAATTTAGTTGACCTCTCATCAGATTTTCTGAACCAATTCTTAACCAGCTTATTCCTAGGTAGTCCCAACTAAACAATCACCGGGTGGAGCGCAACTAAGTATGCATGCATGATTAGCTTATCTTAGTTTATACACTTGTTGATGCATAACATAGTACTCCCTCCGTCCGGAAATACTTGTCGGAGAAATGGATAATAATGAATGTAACTAGAACTAAAATACATTTAGATACATCCGTTCTTCCGACAAGTATTTCTGGACGGAGGGAGTATTTGTTTTAGGAGAAGCAAGGAACAAAGTTGTGCTTTAATTGGTTGTTAGCGGTTCACGTATCAGCTTTGTAGCCAATTAATCATTTTTAAGCTTTCGAGTGTGCAAGGCAAACCTGTTGCCAATAATAGTGTTTCAATCTTTTAAACGCATAAACTCTCAAACTCTCCCCATTTTTTGAAATGGAGCAAGTATCTACTCTGCCCTGCGCTGGTCTCCTTGGTATCCGGGCTGGACCATCATCATTCCCCTTGCTAAAGGGAAAATATGCCATGATTTTTTTAACACAAATGATTTATCATAGGCCCCATTTTTCTCAGAAGCCGCATAAATTATCTTATTCTTAATGAACTGTTTCACAATAAATATTAGCTTATGCGTTTATGGTACTCCATATACCGGCCGGCGACCATAAAAACCGCTTGCGCGTTGTTTGGCTTTAGATTTTGTTTTCGAGCCGAGTATGATTGACAACCTTTTGTTGTTCATCAATTTGATTAGGCCGAGGGGTATACATCCCGAGTTTATGCTGCATTTCCCGTGAGACGGTAGGATTTGGGCCATGCACATGCCACAATAAAATGGATAACTACCTGCACGCATAAACCGGTTCAACTCTCTTGTTCTTGATAACATCGTTGATAAACTTGAGGGTCTGCCTGTCCTTTCGATGCATCAAGGAACCATAAAAAAGCACATGCACGGTGCATATGCCGCTTTCGATAGATTTATTTCCCATCAGAGCTTGACTGCGATATTAGTTAATTTCTTTGCGTCCGTCTACGTCTGGTGGTGATGGAGGAGGTTATCGCCAAAGATATGCACCTGATCCGATTTTGGACCGTGCGGCGCGCTACCGCCGTCGGTACGCGTGAACCGTGGCCGTCGGTACGCGTGAACCGCCGCCGAGCCACTGCCTGCTTGTGGCCGGGCGAGCTAAAGACCGACCGGATCCTTCTCTAGCCGCTCGGATCTGCACCGTCGGTGGTCTGCCGGCAGATACACGAATGGCGGCCGGCCGTGCTCGGTGCTAGCCCAAAAGCTCGTCGGCTCACCGTTGTCACTCATTAAGTGCGATGACTGCCCAAAAAAGGTTGTGCGCCGCGCGTCTACAACGCCGGAACATCCCGGATGGGTGTTCATCAAGTGCTTAAACGATGGGGTATGTGCTATTTGTTAGCTTTGGTTTTGCTCCCGGATTTGACAACTTGTGCTAACTTGAATTTTTATTGTGTAGCATGGATGCAAGTTTTGGTATTGGGAAGAAGAGTACATCGATATATTAATAGCGCGTAATTTAATAGATGTTCGTGCACTTTTAGTTAGAATAGAGGCTGTAGATGAGACTAGGTGTGAGAAAGCAACATCTACTTCTGGCTTGAAGAAGAAAGGAGGGTGCAACATCGAGCCTCCTCCGCAGATCAACAACGAGTGCATCGAGAAGGCCCTAACCCAACTCAAGGGAGGAGTTATGGAAGTTGGTTATCTTCTAAAATATATTCTTGTAATTCTTATTTTCTTTGGCCTTGCTATACTAGTCAAAATGTGATGATGTATTGTCATGTACCAAAAATGAATGATAGTAAAAAGTTAAGGACTTGCAAAGAAAAATGCACGCGGACAGGATGCGGCCGGGATGCGTCCGCGCGCTGGGCGCACGGCCACCGCATCCCACGACACGCCCGGACACGACCCCAAATGCCTACCCAAACGGACAGAATTTGGACAAAACGGACGTCCGTTTGGGGTCGCGCGGTGGAGTTGGCCTTAGTGTCGACGCTCGACAGGATAGGGAGAGAATGAGAGCTACCGATCAGCGACGACGGCCTCCAGCTCCATATGTCGGCGTCGCCGTCGGAGTGACCAGAGCATTTTCATATCGCGTTTCATTCGTAGTTGCACGCTGCGGAAAATTGCGCCAGATTTAGTCAATTGCAAAAAACATCGATATTGAAGGCTACGTTTGCAGAAACCACAATTCTACGGATTTGTATCAAAAATCACTAATTTCAAGCCTAATTATTTACCAAAAACACCAGTGAGCAGCTTAGACCGTTTGAGCATGATTATGACAGATGGTTCCCGCTGGACAGTATGACGTGGCAAAACAAAAATGCAATTACACCTGTTACGATTTTGTTTTGAAAAAAAAGATTGACAAAAAAAGGCAATCGGGTTCTCCGTGAATTCCATCTCCCACCGATTCGGTGGTGGACGCCGGCGGCCACTTCCTCCCCGTGCGCTACCGGTGCAGCTGCTGCTTGCTCCGATGGCAGGGCACATGGGAGGTCCGGCGTGGTCTGGGACGGGCGGGACAGCGTGGATCCGGCGGTGGTGTCGGTTAGGACTGGTACGTCCAAGATAGACGTACATGCGTGTGCCCTTCTCTGAGACGAACCCAACCGAATCGATGGTTCCGATCTGGCGGTGCCCAAAGTACGTTTGTCGCCTTTGCCGGAGATGATCAGGACTGGTGGTCGCGCCGCATGCAAATCGTACCCACGCGTTGGCCGCACCTACGCTATACAGAACCAAGACGCAAAACGTGCGTTATCCAACCATGGCGTTCTATGGTGAGAAGATCGGCGCCCGTCCAAACCCAAAGGCGGTGATGATGTGTGTCTTCTTGATCCGCACGTGCGAATATTACTATATCCACCGCTTGATCCGCCGGATGCATGCATGGCGACGACCGAGCGGCGCGCGGTGTATCGACGGGCAGAACACGGTGCGGCGGCGGGCATGTAGAGCACGTAGCGTACGAGGTTGCTCCCGATCCGCACGCGGGCGCGGCGAGTGGCATTTGTTCGCTCGTTCTCGTACCATACATGCCGAGCGAGGAGGGGCGCATGCAGCCAGTGGCTTTGCGTGTACTCCCTCCGTCTTAAAATAAGTGACTCAAAAACGACTCAACTTTGTACTAATTTTACTACAAATTCAAGTCACTTATTTTGGGACGGAGGGAGTACATTCCACCGAGAAGAAAGCAGGCCAGGCAGGACAAAGTCCACTTTGTCCCGACTTCCTTGCTTCATATCCACTCTGCCCGCCCTGACTGTTCAGTTTAGTGAACTGCTGCAACTGAGTTTCATGTACTTCTTTCTTTTTAGTCTGTCTGCATATCAGATTTGATTAAAGTTAAATTTTGTTAACTTTGACTAAGTTTATAGAAAAAATATATCAAGATTCACAATATGAAATTAATATTGTTATAAATGCATCATGAAATAATTTCTATACCATATAGCTTTAGTATTGTAAATGTTAATATTTCCCCCTAAAAAGTTGGTTAAACTTTATAAAGTTTGACTTTGACCAAATCTTATATGCAGACTAAAAAGAAACGGAGGAAGTACTACTCCATCTGTACGCATAAACCGGTTCAGTTATCTTGTTCTTGATAACTACTAATTGTTCTCACCTAAACCGGTTCAGTTCTCTTGTTTTCTTGATAACTACTAAGGGCGTGTACAATGGTTGATAAGACGGTCTTATCTTAAATCTTGCATGTAATTTAGAGATGACAAAAAACATGTGTATAATGGGTCATCTCTTAGCCTTATCTTTAATAACTAGTTATTCCTAAAAACATGGTGAAACATATTATGCTAAGAGACATCTCTTGCCTTCTCTTAATTAAGAGAAGTCAAGCCTTCTCTTATGATTTCTCTCTCCTCCACCCCATCATTTATCCTACGTGGTATTGCTAAGATAGAACCATTGTACATATGCCCTAATTGTTCTCACATAAACCGGTTCAATTCTCTTGTTTTCTTGAAAACTTTGTTGATAAACCTCGTCGATATGGACAGATTACTACCGTGGCGAGTCAAGGCTACTACTGTGTACAGTGCAGTCATTTGAACTTTTGTGGAGTGAATTTGACGTGCAGGGTGGATCGACTGGTCCAAGATAGACGTACGTCAGTACGTGTGCCCTTCTCTGAGACGAACCCAACCGAATCGATGGTTCCGATCAGACGGTGCCCAAAGCGGCAAAGTATGTTTGTCGTCCTTGCGGGAGATGACGAGGCCTGCATGCTCGGCGCGCCGCAGATGGTACGCTACGCACGTCCGTCGGCCGCATCTACGCTCCACAACAACAAGACGCAAAACGTGCGTCACGACGAACTTATCCAACGACGACGTTTCTATGGCCGGCCAGAAGATCGGCGTCCGACCTAACCCTATCCGCACGTGCGATTACCATATCCATAGCTCCATCCGCCGGCCATGAATGGCGACGACCGATCGACGGTGCAGCGCAGTCTATCGATCGGCAGAACACGGTGGCGGTGCGGCGCCGTGCCATGCATGTAGAGCACGTAGGAGGTGCCACGCACGCACTAGTCTATCTAGCTTTTGGTAGAGTGTTGTGGAGGAACGAGGCGTACGTACATGCGTCCAAATTAAACGGGGAGGTGCGACACATGCATCGCCGACAAAAGTAAAAAACTAGCGCCTCCCGTCCCGTCTGCGTGGTCGTACGGAGTTCGTTCTCCAGCACACCTAACTGAGTTTCATGCAGTACTCCATCTGTACGCTCTCGGGTAACAAAAATTCATTCTCATCAATAATGATAGACTGCTGCGGAGCTAGCAAGTCAGCGGTTAATCAATCATACACGCGATCGTTAGGTAGGTGAAAGACATGCATGCATTGCATGGTGCTTTTGATTCCAACTGGCTCGTGGTCTCGTGCTCAGGTCAATGACGTATCCCAGATACTCCCTCCGTCCGGAAATACTTGTCATCAAAATGAACAAAAGGGGATGTATCTAGATGTATTTTAGTTCTACATACGTCCCCTTTTGTTCATTTTGATGACAAGTATTTTCGGACGGAGGGAGTACACATTAATTGTTTACATCGGCGGAGGAGTTGACCTGCGAGCGGCGCGCACACGGCATCTTCGACTGCTTTGAGGCGGTTGCTTTGCTCGTGCCCATGTAGAGCGCCAACACGATCCGCCACGAGCTCTGACTGCTTTGAGGCGGAGCGAGTCCAGCTCTTCGAGGGGCAGGGGGCGGACGACGGCGATGCTAAACAGGCAAGCGCCGTTTGCGCCAGTAAACAACGGCTACTACTAACAATGATGACAACCCCAGATAACAGGATATGTGCTCCAACAGTGGTGTTGTCGGAAAGGTAACACACCCTAGCACGGCCGTCATTGGATCCAACCAGTGAGGTCGGATCATAAATTTTCACTCCGGACAGGAGTTTGAGGGAACACCACGTGAACAACGTCGTTGTTAGGTTTAACAAATGAAGGTCGGTCCTAGGCTTATTCATCCCTAGAACTCAAGCCCCTACACTCAAAGAGCACCACCTAGTCGTCGCCCATCTACCGATCCATCATCTCACAACCACGCAGACGCACAATCTTGATGTTGACTTAGGCAATTAGAACCATTCCCGCCCAATACAGGATGTCGAGCAATGCGCGGGGACACCCGCGTGTCCATCGATCCCATACCGATGAGAGTCCAGACCACACACGGAGATCTAATTTAGTCTAGTCACACGGGGCAACTAAGACATGTGCGGAACCCACACATAAAGCAAAAGTAGCGTCGCCAGATGCCATCTTCGATCATGTTGAGCACTTCAAACATCTGCACCTAGTAGCAGGAGACATCCAATCACGAGAGCGCAACGCCGGGAACCTCTAATACATAGGGTAAAACCACCTGACACGATCCAAACAACCTTCCCCATTGCCCGCTCCTAGGGTTTCCCCCCGCCGCCGCCGGCTCCCACGCGCGGAGCCGCCGCTCCTTCCTCCTCCCGTTCCCCTTCTCCTCCCCCTCCCCCTCCACGCCCCCGTACCCCCGCGCCGCCTCCCCGAGCGGGGTGGCCGGGGGCCCTTCCTGAAGGAAATATGCCCTAGAGGCAATAATAAAGTTGTTATTTATATTTCCTTATATCATGATAAATGTTTATTATTCATGCTAGAATTGTATTAACCGGAAACTTAGTACATGTGTGAATACATAGACAAAACAGAGTGTCCCTAGTATGCCTCTACTAGACTAGCTCATTGATCAAAGATGATTATGTTTCCTAACCATAGACATGAGTTGTCATTTGATCAATGGGGTCACACCATTAGGAGAATGATGTGATGGACAAGACCCATCCGTTAGCTTAGCAACTTGATCGTTTAGTTTGTTGCTATTGCTTTCTTCATGACTTATACATGTTCCTATGACTATGAGATTATGCAACTCCCGTTTACCGGAGGAACACTTTGTGTGCTACCAAACGTCAGAACGTAACTGGGTGATTATAAAGGTGCTCTACAGGTGTCTCCGAAGGTACTTGTTGGGTTGGCGTATTTCGAGATTAGGATTTGTCACTCCGATTGTCGGAGAGGTATCTCTGGGCCCTCTCGGTAATGCACATCATAATAAGCCTTGCAAGCAAATGACTAATGAGTTAGTCACGAGATGATGTATTACGGAACGAGTAAAGAGACTTGCCGGTAACGAGATTGAACTAGGTATGATGATACCGACGATCGAATCTCGGGCAAGTAACATACCGATGACAAAGGGAATAACGTATGTTGTTATGCGGTTCGACCGATAAAGATCTTCGTAGAATATGTAGGAGCCAATATGGGCATCCAGGTTCCGCTATTGGTTATTGACCAGAGAAGTGTCTCGGTTATGTCTACATAGTTCTCGAACCCGTAGGGTCCGCACGCTTAACGTTTCGTTGACGATATAGTATTGAATGAGTTATGTATGTTGGTGACCGAATGTTGTTCGGAGTCCCGGATGAGATCACGGACATGACGAGGAACTCCGGAATGGTCCGGAGATAAAGATTAATATATGGGATAATAGTGTTTGACCTCCGGAAGGGTTCCGGAATTCACCGGAAGGGGTTCCGGATGTTTCCCGAAGTGTTTGGGTACGAGAACACTTTATTTGGGCCAAAGGGGAAAGCCCACGAGGCTTTAGGAAAGTGCAAAAGGAAGTTTTGCGGAGACCAGAGGCTAGACGCCAGGAACCCTGGCTTCTAGGGGGTAGACGCCGGGAACCCTGGCGTCTAGCCCTGGAGTCCGAGTGGGACTCTTTCCTTTCGGGCAAAACCGACTTTGAGGAGGCTTTTGATCCAAGTTTCGACCCTAGGGCTCAACATATAAATAGAGGGGTAGGGCTAGCACCCAAGACACATCAAGATACACCAAGCCGTGTGCCGGCTACCCCGACCCTCTAGTTTATCCTCCGTCTAGTTTCTGTAGTGCTTGGCGAAGCCCTGCAGAGATTGTTCTTCATCAGCAACCGTCACCATGCCGTCGTGCTGCCGGAACTCATCTACTACTTCGCCCGTCTTGCTGGATCAAGAAGGCGAGGACGTCATCGAGCTGAACGTGTGCTGAACGCGGAGGTGCCGTACGTTCTGTACTAGATCGGGACGGATCGTGAAGGTGTACGACTACATCAACCGCGTTGATAAACGCTTCCGCTTTCGGTCTACGAGGGTACGTAGACACACTCTCCCCTCTCGTTGCTATACATCTAGTTGATAGATCTTGCGTGATCGTAGGAAAATTTTGAAAATACTACGTTCCCCAACAGTGGTATCAGAGCCAGGTCTATGCGTAGATGATATGAACGAGTAGAACACAATGAGTTGTGGGCGATACTAGTCATACTGCTTACCAGCATGTCATACTTTGCTTCGGCGGTATTGTGAGATGAAGCGGCCCGGACCGACATTACGCGTACGCTTACGCGAGACTGGTTTCACCGTTACGAGCACTCGTTGCTTAAAGGTGACTGGCGGGTGTCTGTCTCTCTCACTTTAGCTGAATCAAGTGTGGCTACGCCCGGTCCTTGTGAAGGTTAAAACAACACATACTTGACGAAACATCGTTGTTGTTTTTGTATGCGTAGGTAAGAACGGTTCTTGCTAAGCCCGTAGCAGCCACGTAAAACTTGCAACAACAAAGTAGAGGACGTCTAACTTGTTTTTGCAGGGCATGTTGTGATGTGATATGGTCAAGACATGATGAGTTATACGGTTTTGTATGAGATGATCATGTTTTGTAATGTTATCGGCAACTGGCAGGAGCCATATGGTTGTCGCTTTATTGTATGAAATGCAATCGCCATGTAATTGCTTTACTTTATCACTAAGTAGTAGCGATAGTCATAGAAGCAATAGTTGGCGAGACGACAACGATGCTACGATGGAGATCAAGGTATCGCGCCGATGACGAAGGTGATCATAACGGTGCTTTGGAGATGGAGATCAAAAGCACAAGATGATGATGGCCATATCATGTCACATATTTTGATTGCTTGTGATGTTTATCTTATTATGCTTCTTATTTTGCTTAGAACGACGGTAGCATTATAAGATGATCCCTTACAAAATTTCAAGGTATAAGTGTTCTCCCTGAGCATGCACCGTTGCGAAAGTTCTTTGTGCTGAGACACCACGTGATGATCGGGTGTGATAGGCTCTACGTTCAAATACAACGGGTGTAAGACAGTTTTGCACACGCAGAATACTCGGGTTAAACTTGACGAGCCTAGCATATGCAGATATGGCCTCGGAACACTGGAGACCGAAAGGTCGAGCGTGAATCATATAGTAGATATGATCAACATAAGATGTTCACCATTGAAACTACTTCATCTCACGTGATGATCGGATATGGTTTAGTTGATTTGGATCACGTGATCATTTAGATGACCAGAGGGATGTCTATCTAAGTGGGAGTTCTTTAATTAATATGATTAAATTGAACTTTAATTTATCATGAACTTAGTCCTGGTAGTATTAGCATATCTATGTTGTAGATCAATAGCTCGCGATGTTGCTCCCCGTTTATTTTATATGTTCCTAGAGAAAACTAAGTTGAAAGATGTTAGTAGCAATGATGCGGAATTGTTCCGTGATCTGAGGATTATCCTCATTGCTGCACAGAAGAATTATGTCCTTGATGCACCGCTAGGTGACAGACCTATTGCAGGAGCAAATGCAGACGTTATGAACGTTTTGACAAAAGCTCGGTATGATGACTACTTGATAGTTTAAGTGCACCATGCTTTACGACTTAGAACCGGGACTTCAAAAACGTTTTGAACGCCACAGAGCATATAAGATGTTCCAAGAGTTGAAATTAGTATTTCATACTCATGCCCGTGTCGAGAGGTATGAGACCTCTGACAGTACTTTGCCTACAAGATGGAGGAGAATAGCTCAACCAGTGAGCATGTGCTCAGATTGTCTGGGTACTACAATTACTTGAATCAAGTGGGAGTTATTCTTCCAGATAAGATAGTAATTGACAAAGTTCTCTAGTCACTATCACCAAGTTAGTAGAACCTCGTGATGAACTATAATATGCAAGGGATGACGAAAGTAATTCCCGAGCTCCTCGCGATGCTTAAATCGGCGAAGGTAGAAATCAAGAAAGAGCATCAAGTGTTGATGGTTAACAAGACCACTTGTTTCAAGTAAAGGGCAAAGGGATAGAAGGGGAACTTCAAGAAGAATGACAAGCAAGTTGTCACTCCCATGAAGAAACCCAAAGCTAAACTCAAGCCTGAAACTAAGTGCTTCTACTGCAAAGGAAATGGTCACTGGAAGTGGAACTGCCCTAGATACTTGGCGGATAAGAAGGATGGCAAAGTGAACAAAGGTATATTTGATATACAGATTATTGATGTGTATTTTACTAGTGTTCATAGCAACCCCTCGGTATTTGATACTAGTTTAGTTGCTAAAGAGTAGTAACTCGAAATGGGAGTTGCATAATGAACAGAAACTAGTTAAAGGATGAAGTGACGATGTGTATTGGAAGTAGTTCCAAGATTGATATGATCATCATCGCACACTCCCTATACTTTAGGGATTAGTGTTGAACCTAAATAAGTGTTATTTGATGTTTGTGTTGAACATGAATATGATTTGATCATGTTTATTGCAATACAGTTATTCATGTAAGTTAGAGAATAATTGTTGTTCTGTTTACATGAATAAAACCTCATATGGTCATACACCCAATGAAAATGGTTTGTTGGATCTCGATCATGTGATACACATATTCATAATATTGAAGCCAAAAGATGCAAGGTTAATAATGATAGTGCAACTTATTTGTGGCACTACCGTTTAGGTCATATTGGTGTAAAGCGCATGAAGAAACTCCATAGTGATGGACTTTTGGAATCACTTGATTATGAATCATTTGGTGCTTGCGAACCATGCCTCATGGGCAAGATGACTAAAACTCCGTTCTCCGGAACTGTGGAGCAAGCAACAGAGTTGTTGGAAATCATACATACTGATGTATGCGGACCAATGAGTGTTGAAGCTCGCGGCAGGTATCGTTATTTTCTGACCTTCACTGATGATTTGAGCAGATATGGGTATATCTACTTAATGAAGCACAAGTCTGAAACATTTGAAAAGTTCAAAGAATTTCAGAGTGAAGTGGAGAATCATCGTAACAAGAAAATAAGAGTTTCTACGATATGATCGTAGAGGTAAAATATTTGAGTTAGCGAGTTTGGCCTTCAATAAAAACAATGTGGAATAGTTTCACAACTCACGCCACCCGGAACACCACAGCGTAATGGTGTTTCTGAACGTCGTAACCGTACTTTATTGGATATGGTACGATCTATGATGTCACTTACCGATTTACCACTATCGTTTTGGGGTTATGCTTTAGAGACAGCTGCATTCACATTAAATAGGGCACCATCTAAATCCGTTGATATGACACCTTATGAACTATGGTTTAGCAAGAAACCAAAGTTGTCGTTTCTTAAAGTTTGGGGCTGCGATGCTTATGTGAAAAAGCTTCAACCTGATAAGCTCGAACCCAAGTCGGAGAAATGTGTCTTCATAGGATACCCAAAAGAGACTGTTGGGTACACCTTCTATCACAGATCCGAAGGCAAGATATTCGTTGCTAAGAATGGATCCTTTCTAGAAAAGGAGTTTCTTTCCAAAGAAGTGAGTGGGAGGAAAGTAGAACTTGATGAGGTAATTGTACCTTCTCCCGGATTGGAAAGTAGTACATCACAGAAAATTGTTCCAGTGATTCCTACACCAATCAGTGAGGAAGTTAATGATGATGATCATGAAACTTCGGATCAAGTTTCTGCTGAACGTCGTAGATCAACCAGAGTACGTTCCGCACCAGAGTGGTACGGCAACCCAGTTCTGGAAATCATGTTACTAGACCATGATGAACCTACGAACTATGAGAAAGCGATGATGAGCCCAGATTCCGCAAAATGGCTTGAAGCCATGAAATCTGAGATGGGATCCATGTATGAGAACAAAGTATGGACTTTGGTTGACTTGCCCGATGGTCGTCAAGCCATTGAAAATAAATGGATCTTTAAGAGGAAGACTGACGCCGATGGTAATGTTACTGTCTACAAAGCTCGACTTGTTGCGAAAGGTTTTCGACAAGTTCAAGGTGTTGACTACGATGAGATTTTCTCACCCGTAGCGATGCTTAAGTCTGTCCGAATCATGTTAGCAATTGCCACATTTTATGAAATCTGGCAAATGGATAACGAAACTGCGTTCTTTAATGGATTTATTAAAGAAGACTTGTATATGATGCAACCAGAAGGTTTTGTCAATCCTAAAGGTGCTAACAAAATGTGCAAGCTCCAGCGATCCATCTATGGACTGGTGCAAGCATCTCGGAGTTGGAATATACGCTTTGATAAGTTGATCAAAGCATATAGATTTATACAGACTTGCGGTGAAGCCTGTATTTACAAGAAGTGAGTGGGAGCACTACAACCTTTCTGATAAGTATATGTGAATGACATATTGTCGATCAGAAATAATGTAGAATTTTCTGGAAAGCATGAAGGAGTGTTTGAAAGGAGTTTTTCAAAGAAAGACCTTGGTGAAGCTGCTTACATATTGGGCATCAAGATCTATAGATATAGATCAAGACGCTTGATAAGACTTTCGATGAGTACATACCTTGATAAGATTTTGGAGTAGTTCAAAATGGATCAGTCAAAGAAGGAGTTCTTGCCTGACTTGTAAGGTGTGAAGTTGAGTAAGACTCAAAGCCAGACCACGGCAGAAAAATATAGAGAGAATGAAAGTCATTCCCTATGCCTCAGCCATAGGTTCTATAAAGTATGCCATGCTGTGTACCAAACATGATGTGTACCTTGCCATGAGTTTGACAGGGAGGTACAATAGTGATCCAGGAGTAGATCACTGTACAGCGGTCAAAATTATCCTTAGTAACTGGATGACTAAGGAAATGTTTCTCGATTATGGAGGTGATAAAGAGTTCGTCGTAAAGGGTTACGTCGATGCAAGCTTTGACACTAAATCCAGATGACTCTAAGTATCAATCTGGATGCGTATTGAAAGTGGGAGCAATTAGCTAGAGTAGCTCCATGCAGAGCATTGTAGACATAGAAATTTGCGAAATACATACGGATCTGAATGTGGCAGACCCGTTGACTAAACTTCTCTCACAAGCAAAAACATAATCATACCTTATTACTCTTGGGTATTAATCACATAGCGATGTGAACTAGATTATTGACTCTAGTAAACCCTTTGGGTGTTGATCACATGGCGATGTGAACTATGGGTGTTATTCACATAACGATGTGAACTATCGATATTAAATCACATGGCGATGTGAGCTAGATTATTGACTCTAGTGCAAGTGGGAGACTGAAGGAAATATGCCCTAGAGGCAATAATAAAGTTGTTATTTATATTTCCTTATATCATGATAAATGTTTATTATTCATGCTAGAATTGTATTAACCGGAAACTTAGTACATGTGTGAATACATAGACAAAACAGAGTGTCCCTAGTATGCCTCTACTAGACTAGCTCATTGATCAAAGATGGTTATGTTTCCTAACCATAGACATGAGTTGTCATTTGATCAATGGGGTCACACCATTAGGAGAATGATGTGATGGACAAGACCCATCCGTTAGCTTAGCAACTTGATCGTTTAGTTTGTTGCTATTGCTTTCTTCATGACTTATACATGTTCCTATGACTATGAGATTATGCAACTCCCGTTTACCGGAGGAACACTTTGTGTGCTACCAAACGTCACAACGTAACTGGGTGATTATAAAGGTGCTCTACAGGTGTCTCCGAAGGTACTTGTTGGGTTGGCGTATTTCGAGATTAGGATTTGTCACTCCGATTGTCGGAGAGGTATCTCTGGGCCCTCTCGGTAATGCACATCATAATAAGCCTTGCAAGCAAATGACTAATGAGTTAGTCACGAGATGATGTATTACGGAACGAGTAAAGAGACTTGCCGGTAACGAGATTGAACTAGGTATGATGATACCGACGATCGAATCTCGGGCAAGTAACATACCGATGACAAAGGGAATAACGTATGTTGTTATGCGGTTCGACCGATAAAGATCTTCGTAGAATATGTAGGAGCCAATACGGGCATCCAGGTTCCGCTATTGGTTATTGACCAGAGAAGTGTCTCGGTCATGTCTACATAGTTCTCGAACCCGTAGGGTCCGCACGCTTAACGTTTCGTTGACGATATAGTATTGAATGAGTTATGTATGTTGGTGACCGAATGTTGTTTGGAGTCCCAGATGAGATCACGGACATGACGAGGAACTCCGGAATGGTCCGGAGATAAAGATTAATATATGGGATAATAGTGTTTGACCTCCGGAAGGGTTCCGGAATTCACCGGAAGGGGTTCCGGATGTTTCCCGAAGTGTTTGGGTACGAGAACACTTTATTTGGGCCAAAGGGGAAAGCCCACGAGGCTTTAGGAAAGTGCAAAAGGAAGTTTTGCGGAGACCAGAGGCTAGACGCCAGGAACCCTGGCGTCTAGGGGGTAGACGCCGGGAACCCTGGCGTCTAGCCCTGGAGTCCGAGTGGGACTCTTTCCTTTCGGGCAAAACCGACTTTGAGGAGGCTTTTGATCCAAGTTTCGACCCTAGGGCTCAACATATAAATAGAGGGGTAGGGCTAGCACCCAAGACACATCAAGATACACCAAGCCGTGTGCCGGCTACCCCGACCCTCTAGTTTATCCTCCGTCTAGTTTCTGTAGTGCTTGGCGAAGCCCTGCAGAGATTGTTCTTCATCAACAACCGTCACCACGCCGTCGTGCTGCCGGAACTCATCTACTACTTCGCCCGTCTTGCTGGATCAAGAAGGCGAGGACGTCATCGAGCTGAACGTGTGCTGAACGCGGAGGTGCCGTACGTTCGGTACTAGATCGGGACGGATCGTGAAGGTGTACGACTACATCAACCGCGTTGATAAACGCTTCCGCTTTCGGTCTACGAGGGTACGTAGACACACTCTCCCCTCTCGTTGCTATACATCTAGTAGATAGATCTTGCGTGATCGTAGGAAAATTTTGAAAATACTACGTTCCCCAACACTTCCTCCGCGTGCCTCCAGCCCCTCCCCGCGCCACTCCCTCCTCCCGCCGTCGTCAGCGCGCGCTGCCGGCCCTCGGCCGCGTGATGCTGTCGGCGATGGGCTTGCCCTTCCCCGCGCGCGGTCCTCCCCTGCTCGTGCCGTGATGGCCGGCGGCGGTGCGCCTCGGCCGATGGCGGTCCGGCGTCCTGGTGTGGAGGCTGGCGGTGCTCGCCGTGGTGGTGCCGCCTCTTGGCGGCTGGGTGGTCCGGTGGTGCTGGCCGGCCGGTGGCACATCCCCGGCCCAGATCTGGGCCCGTAGGGTCCCTTCTGGGTCCTTGCGGGTCGGCTCCGGCGCGACCACGACGCTCTCTGTATGGGGAGGCAGGGGAGCGGCTTGGACTGGGACAGCGACGCCGACGGCGTGCCAGCTGCTGCGCGGAGGCGGGAGCTATCCGGGCCTTTGAGGACCCGGCCGGGCCTGTGGGGCCACGGGCCCGGTAGGCTCCTGCCATGGCGTCCGGTCGGCTACCGTCGTGGACGGTGGAGGTGGGGCCCTCCCGTATGCCGACGGTGCTATTGTCACAGTCCCGGCTCCTCTTCTTCGTTGTGCAGACCATCTTCGCGGTGCCGTGGTGAGACAGCGTGGGAAGCTTCGTGTCTGTGTTGGCGCAGGGTGGTGGTCGGTCTAGTGGCGAGCTCCGGAGTGCCTGAGGTAGAGGCTGGGATCGGGAGAAATCTCTGTTGGCTTGGCCGACACCGACGCGGTGGCACCTGAGGGTGCCGCCGGACCTTCATGGAGGGCGTCGGGGCTACCCTTCCTCTCTCCTCGCCGTGTACCGGGGGAAACCCTTGGCAGCAGCGTCGTCATCGTCGCGTCCCTTCTTGGAGGTGCTGTTGGGTACCGGCACTTCGGAGTCTCGGAGCTTGGTGAGCGATCTCCGGTGGACACAGCGGTCACACGGCTTCGTCGTTTTTGTCGATCCATGGTTATCGGCATTTGTTTCTTTTTTTCTTCTCTTTCCTCTCTTTTGGGCGTGTTTGTGCTGCTTCCGCCCCAGCCCCTATCGTTGGTTGTATCAGATGGTTGCTTTGTAATACAAAGCGGGAGAAACCCTTTTTCTTAACTAAAACCACCTGACACTGAGCTCACAAAGACAGTTAACAGCCTAGAGGCTAGAAGTCGCGCCGTAGGGAGGATAGCCGAAGCACGTGTAACCACACCAGCCACAAATCAAATCTGTAAAGGGACCGTGGAGATACATTGCCGAGGAACTCGAAATATTCAGCGTCACCACAATTTGGTGAACGGAAAGCCGCCATCATTGATGCCACGACCGACCATCGCGCTGCGGCATGGCCACCGCCGAGATGTCCCGAGGCCGCCAGGCCGGCGTCCGACATCTGCCTTCGCTTGCATCATCTAGGGTCTATGCGACACTCCTACCCCAGGGACTTGTGAACCGCAAGAAGATGACTTCGTTGGCGCCATCCTTTAGGCACGCGTTTCCCGCCGGCTTCCCCGGCGGCGGTGAGGTGGGTGGGGAGGGAAGAAAACGGGTCCAACGGTTAGGGTTTCACCTGACTACGTACGCCCCATGGGGAACGATTCAGGCTCACTGGACATGTATTAGGAGATGTTGCATTAATTAGTTTCCTAATCAATCATTGAGCTTTTGTCACGTAGTAGTACTCAACCATGTTAATTAATCGTCGTGGTTCACTGAACTTGACTGAACGCATCCACGAGTCTGCGAGCAATGGACCATGCTGCACCTCGTGCTTATTTTACATGCATGATAAGTGCCATCATCTTTGATCTTTTTTCTGCGTGGCAGTATCAGCATATGGGAGCATCGACTACCTGCTCTCGGCCTCTTTTTTCCACGTACTCGGTAACGAGATTTTGAATCTTCCCACTACGGCCCGGTTAAATAAAGCTCCTGGACCATTATGCTTTTGATACTCTCTTTCATCTCTTGTCTCTTTCGTTTGTTAATCGCCACTTGTTGCGATGCGATCTGCAGGCATGGACTCTTCGAAAAGGCATATCTTGTAGTTGTAGTATAGGAGTATCAGTGTATGTACTTATTGCGATGCGATCTGCAGGCATGGACCCTTATCGTGGCTTCAACCAAAACTCTGTTTTCTACTCCCTCCGTTACTAAATATTTGTCTTTCTAGACATTATAAATGGTTACAACATACGAATATATATAGACATATTTTAGAGTGTGCATTCATTCATTTCGCTTTGTATGTACTATGTAGTCACTTGTTGATCTCTAGAAAGATAAATATTTAGGAACGGAGGGAGTATTAGTGTGGGTGGCCGCTTATAAACCAAAGGGCCGGTGGCCTTAATTGCCACTCATGTTTCTTCTTCTCCTCTGTGCTGATCAGTACTTCAGTAGTGGCCATATGTATCTGAGATGCCGTGACTTGGCATATGCCGTGCTGAGACTGAGAGACACCATCTTTTTCTTTGAAGCGAGCACTGCAGACCGGTCCTCATTTTCATGCCCCGGCAGGAAAATTTGCAAGATCTCTAGAGTCTTTGCGATTTTGACTAGTGATGAAGCAAGACCGACGAAGAAAATTTTGTTGCGTTGAGCCACCGGCCGTTAGGCAGCACCCAGCTAGCTGGCCGTGCTTATCTATCATCACCACAAGACTTTGCGAGGAAGGAAAAATCCACCGGAACGTAACGCTGATCGCTTTCGCCCCAGATCCCATGCCTTTGTCAGAGACGTACAGCTCAACTTTAGACCCATCCTCCTATTTCTCTTACTCTTTTCAGAGGCTGGAAGGTGTGATTGGGTGATCCATCACTATGGTGTGTACTGTTCATGTAGAGGAAATGTGTGTCTGGATTACCGAGTGAGTGACAACTAGGGCGATGTTAGTGTAAAGAGGAGAGGAAGAGGAAGATATGATGGTGGAAAGAGAAGGGCCCTGACTGCACGATGGCACCGGCCATGAGAAAGATAAGAGCTTGATAGCCCCCACCACCAATGTAATGTGTGTATGCAATTGGTTTGTTACGTTATTGCTGCTCTCTGCCGTGCGCGACGGGGGATCGGTTGGTCATTCATTCATACGACTATGCAAGCGCCATACAAAATCACTTCAAATTTAAGCTATAAAGATGGTCCCTGTTCAAAACTGAAGTCGATCCTTGAAAGTCCGCTCATCTAGTTGTTGTAGATATTAGCAAATTTCCATTTATTTAATTCGGAAGTAAATCATGCCGGTAGTTTAAACAAATATTAATTTTGTATTACAAGTTAATCATGCGAGCACTTACTAAGCATATAACATGCATATCTATGATCACATTAAGTACCACAAACACATGAACGAATAAATGAGGAATGGACAGATCAGAGCTGTGGCGGCTGCAGCATTGGCACCAGCAACCTTCCTCGTGGAATTAGTATTGCTACCCATGTTGATGTTGGGGAAGTCGATGAACACGGAAAGAGCAATCACGGCGTGCAATCGTTCATGCAGTCGTCAAGATGGAAGAGCCGGCAGCAAAAGCAGTGAGATGAACGGCAATTAGTTCGAGAGGAGAGCAGATGTCGGTTAATGACTCGTACTTAATTAGCAATTTTTAAAGAAACACGATGCCACGTGGACGACCAAGGAGGAGCACATGTGTACAACTCCACTTCTCAGGCTCGAATAAAATGTGGAACAAAATTCCTTATATACTATTCCAAACTTTCTTTCACTCTCGGATTTGGACTAAACTTTCCTCCATATTATGAAATCATAAAAATTAGCCTCTGGATTTGACATGAGGTATTTGATTTATGGGCCTAAAGCTCATCAAGAATTCAACACTAGTGATATAGTACTAGCACTGTCATGCATGCTTAGCCAACTTGTCTTACTCAAAGTGTGCTTTAAGCATGTTTGGGAAGTTGCAAGCGTACATCAGAATAATCAAGATGGACATGATATGCCTCCTACTTGCACTACACTTCCTTAACTGCCTAATTAAATTATAGGATCTTTGAAGTACAAAAATATAAGTTAGTTGGTCAGTAATGCCAATTTAGTTAACCTCTCATCGGATAGTCTTCTTAACCAGCTATATATATTCTTAGGTGGTTCCAACTTCAAACAAAACAATGATCGGTTGGACAGCAACTAAGTATGCATGCATGATCAATTTTATCTTTGTTTATACCAGTTGAGGCATCATGCAATATTTGTTTAGGACAAGGAACGGATAAAGTTGTGCTCAAACTAAAGAGAACATCGACGGAAGAAGTGGAGCATACGGATTGGAACAAAATTAAGCTTAATTTGGTGGTTAGGAGTTCACTTTTTAGCTTTGGAGCTAATCCTTGTTTAAGCTGGAGTGCTAGGCAAACCTGTTGCGAACAATAGTGCTTTGGTCTATGAAATGCGTGGACAGAATAGCTTTCCCCACTGGAGCATCTGGAGCAAGTATATATGCAATTATTGGTTAATATTTTTATCTCACTTCTTGTAGTACCATACCGATATTCATTGGTTAATATTTCTATCTCACTCTAGAATGATGATTTTTTGTTTATTCATGTGGATAATACAACCGGGCCAGGACGTCAGGGGGTGTACCGATCGTCATGCCAATTACTCGTTCCACAAGCAAAATCACGGGTAATAAAATGGTAGGCACATGCGTTACTGATTTTTTTCAACCAGGCTTTACGTACGGGTAAGCACGTCATCTCCCTTGCTAATGTGTCGTTTTCTTACCTAACCCTCGACGGCTAGGGTAAACTTTTCCCTTTAGACTTCACTGGTGAACCCGTGGATTCACCTCCCCTCTGCTTGCCGCTCCGGCGGCCGACAATGG